>VDFB02000003.1:424539238-424622291 GCA_007258455.2 Sequoia sempervirens
TTCATCGAAATCTATCTCCTTTGGAATAACCTTTTTACCTTTAAAGTGAGATGGATTGGATTCCATGGTTTCTCCTTCTAGGACATACTAGGTATCTTTCTTTCCAATAGTAAACTTGATCCTAGGACCTCTTCGTGAAGAAGTGGGAACCGCCGTTGATTTATTTTTCATGCGGAGTTCTTACTGTCAGCGAGCTTCTAATTCAGATTCTTCTCCTTCTGAATCTGTTCTAAAACTTTTCATTTCAAAACCATGCTTATGTAACCATTCTGTAGTATTGGATAGGATTTTTGCCAATCTCTCTCTCATGCTAGTAATTTCTTTCCTAGACCATTGAATTGTAGGCAATGACCTTTTAGAAACCTCTTGTTCATCATAGACAACATTCATGATATTGCCAGGATCTATAAAATCCTTTGGTAGGTTAGTAATATCAAATTCTTTGATCTGTTGCACAATCAACCTACAATAATTCATTTTATGAATGGCTTCTTCATCTCTACAATCAGCCTAGATGTCTTCAAAATGGTACTTGTGATGATGACCCTTTTGTAATTTCCTTCTAACATCCCCATAATCAAAATCAAACCTATACCTGTAGGTCTTGATTGTCATGATTTGCATCTTTGCATAAATAGATTTGGCTTTCTGTATAGTTGGGATAGTATATCTGCCGATTGTTAGTGGGAACTTGAATCCATGCTTGAGGTTACTTCTTTGTTCTTTATGCACTGAAATAAGCTGTCTACACATCTCCATGAGAACCCACTTGTTCGAAGGATATCGTGGCAACATGTAAGGGAAGCCAGTGTAGCACCCTACTCTCAAATAAGTAAATGTTGGGAATTGTAGAAATAAGAATCCAAATTTACTTACCACCTTATAGGCCTCATCAGATACCCTTCTCCTCTCGAGAGCTGGATCAAAATTGAAAAGAAAAGGTGTGAAGAAAGCATCAATAACTCATCTGAAATGATGGAAGCTTTCCTTCAATTCTAGTTGATAGAAGAATTTATACACAGGTACCAACATCTGATTCCCTTTTGTGGATAGACCTAGAAATTGCCTCATTATAGCTGCTATGTACACTAGGTAAGAAGTCAAATAGAATTTCAATGTAGAAAGCGCATTGATCAATTGCTCATGTATTTCATCATTGATCTGTTTGCCCCAGTCAATGTACACTTTTTGTCTTTTTATAATCCTAATGTATTCATACATCCAATCATGAAAAGTGGATGATTAAAGCAAGCCTTTTATTCTGCTTAAAAATGTGATCATATCTTTGACATCATCTTTGAAATCACTTCGCAGGAGTCCCTTTGGCTATCTAGAAATAGATTGTCTAAGATTCTTCAAACATTGGGTATTTATTAGGTTTTTAGCCTTGTTGGGATTAGCGTCAAAGACTTCTTGTGCTTTTTGTATAAAGATGTCAATGTACTCCATTTGAGGAACTTTAAACACAATATCAAAGAAGTCAGGGTCAAGTCTTAAAATCTCATGCCTAGAAGAATCAATCACACTTCTGCTTTCCCTAATGTAGTGAGATGCCACTTGAAGGAAAATTTATGTATTGTGTGTAGTAGTAGGGAGCATAGCTACCAAATGCAGGTTACTGTGTACAATTTCTCTCATCAGATCAAGAAGAGGCTTCTTCTCAGTTTGATATGCAAAATCAACCAAGTCTTGATGGCCAACCTCTATGTCTTTTATTTCTTCCATCTTGGAGACCACTATAGTTGGCGGATAGACACCTTGATATTTATATTTCATTTTTCCTTTTACTTTTGAAGAAGACAGAGGTTTACTGGTAGTCATTTGAGAGAAACTGAATCTTTGATCAATCAACTTTGAAGATTTTGAAAAGAGACTGCAAGATGTGGATTTAGAACAAATGTTAGTCATTAAACAACATGGGAATGCGTGAGGTGGGAAACACCGATGATAAATCATGGAGTGGATGACAAGGCACACAAAATGATGCAAAAAGTGGAAGGAGTGAGGTTCAAGATGAAACTTGGCAAGTTGAAGTGTTTCAAGGAAAAAAATTGTGAAAAGTGTAAGGGCACTTATTTGCATTTTGAAGGAAACTGGCTTTGATGCAGGGGTGCTAAGAAACAATGCTCTTGCATTTCAGTGTTAGGAAAAAATTGTGTTATGTCAAGGCACACTTTTTTAGCGCTATGAAATCTCTCATTGTGAAGTTGGCAATTGATATGGTGCTGAAAAAGTGCGCTTCAACATTTGGGAAGAACAATGAAAACATAATGCAATAATTTCTGAGAACGACACTTTGGCAATTTGGAAGTATTGAAAGGATTAAAATCAACACTTGAGAATGCATATTGAAGTGCATTAGATCTACACTTATTGCCATGGTTTTTATGAAAAGCATAGTGCAATCTTACTCACAAAACGTGAGTTTCTTTCACTGTCATTTCAAAGTATTGGCTAAGAATCATGTGAGGAGATCAAAACACGCGGGTAAGATTGACTAAAACAAAAGAAGAGAAAATGCGTATATGCAAGAAAGCCACACAAAAACAAATGATGGAAGCTTAAATGCATGATGATGTTCCAAAACGTGACTAGGGTAAGAGGAAAAGCACGCTCATGAATTAACAAGACTCCACATGAATGGCGAAATAATGAAAACGCATGGGTAGAAGAAAAACATGTGAAGAAATCAAGAAAAACACATTTATAAACCATTAAAATGTACATGAAACAAAGTTAAAAATGAATGGAAAAGAGGGAGGTAAGAAAAATGACTTATCAAAAAGAGAGGCAAAAACTTGGTTGAAGAGGAACTTCAAATTTCTCCAAAAATGTGTTTTGCAGCTTGAGAAGATTTTGCCCAGCAAGAAGGAAGGAAGTTTGAAGATCACAAATAATAAATATGAAAATATAAAACACTTTTAAGTGAATGGGAAACACAAAAACCTTACTCAAGTCACCCAATTAATTGAGGCACAAAAAGTGGCACGATGAGTGAAAAATGCAAAATGCATGAAGAAACACGCCCATGCCAAAAATGGCTAAGTCCAAACACAAAGTGTAATAGTGCACTTTTTCAGTGCTCTTACATTTTTCTAAAATAACTTTCATGTAGGGGTGCTGATTTTCAGCACCCCTGCACTTTCAACACTTAGCCAATTTTTTGGCTTGTGAGCAAGAGCACACTTTTTTAGTGCAACTGCATATTTCACAATTTAATTAAGTATGAATAGTGAGACTTCGTGAAGGAGTTCATTTCAAAGGTCTTTGTGAGGTGAACATAGGGGGATGCTCAAATTGACTATTTGAGGCTTTGGAACAAATTTCAAGGTGTCTTGAAAATCACCTCATTTTGCATGTTTGAACTTCACGAACCTAGGAAACAGACAAGTTTTGTAGTGGGTTATTCATGGAACGAGCGATACTAGATTTCGTGATAACACAAATGATTATAATAATGATATTGTTGAACATGATTCTATAGATAATGATCCTATGGATGATATGGTTGGAGTGATAGATGTCATCCCTTGTAAGGGTTGAAATAAGAATCCTCTTGAAATTGCTTTCTCCTCTAAGGATATACTTAAAAATGCACTTGATGGTCCTCTTTACATAGCTGGCCATATGTATGATAAGCCCACCAATGGGATATTAATAGATCCTGTCGGTGGAGAGAATGTGATCACTGAAGAATTCTTACTTCTGCCTGAACTCTATCAATAAATATACAATAAACTGAAAGTATGGATCAAGATGCACAATGGTTTTGTTTTCCCTACGATAGGATTGATCACCCTTCCTTTACAAATAGGACCAAAAACATTAGATATGTCATTCTCCATCATCCCATAGTCGAACCAATTTTGTGTGAATCTAGGCTATCCATGGCTTCGCTCCATGAATGTAGTCCCTTTGGTTGTACATAAATGTTTAAAGTTTCCCTTTGACAATGAAATCTTCACTATCTATCATAGTGTATTTAACCCTTTATCCTCATGTGGAAATTTTTCCTTAGATTTCTTTTGGCCCAAGCCTATATAATTTATAAAACCATGAGAAGGCTTATTTTCCCTAACCTATCAAAAGTTCAAGGCAAAGAAAATAGCAGATTTATCCCTTCAAAACATGCCTCAACCTACCATCAAACCTACCATCCTTGATGAAACCATGATCAAACCTACATAAATTCCAAACAACCAAGACCAACCTAAGACAAAACCTTCACCTCCTTCATACAAAAGACCAAGAGACAATGAAAACAACCTCGTCATGCCTCCTAGAATAAAAAAGTTTACAAAGTAAAAGAGAAAGTGGGTGAACAACCTCTTATGGTTCCTTCCATTCCTCCCCTTGGGGAAGAAAAGAAACCTATGGTTGACCAACTTGCTCCTACATAAATGCAACTTGAAAATAGAACTAAAAGAAATAGAGGCACTGGAGAGAATATGAGTAGAAATTGTGCCCTTGATCGTAGGTTGCATGAAGAAATAAACAAAGAAAATAAAAATCCAAATTTGACTGAAGTAATGCATGATGAGTCTACCCCCTCTCCGAAATAAAAAAATCCTATAACACAACCACAACAAGAGTTGATCCCTTCTTTAGACATTATTATTTGACCTCATGTTGTAATTAACTTAGATGATGATGAAGAAATTACAAAAATTGTCAAAAAGGTGAATAATGAATTGAATACATTGTTTTCCTCTTCTATGAGCTTAAAAAAAATTCTCCTAAGAAGAGTGTTGAACTTGGTAATGAACCTAGTTCGACACTTGCTATTGTCCCTTAGTTGTCTACCTTATGCATACAATGAACATGATTGTGATGCAGACGACTTGCTTTAGGTTGACCCGCATGTTCCTTACTAGTTTCTTTGCATTATTTCTTTTTCTTTTGTGTGATTGCATGTACGTATTGTGATCCCCCATGAAATTCTTTTTGATGTTATCTCTCTTTGTGACATTCCTCTATTTGTACCTTCATTGTTCTCTATGTCACACATCTTTTTGATTTTATATGTCATACATCTTTTTGATTTTTTTTTTCATTTGTCTTGTGTTTTCCTTTTAGGGATGACACAAGGTGTTGAGGCATTCATGTCTCTTCCATGTTGATCCAAAAGGTTTTCCATTTTCTTTGTCTTGTGTTTTTCTTTCAGGGATGAAAAAAGGCATTGAGACATTCATGTCTCTTCCATGTTGACCTAAAAGGTTTTTCTTTGTTTTTACTCTCTTTGTGTCATTCTTCTAGCTCTATGTATATTTGGGGAATGATGATAGTTTTGAGCTCTCTTAAAAACACTGTAGCAAGAAAACACTAAACCCAAATCCATAGATTCCTTATGTATGTTTGGATTTTCATTTTTGGGGGCAACTCCTTTTATCTTTTCTCCTTACATGACGTAACTTTATTTGGAAACATATGACTTGGCATAGGGCTTTCCAAGTTAGCTCTCATGTCTTCTTTTTTGTCAACATCTATCATTTGCTAATTTAAAGTAATTGCTCATAGCATGGTGTTTAGAAATTTCATTAAAGTGGGTGCATACATTGGCATTATTCTTTTGCATGGTTCATGGTGCATCATTTTTACTTTATATAGTGCATCTTTCACTTTGTGGATGATATTGGGTGTGATTTCCTTCAAGAGCATGGCATATCTTAGCATATTACATTCCTCTTAGTGGTTTGATGCGACACACTATATCCCCTAAGTTGCGAATCTTTTTTTCTTTGATTGGTCCCCTCTTGGAGACATTAGGCACAATGCCCCCTAAGTTAAGACCTCACATGAACTAACAAATAATCCTTTGAATGTTCTTTAAATTTTTCATTTTCAGTTATATGGACACCTTGCATAACATAGCTTGCATGCCTAGGAGCCATATTGTTTGTTCATGAGCTCCAAGAAAATGAAGTTTTGTATGTCTCATGAAGCTCAAAAACTGTTTTTTTCATGGCACCTTATTAAAGTTATCAGGAGGTATACATTTGGTATGGTTTTGATGGGAAGCTGAATGAGGGATGTGCCATAGAAAAAAGGACCCTTTGCTTGACATGGGAATAATTAATGATTAATTGGACTTAATGAGGCATTGATTTAGGTGTTGTGAGGCATATTATGTGTCCACACTAGGTCTTGGACCCTTGCAAATTAAATAAAATGCTTTTAATGACGTCTTGTAAAGGTGTTGTAAAGTGTTGTAAGATGCTTTCACAATTTTCTAGACTTAATGAACCCATTTCCTCCAAATTAAAAATTATAAAATGTGTTTGATAACATTATTACATCAATCTAGAAGATTCTTAATGTGAACTTAATGAAAAACTAGTGTTGTAGTGTGATTTACACATTCACATTGGTTCTTGTACCTTCCTAGGCTATGTGGACCTCATTTTAGTGTTGTAAAGTGTATTTAATCACACTTTCACATTTAATTATGTGTCCCAAAACCTATTTTACATTTACATGATCATTAATAGGCATCTCTTAACCCATATTATGCATCTCGAGGTATAATTTGATCAAATAACCGACATAACCATCATATAAGCTTAATTTTCTTACTTCTTGACATTCCAACTAGCAAAAATGACCCATGTGGGACCCATTCATCATTAGTAGTGAACTATTCCCATCTAGTTGGGACCCATTTGCCATTAGTGGTGAATAAGTCCCATTTTGAGTCATTTTCAAGGTTTGAGCAGGAAAAATTAGGTTTTAAGTTCAATTTTTCTACATGTCAGCCTGTGATGAGGTATCATCGGGTACTAAGGCACAATTGTCTATAAATAAATGTTTTTATCCTAATTTTACATCTAACAACATATCATATCTCATTCATTCATCTCTCATCATTAATTCATCATCTATCTTCTCATTCAAGTTAAGCAAGCTAGGGTTTCTTCATTAAGATTGCTTCCTAGGATATTGAAGGGAAGATTCTACATGTTTTGTTGTAGAATTTCAAGATCTATCATCATGGAAAGGTAATAAATTCCATTTTTCATGTTTCATTCCATTCTTTCATCATTTTGGTTTAATTACCTAAATAGGGTTTGACCAAGGCAAACCCCCATGCCCTAACAATCAACAATTTCTCTTTGTTGTCTTGTTTGTATGTAGATTTAGGACTTTTGGAAGCTTGGGAATCATTGAATATTGAATTTAAAAGTCATTCAAGTCATCTCTTCATTCATATAAGTCAAATCATTAGCAAAAGGTCACTTACAAACCCGAATTTGGTAGTTTCAGATCTAGACACCTGGAGGTGCAGATTGAGCAATTCCGAAAGCCACAAATTCCATTTTTGAGTTTTCGGAAAGTCCAAAGTAGACTCATTCACCATGGGTGGTGAATGAGTCCCACCCCAAGGTCAATTTTTGGATTTTTACATTTTTGAGTACCCTTTTGCCAGAAAAGGGCTCTAGTACAGTCATCTAGAACTGGGATTGATTCGCCAGCATGGCAAATGAGTCCCACCAGGCCTAAATTTTAGTATTAGCAGCCTTACAGATGTCTTTTCCATTCTTCATCAAGATCCTAGGTGCACACTTCCAATCCAATCCACATCTGTTGCATTTTTCTATTCATTTATAGGTAATTTTATAATACACAATTTGTTTTCCTTTAGTTTCTATTCATTATTCAATTAATATCATTTGTTTATTGCATTCAAACATTGTATCTAGGCATAATGCATCATTATTCTATCCATATTGCATTGAATTTGAATGTAACATGAGCATTTTTGGCCCATCTTTCTCCTTCTAGGTGAAAAACCCTAGGAGAGCTAGAAAGCAAGTGGGTGCCAAAAATCTGTCACATTTTTGGTGAACCAAACTTTTAGAATATTTTCTAATCTAATTTTGGATTCATTTATCATTGATCTACTCTTACATTTGTTTTGCATTTGGATTTGCATTAGTTTGTATGCTAGGTTTTAAAACTTGCATTCATAAAAAGTGTATTTAGGTTGCATTTGTACCATCTAAATTCATTTAGATTTGTTGAAATTATGCATTTTTCATTTAGGACTATATCATAGTACTTAGAACACATCAAAATTCCTAATTTTTTTTTGAAAATTCTGAGAAAAGGTCCATACTAGGACTCATTCGCCACCTTGGGCGAATCAGTCCCTTCTGACCCCTAAAACAATGTTTTCCAAAACTCAAAAATTTATTTTTAGGATTCTATTTGGTGCCTTAAGTTGTATATATCAGTTAGTTACATTTTCATAGCATGAATTTCACTAGATCTCACTCAAAATAGCTCATTTCATGCATTGTTTAGTTTCAAATTTTTGCATTAGAAAAAGGTACATTTAGCTTGCATTTTTGCATACAATTTCCTTAAAAAATCTTAGAAATTTTGCATCTCAATCTTAGGTCTGCACCTTACAACCTCACACACATCACAAACCATTCCTAATTTCTAATTTTTTTGCAAAACACCCCTACTGGGACTCATTTTCCATCTGTGGCGAATCAGTCCCTGTACAGATTTTTCACTGATTGAAACATCACCTGAAACCTCATTTCTATGCTTCCTAAGCCTCCTAGCATCATATAGTATAAGTATGGAAGGTTTTTTGAGCATTTCTTTTATGCATTTATCTCAAAAAATCAATTCAAGATAGTCATTTTTGCAATCACTTCAATTCCAAGCATCATTATATCTGGAAATGTTTCCATTTCTGCAATTTTGCATAACATTGATAAAAGTAGGTTTCACTTTTGCATATACAATTTTTTTGTTCCTAAAAATTTGCATAAGTTTTTTAAAAGTTCTTTTCATTCTTACATGTACATTGTTTTCATTCTTCAAATCTTGCATATATTGGATAAGAATGTTTTGTACATTTGCATATACATTGTTCATATTGCTAAAACATTGCATAAAATGGCTACATGTACTTTTAATTCTTATTCAAACAATGATTGTACCTTGCATATGTAAACATGTTAAGAAACACTTTCTATCCCATCCCTATGAGAGTATTTTAGTGAAATATACTACAACTTTGGCCATTCCTCATGATCATATTTGTTCTTCTCCTAATATCTCTCCTATTGGCAAAGAAGATATTTTGGTAATAGAAGAACCAATCAATGAGAGTGTTGAAAATCTAAGTTGTTTCTCTCCTTTTACCTCTCTTAGTGGACAAGACATTTATCAACAAGACAACTTAAATATAAATAATCATGATAATAACATTTTCCCTTCTCCTAGTGTCTCTCATAGTTATGAAGTAGATGCTTTGTTTGAGGAAGGTTATGAATATTTTAGTTGTCCCCCTTCTCCTAGGGAAACCCTTATGGAGCACAATCATTCACCCATTGATAATTCCCCTACTAGAAATGATTTTATTTTAGACTTGAACCAAACCTTGAATGTCAACAACATTTGGCTTGTAGTTCTTCTAATAACTCTTCTCCTAGGGAGAATATTATAATGCAAAACAATATGACCATGGGAACACATCCTTCAACTGCTAACCTTTCCTTAGGACATGATAATCAAGTGGCCTTAGATCCCCTTCACCAACATATCATGCCAATCAGGAAATTTTTTTTGAGGTTATGATGACACAAGTTGGATCTCCTTTAATTAGTGAGATTCCTAAATCACCTTCCATTAGTGAAAAACATAAAAAATTCTGAGCTGTCTTGAAATCCATCACACAATCTACTCATAACAATGTTTTGCAGATGCTAAGTTGTAACTTAGTGAAGAAAACGTCTAGAGGACCACAAAATACTCCTACACCATTACCCTCTCATCAAAAAGTGCCTTGTGTTGAAGAACTTAAAAAGACTCCTGCTGATATCTCTGTATGGGAGCTCATTCAAATTTCACTAAGAGTCAAACTTCTCATCCATGAAATGTTGGAAATACAAAAGGAAGAGATCCAATCTTACATAAAACTGAATCATGTAACATCCTCCCCTCATCCCATACAATCCACTCCATCAAAAATCACATTCCCTAAACATGAATTACCCTTGCTTGAGATTCAAAACTAGAATGATCCCTTGACAATAAAGGTGATTGTTAATGAAACTCTAGTTAGGAATACTCTCATCGATAATGGATCAGAGATTAATGTGTGTAGCATGGATCTCCTACATAAAATTGGCATGAACAAAAAGATCATTCAACTTAATGACATTCATATTCATGGCTTTGACAATGTTGATAGGCAACCACTTGGGATGATCACATTACCTATTGAGGTTGGACCTGTAGTGTTTCCTACCTCTATTCATATCATGTGAGAACCCCTTCCATACAATCTTATCCTAGGTAGACCATGGATTCATTCTATGAAGGGAGTTCCATCTACCCTTCACCGTGTCATGAAGTTTGAATACAACAATAAGATATACAGGGTTGATGCTGATGAGTGAAGCTATGTTTCAACTGATCACAACACTTTTAACTCCCCTAACCCTTCCATTCCTAGATCAACACTTGAACCTATACAACCTAGTCCTAACTCTTCACATACAAAACTCTTTTGTGATAATTAGGGGTCGTTAGATTCTGCCCCTCCTCCCCATAATATTTCCAAAATTTTACCCTCATTGTCCAAAGAATCATATTCAAACAATTCATTTTCAAACACAAGTTCTAGTAGTGATTGGAGTTTCACACCTACCTTTAAGGGAGGGTGTACAATATCCCAATCTCAACCCAAATAACCCTTTGTTCCATTCGCTCAACTTAGTTCTACCAAATCAGTTCATGGTGATGATAGGGGCAATATAACTCCCATCCCACATAACACACCGACGCACAACATTCAAAAGGATTTGTGTTCTTGTAAAGGAACCAATCCTTCTCACAAACAAACCTCTCCCTCATTTAACTACAATAACTTTCCTCCATTCCAGGCTCACCTTTGTCCTACACTCAGTGGGGGGCAAGGGGTGTGATAGAATTTTCCTCGTATGTCACTTGTTGCTGTCTATTATAACCTAGTCATTCACCTTTCATGAACATATAAGAGAAAGCTTGGGATGTGGACAACATGTCTTAATATTGACTCGCATGTGACATACTACCCTTTCTTCATGACGTAGCTTATAAGAAACATATGACTTGGCATAGGGCTTTCCGAGTAAGCTCTCATGTCTTCTTCTCTCTTCTTCTACTTTAAATCAATTGCTCATAGTACGGGTGCTCACAATTCCTTTAAAGTGGGGGGAATAGAATACCATAATTCATTTGCATTCATTCTTCTTCATGTAGCCGTGTTGTTTACGTGATGCATTTATCACTTTGTGGATGACATTGGGTGTGATGTCCTTCATAAGTGTGATCTTTCTAAGCATATTTCATTCCTCTTGGTGGTTTTATGTGACATAATACATCCCCTAAGTTGTGAATATACTATTCTTTGATTGGTCCTCTCTTGGAGACATTAAACAAAATGTTCCCTAAGCAACTGACCTTGCATAAACTGAACAAGAATCCTTTGAACAATCTTTCACATTACATTTTTTCATTTCTTAGCCACCTTGCATAACACAACTTACATGCCTATAGTGCCATATTGTTTAAAGATTAATATTTACATTTCCTTTTTCTTTGTGGGACCTTGTTAAAGTTATCACGAGGTATATCTTTAACATGGTTGAGCGGGAAGCCCAACTAGTGGCATGACTTTTCCCAATAGCCACCTTTGTGTTTGTGAGTACATACCAACTAGCATATGTATCTTACCTTTTATTTTTGGTCCTTCTCACCCCATGGAAAACTAGTTTTGTGGCCCCATAGTGAGTATACCTTTAGCCTTTCTCACCTAGTGGACAACCAAGAAGTTCTATCAACCCAGAGTGAGTACATCTTTTTTACCCCATCTTTCATTCTTATCATTGCATGATTTTTTTATCTTGGGGGCTTGACTTAGGATCTTTGATCCTGGGGGTTGCACAACCTCCTTCATCTTTTTTATTCTTTTTCATCTGCATTTGTACATGTAAACCTCTATTGAATGTCTACTTTAGTGTGAGTTTGAAGTAAGTTCATCCTCTCACTTAAGTGGAGGCTAAATGTGCCATAGAGAAAATGACCCTTTGCATGACATGGGAATAATTAATGATTAATTGGACTTAATAAGGCCTTGATTTAGGTGTTGTGAGGCATATTATGCATCCACACTAGGTCTTGGACCCTTTCAAATTAAATAAAATGCTTTTAATGACATCTTGTAAAGGTGTTGTAAAGTGTTCTAAGATGCTTTCATGCTTTTCTAGACTTAATGAACACATTTATTCCTAATTCAACATTATAAAATGTGTTTGATAACATTATTACATCAATCTAGAAGATTCTTAATGTGAACTTAATGACAAACTAGTGTTGTAGTGTGATTTACACATTCACATTGGTTCTTGTGCCTTCCTAGGCTATGTGGACCTCATTTTAGTGTTGTAAAGTGTATTTAATCACACTTTCACATTTAATTATGTGTCCCAAGCCATATTTGACATTTACATCATCATTAATAGGCCTCTCTTAACCCATATTGTGCATCCCAAGGCATAATTTGATCAAATAACCAACATAGCCATCATATAAGCCTGATTTTCTTAATTCTTGACATTCCATCTAGCAAAAATGACCCTTGTGGGACCCATTCACCATTAGTGGCGAATTAGTCCCATCTAGGTGGGACCCATTCACTATTAGTGGCGAATGAGTCCCATTTTGAGTCATTTTTTAGGGTTTGAGAGGGAAAAATTAGGTTTTAAGTTCAATTTTTCTACATGTCGGCCTATGATGAGGTATCATTGGGTACTAAGGAATAATTTTCTATAAATAAGTGTTTTTATTCTCATTTTACATCTAACAACATCTCATATCTCATTCATGCATCTCTCATCACTAATTCATCATCTATCTTCTCATTCAAGTTAAGCAAGCTAGGGTTTCTTCATTAAGATTGCTTCCTAGGACATTCAAGGGCAAATTCTACATGTTTTGTTGCAGAATTTCAAGATATATCATCATGGAAATGTAATAAATTCCATTTTCCATGTTTCATTCCATTCTTTCATCATTTTGGTTTAATTACCTAAACGGGGTTTGTTGATGCCCTAACAATCAACAATTTATCTTTCTTGTCTTGTTTGTATGTAGATTTAGGACTCTGGGAAGCTTAGGAATCATTGAATATTGAATTTAAAATTCATTCAAGTAATCTCTTCATTCATCTAAGTTAAATCATTAGCAAAAGGTCGCTTATGGACCCAACTTTGGCAGTTTCAGATCTGAACACCTAAAGGTGTAGATTGAGCAATTTGAAAGGTACAAATTCCATTTTTGAGTTTTTAGAAACTCCAAAGTGGACTCATTCACCATGGGTGGCGAATGAGTCCAACCCCAAGGTCAATTTTTGGATTTTTACATTTTTGAGTACTCTTTTGCCAGAAATGGGCTCTAGTACAATCATCTAGAATTGGGACTGATTCACCCAGAGTGGCAAATGAGTCCCACTAGGCCTAAATTTCAGTATCAACAGCCTTCTAGATATATTTTACAGCCTTCATCAAGATCCCAAGTGCACACTTTCATTTTGACTTATTTATGTTAAGTTTTGCATTCATTTCTACTTCATTTCTGCATAACATAATGTGTTTTCAAACATAGATTAAATTACACTTTTGCATTCATTTTAGATCATCTTAATCAATCAATTTCATTTATTTAAGATCATTTACATCATATCACATTTCATAAATCCTAATTTGAGTGTTACATAAGAATTTTTGGACCTAATCTCTCTCCTTTTAGGTGAAAATCCCTATAAGAGTCAGAGAGTCCTTTGGGTCCAAAAATATGTCACAAGGGCATGAATTTCCCTTAGTCATTCACATGTTTTTGTGAGAGAATACTGGTTGTGGTTTTATATGTCTCACCTTCTTGGACTTCTCACCTAGTAGACAACCTAGAGTTCCGTTGCCTCAGAGTGAGTGTGCATTCTTTTGAACAAACAACCTAGATCTGATCCACATCATGTTGGATAGATGGTCGAAGCTTTATCCACTCCCTTTCCTTTAATTCTTCTCTCCATGTATTTTTTAGTGCATGCTTGTGCTTTTTTGTTTGTCTTTATATCATTTTCACGTGTGTTCTTTTCTACCCATGTTGGTTTTTCATAGGACCTTGGTCTTGTGGGCTTACACGACCCTCTTGATCATAGTCATCCTATTTTACCAAAATTGGTGAATTTGAACCCCTCTTGATCATGTCTATCCTATACTACTAACATTGGTGCATTTGTTCTACTTTAGTGTGAGTTGGAAGCAAGTTCCTCCTCTCACTAAAGTGGGGGCTATATGTAATGACGAAAAAAGGTCCCCCCTAACTTGGCCTTGATTTAGTGTTGTAATATGTCTAACATATTCACATTAGGTCTTGGGCCCTTGTGAACTAAATGAGCCTATTGATGCCTTATTTGGAGTGTTGTAAAGTGTTGTAACACACTTTCACACATTTCTAGGGTTTTATTTAATAATTGGTCTTCTTTATTCTTTAATTGGCCTTACTTTACACCCACAAGCCTCATTTAATGTATCTTTTCAAGGATAATCCTGTCACAAATCAACATCCAATCATACTTCATGTGTTTTTAACTTGAATGGCCCAAATTTAGTGATCTGGGACTCATTCGCCACCTTGGGTGAATGAGTCCCACCTAGGATTTTGGGTCCCGAACTTGGTTTCACACCTTTCTAAGCATTTTTGAATTTGGTCCCATAAATTATGCCTAATTGGACTCATTCACCACCTTGGGTGAATGAGTCCAGTGTGACCAAAAATGAAAATTAATTCAAATTCTTGGTGGGATTTTATCCTCCTAGATCTAATATTGGCTTGTAGTGTTGTAATTTTGTGAATTCTTGCATAATTAAGTATAAATACAAGTTTATTTCACTCATTTTTGACACCTAGCAAGTTGAATGAGCATTCTTATCTAGCAAGTTTGAGTTCACAAGAGCATTCAAGAGTCTTCAAGGGTAGATTATCAAGCATTTTAGAGCATTTTTCTTGCATCAAATATCATGTCAAAGACTTCATGCATCATGTTTGTTTTTGACCTAACAATTGTGATGTAGGGTTTTATGATTCAAGCTAGCATTTCACTCAAAATCTATCCTATTCAAGAAAGAGTCAAGATCTACATCTATTGGAGCCATCTCATACATGTTTACAACACTTCATTTCTCGGATTTGGTGAGTTGCAACATCATATTTTTTTCTTCATCATTCTCAATTCCTATTTCATTCTATTTCAAGGTTTGATTATCAAAATGTTGCTTGACCAAGGAAAACCCCTATCCACTAACAAAACAACATTTTCCCCTCTCTTTAGTGTGTGATTTGTAGGTTTAGATTGAAGATACATTAAGGAGCAAGCTTGGAAAAGTTTTCAAAGTGCTTACAATTGTCAAAGTTTTCACCTTACATTGGAGAACACCTACAAGTTGATTTACAGAGATTCAGATCCAAAAACCTGAAGAAGCAAATTGAGCAGAATGAGAAGAGAAGATTCAGACTTTGAAGTTTCAAAAAACCTTAATTGAACTGATTCACCACTTCTAGCAAATGAGTCCCAGTTTTGGTCAAAATTCTATTTTTTGCATATTTGGATACCCATTTGTCAAATTCATGTTCCTACACGAAAACCTAGATTTTGGACTAACTCGCCCAACTTGGCGAATGAGTTCCAGTCAGCATTAAAGTCAAATTTTCCAACATTTCAGGCCTCCTTCTAGTCATCTTCAAATTCCTAGGTGCACACATTTTATCTTATATTTTTTTTCTATTTTCCATACATTTCTAGGTCATTTAGTGAAAAATTGCATTGAATTAGGGTTTAGCATTACATCTTGCATTACATTTATATTTCAAAGCCCTAGCTTGGTGATGAACCCCTCATTAGCTTATATTTAGTCTCTAGGACATCCCTATCGCAAGATCTCTTTCTCCTTTGCATTGAGATCTCTAGGGTTATCCTTGAATGAAATTGGAAAGTGGGTGTGCTCTATGTCCTAAAGCATACGATAGCATCCTAACCCAATTTTCTTTCATTTCATAAATTTTCAAATATACTAATGTTTTTAATAAGATGTTGTAGGTGGGTGGCCCGAGTTCCTTGAATATTGGAGACAAAGTCCAAATGCTAAATGTTTATTATTGGGTTTTAATTTTGTCAAGGGAATTTAATGTTGGAGTGTTATTTGATTTTTATGTGAGTTTATTTGTGAAGGGAAATATGATTAAATTTGAACTATCTTTTTATTTGGATATTATATTTAGGGAAATTGAAAGTTTTGTATACTGTTCTCTTTCTTTCTTTATTATTTACTTCTAGGAGGAAAGGGATGGTAGAATGAATTGGTTGTGGGATGGTGTTGGCTGAAAAAAAAACTCTATTAATTTGGGAAAGATGTTTGGGCTGATCATAACTTAGACAACCAAGGTATGCTTTGTGTTTTGATTTGGAAATTTTGATGTATTTATTGTATGTTTGGTAAATTTTATTTTTGTATTTGAATTCTATCTTGAATATGAATTTGTTTCAAAAAATCTATTGTGTGTTTTGGTTTAGTGTGGAGTCTTGTTTGTGTAATGGGGGTTTGGGTGTGAACAAGGAGTAAATCTTGCTTGAGGGATGAGAGCCTCCTTTTTTTAGGGTTGAGAAGGGTGTGGAGCCTCTCTTGGGGATTTCTGATGAAATTTGTATATATATAGTGAATGGAGTAGTGTTTTGGTTGGAGTTTGGAGTGGTTGGTTGTGGAGGTGTTATGAATGGAAGAATTTGGTTGTGGAGGTGTTGTGAATGATAGATTTTGGTTGTGGAGTGGTTCATGTGGGGGTGTGGCAAATGGAAGAATTATGTGCTAAAAATAGAGTTGGATGCTTAAATTGAAAGATGTTGTCCCCCAAGAGGGAACATAATCCACCTTCTCCCCCTTTACAAGAATTATGTGACCAAATTATTTATGTGTGACTTAGTGTTCATATTTTATTATTCAAGAGAATTTGGATTTTTTCTTCTGCTTGGGGGTGGACTTGATTTCATTAGTCCTACAACTAGGAGGAGAGTAGGATGGGGCTACTCTATTCAATGTTTGTAGGCTTATTAAGCGTCATTTGGGTTTGCTAAAGAAGATTTGGTTTATGAGTTTCCTATTGTATTGTTGATACATTTAAAATTGTAGATTGAAAAGTGTCTCTATTGAACCTCAGTAAATTCTAGATTCCAAGGAATATTGTTTATTAAATTTCATGTATTAAATTATGAAATGATCACACAAATACTACACTAATTTTATGTGACAATAATGGAATGTAGATTAATGTATCAATTTGCAATGTACCATTGAATTTAGTCATTGAAAATTCCTATTTATAAAAGAAATAGTTTTAGTGGAATTTGAAAGCATTCATTATTGAATCTACAATTCTAAAGAATGATATTTTTGACCTCTTGATATTCTTTATTTAAAACATAATTATTTCTTTATTCATTTATTTTATAAATTTAAATATTGAATAGTTTTGGAAGAATCTAACTTGGAAATAACATATTTTGTCTAGTTGTTGGGAACAAGTTTTCAAAATTATTCTTTTATATTCATATCAGTATATGGATATTTCTAATTAAGTGTGAATGCTTATCTTTATTTATTTGATTAATTACTTCTTAAATTCAGTTATCTAGTTATGATTTATTAGCTCGTTTTAGATTGGGTATCACACCTTTTCCTCTAAAACTTGAACTTTATCCTTGTCTAGGATGATCTGGGCCAATAACTATTGAGCATATCATTTTGAACATTGAAAGTCTCAGATAGATCATTCAATTTAAGCTTAAGAGGGATACAATTCTCACAGACCTTATTCTCCAATTTTGGGGTTCCACTGTAGCATTCTCTAGATTCACACAAAGGGTGAGGGATCTCTAGGGATTGGGGGTTAATAGATTGAGGGGATTTGGGAATCACAAAGAGATCCTCATGAATAGAGGAACCAACATGGGATTGAATAGGGTAGTTAGCAAGGGTAGGGTTCTAAGATTCATCGTCTGAGCTTTTTGAGTTGTGAGAATCATAAATTAAAATTTGGGCAGGTTCTAAGAAAGAGACACTTTTTTGGAGTCAAGGGTAGGGACCAAAATGTCAAGGGTTTTACCTCTCACCCTAGTAGTACACAAGAAGGAGGACAAGATCAATTGAGAGCTAGGGGTGAGAGGGGGCCCATCCAAGGGTTTAACAAGATCACCAATCACAATGGAATTATTTTTAACAGAGGTTGAGGAAGGGTTTGGGGCCATGTAGAAGTGACACAACCTAAAGATAAAACCTTGGTGTAATGTTAAATTTTTTCCTTTGACTTGACTAACCTTAATTGACTTCTCTAGAGAAGAAAAAATCCAAAAGGAGAAATTCATCTTAACATTGTAACCAAAATGATTCAATATAGGAAACAGGTGGGCATGGAATATTTTGAACCTACCTTCCAAAGTTACATACCATATGAGGACCTCCACCATTCTAATCCACACCATTGGAAGGTCTTCACAATTAAACCCATTTTGTAGATAATTCACTTTTTCACCTCTTAAGAAACATTTCCATTTCCTTTTGGTAATGCCCCTTTAACTTCTAAGGGATGGAGGCCCCATCAAAGGAGAGGCTCATAACTTCATTGATGAGCTCCATGTTGAAAAGGAAGGAGTTCTCTCTAACAATACCATTGCCCTCCTTCTAGGAATTGGAAAATTCCATGGAAAAATTGGAGTCATGCCCCATCATTCCATCGACATAGGAGGCTAACTTGTCCCTTTGGAGAATGGTCTAGACATCATTTTATTTCTTCCAAGCCTCATAGGAGGTGGGATCATCTTGCATAAGATATCCTCCCATGGTGGTATTTGCAACACACAAAGAAAACCAAAGAAATCTATAGAAACACCCAAAAAAAAATACATAATAAAAAACTAAGAAGGCTTATGAAAAGGTTGAGCAGGAAGGAAAGATTTCCATAAATGTAATCCATGCCAAATGTCACATTTAGTTGAAAGAGATTGCATCTCGAGGTCATAGATCCAATGAATTTTCATCGTTAGAAATTGAGTCACATACAAACCTTGGAATTAAAAAAATATCACCCCAAATGATTGTGTTAGATGTGAAAGCTCCCAAGTTGGTGAGAGCATCCACCACTTTATTGCCTGCCTTGAACACACAAGTAAATCAACTTATTTCAAGGTTCATTATGATATTTCCTATCGAGAGTATGAGGTCTTGGAGACCAACATGGGTTCACCTTTCCATTCAACAACATAATGGTGCTTCTAGAATCACCTTCTATTGCCAAGTTGGACATACCTACTTTCATGGCAATATAAATTTTGTGGTAAGATGTTGCCACCTGACTAAAGTTTGAGGTTTGAACTTGTAAGTTAATCACATAAGCAAAAACCATGTTACCATGATCATCATGGATTACACCACCTCCACTCGGTCAACCTAGGTTACCTTTGGATGAGCTATCAAAATTGAGGTTAAGCCAGCCAAGCTTAGGGGGACCAAGGAGTGTTACTCCAATCTAAAGGGATATGTAAGCACATAGAATTAATGGTCTTGGTTAACTTCCAAGATTAGGCTTGATGCAAAACTCAAATTAGAGGGGTTCCTTTTTGGCTTACACGAGGTCATTATGAGATTCTTGACAATCTGACTACTCACCTTATTTTCCACAACCTATTATAATTTTTTAATCTCTAAAGATCCTATTGTTATGTTCTTTCTAAAGCACCCAACCCGTGAAAAGGAGAGTCTGCCACCAAAACTCGAGCAAAGGATGAGAAACCAACGAGAGCCACCCTTCAAAAACTAACTTGATATTCTTTTGTTAAAGGTAGCTGACCATGAATAAGGACTTAATCCTTTGTTGATCCTGCTAGGAATAGGAACAATGAAATAAAAGGTGAGGTAGTTTTAGCTTCTTTATACAAAATAACATCTATTTCCAAGATGTCTCCCTTTCATTTTTGGATTATCCAACGTAAAAAATCATTCATGACAAGTGATCCACCAAAAGAATTTCACCTTAGGCAAGGATTTATTCCTCCAAACCTTCATCCAATATTTTATCCAGACTTAACTGAATAGCTGCCATCCTTAGAGTTTGCCTAGACCAAGGAATTGAGAATATTGGAATTAAAAACCTTTTGTTTTAAATAGTCTTGAGGAGTTTCAAGGAAGCCAGGTGAAGACGGGGGGTGTACCAGTTGGGATCAATCTTGGATTCTAGGAATGGTCCAAATAATATGAAACCATATAACCCAATTGAGAGTAGAGGTCCAACTTGAGAGCAAAGTAAATCAAATGGAGACCTTGAGAGAATGCTTCAAGATCCACTTAATTAATTATTAATCTAAGTTAATTAAATATATAGAAGCAATAACTATTAACTTAAATTGATAAAGTTTTAGGATACTTATTTTTATCTTTTAAAAATAAAATAATTTAAAACAAATTTTAACCAAATACAATATTATAATAGATGTTTCAAATTATTTAAAGAAAAATATCTTATTCGAGACTTACTATTTGTTACCTTGTGTAGAAATAATTTCTACATTCTTATATTTATTTATCATACATAAATATTTAAAATTTCTCCATTTCATTTATCTTGTTCTAATTATGCATTTGTAGAAATAATTTCTACATGATTATTTATTAGCTGATAGGCTATTTTGTTTGAGGTTTCTACTGAGAATTTTGTTAGCCCAGTTGTGAATTGGGTTTTCCAGCATCGGAGATGTCCCAGCCAGTGGTGACTAGACCAGGTTTTTTTGGTGGCGACATGGAGCTTGAGAATTATGTGGGTTGGCGGTGATGGAGTTGGTGTCCTCAATACGTGGAAGTTGAAATGTAAGTGTTTTCTTGCAGGAGTGTTAATGTATTATGTCATTGTTGTATGATGAAGGCAGGGGTAGTAAATGCAGGTAGACGAAGTAAATGCAATATTGAGTGTTGCATTGTGGGAAAGTATAATTTGCTTAAGTTTTATTGTCGAAACGATCATTGTGGTGTTGGTTTCATAGAAGACTATTGTAAAAAAATTTTCCTTTGGCTTTGTGGTTGGTTTGATATTAGACTATTCCAAAAATCAATGAAGTATTGTTCTGTAGAATCTATAAGTCATTTTACATGGGTATTTTGCATAGATGATTAATTTATTGTTGATGTATTCCTATGAGATGTTTCTATCTTTGGAGTTATACCCTTTTTGGAGATTTCAAAGAGATTATCGCTCTATATGTATGGAGAAATTATAATTAAATCTTCTTTCTTTCAACAAAAAATATGGTTAGGGTTGGTAATTTTTTCACCATTGGTTTATTGTTTTAGTTATCTCTATGCATTTGTATGGTGAGTTATTTTACATGGGTATTTTGCATAGATGATTAATTTGTACCGTTCATGTCTTCTTGTTATGTGTTTCTATCTTTGGCATTATACCCATTTTGGAGATTTGTAAGACATTATCGCTCTATATGGATGGAGAAATTGCAGTTAAATGTTTTTTCTTTCATAAAAAAATATGGTTGGGGTTCGTAATTTTTTTGCCACTGTTTATTGTTTTAGTTATCTCTATACATTTTTGGCATTATACCCATTAGCATGGGAGGAATTTCAGATTAACATAGGAGCAATTATTTTTTCACCCTTTGTTTATTGTTTTAGTTATCTCTGTGAATATTTCATTTATTATTTGTGGTTATCTGTGTGTATCTTTGGCATTGCATCCATTACCATAGGAGAAATTGTAGTTAAGTCTTCTTTCTTTCGTTGAAAAATATGGCTAGTGTTAGTAATTAAATCTTCTTTCTTTCATTGAAAAATATGGTTAGGGTTTGTTGTTTTAGTTATCTCTATGCATCTACGAGCAATTGCAAATTAACATAGGAGTGATTGCATGTTATCTTTGTGAATATTTCATTTATTGTTTGTGGTTATCTATGTGTATCTTTAGCATTGCACCCATTACCATAGGAGCAATTGTAGTTAAATTTTCTTTTTTTTTTTGTCAAAAAATATGGTTAGGGTTAGTAATTTTATCGGCCTCCATTTGTTGTTTTGGTTATCTTTGTGCATCTTTGTGGCTACACCCATTAACATAGGAGCAATTGCAGATTAGCATAGGAGTGATTGCATATATATATGCAAAGAGTTAGTATGAAAGCATAAACATATTGGAGATACAATTAGTTTGGTGGCTGTTCATTGTTACTCTAATAGATTTTTTACAATTTTTGTGTTTGTCTATAATATTTAGTGCGAGTTGATGCAATTGGAATTTTGAATGTATTCTGTGGCATTATATTGATTTTTAAATGGGTGTTTTGCATAGACGATTAATTTATTGATGATGTCTTCTTGTTATATGTTTCTATCTTTGGCGTTATACCCATTTTGGAGAGTTGAAAGAGGTTACCGCTCTTTACGAGTTGGGAAATTGTAGTTAAATTTTGTTTCTTACCTCAAAAAAATATGGTTAGGGTTAGTAATTTTTTGCTGTTCAGTGTTATTCTAATAACTCTTTTAGAATTTATCTATTTGTCTATAATATTTAGTGCCAGGTGATGTAGCTCAAATTTTCAATGAAATGTGTAGGGTTATACTCATTTTGCACAAATTATTGGGTTTAGAGTCATGTTTAATGTGTCTTTGTGTTCATTTGTGTTGTATGAATATGTTCTGTCATATTATTTTTCCCTCCTATCTTTGTAGCTCTTCATAACAAACTGTCTTCATGATATTATTTTTTCTAGTTGCTCATAACAAACTGTTTATTATTGTAGCTTTCCTAGGAGTGATTGTAGATTAACATAGGAGTAATTACACACAAACACACACACACATATATATGCAGAGAGTTAGTATGAAAGAATAAGCATATTGGAGATAAAATTACTTTACTGGGTGTTAAGTGTTATTCTAATAGCTTTTTTACAATTTCTCTATTTATCTATAATATTTAGTGCCAGGTAATAGGTTGAATTTTCAATTAAGTCTGTGGGGTTCCACTAATTTTTCATAGATTATAGCTACCTATTGGATTTGGGAGTTCTATTTAATGTGGATTTCTATTCATTTGTCTTGTATAAATATGTTTCATGGTATTCTTTTTCCCTTGTGTCTTTGAAGATCCCCATGACACATTTTTCATGAGATTCTTTTTCTTGCTTCTCCATAAGAGACTGTTGATTATTGTGGTTTCCCCCTTCTATTCTCCATATTTTATTCGTGGTATTTTCTTTAGGTTATGACACTAATTATATGATGCAATAATCTGTGCAAAATCTATATAACGCCATAGGCTTAATTGTAGACTTGAGCTGCATTGGTTGGCATTAAATATTATAGAGAAATTATTTATGCAAAATCCCATGTAAAATGACTTGTAGCAAATAATTATTATTCTAACACATATTATACAATTTCTATGCTTCTCTTCAATATTTATTAACAATGAACATAGGTCGAGGCTTGTATGAATATGTTTCATGATGTTCTTTCTTCCCTAATCTACTTGAAGGTCACTAGAACAAATTGCTCAGGTCTATTTATGTTGGTGGTGGAGCTTGCTAATTATGTGGGATGTTAGTGTCTTATATGAATATGTTTGATTATATTCTTTTCCCCTTGTCTATTCTATGTTCCCCACAACAAAACGTTCTTCATGATATTCTTGCTTTCAGTTCCCCTTAACAAATTGTTCATTATCATAGTTTCCCTATTCTATTCTCCATATCTTAAAGTTCTATTTAAAGTGGGTTTGACAACATCTATCATTTTCTTTTGATTCTTAAGTGTTTTCCTAATAGTTATTTTCCAATTCCTCTTGTCTATCATTTTTTGTTTACTAGATTTTCTATCACTGTGTAGAGAAGTTGTAACAACAAATTGTATATGATAGTTGGCTTGTTAATTGAAATTTTAAGGTACATTATTTCCCACTAAATATTATAGATACAACTTAGACAAAGTATACTTTCCCACAATGCAACACTCAATATTGCATTTAATTTGTCCGCCCCCATCATACAACAATGACATAATGAATTAGCACCCCCACAAGATATATATACAATTGGAACTGCATGTCAAAACCAATACTTCGAGACATAGAAAGATACATATACATGAAATAGTGTTGTTCCCTATACCAAAATTTTCATTATCATACTTTGGCTATTCTATTTTCCATATTTTAACGTTATATTTAGTGTGGGTTTTCAAACATATCTCATTTTCCTTTGATTGTTAAGTGTTTTTCTAATAGGTCAGTGAAATGCATGTATAGATTTGAGTTTGCAGCATATTCCTACTTACCAGAAATTCTATCACTGTCTAGACAAGGTGTAACAGAAAATTCTATGTAATAGTTGGCTTGTCAATTCAAAATTCAAGCTACATTATTTCCCACTAAATATTATAGGAAAAATAGGGAAATTTCAAAACAACTATTAGGAAAACACTTAAGAATCATAGGCAGCATTGGAGATGTCCCAAATGACAAGATATTTGTTTGAATTTTCTATAGGGATTTTTGCTAGCCCAACTGTGAATTAGATTAGTCAGTGTTGGAGATGCCCCGCCCAACAGTGACTTGATTGGGTTTTTTTCTGGCAATGTGGAACTTAGGAATTATGTGGGTTGGTAGTGGTGAAGTTGGTGTCCTTGATACATGGGTGATGAAACATAAGTGTTTGCTTGCATATGGGTACATGCATTCTCCTATTGTTTTGTGGTGAGGTCGGGCAAAGTAAATGCGTTCGGATGAAGTAAATGGAATATTGAATGTCATGGTCCTGGAAAGTATACTTTGATTAAGTTGCATTGTTGAAACAACCATTGTGGTGTTGGTTTCTATGCCATAGCAAAATGGCCCCTTGTCATTTTCATGGCCTTTTAGGTCTTGTTTCATGGTGTTGGAACTATGTTGCTTTGATTTTATGTTGTAACATGGCTTGAAAATGCTTATTTAGGTACTAAAATTCAAAGAATGATGTCTTGTGAAGGTGTTGTGAAGTTTTGTAAGACATTTCTACATTCTTCTAGAATCTATTTAATACAATTTACCTAAAAAATCACCTTTTTACTCATCAACAAGTCCTATATTGAAGTGTTGTAAAGTCTTGTAACAAGCCTTCATTCTTTTCTAGGCACATCTTCACTATTTACACCTTTCTCATGCTTTATTTTGTCTTTTTATGCCTTCATATGACTTAATTAAGTGTATTTTTGAATGTTATCTCAACAAATAACATTAAATACAACATTATTCTTAACACTTGCTTTTAGGTCCTAGGTGGGACCCATTCACCATGATCGAGCCCTCAAAATGCTTGACATTTTGAGTCTTTTATGCTTGTTATTCACATGTCAAATGTCCCCATCAATAGGGTTCAAGGGTTTTACTTACTTAGTCTTGCCTTCAATTGGTTTGTGTTTCATCCTTGAATGTTCTAATTTTGTGTTGACTAGTTTTCTCAGTTTCTAGTCTTATTAGTTATGTTTTAAGCCATCGACATACATCCATTACTGGCCCCAAAGCCTTGAGATTGTCGGTCATTTTAATATGTCCTCACGTCAAATTTTTAAATTTTGATTTATGAATGACTTAAGTCTAAGTCATTAATTCATGAGGGTGTTTTCTCGTCGGCCTAGTCAAGGCCCCCTTTTTATGAATAACTTCGATTCATGTGTAGGGTAAGCAGTTACCAGATTGTGGGGTTTCATCTGGACCGTTCCTCCTTGGCCTACCCATCTAAAATGAATGCAAGTTAAATGTTACAAGGCTAGTGAAATGTCACCACGTGTGAGTGGGCCCACCCGCTATGTCCCATCTCAATGCCCAAAACTTTGAGATGAATGGTGCCAATTGAGCGATGCAAAGTGATCACCACCGTTCCTTGCCAGCTCATGGGATATAAGATGCAAGTTATTTAAGAATGACAAGACCCATGAGAAGCTGCCATGTACACTCTACAACTGTAGGCAAGTGGAGCCCACAAGTACATGGGGAAGGTCCTGTCAACAAATTCCTATTGGCTAATCATTTGAGTTGGAGAGGTATGGAAAATTCAAACAATCTTGACTTGATCAGAGTCGTTCAAGAGGTCCAACTCAGCTGTAAATTAGTGACTCATTGAAAATTGCAAAGTATGACCGTTGCAATTCTTTTGCTTCATGCGAGTGAGCATTAATGGCAGAAGTGGCCCATAGGCCTATTCAATCCCTATCAAAATTTGTGTGCAACCAATTCTTGCTTACTTGAGATTCAAAGACATGTCTTAGGCAATACGAAGAGTTGATAAGTGAATTGCAGAGAGTGTACCAGCTAGAATTAGGGTTTGACATGGTCGAAAGTAGTAAATAGGTCATAAATGAAATTTCATTCCTTTTTCAATTTTTTAAATTAGGGTTTTCTTTTATCTACTTTAAAATGAATGCATTTATTCGTTCTACTTTAATTGCTTTAAAATTAGGGTTAATCTTTGTCTTTGAAAACCACAGCCCTATAAATTTCCTAGAATTAGCTATTGTCCCAAGTTATAAGATGAAATTAGGAGGTTGAGTCATTAAAATTCCTCTATTAGAATTTTTGTACGCACAAACCCATGGCTTCCAAAACACAAGGTTCTTATTCTTCTTCCTTCGCCTAACCTAGATCCCTATCTCAGGATGTTATCAACCTACTACCCCAATATACAAATAAGAAACTAGAGGGAAGGATTTTGTTTTGTGGCATGACGGTGATGGAAGGATTGATAGACAAGGCTTGTTTCATCAAGGATGCTGAAGTACGTTACATAGGATGACAAATGTTTCAACACTGGTTTGGGAATAGGAACCTTGGGTCTCCTTTCAGTAACCTGTGGAGGTTGGATATGGGGAAATTGGTTGTTCCCAATGTGTACATGGATGTGGATCTCTTGAAAGATATTGCATCAAAATATGACCTAGTTTCTAGGGTAGTCAGAGCATTTGATGAAGTGGTTATGGTAAAAATAACCAAGGAATAAATTGAACAAGTCTTTGACTTGCATCCATGGAGTGAAGATATGGTTCCATTAAACATGGATACTTTTAGAACACAATACAACAATACTAAAGTGTTCGTCAGAAAAAAGATGTTTCCTACACATACTGTAGTAATAGATGAAGGGAAACACAAAAGAAAGGTTAAGATAGATGATAGAGGGCTCGAACCTTTCCCAATGAACTATATTAGATTATTGGTTTTGATCCACCTAACACATTGTAGAAGGAATATAGTCATACGGCCACACAATCGCAACATCCACCGTATAGTATTGTTTATGATTATGAAACCCATTTGGCCGAATATATTCATAAAGGATTAGTTGAATTGAAAGAGGGGAAACAATGGGTGAAATTCTAGTGGTACTCATTGTTAATGCATATGTTCTTGTAAAAGGGACAATGAGCATTTGAGAAGGAAATCACCCTAGAAAGAAAGAGGGATGGAGTTGATCTACCTATCCAATGTTGGACCAAAATATTGGATAAAGATGATAAAAGGTATAATTTTGTGATATTCATAAATGATTTTGCATCCAGGATAAGGAAGGCTTTAGTACATGAGCCACCTAGAATCCCCAAATAAATCCATGAATTCTTGAGACCTAGGGAGGTGAGGCATGACGTGAATTTCAATCACAATTGGGGAGATTTGATCCTGTATCTTGATAAAATAATTTTCAGGGTATATAGTAGTGGTTTGGGTCCATATGTCTTACTTGCAGATGTTCCTTTGAGGATAGGATTTATTGAGATTATGAGGCAATTAGGAGCCTCACAGGAAGCACATTTTCCTGAATCAACAAGGAAGGGGTCATTCTTCCTAGAATGGATTGTATTTGCAAATTACATTATGAAAAAAGGGACATGGAAGAAATTAGATAATTTGCTAGCTCCTTATAGACTGATGACCACGAGTCCAAGGATTCATGACCCTGAAGGCTTCATTAGTAAGCTTAAAACAAATAAGAAAATGGGTACCTATGTGCATGATTTTGATTATCCCAAGGATATTCTTAGGAATGTCTTTAACACTGGGGAACAAGATGAAAGGAAAGCCAAATACTTGGCTTATAGAAAAATGGTAGAAGCTAAGATGAAGAATAATCCCCAGTATGATCCCCTGCCAAATATACACGATGATTTCAATAAAGTTATGTATGTTATGGATAATTTTGAGGATGTTGTTGGTGTCTCGAGGGAATAGTGGGAAGTTCCAAATAAAGGAAAGAAAATGGTGGTCAAAGAAAGTGTTGAGATGACATTAGAAGAAAGACCCTCATATCAATCACCCAAACAATTGAGAATTTATTCTAGGAGGAAGAAAGTGGCAAGCAAGGAAAAAAGCTCAGCAGCTCCTATCACATCTAAAAGGTCAAAGGTAGAATCTCTTAAGAGTACAGTGCCAATTCCTCCTACACATGACTCTTTTCCTGTAATTGATCTTGATTCACCTCCTAAGAGTTCTAATCCTCCTAAGCAACCACCTCAAAAGAAGAAAAGGATGAGAGAAAAATGAATGGTTGATTATTCAAACACAAATGAGGATGATATTTTTGTCACCCCTGAGGAAATGCAAATAGGAATGCCTCCTCCCAAAAGAGAAATTGATTCAAGTTCAAGACAAAATATCCTTAGGCTAGGGAAGCTTGACATTTTCCGATTGAATACTGTAGATGACTTGAGGGTAGAGGTCAACAAAGAATTTATGGAGGGTGACTCATTCATTGAAACGTTTGCATTTCAGGATTTTTGGTGGAAATCCAAGATTGTAGATTATGCAGAGATGGTGGCCATTGAGAGGAGCTTGGACCCTGAATTTCCTAAAAGTGTCATTGAGGAAAATGTAAGAAGCATTATGAAAGATGAGTTCAAAAATATTAATGCCCAATAGGGCAGAGAACTAGTAAAGAAGAGTGGTGTGTTGTTGTTACCATAATGGATTATTATTGATGCTATTGTGCTAGATACCTTGAGAAGGGCTAAAAAGCCTCTTGTACAAAATGAAGAAGAACTAAAAATGGCATGTAGAGGTTGAAATTTTAGTGAATATTGGGATGCTTTAGCGATATGGTCATTATCTTTAAGATTTAGGAAATCAATTTTGGTAGAAGCATCAAATCTTAGTGGACAATTTCTTGTAAAAAGAGTTGCTGATACTCCAGCTTTGGAAGCTATAGACATGGTTGTGAATGTGGCTACATTTACTCAATCAATTGTTGAAGGTCTCACCCTAGAAATAGATAACCTCAAGATTAAATACAGAGAACTCTTGGGTGATTATGATAAAATCCAACATAAAGTAGACACATTAGAAATTGAATTGGCTCTATATAAAAAAAGAGAGGAGGTACGGAGAGATGGGTCAGCCTAGCTCAAGCCACCCACCTTTAGCTTCTCCAATGACATCTATGCAACATTCATTTC
This sequence comes from Sequoia sempervirens, assembly GCA_007258455.2. Lineage (NCBI taxonomy): Eukaryota > Viridiplantae > Streptophyta > Pinopsida > Cupressales > Cupressaceae > Sequoia > Sequoia sempervirens. The sequence continues at coordinate 424,568,818 of VDFB02000003.1, forward strand.
ATATCCAGGCCTTAGCAATAGTACCGTATAGTCAGGAACAATAATCAGTTGTAGTGGAAGAGCCAAGTGGATCAGGTTCTAGCTCATTTGATAGACAACAATTGCTGTTGCAAATTGAAACATACAAGAAGCTGCTAGAGAAGGTCCAAGATGCAATGTATGAGAATACATAATTTTTTTTTTGCATTTCATTAAAGCATCTAACTGAGAAGATTCAAGCTAGACTTAATGGCGTGTATGAAAACTATGCTCTGATGCTATGTGCAATGAGATTATCTAAAAAGGATAAGTTGTTGTCTATACCAACCTTAAATAAATAGGTTGCAAGATCTAAGAGATTGACATTAATATTAGTGGGAGCTAGTCAGCATGAAGATAAGTACCTACTGGTGCAGCCAATTTATGATTTTGTATGTAGATTGAGTGAGAAAAAGTTTCAAGGGTATGCAGCTCCACTTGAGTAGAGAATAATAGAATTATTATCTCAATACAGTCATATTGATCTTTCACCATTACCAGATGTTGAAGTCAATATTTATGAATTGAAGCCATTGCATGAGTGGAAAAAGGAATTGGATGAGATTATTCATTCCCAGGTAAATGAAATATTCAAGGAGGTTAATATTAATCTCTTCAATGATACCTTGGAGAGGTTGACATTTCTTATTAGTTTTCTTGAGGATTTCAATAGAGAATCCAATGCAGTGGTAACTAAGTATGCCCATTACAAAAAATCCATGGATGAAATTATGGAGTTCGATTGGCCATCTGAGGAAGAATATGAAGAATGGGGAAGGGTGTATGTTGGAATTTTTTTTTTATGAATTGAAATGTGAAACATATACTTGGTCAAGTATTGTACATGTCTAGCCATAGAAGTTACAAGTGTATAAAACATATGTTTCATAGAATGATAGTAAATTGCTAGTGATGTGGAATGTTGAATGAAATGCTAACCCATTTCTTAATCCACGTCAGTTTGTCATTTTGTTTGATGAAATCAAGGTGCTGCTATGAATATGTTAATTCTTTTTGACATGTGCTTTTGAAGGATAAAGCTGATCCTCATAACAAATGTAAATGAACTTTGTCTTGTATGATTTCCCTCGACTTTGATAAATGTAAATATAACTAAATTGGGGAATCTATCTCCTTGCGGTCCAATCCTATTGTGACATCTGTACATTTGGCCTAAAGCTTTTTTTGCTCCCTTATTCCATAAAAGGAAATTCGGGGCCATTTGTACGGGTCTTTTGTTGAATATTGGAGCTGTATTGTGAGAATTACGAACACATAGATAATACGTTTAGTCTTTATCAATTTTTTTGAGTCTAGGTAGCATATTTCGTCAAATGTATGGTTTCTGGACATATTAGAATGATAATGGAGATTTTCCAAGTCTATATTCTCTCCACTTTGATTGTGTATACGAATTATTAATGAAAATATAATCATAGATCATTTCATTAATTTTCATCATTTCATGGGTTGATATGTGTTTTGATTTTAGCTCTTGTTCATAGAAGAAGTTAAATTGCTTGAATCAAATCATGAATTCTTATATAGGATCTAGGGATATGATAAGTAGTCTTTGGAATTTGGTTACTGATTTGTGAATTGCTAGGTGATATTGCATAGATCTTGAATGTACATAATTAAATATCCTAATATTTCAATTTGCTCAGACTCCTAGCCCATAGATAATAGCACTGATCATTAATTATTTTAATGTTTTCATGATCCTAGTTATCCAACTTGAGAAAAATCTTTTAAAATAATCATTGACCTATCTTGAATTTATAGTATTTGTGTTGTCTTGGTATTCTCGACTTAAGTTGTGTAGTTTGTTCAAGGAATTGCCAACTTCTTGATGAATTTCAGCTTATTAGCTATGGATGAGAGTACATCTGCTTAAATATACAATGTACACATAAATTGTCTCAAATAGCAGTAGAATATACATTGTGGGACTACCCTCCTAGGTTTTGTAGAGCCTGAAGTGTAGGAGATAAAGCAATTGATGCCATATCTCGTTAGTTGGCCACTTGTCTAGAAGATATTCAAAAATTATGTCTAGAAAGCTCATAGATACCTGTTGAGACCTAATTGATTCATTGTGAAAACAACCAACATGCCATGGGTGGTGAATGAGTCCCCCTTTGCCCCAAATTCAAAATATTTTAAATTTCCTTTCAGTATTTTATTCAAAATAACTTGATGTCAGCATGTGATGAGGTATGAATGGATAGTAAGGCACAAGAATTGTATAAATATGTGATTTTCACCTCATTTTATCTCTCTAACAACATCCTACAGTCAATTCATTCAAGCATTCAATCACACATCACATTCAAGCATTTTACATCATTAATTAAAGCACTTTTCAAGCACTTTGAAGCTACCATTGACATTACTTAAGAATTGCATCATCAAGAGTTAGGTGAGTTGATATCATTTGCATGTTGTTAGTTTATCATTCCTTTTCATTTCATTATCTTTTCAAGGGTTTAATTACCAAAAGTGGGGTTGACCAAGGAAAACCCCTATTCACTAACTCTAATCATTTTTCCCTTTTTGATTGTGTATTTGTAGCCTTTTGTTTGTAGATTTGATAGGTTATTAGGTGTTGAAGATTAATTTTCATGTCAACTAGGTGCTTCAAGTCAACGTAAGTCAAATTCAAGCTTGGAGAGAGTTATTTGTCCATTTTCTACATATTTGATGTAACGCCCTACCGTGTGAACCCCAAAGGACAACAAAACACTGCACAATTTTTTTTAAAGAGAAGCATTGCATAAGATGAATATGTACATACATTACATGAAGAGAAACTATGCATTTTACAACATCATCTATGTCCTCTAGGGTACCCAAAATAGTCATTACGAAACAACAACTTTTATTAAAATGAAAGCAAGTGAAATCCTAGATTACATAATGATAACATACAATCAACCATGATTAATAAAGAGGAAAATGATACAACATTTTATTACATTTAAATTCATAGTTCCATTATACAATTGTGGAGCATATTTCCATAGATACAACACATCATGGAAACAATAATACATTACGTAATGCTTCCCTTATATCAATGGGAAGAGTACATTAAGTACTAGAATGATACATCAATGAAGAATAAGATACAAAATGAGGATCAATCTTCAACCAAGTGAAGCTTTGGGGACTTTGCATATGTTCCTACATTGCAAAAACAATCTGGGAACCCAATGGGGTGCATAGCACATTCCACCTAACCATGTGGACCCGAAGGACCACCCCCCATGCTAGGAGATGACAAGAAAGACCCATGACAAGGTAGACAAACATAACGTTCACAAAACCCAACCACAAAGTCAACCAAAACATAACATAAAAAAATATCAATGACCACTTACTAGGTGAATACTTCTAGAGGCATACAAAGGAAAAGCCAAGGGATACTATAACACTAATATTCATATACTCCCAACTGAAGGGTACGCAAATACTTGGGTTCCCAAAGAAAATCACATCATGGCTTGGCCTATAAACTTGTCAAAACAAAAAATAATGCAATAGGGAAAACAATCAATCATGAGAACATAAAAATCAATTTTTCATCTCCAAACACAATTCCATGTAACCAAACTTAAAATCGTATTGCATACTCCACTTGTTTATACATTCCCATTCAATTTGACAAATAAACTTTCTCAATAAGAACATGAAAGGATTATTTTTAAATCATAAAAACTCAATTGAATCCAATCTCACCTAGTAACTTTTAGATTATTAAATTTTATTTTATTTACACCTTTATATTGAAAACCTTTAATTAAAATAAAGAACTATGCCAACCTACAGTATGTAACCCGTCAGGTTTCTCTTAAACTATGATTCCTAGCATATCCATTTGTTTATATCAAAACAATTAAAATTAAATATAACCTATACATTTGTTAGTTCAAAATAATAAATTTAATTAAAATTTAAACTATTCGCTTATTTCAAATAAACTTAATCAAAATATAACATTTACATTTGTTGACTTCAAACTAAATAAATCTAATTTAAATCCATCACAACCGTTTTATGTGTAAATCCTAATTCTAATAGTGAACAAATTTAAAATTAACTTTATCTTTAAATATATTGAAAATAATTTTAATTTTAAAATGCACTTAAAATGAATCTAATTTTAAATAAACCTAATTTTCAATATACTTAAAAATAAATCTAATTTTAAATATATACTTTAAAATAAATCTAGTTTTCAATACATTTAAATTTAAATCTAATATAAAATAAATCTAATTTTAAATATACTTAAGAATAAATTACTAAGTACATGATGATGCAATAACTCTTGAAAGCAACTAACTCTTTGAAATATACTAAATAAGTTAGATTTTGTTATTTGATAATAATTTGCCAAAATCACAACTCAAATAATCATATATGAATATATATAATTTACCCTATAAACATACTAATCTCCTTAGTCCCCTAAATATACTTAACTCAGATCATGATGATAATCAAGACTTTGATAAGGATAAGTGTAGCAAAAAGGCTAATAATAATCACCTTATGCCAAATAATAATTGAGTAGCACCAATGACAAGAAAATTTGAAAACTATAGAAAATAATGAATTAGTATGCCACAAAATAACCATTCACTTACCAATACCTTCCAAATAATAACAAGAACATAATTTACTAAAAGATAACAAAATGGATCAATATGAATGTCCTCATATCTATCTATATTTAATTCATTAGTTTTTTATTCTCAACAACAATAATTTACCATTTAGATATAAATAAATAATAAAAATTTATAAAAATCATAAATACATCATTTGTTACAATTAATTTTATAAGAAAAATAATAATATATATAAACAAATCTAAATTTCTTATTTTATTTATTCATTTATTTTATTCACTAACAAAACCATAATTAAACTTCACTTTTTATCTAATATATAGAATATAAATAAGAAAATATAAATCTTCATTTCTTAACCAAAAAGGTTCATTTATAGGAACAAGAAAATAAAACAAATATAAAAATAAATGCCCATGTGATCTAATATTAATAAAGGGAGTTAAGACTCTCTTTTACTTTTCTCTTCTTTAAAAGATAATTACTATTGGTATAGTTTTAGGGCTCCTGCAACACCATACATGTGGACATGCTATGATAGTTAATTGTTATAATTAAAGTTGATGCCAAATAATATTTCCATGACACATTGATGTATATAAACATATTTCTATTCCTTGGGGTAATAATAGCATTCATATCAATGTTACGTTGTGCTAATTATAAGTAATATTCATAACCTTGGCATTGCTTATTTTATTTTGAATATTATTATGTTTAAATAATAACATTGCAAATTCTATTAAATAGCCTAACAAGAGGGCAATAAACCGGTGGCTGAACAAAATATTAAAGGCATGGAGACTTTGACACATGTATATACTCTATTGTACTACCAGCGCACGCTGTTTGCTAATGGAAGCGTGATTGATTTTATTGACTAGGATAACCTCTTCCTATTTACCATTACTACAAATATCTATAGGTTATTTGCTTCACAAGCTCTTAATCTTATTTCCTCTATACTAAACACCACCTTCATGAATCTTCTCACCGCCCCCTACCTACTATCCATGGAATAAACGATTATAAAGTTACCCATATTGAACATTAGGGATTATTTAAGCCTTTAAACTTCCTATTATGTTCAAGTGTCATTGAGACAGTTGACAATGGAATCAACGAGTTATTTAAACACTACAACATTCTAATTTCAAGTATTGTAAATGTGATAGGTTGCCAACGAGATCAAGAAGGCTATTTACTCACAATATTCTATGTTGAAGTGTTGTTGTTGTGACAAATTGCAAAATGGTATCAGGGAGATTATTTAAATTTATACACCTTCCATAGTCTAAACATTGTTGCAGTAAAAGGCACAAAATGGCTTTGTTGAAATGCAAAATGTGGACAAAATGACAAGGCACGTGAAATGTTCACATAATGCCTCTAAGAAATGTGATCTCATGGAATGCCAAATACAGGATATGCACTGCTAGATTTGTTAAGAAGGATTTATAAATTTCAAGGAAAATGCATTTGTCAGGTTTAAAGCCAAAATACCACAACCTTTGCTAACACCATCCCTTCCCATGCCAAAATGCGAACTTTAGAGAAGTATCAACATCGAACGAACCCTAAAGGATAGAGGAACTTTGTCAGATATTATAATTGCAAATTGAAATTTCCCTAATAGACATGGATGCAAAAAGTGGAAGCATTAACATGGTATGTGAACTGTTTGACATAATATCTGAAAAAGATGTCATCTCATGGACTACAACTGTAAGTGTGAATAAGTAAATAAGTAAAAAAAATTTCTTAATGAAACATTATGTCAAGATTAACATGAATTAAACTAATTTAAAAGCACACAAAACTTGTAAGCGTCTCATTGTCTCCTATCTTCAAATATTTATGAAGTCACTGAAGGCTCTTAGATTGGGTAGGTAATATGACAGTTTAAAATGCCAATTCAGAGAATGGAGTGATTCTAAATGCAATGATCTAATGATTGATAATGAAAGCTAAATGATATGGTGCTACTGTAAACTATTCTAACATGAAAACTGATAAATGGAAGCTACAGTAAAAACTAAGATGCTGTCGTGATATGAAATTCTATTGAGGCTGTTGCTTCTAATTCTACTGATGCTATGATTCCTTGATTTCTATTCCTACAGAGTAAGTTTACATAAAATTGGGATCCCTTCTTTGCTTCAAAAGGCTGTATTTATAGATTTACAACACATTTGGATAGAAGCAGCACAACAGAGGCCTAGATTCAATCTTGAGAATTGAATGGTGAGAGATTGAGAAGCTTGAGTTGATTATGGGGATTGTTCCTCCCCATGAAAACATCAAGCAAGATGATAGGAAATATCAAAAGAAGAAGATTGAGAGGATTGCTTGCAAATTTGTCCCTGAAGCTTTCCTGTGAATGCTAGTTGAATTAATTAGATTTGAAAAATCCAACTTTATTGGTGAGTGAATAGAGAAATATTTGATTTATTCCTTTATTTGAATATATTTGATTTATTCAAATTTAGCAAAAATGGAATACATAATTTAATAAAACAAAATTATAGAAATTGTTTATTACAATAAATATAGAAGGGATATGATAATTAAATAAAAGACTTTATGATATGTTTATTTAATTAAGAAGAAATATGATTAGATAATTAAATAAAACAAAGTTTTTAAATTTGTTTATTTAATCAAGGTAGAATAAATGAACAAAGTATAAAAGAAATAATAATGATAATAATTAAATAAAAAAAAGTATTTAATTTTGTTTATTTAATTAAGAGGAAAATAATCTGATAAAATAGAAGAATTAATAGTGAACTTAGTATAAATAAATATTTCTATTTATTTACTAAGTAGATGAATTTAGGATTAATTGATCAAATAAATCATATTTAATTAATTATATTCTCTAGAATATTTTTTAGGTGTATACATCTTTCCCCCCTTTGAAGTGATGTGCTTACACATTGCTTCAAAGAAAATTTTGTGCTACTATTGCTAGTATCGACCAAAAAAATTCAGTGTGCCTCAAACATGATTTTCAGGTGATTTATGGATATATACCCCCTTGGGAGATAAAATGGTGATTTTTTTTATTTTTATTTTTTATTTTTTAATTTTTGATGATTTTCGATGATTTTCATGTAGGTTCGATGAATATTCAGTGATGAAGAAATTTATCTCCCGATAATTGACGTAGAAAGCACCCCAAGATGTTTTTGAATTAATCTCCTCAAAAATAAATTTAAATAATCCCACAAAAATCCCTCCTTTAATAACCTATAAAAGGTGAAAAGGGGTCCTTTTCACACTCATTTGTGCATTTGACTTTTTGAAAATCTCTTGAGAGAGCTTTTTGTGCCACTTGGAGTGAGATGTCGATTCCTTATCACAACCACCGTTTCGAGCGTGTACGACGTCACTAGTGGCCGACTGTGTACGAACCTCCATTATGTACCCTTTTTCCCATTGTATTTCATGCATTTCCTTCTTTATAGCGCATTTTTTTCAGTTTTTTAAAATTTGAATTCTTTTAGCGCTTTCCATTTCCATTGTAGCGCTTTCATTAGGTCCTTTAGCGCTTTGAAATTTTTAGCACACCAGGCTTCTGTTTTAGTGCTTTCAAACTTTAGCACATAGGTATCTTGTTTTAGCACTTAGGTGAAATGAATTTGCGCTTTCATAATTTTAGAGCTTAGGATAGAAATTTAGCGCGTCAGATGATTGTTTTAGCGCTTTGAATATTTTAGCACTTTGAATTCCTATAATAGTGCTTTTGACTGATTAAATGGTGCATGTCACGATTTGGTGCTTTGAATGCCTATTTTAGCGCATCCATGTCAGTTTGACGAAGTTTGTTAAATTTATCCTTAATTTTGTCAATTTTTGATTGTGTCAACCATTGGTTTGATATGATTGATTATCCTAATCAAATAAATAATGTTCGACCTCATGATAGGCGAGGTCTGATGTTTCATCATGATGATAATTATCCTCATGATAGGCGAGGAATAATTATAGTTTAATTGACGTACCTCATGATAGGCGAGGTTGATTTGATGCTTTGATTATTTACCTCATGATAGGTGAGGTTCAATGATACTTGATGATTTGACCTCATGATAGGTGAGGTTGAATGATATTCGGTCATGAGATTTGATCAAAATTATCGCCAAGAGCTGATTAGTTTTGATAGGATATTTTGATGCTTGATGATTCGACAAAATGTACTAATTTTGAAAATTTCTGATGATAGGAGTCGTTGGAGAACCTTTAGGTTTGAGAGCAATTTCTATGGAAATTCGATCTGGTACCCCAGTTGGCATAGCCTGACACAACTATTATTACATGTTGTGGACTGGTTCCTCTTTTATTCATGCCCCAGATTAGGATTAATCTGGGTCTCCTAACAATGTTAGCTAAGAGGTAGAATAGCGACCATAACACCTTTCACCTTCCCACCGGTGAGATGATAGTCACCCCAGAGGATGTCTAGTAGATTTTATAGCTTCCCATTGTTAGAGATGTTGTCATTTATGATTCTACAAAGCAAGCTGGTACTGAGGCTCTTCAGAGGGTGTTTGAGGACGAGCATATTGCTAGAGAGTGGATTCCATGGTGGGAGATGGTAGCTAATTATGTCACTTTACCTACAGTGCTTGTTGGATTTATCAGTGGATTCCTTTGTCTTGATCGCAGGTCAATGGGATTCTCACTTGGTTGGGGCCAAGTACTAGAGAGTATGGTTGTTCACAAGACCATATTTGATTGGGGCATGTGCATGCTTGGCTACCTATATCATGATGGTATTATAGAACCTATTCAACCTCTGACATTGCAGCCTAAGGATAAAATAGGATTAGGCTACACAGGGGAAACAAAAAAGGAAGTAACTCAAAAAGTGGTAGAAAGGATTCTACAAATGAGAGATGGTTCTAAAACTGACTCAAATGAATATGAATGGGATCATTTATCTACTACATCATACACTAACAAAAGAATTGATGTCATTCTTGAACATATGCACCCTTTTGAGAGGAGGGTCAAAGTTTAGGAAATAGACCGTTTGTAATGGGATCAACAAATATTGATGGCTCAAGTGAGGATGATCGAACATCGAATGAGACAAAAAACTTTGAGGTGAGTACTATCATAGACCTCAACCTTCCTACCAAAAAATTTGACCACCTAGCTATTAGAACACTTACAACTATCGATCTTACTCAAAATGATGACTTATTAACTTTGAGACATCCTAAACTTATTGACTGGGAACCCACCAAACCTATTCATTTACCAGTATTTTCAAATGATAATGCAATCATAAACTATCTTCGTAGTGATGAACCTGATATGAGTTCTATCCATAACACTTATAACGACACTTCACAAAGGGAGGGTGCCAAATCTTCCAGTTGCAAAAATGACAACAGGAAAAATAAATCTAATGGTGAAAACCTTTCTGAGACAACATTAGATTTTGAAAAGAGAAAAATAAAGAACATATCCAATAGTGAAAACCTTTCAGAGGCACTGAAGGATGGAAGATTTGACACTCTTATAGAGCATTATCATGATAGATGATCAATACTACTAGAACCAACATAGTCTTTAAATATGGGAAAAATTGAAATGGAAAAGATCCTACATCTGGCAGAGTGCATGAAAGAACATGAGAAACTAGCATTCACCAAATTATTTGAGGAGCGACACATCAAATTTGCATGGTATTATTTTGATATGACAGGATTGGATCCAAATCTCCTCATGCATCATCTGTCACTACCAAAAGGAATAAAACTAGTCAAACAAAAATTGAGAAAGATGCATCCTCACATTGCCTTGATGGTTAAAGTTGAGTTGAAGAAATTGTTGGATGGAGGATTTATCAGGTCCATAGATTATGCATAATGGATCTCAAATATTGTGTAAGTATCCAAACCTGATAATAGCATTAGAATATGCACGGATTTAAGGGATTTAAACAAGGCGTTCCTAAAGGATGATTTTCCTTTACCCAATGTTGACATAATTATGGATCTAACTACAAGAGATGCCATGTTATCTATAATGGATGGCTTCTCAGGGTGTAATCAAATAAAAATAACACCTGAAGATCAGGAAAAGACAACATTCACTTTTCCTTGGGGTACATTCTGTTGGAATGCCATGCCCTTCAAATTAAAAAATGAAGGTGTGACATATTAGCGGGCAATGACCACTATTTTCCATGACATGATGCATACTTTCATGGAAGATTATGTGGATGACATCTTAGAAAAATCATACACCAGAGAAGGACATTTGGAGATTCTTGATAAAATATTCACTAGACTGGAGAAGTTCAATGTCAGGTTGAACCCAAAGAAATCTGTGTTCGGGGTAACATCAACAAAACTCCTTGGTTATACAGTGTCAGAGAAGGGTATTGAAGTGGATCTAGCTAAGGTTAAAGCAATAATGGAGATGTCGCTGCCTAAAAATATCAATCAATTATGGTCCCTACAAGGCATGTTACAATCCATCAGGAGATTTATCTCCCAACTAGTAGATAAGAGTCACCCATTTAATCATTTACTTCATAAGAATTTTTCATTCAAGTGGGATCATTATTGTGAAACAAATTTTAACTAGATAAAGCAGTATTTCTTGTCACCTCCAATACTCATGCCACTTGGGATAGAGAGACCATTGTTAATGTATATCCCAACAATTGACATATGTTTAGGAGCTCTATTCATACAAGAGGATTCTAAAGGAAAAGAACAAGCAATATACTACATTAGTGGGACTCTCAATGGATATGAAATAAACTACACATTCATAGAAAAAGCTTGTTTGGAAGTAGTATTTGCAACCCAACAGTTGTGACACTACATGTTGACTCATACAGTTAGGCTCATAGCTAAAATAGATCCATTGAAATATCTACTCAATAAAGCTACTCTAATAGGGAGACTGGAAAAATGGGTCATGATCTTGAGCGAGTTTGACATCCAATATGTCGATAGGAGAGCAATCAAAGGATAGGTTACAGTGGATCAACTAGCTGAAGCTCCATTATAGGATCATCATCCAATAAAAATTGAATTTCCAGATGTAGACATCCTAAATATTACAACACAACAATTGAGGATCTATTTTTATGGATCATACACACAAAAAGGATTTGGTGCAAGAATCCTATTTGTCACACCTCAGGGACACACCATACCAAGATCCTATAGGTTAATATTTCCATGTACCAACAATGTGGCTGAGTATGAATCATTTATTATTGGCATCAAAGTAGCTGTTGAATGGAAAATCATAGAAATGAAAGTGTATGGGGACTCACATCTTGTTATCTATCAGGTAAATGACGAGTATCAAATAAAGGATGAGAAGCTCATGCCATATAAGCAAATGATAGATGATCTTAAAAAGTACTTCATAGATATCAAGTTCAAGCAAATACCAAGGGCAAAGAACAAAGCTGCAGATGCCATGGTGACAATTGCTTCCCTTTTGCAATTAACAGGAAAGCAAGGTCGTTATGAGTTTATGGTTGAACAAATATCTACCCCTGCATATGACAATCTTGATTCATGAACCATATTCCAATTAACCTACACTCAAATCTCACAATATGGAGAGATCTATTCTTACCTCAAAGATAATATCCTTCCTCTTGATCTCTCTAGAAACCAAAAGCATAACTTTATCCATCAATTTGCTCAACATACATTGATTGCTAACATCCTTTACCATCAATGTCTAGATGGTACTCTTCTTCATTGTCTGGAACATCATGAATCTAAAACATCCCTACGAGAAGTCCATGAAGGTATTTGTGAGACCCATTCAAGTGGGTTAACCCTAGCTAAGAAACTCCTCCATTTAGGGTATTACTAGCCGAACATGGAGAAGGAGTCCTATCAATATGTTAAAAAGTTTCAAAAATTCCAGATTCATGGTAATCTAATTCATGTTCTAGCACAAGAGTTACATCCCTTCACATCAACATGGCCTTTTTGTTAGTGGGGACTGGACCTAGTGGGAAAAATAAATCTGCCTTCATCCAATGGACACAAGTTCATCATTACAACAACAAAATATTTTACAAAATGGATAGAAGTGGTTCCTTTGAAAATAATCACTAGAAAGAAAATCTCATCTTTCATACTCAACTACCTCATGTGTCAGTACGGGGTACCTCAATCCATTGTCACAGACAATGGTAGGCCTTTTAAAAATTAGGACGTCCAAGAATTATGTGAACAATTCCATATCCAACACCGTTTCTCAACACCGTACTATCCTTAGGGAAATGGCCAAGCAGAGGCCTCAAACAAGACAATTCTAAAAATACTAAAGAAAATGGTAAACAATGTTGGATGTGATTGGCATGTTCAACTAAATCCTACACTATGGGCCTACAGAATCAACATCAGGACACCAACAGGAGCTACAATAAATGCCTTGGTGTATGGATCAAAGGCCATCTTGCCCATTGAGGTAGAAATACCATCACTCTATGTCTCACTCAAGGGTATCATTACAAATGAGGAGTATAGATTTTATCGGCTACAGGAACTTGAATTATTGGATGAACGCCGTCAGCAAGCTATCAATCATTTGAAGGCATACCAACAAAGAATGTCAAGGAGTTAAAATCATAGGGTAAAACCTAGAGTCTTTCATGTTAGAGACTTGGTCCTAAAGGAAAACCCTAGGAATCAGCAGTATAGAGAAAAGAAAGGGAAATTTGAACCTAACTGGCTAGGTCCCTTTGTAATCATATCAATGTATGGATCAAGAGCATATCAATTATCTACACTTGAAGGGGATCTGTTTGATGAAAACCTTGCAAACAATATCCATCTTAGAAAGTTCTATACCTGACAATATCCATCTTAGAAAGTTCTATACCTAAATCGCCTAGTGCATGAATTAGTTTCTGAAAATGGTTACCTTGATGAAAACCTTGCAAACATGCATCTTGGTGATAAAAAAATACAAAAAAATAAGAAAAATGGAAAAAAAAAAAAAGGGAAAAAAAGAAAGACTAGAAAAGTGTAATAAAAACATGTAGTGAAAACCTAGAAACATGTGGTAATTGTGATTTGAATCAAATTTCCCATCTATTTGGATGCATGTCATGGTCATTACTTTCACCATCATCATTTTTACATCCATTATCATATCATATTACGTGGTCATGTCTCACCCTAGCTTGGGTAGAACATCTAAACATCATTGGGGGAAATAAAACATCGACGTGCTTAATCAAATGAACAAACAATGACATGACAAAAGAAAAAAGAAAATGGATTGAAATACAACCCAAAATGGAACAACAATCACCGTTGGAAACAAATCAAACATCCATATCACATCAGAAAATCCAAAAACAAGTCAAAATGCCAGTATCAAAAATCCAAAAACATGAGTCTATGTCAGTTGAACTAAGTGGTCTCTACGTGTATAACATTGGCAAGGCTAATCATTGATGAGCCCCTGAGGCCCATAGGATAGGTCTTTAGGTTAGGTTTGATTCAAAATCTCAAAAATTACAAAAACATCACAAAATCATGATGGATGATCTAATTTGAATAATGGTTGAAATACTTTAAGCAAAGTTGGATATGTTGTACTTTGATCATTGTTACCATTTCTTTGGAGCAACTCGATAATGTATTGAACTAGAGAAGCTAGGAAGAAGAATGGTATTTTCTTTTTTTGCTATTTGTGAATTAATTATGATTATTGTGTGAATTGTTGCATGAAGTGATCTACAAAGTATGTGGATGACATTCCAATTCACATAGGAAAGTGGTTAATTCTTGTCTGCTTACACAAGAAATACTCAGGTCATCTCGGTTAAATTATACCTCGATTATTGTGTTCAATTGCAATATCAAAAATCATGAAAGTAGTACTTAGGTCATCATTGGTCTAAATTATACCATCGATGCTTGTACTCACTTTCAAGATTTTAAAATCTCAATGATGATTCGAAGCACAATAGTATTGTTAAAATGCCAATATTTTCATATAGATTTGCATGGTTAAATTAGATTGCATTCATAATAGTTTTTGCATCTATAGAGTGTTTGTTACTAAAACTCATGAAGGGTTCAAATTAACAATTATCTTATCTCATATATAGATTGAGTATACTTGACAAAAACATCATCATGATCATATAGTTGTATCATCAAATTCATTTTCATAAATTAGAAAGCATTTAATCATCATTTCATCATTCACACATTTAAATCAAATCATTTTGCATTCATCATATAATATTTTCCATATCATAGAAAAATTGCATAAGGAAAATCTCAAAAATATAAATCTCTATCATATCATATATCATACAATATTTCCATCCATTTATTACATCATATATTTTACATTTACACCAAAATAAAGTACACACATCCCATTTATGTTGCATATCATCTATCATTCAACACATTATATCCATAATCATATATGAAATTACATAGTCATTCATATACATCATGAATCCAAACATCATCCATACATCATGCATTCATGCATCATCATTATGCACATTAGAAATAAAACATCATCCATCATAAATATATCATCATGATATAAAAGCATCCATAACATCATAATAAAAGGATCATCACATAGCATATAGAATAGAATGAAAATGAATCCATAAAAAAATCATATAGAACACATTATAGATCGAAGGGTCCACTGCATATCATATAGATCAAAATGATAATGTCAAGTATACAATGATGTCTAAAATGAAGACAGATATATCATCAAAAAAATGGCTATAAATCAAAATAATCGAAGTGTACATCACATCTTGAATACGAAAAGGACAACAATCATGTGCTGCTAGCTCTAGAAGGTGTAGGCATCACAAAATCAGGCCATCCACCACCGCCAGATGTACCAGGATCTCTGGGATATCTCCAGAGAGGTTGTGTCACACCTACACTCACAATCCTAGAATGAGTCCTACCAGATTGAGATTGCCTGTAGCTCACTCTATGCTAAGAAGGGACGACATCATAATATATCCCTCTATAGTACTCCACCTCCCGACCAATACGAGAACCTCTCACATATAATATGCAAGGGAAGTAACATCTTCCAGTCTCTGTAATCTCTCGATTGTAGCCTAAGCACCCTTTGCTATAAATTTGGTAGCATCCCTCTCAACAGTCAAGGATGCAATCTGAGCCTATGCTGACCTTGCAGTAAACCTAGTGGTATCCCTCTCAGCTATCAAGGATGTAATCTGAGCTTGAACATCCCCTATAGTTTGTCTAGTAGCATCCCTCTCTGCGGTCAAGGATGCAATCTGTGACTGTGTCATAGCCAACTGAGCCTGCATTGATGATAAAGCCTTTGCATGTAATTGAGCTTGTTCCTAAATTTGAGCCTAAGTCGACTCTAATAAACCCTGAGCCTGAAGAAGCTGCTCCTGAACAGTCTCTAACTACACATGTAGGCTGGCTATCTACAACTGATCTAACACATCCGTCACTGCCTGCCTCTTATGAGGCAATGTCTCCTCTGAAAAATCTAATGCAGGGCCCAACCCACCTACAACCTCTCCACTATCAAATCTATAGTCATCACCACTACTATCATCTCTGCTGCTCTTCTCTCCACTATCCTCCTCCTCACCAAAATCCTCCTCCTCACCAACATCCCCCTCACCACCGACATCCTCCTCAGCAACAACATCAACATCCTCCACCTCAATCTCAACCTCCTCTCCCCTCTACCTATGACCACGTGCAACAACAACATCCTCCTCTGTGGGTAATGGAGCAGGTTCATCAAGAATAGTAAGATGTGGAAAAGGATGCAAAGCTAGAAACTTAGCATAGTCAGCTATAACTAGTGGCTCAACAGTGTTAGGACAGATGTCCCACTCAAATGGCTCAAAGGACTTAAACTCCTGAACATCAACATCATATGACAAACCAGGCCCCCAATTTGTAGAATTTGACTAATGATGGGCGTAATGGGAAAAACCCTAGGGAATAATTTGAACCATCCCATTCTCTCTATACATTTGTCTAATAAAAAATCTCTCCAGAATCCAACGAGTTCAACCAATCAATATCATTGAATGACAAAGAAAAGGTACCTGAATATCATCATCATCCCAATGATCACAATCTAGGTACAAACACCATGTCACAGACTCTATGTTATCAATCACTCTCCTCTAATACTCTAACTTACCTAGTCTAGACTGAGTAAGGTGGCTGACATATATGAAAACATATGGTCTCATAGGTGGTCTTTCTTTAACTAGTACTGGATGCATGACAAATATGTACTCCCATTCCCACACCTAAAGCAAAGTGACACTGACAGATAAACTCTGACCTCTAAGATACACAACTAAATGTAAATCATGATATAGGTGGGAAAGCATGCACATGCCCCAAGTAAATTTGGTCCCGTGAATGACCATACTCTCGAGTACTCGGCCCCAACCAAGTGAGAATCCCTTTGATCTACTATCAGGACAAAGGAATTTGCTGATAAATCAAGCAAGCACTGTAGGTAAAGTGGCGTAATCAGCTACCATCTCTCGCCATGTAATCCCCTCTCCAACAATATGCTTCTCCTCAAACACCCTTCGAAGAGCCTCAGTGCCACCCTACTCTATAGAATCGTAAATGACAACATCTCCAACAATGGGAAGCTACAAAATCTGCCATACATCTTCTAGGGTGATTGCCATCTCATCTTTGGGAAGGTGAAAGGTGTTATGCTTGCTATGCCACCTCTTAGCTAATGTTGATAGGAGACCCCGATTAATCCTAATCTGGGGCATGAATAAAAGAGGAGATAGTCCACAAAATGTAATAATAGCCATGTCAAGCTATGCCAACTGGGGTATATGATCGAATGTCCATATAAATTGCTTTCTAACCTAAAGGTTCTCCAATGACTCCTATCATTAGGAAATTTTCAAAATTAGTAAATTTTGTTGAATAATCAAACATCAAAATATTGGATCAAAACTAATCA
Organism: Sequoia sempervirens; assembly: GCA_007258455.2. Classification (NCBI taxonomy): domain Eukaryota; kingdom Viridiplantae; phylum Streptophyta; class Pinopsida; order Cupressales; family Cupressaceae; genus Sequoia; species Sequoia sempervirens. The sequence continues at coordinate 424,586,475 of VDFB02000003.1, forward strand.
GCTCTTGGTGAGAATTTTGATCAAATATCATGAGCGAATATCATTGAACCTCACCTATCATGAGGTCAAATCATCAAGTATCATTGAACCTCGCCTATCATGAGGTCAATAATCAAAGCATCAAATCAACCTCACCTATCATGAGGTATGTCAATCAAACTATAATTATTCCTCACCTATCATGAGGATAATTATCATCATGATAAAAAATTAGACCTTGCCTATCATGAGGTTGAACATCATTTTTTTAATCAGGATAATCAATCATATCAAACCAATGACAGACACAACAAAAGATTGACAAAATCAAGGACAAATTTAACAAACTTCATCAAACCGACATGGATGAGCTAAAATAGGCATTCAAAGTGCCAAATCATGACATGCACCATTTAATCGGTCAAAACCACTATTATAGGCATTCAAAGCACTAAAATATTCAAAGTGCTAAAATATTCATCTGATGCGCTAAAATTCTATCCTAAGCGCTAAACTTACGAAAATGCTAATTCATATCACCTAAGCGCTAAAACATGGTACCTATGTGCTAAAGTTTGAAAGCGCTAAAACACTAAACCTAAGCAGTAAAATAAAGTCTGACACACTTAAAATTTCATAGTGCTAAAGGACCTAATGAAAGTGCTACAATGGAAATTGAAAGCGCTAAAAGAATTCAAAATCAAAAAACATGCTAAAAAGAAGGAAATGCAAAAAATACGAGGGGAAAAAGGGTACATACCAGAGGTCTGTACATGGTTGGCCGCTACTGATGTCATACACACTCGAAACGGTGGGTGTGATAAGGAATCAACATCTCGCTCCAAGTGGCACAAAATCTCTCTCACAAGATTTTCAAAAAGTCAAATGCACAAATGAGTGTGAAAAGGACCCTTTTCACCTTTTATAGGTTATTAAAGGAGGGATTTTTATGGGATTATTTAAATTTATTTTTGAGGAGATTAATTCAAAAACATCATGGGGCACTTTCTACATCAATTATTGGGAGATAAATTTCTTCATCACTGAATATTCATCAAACCTACATCAAAATCATCAAAAATCATCAAAAATTGAAAAAAAAATATTAAAAAAATTAAAAAAAATTCACCAATTTATCTCCCAAGGGGGCATATATCCATCAATCACTAGAAAATCATGTCTAGGGCACAGTAAATTTTTTCTGTCGATACTAACAGTAGTAGCAAAAAAATTTCTTTGAAGTAATGTGTAAACACATCACTTCAGGGAGGGGCAAAATGTATAAATCTAAAAAAAGGTATGGAGAATATAATTAATTAAATATGATTTATTTGATTAATTAATCCTAAATTCATCTACTTAGTAAATAAATAGAAATATTTATTTATACTAAGTTCACTATTAATTCTTCTATTTTATCATATTATTTTCCTCTTAATGAAATAAACAAAATTTAATACTTTGTTTTATTTAATTATTAGATCATTATTATTTCTTTTATACTTTATCCATTTATTCTACCTTGATTAAATAAACAAATTTAAATACTTCATATTATTTAATTATCTAATCGTATTTCTTCTTAATTAAATAAAGATATCATAAAGTCTTTTATTTAATTATCATATCCCTTCTATATTTATTTTAATAAATAAATTCTATAAGTTTGTTTTATTAAATTATTTATTCCCTTTGTGATAAATTTGAATAAATCAAATACATTCAAATAAAGGCATAAATCAAATATTCCTCTATTCACTTACCAATAAAATTAGATTTTTCAAATCTAATTAATTCAACTGCATTCGCGGGAAAGCTTTAGGGACAACTTGCAGGCAATCCTCTCAATCTTCTTCTTTTGTTCTTTCCTATCATCTTTCCTGATGTTTTCATGGGGAGGAACAATCCCCATGATTAGCTCAGGCTTCTCAATCTCTCACCATTCAATTCTCAAGATTGAATCCAAGCCTCTGTTGTGCTGCCCCTGTACAAATGTGATGTCGTAAATCTATAAATACAACCTTCTAAAGAAAAGAATGGATCCCAATTTTATGTAAACTTACTCTATAGGAACAGTAATCAAGCAATCACAACATCAATAGAATTAGAAGCAATAGCCTCAGTAGAATTTCATATCACGACAACATCTTAGTTTTTACTGTAGCTTCCATTTATTAGTTTTCATGTTAGAATAGTTTACAATAGCATCATATCATTTAGCTTTCATTATCAATCATTAGATCATTTCATTTAGCATCACTCCATTCTTTGAATTGGAATTTTAAACAATCACATTGCTTACCCAATCTAAGAGCCTTTTGTGACTTGATAAATCTTTGGAGATAGGAGACAATGAGACACTTTCAAGTTTTCTGTGCTTTTAAATTAGTTTAATTCATGTTAATCTTGATATAAAGTTTCATTAAGAAGTGGTTTTACTTATTTACTTATTCACACTTACAATTTGGCCTTTGTCCTTCAATTGTACTTTGTCTACAAATTGTTGTGATAACTCATTTATAGGACCTTCAGTGTTTCATAAAATTGTGTCTACAATAGTTATCTCCATTGCATGATCCTTCTTCTCAACCCATTTAGATATGAAATTGGGTTGTCTTTCACTATTGGATGAAGTGGAAGTGCTAAAATCTAATTTGTGGGGTACCAATTTGTCTTGATTTTCCTTTAGCATGTTGCAAGTCTATGGATTATTGTTGTCAGCTGATATTGTGACCTCCTATCTATGACTAGAAATTTGAAACATCGATGGTATGTTGAGGGTACCACTTGCATTTCATGGATCCATGGACGACCCAAGAGTATGTTATATGTTAGATCCTTGTCCAACCCTTGAAAATTGGTTCTACTTGACTTGGAAGTACAATTAGCCACTTGGAAGACCTTTCCTCTTCATCATATGCCTTTATTGTTATCTTTCTTCTGGCATCAATGGCATTATCGAAATAGCCTAGTGCATGAATTAGTTTCAAAGTACAAATATTTAATCCAGCTCTACCATCTATTAAGACATGCTTGATGCAGTGTTTATGGATTAGAACCTCTATATGCAAGGCTGCATTGTGTGGGTGATTTAACGACACATCATCCTATTCAGAGAATGAAAAACAATGAGGTGTGGTAAGATGTCCAAATTATTGGGTACCGTAGTGGCTACCGAAGCCTATTCGAGAACCTCTTTATGTGATGGTGAAATTTTTAGAAGTTCCAGTATGGATATGTGTGCTGGTATCTTTTGTAGTTGGTCCACAATGTTGTATTGATGTGATGGGGTAGTATATTTTTTAGATGAGACTCCTTTTAGTACCACTTTAGACTGCCCCCTTGTCGTTACATTAACTAGTTGATGGTCTTGTGTTTCCCTGATCTTTAGGACATTGATTTTGTTGTTAGATGTGTTTGTTCTTGGTATCATGTTCAAGGATACAATGCCATTGATTTTTATGTCATCTTATTGATTATCAATGTCATTTTTCTTAACCTCCGAAAGGCAAAGAATGGTGGTGTCATAGACATATTTTATACTTTTTCCTTTATCGCTTGAAGAAGACTCCCATTTTTCATAGTTGGTTAATGGATTGGTAAATGCATTGTGATCGTTGTTTGATGCCCTTCGACAAACACCTTCTTTGCCTCAACAAAGTCTTGTATCAAATGTTTTAATTTCATATAGTCATTTATTTTATGTCCCTTATTCTTATGAAAGTTGCAATAATCAACATCATTCCACTAGGATGGTTTTACCTTCGAATCCCAATTTCAGGCTTTTAGTAGAGTGATAAATCATTTTGCAATGAGCTCTCTCATTGTTAATTCCAAAGTTTGTCCTAATGGGGTAAATCTCCATCGATTGGATGGTCTTTGATATGATGGTCGAGATTCCCCATTGTTGGTGTTATTGTTTTGAGTAGTGATTTGATTGTTGTTTTGGTTTTCATTTTGATTTGTTTTGATAGTTGTTGCTGTCAAATTGAATACTGGTTTTGTATTGTCAGTTGTAGCATCAATGCTTCCAATATTTCTTTTTTTTTGCCAATTTTTTGGCTTGTCGTTGTTTCCATAGTGATTTGCATTGTTTGGTGTATCATTGTAGTGTTTAATCACTCCTCGTTTGACTAGGGCTTCTTCAATTTTAATCCCATTCTTGATTACTTTTTTGAATGTTGAGGGAAATTGCTATTCGAGTCTATAACTCATCTGATAATTTAAGTTGTCAATAAATAATTCAATCTTCTCCTCTTCAGGTATAGATTGAGGATATATAGTGAACAAATTTCTCTAATGTTGTAAGAATGATAGGAATGTCTCACCATTTTTTTGTTTTAGGTTATACAGATCTTTTATGGTTACGTCATGTTGTATGTTGAAGGAGAATTGGGAGATGAATTTGTTGACTAGTTCTTCGAAGGATTGAATCCCTAGTTGTAACTTGGAGAACCTTTCCATACAATGGGCTCCCAAACTCCTAGGAAATAATCTCATTAGGTAAGTATCTTCTTTTGCAAACTCGAGGCTCATTGTTTTGAATTCCCTTACATGGTCAATTGGGTCCGATTTACCATTGTATTTAAATTGTATTTAGGAAATTCATAGTGTTTAGGGATAGGTAACATATGCACACTCAGATGAAAAGGGTAAGGAAAAATGTCCTGTACTAACTATTTCTTAGTGGTTCCCATTTACATACTCTGAATTTGTTGCTATAGATTTTTCATTTGAATTGTTAAAGCAACCACTTGATCTATGTCCTAGGTGTGGTTTGGTTCTGTTTCATTTGTTCTAGGTGTTTCCTTCAATCGATTGATGTTGAAATTTTTTGGAAGTTTGGCACCTAACTCTGCTAACATCAAGAGATATTTCACCATGTCTTTCTCTAAGACCTTTTCCATAAATTTATGAAATTTTGGGTGTTGTTGGGTGTGTTGTATATCTTCTTGTGTTATTTCATTGTTTTCATGTTGTTGGAATCGGTAAAAAGGGTTTTCTTCAGTCATGTTTGGATTTTTCAGTTAATTTCTCTCTGAGGTTTTTTCTTTGTAACCTTGTCAAGATTGGCATACAAATTTTTGGTTGTTTTCATAAACTTGGATCTTCTATGTTGTGATTAGTGTCAATTTGATTTTAACAAATCCAAATAGAATGATGTATTCTATTGATGAGGCTAAGTTGAAATTCTGATTACTGAGTTTTGTTTCGTGATAGTAGGATGTTAAAATCCTGATGAGGAAACTTAAATCAATAATCTAGATTTGTTTTGATAATTTGACACTTTGTATTTTGCAAGATCTAGGTTTATGTTTGAAAACAATTTGACTTGTAAAAACCTACCTTGTTTTAGTTTTTTTTTTTTTAGGACACTGTTTGAACTGTGAAATGTTTCTGACTGGTAAAAACTTGAGTTTCTAATGGTAACTGATCTATCAGATGTTTCTGAAAGGTCTTTGTTTTTTAGTTCTATGAAAGTGCCAAAACAAAAGGTAGAAGCGCTAAAATAGAACACATAAGTGCTAAAAGGTCTAGTAAGAGTGTTGTCCAATAGAGTAGAAGTGCTAAAATAGACCGCAAATGCGCCGTAATACTTGTCAACATTGGTAATGTTTGATACTAACAAAAGTAGTATCAAATTAATCAAAAGCGCTAAAATAGATGACATAAACATTGTTTTTGACTGTGAAAGAACTAAAAGATAGCGCAAAAGCTATAGAAAAAAGTGTAGAAGTGCTATGACACTGTTTTCCTACAGTTTGTTTCACTATTGATATAAGCGCTAAAATAGAAATCAGAAGCACTATTTTTGACTGTGGAGGCACTAAAATAATTCACATAAGCGCTATAGAAGATGGTAGAAGCATTGTTTTTGGGACCACAGTGTTTAATTTTTTTTTTCTCTTTGTGAAGAGACTAACTTTTTGTGGTGCAATTTTCTAGATTTTTTAGTATTTTTGTAGAATATTTTTGCTGGTTACTCCCTAATTTTGGATGACAAACCTAAAGTAAGTTTTTTTTACTGTAAGAACTAATCTGGTCTATTGGAGTATTAAGAACTAATATGGTCTATGGTGGGTTGTGGGATGGAAGATTGTTGAATAGGTTGACTACAGTTAGGTTCCTGTGAAAGAGCTCTTCTCTGATAATAGGCTTGTGAATACAAGGACTCTAAAGCATAATCATCAGTGTAACCCCTAGTGAAATCGTGAAATCTATGGATGAAGGTCCTATGGTGAAGCAAAATCTTCCTACTTTGATACAAGGAACACATTCTTTTCAAAAGGTTTTTGTAACTAAGTGATTTCTTGGGTTTTCTGATTCTCTTGGCAAGAGATTTCTTGACAAACTTTGTAGTTTTCCAATCCCTAATCATGTATTTCCTAGTTTATTTTTTTTCCAAGTTGTGTTTTTTAGGATGATCTTTTATCTGGATTTTAATGATTTTGAAACACACAACAATCAAATGTAGACAGTTGTTTTTAAGAGCTATAATCTAAAAAATAGTGTATGTTCATAGATCAAATAGATCCTTCTTGATTTCCATAGGTTTATTGACAAATAGACACTTCAGACAGACTCACTCTTAAGGACAAGTAGGTCATCATTATAGTCAATCAACCCACAACTTAAAATTGCATCGACTCACACAACCGTGTCACCCCCTAGAGGGTGCCCATGTTTTTGTCTTTTCCAGGCACATACTCAAGGTTAGATTTATTGATCTCCTGGGCAAACGGTCCTTGGAAATTATATGGTGAGTGTCTTGGGGGTAGATTCTTCCCTTCCCTGACACTGCTAAGTATTACAATGTTAAGAAATTGACTCAGATGGATACTATACTATGGTTCTTAGACAAGATTTCCATTTAGAGTGGCAATAATAAAATCCCCCAGGAGACCTCCCAACCTTTAGAACAAAGGCTTTGGGGATGGTTATCTTGTGCACTTTTGGTAAATGAGGATTTATCCAAATTTACTTTTGTTTTATAGTGGGTTTGAAAAAATGGCTTCTAGTTGTTCCCACTTAGGTCATTCCCATAGGGTGAGTACTTTTTCCCACTATGGTAGGCCTTGTAAAGGTTTTAATAAAGCTGGAAATACATAAAGTAAAGGATGAGTCTGACATTTTGATCACCTAGTTAAGGGGAGAGCATATTCCTATCACCACACAAACGTAGGAAATAATTTGTTCAATTTTTAGAACCCAAACAACAATTTGCTATCTATGAGAAGATGTTGCTTCACATTAAAGATACTACTTCACAAAAAGAGATGATGTTCATTTTTAAATCCAAATTGAAATGTTTGGTGACTATCCTAGGATTGATACCAAGTGACCATCCTAGATTGATTCATTTTAATTCAATTGAAAAAGTGATATCCTAGATTGATTCATTTTAGTCCAACTGAAGAAATGAAGTTACTAGTCGCGGTCGTGGTCGCGTCAGATCCAAATAACAATTTACACAGAAGCGCTATAATAGATAAAAAAAAGCACTATAGAAATAGATAGATGCACTATAGAAAATGTCATAAGCACTAAAAGATTCGTTAGAGGCACTATAGAATTTAGTGGAAGCACTAAAATAGATGTTGAAGGTGAATAGTTAGATTGTGTTGGAAGCCTTTTAAACAAAATAATATGATAAAATAGAAGAATTAATAGTGAACTTAGTATAAATAAATATTTCTATTTATTTACTAAGTAGATGAATTTAGGATTAATTAATCAAATAAATCATATTTAATTAATTATATTCTCTAGACCATTTTTTAGATGTATACAACAACAATTGCAGCATATAAACAAAATGGGTTTATTAAAAAAAAAATGCTTCAAAAAATTACAAGCGATTGCAATTGAAAGGTGTAGAGCCAATCTCCACCACTTTTTCCTTTTTTTCTAGCATTCCCCTTTTTCTTCCCCCCACAGTAACCCTTAGTGCTTTACATATATCGCTAATCATTAGGATAGTGCATCGCTGATCATTAGGATAGTGCCTGATTACCCTTCAACCCAGTAATCCAACTTAGAGACAACCTTCCTCCTCTTTGTGCCCCAACAACCTAGGAGACTTGTGTTCCCAAAAAATAATGTGAATCAACAACAAGGAACCTTACTCTCCTTCCACGTTATGCGTAGCTTCCCTCCCAAGGACATGCATGCAGAATGTGGATGAAGGACAATGCACGTGTTTCACAAAATGCCTTAGGAAAAGAGCTTTCAGAGGCTACAATTATTGAAGGATACAATTTGCTATCAGGTATTAAATGAAATTTGTTATTGCGCCAAGAAAAAAAACACCACCTTTGCTCAACATAAATTCCCAATCTAACTCTATGCTTGTTATTATTCATGGGATGATAAGGTTACCAAAATTAATTGGATTACTACTCACCTTGTCGATGTCAAACAATTGTTTTAAATGGATGTTTATTAACTTTGTGTCAGCCAAGGTTATCCACTATGCAAATATTAATCTTATTTACTATTAACATTAACAAAAAATATCTTTAATACTAATACTTGGAACATTGATATTCTAATTTTAAAATACCAAGATCACTATTATTATTGTCACATTGAAAAGTTCCAGTAATTATATTTATGTTTCTCCTCATGTATAAAATAAGTTTATGTTTTAATCTCTTCTAAGAACCTATTTTATCTTTAACATAAAATGTGTCCCACTTTAACCACTCCATAGCATTTGGATGAAAAACATTACATGTGTACCCAAAATATATAGATATAAATTATTTTATGTAGGAAACTAATATTTTAAAATACAAACTTATGATAATTGAATAACATTATTAATACGCGATCTAATATTTTAAGTCCAATCTATCAATATTATGGATAATGATATTTCAAAATCTTATATTTTATTCTTAACTATAAACAAGAACAAATCAATTTTTTTTGATATATATTATAAAACAAAAATATACTTTAAATATTTACCACAATAAATACTTATTTATTTACTTTTACATTTGTAAATTTATTTTAAAACTTAATCATATATATACTTCAATTTTCTAGAGGAACCTTATATAATTTTTGATATATTGTACATACAAGTTTCTCAAATTTGAAAAGAAACCCTTTATAATTATTTTCTATAAAAATATTGTAAAGCTTAGTTGAATAACCCTATGAGTATCCAATTTCTTGAGCAAGATAATTAAAGAGTCAATTTTCTTGTTATTTCATAGCACGAATACTACTTCCATCTATAGGTGGGTTCTTTTAGTTTCATATTAACATTCTACCATAATGTTAATTTTACATTGTTGACAAAATTGATGATTAATCTAAATGCCATTATTACTAAAATCTGCTTCACATCTATCCTTTGTAGAATTATTAAAATTTAACCAATTTATTTGTATATAATAGATTATAAAATTAATAAGAACAATATAAGTCCTTTTATTTCATCTAGAGATTATTAACAAAGTAAAATAAATATTATTATATATATATATATATTTACAAATGCTTTCTTATTTAAATAAAATTTCCAATTTAAACTCTAAATCAAACCTTTTTTTTTATCTGTTTCTTTCAAAGAAAATATAATAAAATAACGTAATCTATGCTTTCTTCTAAATTGAATAATTTTTTTTTTTTTATTAATTTATAAGAAGATACAAATAAATAATAGAGATTAAATAAAACAATCATTTATCCCTACTATATAATTTCTTTCCTCAAAAGTAAGAGAGTAAAGTTGATAAATGTTATCCATTAAATTAAACAACGTCAAATGGAAAGGTCAACATGACTTCACAAGACACAAATAAACAACTCACTCGATATTCAAGGACAACTAAAATGGAGGGACACTACATTCTTTCCCACCTTGGCATCGACTTACTCCTAGAAGTCGCTTGCAAGCATAAAAACAATAATACAATGAACTATCAACTGTATCATTCATTATAATGTAATTAATTAAACAAGTAAGAATTAAATGAATCAAAATGAAATGATATTGAAAACAAAAGTGGGGTCACAAATAGATGACATCATCAAACACAATGATGGGTTGACAGACAAGGATGGAGGACTTCCTTATTAACTCTAGTTTCCACATCATACCCATTGGGATTGTAGGGAACACTCAAACCTAGCAATATAGGTGGAGTCAATGCCCTGTACCTGCATCCTACATCCACCAAATGTCAAGCAACATATATATCCAAAAATAGACACACCATGAGAGGAAGTCACAACGTAGCAGGGTGCTCATGGATGAGTGATGCAACACCATCCCTCTCACTTGAACCTCAAATAATAACCATATTCTAAACATCATCATCATTAAATGATAAGTATACTACTACATAAGCATAACATAAAACACATATTTCCACATATCAAGGGTAACAGTGTCATAAATAGCGAAGTCCGATAAGCAAAACTGTCAACCAACCAAACAACATGATAAAATAGTCACCATTATAGTCTCGAGTATGCATCAAACATAAGTAGTATTTGAACAACATCAATCACACATAAAAAGTATCATAGGAATATAGTAACATGAGAGAAACTACATCAGTCTCCTATATGGTAGAATCCCCATGGGCTCCTGAGTTAGCTACCTTTCCATTGCCTAAAGTCTCCACATATGTGCCCTGATTCTCTACCTGGCAATCATCAGTTACCACAACCAATCTATGGAACCTTCCCGTATCATCCCTTGTTGGCTCTCTGACTACTAATCTTTGACTGAATTTAGGTGTGCTCCTCTGAGGACATTGTCTAACTATGTGGCCCTGTTGGCTGCAAGAGAAACATCCTACATTTCTCCTATTTCCTCTACCAGGAGGAGGTGCACTAATCTTCCAAAATCGACCCCTACTAGCTATAGTCGGAGTGCTCTGAGTTGACTCATCAAGTTGATAAAGTCGGGCTTGCAACTAACTCTGAATTCTCCTAGACAAAAGATGACCACCAATATGAACACCAAACATCTAAATCTCATCCTCCAAACCAACACTATGACTATGGAAGGTAGGAGAATGTTCCCTTAAGAGGTCCATTATAAGTCTCACTACAACTAAAACACCTCTTCTCCTAGGGAACCTTTCTCTTTCCCTAAGTATCTGTTCATTGCTCTCCTATCTGCGGCCAAGCTGACTAAGAATTTCATAAATCAAGGGACGTAAATGAGGGCCTAGGTGTTCCTCATGATCATCCTCATAGGAATTCAGAAAAGGAGTGCTTTGATGATCAACCCTACGATCACTTTCTTGACCTCTACCATGACCCCTATCATGATCACAACCTCTAGGCATCGTACTACACAACAACATCATAGAACAAGCCTCAATTATTAGGATAGAACAACATAAGGGAAGTAAACAAAATATCAAGAATCTAACTACTATATCCATACATTCTTCACATACACATGAACTCACATCACCGGGAATCACATCACAAGGCTACACAAGGGTCCATCTAGATGCCAAAAAGTAGCATACTAATCCATGATACAAAATGCATGAGCCAAGAGCCAAAATCCATCTCACATAATGCATAATTCATGCTCAGTTGCTTGATGGTGTTAGGCCACACATAGATGGTGAGGCCATCCAAGAAAGACCACAATGACCTATCTCTTGTTGTACAAGGTGATTAGCCTCCAAGAGATAGTCATCTCACAAAGGTGGGTAGTGGGTCCTAGCAGTATATCAGCCTCACATACCCCCATCCTCAAAGTTCCCTACGTCTACTTCCTCGTATACACTCACCAAGTCTACCTCATACATCCTTGGAGAGGAATCACAATACAACACATTGCCGACCTCAAAAGCAATAAAGATAAACTAGTTTAGCCACCAAATTCATTAAATAAACATCAAATAAGATTCAATTTTAGTAATAAAGCAAGAAATGCAAACAATGTCAACACTAAATCAAATGTAACCATGAGGACTATGAGAGAATAAGATCATAGAGTGTGGCTAAACCATTACAATCAAACATAAACAAAATGTCGGCCTTAAAAGTCAATCTTTAGAAAATCATCAATAATCATATAGGAAGTCCTTAGTCTTCAAAATTGCACAATACAACACTGCATGACTAGATACTAGCCACCAAATGAGGAAGGAGGGAACATCGTCAGGATATAACAGTAGCCCTCATGTGGTGAGGAGTGAGCATGCCATCCACATGACCTAGAGTGTGCTCCTCGACTACACCTTGCCTCACGTCATCATTCGACATGCTCATACGCTAGCCAGAGAAGGCATGCACTGGTCGTATTCCGCATGGAAATGTGTTTGTGGATCCATAGAAATAGGCACACGCATAACACACCCTGCATAGCGATACCTCGTAGAGAAGGCACATGTAGGTACTCATTGTAGCCAGAGGTATACATGGCTAGGACATACCCATTTGCTAACCGACCCAAACACTATCAAAATCAAACATGAGTATCCCTCTACAAGTGTGTGGAGCCCTATTATGCTCATCACACAAGTAGGCTATCATAATACAATCTCATAGTGCACCTTCATGTGTCTATGCATGTGGCATCGTGTCCTCAAGCCTAGTTCGCTACCATCAACAACATGACATCATCACCAATCACTATATCAAGACATCAGTTGGGTGCGACATCATATCTATTGCATCATGTCAGAACATGTGTGGATACGATGTATATAATATATCAATATGGGGCTACTCGAGCTTCACCTCTCATACGGATGAGGTTGAATCACTAATGCCAACTCAACATTCCTATGAACGACTAGGCATAAACTAACAACCCAATGCTGATGTACTCAAAACTATGGGGTTTAGGCTAGCACATATGGATCAAGTAACCTAACCAATCATAAGGAGTAGTGAGTATGTTTCCTTGGGATTGGTTGAGCTAAGATCGCTCTGTGTCGCAATGTGCGTATGCTACACGCTCCCACCTAGAACACATTATGGCTGCTGCTACCCCTTCATGGATTGAGGGGCTAGAGAACCAAAATAAAAGAATCTATGAATCTACCTTTTGGCTACTCATGTATATATAGATTTTCAACCACATGTGGGTTTTCCCTTAATCAGGTAACAAACAAAAAAACACACATAATGGTATGGTTAATCCCACACCAAATACAACATATTCTGAATGGATGGGTACACTGTATCACCATCTTGGGACTTGTGGGTTATGGGCCTACAAATCAAGTATGGGGTATTCACAACACTCAACCAATGCACAGTTACTGGTTTCTCACATTTACAAGGGAAAAACAATTAAATACACAATTCCATAAAGTACACTTATTTCCAACAATGATGTGTTTCCTATCATTACATCCTTTTCACAACCCTTTACCAATTCTTCTTTCACTCTACTCTTTTCCATAGATGACATGATGCTAAATTTCAATGTCACGATCATTGTGATCACTTAAGAACTTCACTTAACAAATTCACTATGACAACATAATGGGCTCATATGAAACTAGAGTGCCTAGAGTATGAACCTAGGCTCTGATACCAAGAGTGTAACACCCAACTGTGTGAACCCCAAAGCACAACAAAACACTGCACAATTTTTTTTGTTTGAAAGTGAAGCATTGCATAAGATGAACATGTACATACATTATGTGCAGAGAAATTATGCATTTTACAACATCATCTATGTCCTCTAGGGTACTTGGAATAGTCATTATGAAACCCAAAATTTTATTAAAACAAAAGTGAGTGAAATCCTAGATTACATAATGATAACATACAATCAACCATGATTAATAAAGAGGAAAACAATAAAACATTTTATTACAATTCAATTCATAGTTCCATTATACAATTGTGGAGCATATTTCCATAGATACAACACATCATGGACAAAACAATACATTACATAATGCTTCCCTTATATCAACAAGAGGTGTACATCAAGTACTAGAATGATACATCAATGAAGAATAAGATACAAAATTAGGATCAATTTTCAACCAAGTGAAGCTTTGGAGACTCTGCATTCGTTTCTACATTACAAACACAACCTGGGAACCCAATAGGGTGCATAGCACATTCCACCCGACCATGTGGACCCGAAGGACCATCCCTCATGCTAGGAGCCGACAAGAAAGACCCACGACAAGGTAGACAAACATAACGTTCACAAGACCCAACCACAAAGTCAACCAAAACATAACATACAACAATCTCAATGACTATTTACAAGGTGACTACTTCTAGAGGCATACAAAGGAAAAGCCAAGGGATTCTATAACATCAATATTATTATATTCCCAACTAAAGGGTACGCAAATACTTGGGTTCCCAAATAAACTCACATCATGGCTTGGCCTATAAACTTGTCAAAACGGAAAATAATGCAATGGACAAAACAATCGATCATGAGAACATAAAAATCAATCTTTCATCTCCAAACACAATTCAATGTAACAAAACTTAAAAGTGTATTGCATAGTCCACTTGTTTATACATTCCCATTCAATTTGACAAATAAACTATCTCAATAAGAACATGAAAGGATTATTTATTGAATAATGATCTAACTTCAATAAGAACATGAAAGGATTATTTTTAAATAATAAAAACTCAATTGAATCCAATCTCACCTAGTAACTTTTAGATTAGTAAATTTTATTTTATTTACACCTTTATATTGAAAACCTTTAATTAAAATAAACAAACTATGCCAACCTACAGTATGTAACCCGTCAGGTTTCTCTTAAACTATGATTCCTTGCATATGCATTTGTTTATATCAAAATAATTAAAATTAAATATAACTTATACATTTGTTAAAATAATAAGTTTAATTAAAATGTAGCCTATTCACTTATTTCAAATAAACTTAATCAAAATATAACATTTACATTTGTTGACTTCAAACTAAATAAATCTAATTTAAATCCATCACAACCGTTTTACACGTAAATCCTCAATCTAATAGTGAAGGAATTTGAAATTAACTTTATCTTTAAATATCTTGACAATAATTTTAATTTTAAAATGCACTTAAAATGAATCTAATTTTAAATAAACCTAATTTTCAATATACTTAAAAATAAATCTAACTTTAAATATATATTTGAAAATAAATCTAGTTTTCAGTACATATAAAATTAAATCTAATATAAAATAAATCTAATTTTAAATATACTTAAGAATAAATTAACTCTCAAAAGCAACTGACTCTTTGAAATATTCTAAATATGTTAGATTTCGTTATTTGATAATAATTGACCAAAATCACAACTCAAATAATCATATATGAATATATATATATATATATATATATATATATATATATATATATATATATATATATATATATATATATATATATATATATATATATATATATATATATATATATATATATATAATTTACCCTACAAACATACTAATCTTCTTAGTCCCCTAAATATACTTAACTCAGATCATGATGATAATCAAGACAATCAAGACTTTGATAAGGATAAGTGTAGCAATAAGGTTAATAATAATCACCTTATGTCAAATAATAACTGAGTAGCACCAATGGCAAGTAAATTTGAAAACTATAGCAAATAATGAATCAATATGCCACAAAATAACCATTCACTTACAAATACCTTCCAAATAATAACAAGAACATAATTTACTAAAAGATAACAAAATGGATCAATATGAATGTCCTCATATCTATGTATATTTAATTCATTAGTTTTTTATTCTCAACAACAATAATTTACCATTTAGATATAAATAAATAATAAATATTTATAAAAATCATAAATACATCATTTGTTACAATTACTTTTATAAGAAAAATAATAATATATATAAACAAATCTAAATTTCTTATTTTATTTATTCATTTATTTTATTCACTAAGAAAACCATAATTAAACTTCACTTTTTATCTAATATATAGAATATAAATAAGAAAATCTAAATCTTCATTTCTTAACCAAAAAGGTTCATTTATAAGAACAAGAAAATAAAACATATATAAAAAGAAATTCCCATGTGATCTGATATTAATAAAAGGAGTTAAGACTCTCTTTTACTTTTCTCTTCCTTATAAGATAATTACTATTGGTATAGTTCTAGACCTCCTGCAACACCATACACGTGGACATGATAGGATAGTTTAATGTTATAATTAAATTTGACGCCAAATAATATTTCCATGAAACATTGATGTATAGAAACACATTTTTATTCATTGGGGTAAGATTAGCATTCATATCATGTTACGCTGTGCTAATTATAAGTAATATTCATAACCTTGGCGTTGCTTATTTTATTATTAATATTATTATGTTTAAATAATAACATTGAAAATTCTATTAAATATCCTAAGAAGAGGGCAAGAAACCGGTGGCTAAACAAAATATTAAAGGCATGGAGACTTTGACACATGTATATACTCTATTGTACTACCAGCGCACGCTGTTTGCTAATGGAAGCGTGATTGATTTTATTGACTAGGATAACCTCTTCCTATTTACCATTACTACAAATATCTATAGATTATTTGCTGCACAAGCTCTTAATCTTATTACCTCTATACTAAACACCACCTTCACGAATCTTCTCACCACCCCCTACCTACTATCCATGGAATAAATGATTATAAATTTACCCATATTGAGACAGGTTGATAGTGGAATCAGCGAGTTATTTAAACCTCTACAACATTCTAATTTCAAGTATTGCAAATGTGATAGGTTTCCAACGAAATCAGGAAGGCTATTTACTCCTCTACAGTCTTCTATGTTGAAGTGTTGCTGCTGTGATAGATTGCAAATGTATCAAGGAGATTATTTAAATTTATACACCGTCCATAGTCTAAAGACTGTCACATCAAAAGGCACAAAATGGCTTTGTTGAAATGCAAAATGTGGACGAAATGACAAGGCATGTGAATTATTCACATAATGCCTCTAGGAAATGTGATCTCATGGAATGCCAACTACAAGATATGCGCTACTGGATTTGTTCAGAGGGCTTTAGAAATTTCATGGAAAATGCATTTGTCAGGTTTAAAGCCAAAATTCCACAACCTTTGCTAACACCATCCCTGCCAATGCCAAAATGGGAACTTTAGAGTAGTATGGACATCCATCAAAGCCTAAAGGATAGAGGAACTTCATCATATATTATAATTGCAACTTGCAACTACCCTAATAGACATGGATGCAAAAAGTGGAAGCATTAACATGGTACGTGAACTGTTTGACAAAATATCTGAAAAAGATGTCATCTCATGGACTACAACTGTAAGTGTGAATAAGTAAATAAGTAAAACCACTTCTGAATAAATGTCAATTCAAAGAATGGAGTGATGCTAAATGCAATGATCTAATGATTGATAATGAAAGCTAAATGATATGATGCTAGTGTAAACTATTCTGACATGAAAATTGATAAATGGAAGCTATAGCAAAAACTAAGATGCTGTCGTGATATGAAATTCTATTGAGGCTATTGCTTCTAATTCTACTAATGCTATGATTGCTTGATTGCTTGATTGCTATTCCTATAGAGTAAGTTTACATAAAATTGGGATCCATTCTTTGCTTTAGAAGGCTATATTTATAGATTTACAACGACACATTTGCACAGGAGTAGCACAACAAAGGCCTAGATTCAATCTTGAGAATTGAATGGTGAGAGATTAAGAAGCTTGAGCTAATTATGGAGATTATTCCTCCCCATGAAAACATCAAGCTAGATGATAGGAAATATCAGAAGAAGAAGATTGAGAGGATTTCGTACAAGTTTGTCCCCGAAGCTTTCCCATGAATGCCAGTTGAATTAATTAGATTTGAAAAATCTAATTTTATTGGTGAGTGAATAGAGAAATATTTGATTTATGCCTTTATTTGAATATATTTGATGTATTCAAATTTAGCAAAAAGGGAATAAATAATTTAATAAAAAAAACTTATAAAATTTGTTTATTAAAATAAATATAGAAGCGATATGATAATTAAATAAAAGACTTTAGGATATCTTTATTTAATTAAGAAGAAATATGATTAGATAATTAAATAATATAAGGTATTTAAATTTGTTTATTTAATCAATGTCGAATAAATGGACAAAGTATAGAAGAAATAATAATGATAATAATTAAATAAAACAAAGTATTTAATTTTTTTTATTTAATTAAGAGGAAAATAATATGATAAAATAGAAGAATTAATAGTGAAATTAGTATAAATAAATATTTCTATTTATTTACTAAGTAGATGAATTTAGGATTAATTAATCAAATAAATCATATTTAATTAATTATATTCACCAGACCATTTTTAGGTGTATACATTTTTCCCTCATTTGAAGTGATGTGTTTACACATTGCTTCAAAGAAATTTTTGTGCTACTACTGCTAGTATTGACAAAAAAAATTTAGTGTGCCCCAGACATGATTTTTGGGTGATTTATCGATATATGCCCCCTTGGGAGATAAATTGGTGAATTTTTTATTTTTTTTGAATTTTTTGAATTTTTGATGATTTTCGATGATTTTCATGTAGGTTCGATGAATATTCAGTGATGAAGAAATTTATCTCCTGATAATTGATGTAGAAAGTGTTGCAGGATGGTTTTGAATTAATCTCCACAAAAATAAATTTAAATAATCCCACAAAAATCCCTCCTTTAATAACCTATAAAAGGTGAAAAGGGGTCCTTTTCACACTCATTTGTGGATTTGACTTTTAGAAAATCTTGTGAGAGAGTTTTTTGGGCCACTTGGAGTGAAATGTCGATTCCTTATCACACCCACCATTTCGAGCATGTATGACATCACCAGTGGCTGGCTGCATATAGACCTCCGGTATGTACCCTTTTTCCTCTCGTATTTCGTGCATTTCCTTCTTTATAGCGCATTTTTTAGTTTTTTAAAATTTAAATTCTTTTAGAGCTTTCAGTTTTCGTTGTAGCACTTTCATTAGGTCCTTTAGCACTTTGAAATTTTTAGTGCGTCAAGCTTCTGTTTTAGCGCTTTCAAACTTTAGCGCATAGGTACCTTGTTTTAGCACTTAGGCGATATGAATTAACGCTTTCATAATTTTAGCAATTAGGAGAGAAATTTAGCATATTGGATGACTGTTTTAGCGCCTTGAATATTTTAGCACTTTGAATGATTGTAATAGAGCTTTTGATTGATTAAATGGCACATGTCATGATTTGGTGCTTTGAATGTCTGTTTTAGCATATCCATGTTAGTTTGATGAAGTTTGTTAAATTTGTCCTTGATTTTGTCAAATTTTTATTGTGTTAGCCATTGGTTTGATATGATTGATTATCCTAATCAAATAAATGATGTTCAACCTCATGATAGGCGAGGTCTGATGTTTTGTGATGATGATAATTATCCGCATGATAAGCAAGGAATAATTATAGTTTGATTGACATACCTCATGATAGGCGAGGTTGATTTTATGCTTTGATTATTGACCTCATGATAGGCGAGGTTCAATGATACTTGATGATTTGACCTCATGATACATGAGGCTCAATGATATTCGCTCATGAGATTTGATCAAAATTCTTGCCAAGAGCTGATTAGTTTTGATAAGATATTTTGATGCTTAATGATTCGACAAAATGTATTGATTCTGAAAATTTCTTGATGATAGGAGTCGTTGGAGAACCTTTAGGTTCGAGAGGGATTTTCATGGACATTCGATCTGATACCCCAGTTGGCACAACTTGACATGGCTATTATTACATGTTGTGGACCGTCTCCTCTTTTATTCATGTCCTAGATTAGGATTAATCGGGGTCTCCTGACATCGTTAGTTAAAAGGTGGCATAGCGAGCATAACACCTTTCACCTTCCTAATGGTGAGATGATAGTCACCCAAAGGATGTTTGACAGATTTTGTAGCTTCCCATTGTTGGAGATGTTGTCATTTATGATTCTATAGAGCAAGGTGGTACTGAGGCTCTTCAGAGGGTGTTTGAGGATGAGCACATTGCTAAAGAGTGGATTCCATGGTGAGAGATGGTAGCTAATTATGCCACTTTACCTCTGATGTTCTTTGGATCTATCAGTGGATTCCTTTGTCTTGTCGTAGGTCAATGGGATTCCAACTTGGATTTGGAATGGCCAAATCTTGGAAGTATGGTCATTCACGGGACCATATTTTATTGGGAGCGTAATGTGCATGCTTGCCACCTATATCATGATGTTATTATAGAGAACCTATTCCAACCTCTAGCTGCAGCCCTAAGGATAAAAGCGAGTTAGAGTTACGGAAAAAAATAGAAGTAACTCAAAAAGTGGTTGAAGGGATTCTATAAATCAGAGATGGTTCTGAAACTGATTCAAATGAATATGAATGGGATCATTTATCTGCTACATCATACAATGACAAACAAATTGATGTCATTCAAACATATGCACCCTTACGAGAGGAGGGACAAAGTTCAGGAAATAGACCGTTTGTAATGGGATCAGCAAATATCGATGACTCAAGCGAGGACGATCAGACATCGAATGAGATAGACAAATTGGAGGTGAGTACTATCATAGAACTTGACCTTCCTACCAACAAATTTTACCACCTAGCTATCAGAACACTTACAACTGTTGATCCATCTCAAATTGATGACTTATTACCCTTGAGACATCCCAAACTTATTGACTGGGAACCCACCAAACCTATTCATTTACCAGCCTTTTCAAATGATGAGGCCATCATAAACTATCTTTGCAGTGACAAACCTGATATGAGTTCTATCCATAACACTCATAATGACACTTCACAAAGGGAGGGTGCCAAATCTTCTAGTTGCAAAAATGACAACAGGAAAAATAAATCTAATGGTGAAAACCTTTCTGAGGCAGCATTAGATTTTGAAAAGATAAAAATAAAGAACATATCCAACAGTGAAAACCTTTCTGAGGTGCTGAGGGATGGAATATTTGACACTCTCCCAGAGCATTACCATGATAGATCATCAGTACTAGTAGGCCCGACATAGTCTATAAATCTAGGAACAATTGAAAAGGAAAAGATCCTACATATGGTAGAGTCCATGACAAAAGCGAAATTGACATTCACCAAATTATTTGAGGAAGCTGACATCAATTTTGCATGGTCTTATTACGATATATGCGGTTGGATCAAAATCTCCTCATGCATCATGTCTGTCACTGCAAAAGGAATCAAACTAGTCAAAGAAAAATTGAGAAAGATGCATCCTCACATGCATACGATGGTTAAAAGGCTGCGTGTTGGATGTAGGATTTATAGGAGTCCACATAGATTATGCATAATGGATCTCAAATATTGTGCGATATCCAAACCTAATAATGGCATCAAAATATGCATGGATTTCAGGATTTAAGCGGGGTGTTCCCCAAAGGATGATTTTCCTTTACCCACCATTGACATAATTATGGTTCTAACAAGGACATGCCATGCTATCTATAATGGATGGCTTCGGGGAACATAATCAAATAAAAATAACTTTTGAAGATTAGGAAATGACAATTCACTTTTCCTTGGGGTACATTTTGTTGGAATGCCATATGCCCTTCAAATTAAAAATCTTGAGGGTGTGACATATCAGTGAGGCGATGACCACTATTTTCCGCGACATGATGCATGCTTTTACGATGGGAAGATTATGTAGATGGCATCTTAGCAAAATCATACACCAAAGAAGGACATCTGGAGATTCTTGATAAAATATTCACTAGATTGGAGAAGTTCAATGTCAGGTTGAACCCAAAGAAATGTGTGTTCAGGGTAACATTAGCAAAACTCCTTGGTTATATAGTGTTAGAGAGGGGTATTGAAGTGGATCCAACTAAGGTTAAAGAAATAATGGAGATGTCGCCGCCTAAAAATATCGGTCAATTACGGTCCCTACAAGGCATGTTACAATCCATCAGGAGATTTATCTCCCACCTAGCAGACAAGAGTCACCCATTTAATCATTTACTTCATAAGAATGTTTCATTCAAGTGGGATCATTATTGTGAAACAAATTTTAACTAGATAAAGTAGTATTTTGTGTCGCCTCCAATACTCATGCCACCTATGGTAGAGAGACCATTGTTATTGTATATCGCAACAACTAACATATCTTTAGGAGCTCTATTGGAATAGGAGGATTTTGAAGGAAAGAACAAGCAATATACTACATCAACGCGATTCTCAATAGATATGAAATAAACTACACATTCATAGAAAAAGCTTGTTTGGCAGTAGTATTTGTAACCTAATAGTTGTGACACTACATGTTGACTCATATAGTTAGGCTCATAGCTAAAATAGATCCATTGAAATATCTACTCAGTAAAGCTGCTCTAACAGGGAGACTAGAAAAATGGGTCATGATCTTGAGTGAGTTTGACATCCAATATGTCGACAAGAGAGCAATCAAAGGATAGGTAATAGTGGATCAACTAGCTAAAGCTCCATTACAGGATCATCATCCAATGAGCATTGAATTTCCAGATGCATACATCCTAAATATTACAACACAACAATGGAGGATCTATTTTGATGGATCATACACACAAATAGGATCTAGTGCAAGAATCCTATTTGTCACACCTTAGGGACACACCATACCAATATCCTATAGGTTAATGTTTCCATGTACCAACAATGTGGCTGAGTACGAAGCATTGATTATCGGTATCAAAGTAGCTATTGAATGGAAAATCAAAGAAATATAAGTGTATGGGGACTCATGGATTGTCATCTATAAGGTAAATGACGAGTATCAAACAAAGGATGAGAAGCTCATGCCATATAAGAAAATGATAGATGATCTTAAAATGTACTTCATAGATATCAAGTTTGAGAAATACCAAGGGCAGAGAACAAAGCTGCAGATGCCATGGCAACAATTGCTTCCCTTTTGTAATTACCAGAAGAGCAAGGTCATTATGAGTTTATGGTTGAACAAGTATCTACCCCTGCATATGACAATCTTGATTCATGAACCATATGCCAAATATCCTACACTCAAATCTCATAATATGGAGAGATCTATACTTACCTCAAAGATAATATCCTTCCTCCTGATCTCTCTAGAAACCAAAAGTGTAACTTTATCCATCAATCTACTCAACATACATTGATTGCTAACATCCTTTATTGTCGGGGTGTAAATGGTACTCTTCTTCATTTTCTCGAACATCATGAATTTGAAACATCCATACGAGAAGTCCATGAAGATATTTGTGAGACCCATTCAAGTGGGCTAACCCTAGCTAAGAAACACCTCTGTTTAGGGTATTACTGGCCGAACATGGAGGAGTCCTATCAATATGTTAAAAAGTGTAAAAAATGCTAGATTCATTGTAATCTAATTCATGCACCAACACAAGAGTTACATCCCTTCACATCAACATGGCCCTTTTTTCAGTGGGGATTGGACCTAGTGGGAAAAATAAATTCGTCTTCATCCAATGGACACAAGTTCATCATTATAGCAACAAAATATTTTACAAAATGGATAGAAGCGGTTCCTTTGACAATAATCACTGGAAATAAAATCTCATCTTTCATACTCAACTACCTCATATGTCGGTATGAGGTACCTCAGTCCATTGTCACAGACAATGGTAGGCCTTTTATAAATTAGGACTTCCATGAATTATGTGAATAATTCCATATCCAACACCGTTTCTCAACACTGTACTATCCTTAAGGAATGGCCAAGCAGAGGCCTCAAACAAGACAATTCTAAAAATACTAAAGAAAATGGTAAACAATGTTAGACATGATTGGCATGTTCAACTAAATCCTACACTATGGGCCTACAAAACTAGCATCAAGATGCCAACAAGAGCTACACCATATGCCTTGGTGTATGGATTAGAGGCCATCTTGCCCATTGAGGTAGAAATACCATCACTCCATGTCTCACTCAAGGGTATCATTACAAATGAGGAGTATAGATCTTATTAGCTACATGAACTAGAATTATTTGATGAATTCCGTTAGCAAGCTGTCAATCATTTGAAGTCATACTAGCAAAGAATGTCAAGGAGTTACAATCACAGGGTAAAACCTAGAGTCTTTCAAGTTAGAGACTTGGTCCTAAAGGAAAACTATAGGAATCAACAGGATAGAGAAAAGAAAGGGAAATTTGAACCTAACTGGCTAGGTCCCTTCATAATCATATCAGTGTATGGATCAGGAGCATATCAATTGTCTACACCTGAAGGGGATCTGTTTGATGAACCTCAACAATATCCATCTTAGAAAGTTCTATACCTGAATCACCCAATGCATGAATTATTTTTTGAAAATGGTTACCTTGATGAAAACCTGGAAAACATGCATCTTGATGACAAAAAAATACAAAAAAAAAAGAAAAAAAAGAAAAAAAATAAAGAAGACTAAAAAAGTGCAATAAAAACATGTAGTGAAAACCTAGAAACAGGTGCTATTTTTGATTCAAATCATCTCTCCCATCTATTTGAATGCATGTCATGGTCGTTACTTTCACCATCATCATTTTTACATCCATTATCATATCATATCACGTGGTCATGTCTCACCTAGCTTGGGTCCAACATCTGAACATCATTGGGGGAAATAAAACATTGTGCTTAATCAAATGAAAAAACAATGACATGAAAAAAGAAACAAAAAAAATGATTGAAATACAACCCAACATGGAACAATAATCACCATCGGAAACAAATCACACATCCATATCACATCAGAAAATCCAAAAAGAAAGATAAAAGGTCAGTATCAAAAATCCAAAAACATGAGTCTATGTCAGTTGAACTACATGGTCTCTATGTGTATAACGTAGGCAAGGCTAATCATTGATGAGCCCCCGAGGCCCCTAGGATAGGTCTTTAGGTTAGGTTTGATCCAAAATCTTGAAAATTACAAAAACATAAAAAAATCAGGATGGATGATCTAATTTGAATAATGGTTGAAATACTTTAAGAAAAGTTGGATATGTTATACTTTGATGATTGTTACCATTTCTTTGGAGCAACTCAATGATGCATTGAACTAGAGAAGCTAGGAAGAAGAATGGTATTTTATTTGTCTACTATTTGTGAATTAATCATGATTACTATGTGAATTGTCATGTGAAGTGATCTACAAAGTATGTGGATGACATTCCAATTCACATAGGAAAGTGGTTAATTCTTTCTTGTTTACACAAGAAATACTCAGGTCATCTCACTTAAATTATACCTTGATGCTTGTGTTCGCTTGCAATATCAAAATAATGAAAGTAGTACTCAGGTCATCATTGGTCTAAATTATACCATCGATTCTTGTACTCACTTTCAATATTTTAAAAGCTCAATGATGATACAAAGCATAAATGTACTGTTAAAATGCCAATATTTGCATATAGATTTGCATAGTTAAATTAGATTTCATTCATAATTTTTTTTGCATCTACAGAGTGTTTGTTACTAAAATTCATGAACGATTCAAATTAACGATTATCTTATCTCATAAATAGATTGAGTATACTTGACAAAAACATCATCATGATCATATAGTTGTATCATCAAATTCATTTGCATACATTAGAAAGCATTTAATCATCATTTCATCATTCACACATTTGAATCAAATCATTTTGCATTCATCATATAATATTTTCCATATCATAGAAAAATTGCATAAGGAAAATCTCAAAAATATAAATCTCTATCATATCATATATCATACAACATTTCCATATATTTATTACATCATTTATCATACAACATTTCCATCCATTTACTACATCATATATTTTACATTTACACCAAAATAAAAGTACACACATCCCATTTACATCGCATATTATCTATCATTCAACACAGTATATCCATAATCATATATGAAATTACATCGTCATACATATACATGAATCCAAACATCATGAATCCATGCATCATCATTATGCACATCATAAATAAAACATCATCCATCGGAAACATATCATCATGATATAAAGTGCATCCATAAAATCATAATAAAAGGATCATCACATAGCATATAGAACATAAAGAAAATGCATCCTTCGGGAAATCATATAGAACACATTATAGATTGAAGGGTCCACTGCATATCATATAGATCAAAATAATAATGTCAAGTATACAATGATGTCTAAAATGAAGAGAGATATATCATCAAAAAAATGGTTGTAAATCAAAATAATCAAAGTGGACATCACATTTCGAATACAAAAAGGAAAAAAATAATGTGCTACTAGCTCCAGAAGGTGTAGGCATCATATTATTAGGTCCTCCACCACTACTAGATGTACCAGGATCTCTGGGATCTCTCCAGAGAGGCTATGTCACATCTGCACTCACAGTCCTAGAATGAGTCTTGCCAGATCGAGATTGCCTGTAGCTCACTCTTTTCTTAGAAGGGATGGAAACATAATATCTCCCTCTATAGTAATCCACCTCCCCACCAATACAAACAAACTCTCACATATAATCTGTAAGGGAAGTAACATTTTCTAGTCTCTCTAATCTCTCAGTTGTAGCCTGAGCATCATTTGTTGTAAATCTGGCAGCATCCCTTTCAAAAATCAAGCATGCAATTTGAGCCTATACTGACCTTGCAGTAAACCTAGCGGCATCCCTCTCAGCTATCAAGGATGCAATCTGAGCCTGAACACCCCCTGCAATTTGTCTAGTACCATCCCTCTCTACGGTCAAGGATGCAATTTGTGACTGTGTCATAGCAAACTGAGCCTACACCGATGATAAATCTTTTTCATGTAACTGAGCCCGTTCTTGCATCTGAGCCTGAGTCTTCTCTAATAAACCTTGAGCTTGTAATGCCCCATTGTGCAAACCCCAAAGGACAACTAAACAATAATTACTACACAATTTTTTTTTGTGAACATAACATACATGAAATACACATTAAGTTATGACATGAAATTCATTTAAATAAATCCATTAACACTTACATCCCTTGGGGTACACGATGTGACATTATGAAATTTAAATCCATATAATGACGATAAAGAATGAAAGCCAAAGATATAATCCACAAACAAAGTAAACATTTACAAATGTAACACATACATGACAAATCATTAATAAGAAGCCATCCATGTACATATATACAACATATACATGATTAACTCAAATCTCATAATGATAAAACTCTAAATCATCATATAACTCAAGGGAAATATTTCTACAGATACAACATATCGAATAGCAACTTCCATGGACCAAGAGCCACACAAGGTTTATCATTACATTCCATTACAATGTTCAAGAGTAACAATGATACAACTGAGCAGAAAAATAAAAAATATCGTAACTAGCTCCAAGATGGATACAACTCTGGAGTCACCACAAATGACACCAATTCGTACATCTCGATCCTTGACTAGGGACCCAATGGAGTGCTTAGCACGTTCCACCTGACCACATGGGTCCAAAGACCCACCCCCCATGCTAAAGAGCTGACAAGAAAGAGACCTCAACCAAAAACATCCAAACATGGAACCACAAGACTCAACATCATACAAGAGTAACATGAAACCCAAGGATAGTCACAACATTAATAAACCATGACCAAAAAACATGACATCCAAACATGATGACAATAAATCACTTCATAATAGTGATAAACCACTTCAGAAACATAGTAAGAATAAATCAAATATCATAACATCAATAAATCGGTATAACAACAATAAACCACTTTCGAATCATAACAATAAATCACTTTCAAAATCTTACAACAATAAGTCATGAATGATATCATCAATAAATCTCAAGACATAATATCAATAGCCCACTTCTAGAGGTTAGCAATAAAAGCAACTAAAAGGGAATGCTAGAAGAGAGTGTCATCACATGGCCTTACATGGATTATCTAGACAACCTATCATAAAGTTCTGCCTCCATCTATGGTTATCCTAACTACCTATCTCAAGGTGCCACTCCATAGGGTGACTCATGTGGAACCGTTAACCTCTCGTGAAGATGAGGCAATGCTATTACCAACCACTACCTTCTCAGCCCACCTCTAGTCTATGATAGCCCTAATAAGTGGATGAGGCATCCAAAATTATCTTATTAATGTTTTACTACCCACCCCCTAATTAAATAATTAGGTTATCACTTATTACTCTAACTCTAACGTGGGTTATCCTAACAGTCCCTTTGTGTGCCGGCGCCCACGTAGAGCCACTCTCCCTAGAAACACAAAACATAAAATCCAATACCAAGGGGTTCTACCAACAAGAACACTGAACCACAAATAGAACATTCACGAGGAAAAACCATCTCACCAAAATCATATGAAACATCACCCAAAAACACAGTACAACCCAAGCTTGAACTCAAAATCACAATTTACAATCAAAATTTTGGCCAAGTTAAAAATAGTGAAATTCTCACAACACAAGTTTTCTCAAAGCCTCTAGAAGTAAAAAAATATCAACTCACTGATGGTTCCGGCACAGCTTGGCATTTGAAGAAAGAAAAATACAGGCGGGCTCGCAGGAATAAAAATAATAAGAACCCATCAAGATCATTCACTAATCCAATACAAACTCAATGAATAAAATTCACCTCCAAAACCAAACAACTCAAGAGGGTAGCCACAATGGAACGAAAACATCAAACCCACCTTTAAATACACGAATACAATCAATACATAAACCCTAAGAGTAATAAACATTGTAATACATTTAAACCATTCTTTCAATAAAAAGGTAATTTAGAACAACTAAAGAGGATATATCTATCAAATAAAAATCATTTAATTGAAAAGATCCTAAAGCTATCCGAATGTATATTTATGCATAAAAAATCATCTTTTAATTACACATTCAAGTATTTATTTCCAAGTACTTGGAAGCACAACTAGTTTACATTTTTATTCGTTCGCTCACAATGCAGTTATATAAAATGGTTAAAGAAAACATATTTTAATCAAACCATTTTCATTATACTTTTATGTCATTACAAAATATTATAAACCAATTAACAAGCTTTTAAGAACACATCTTATTAGTGTCACACTTCGTTATCCCTCCAAAAATTTTACTCTTAAATATACTCTTGCTACATATATATGTCTCTACTTATATCTATTTATATATATGCATATTTATATACAAATCAATAAATACATATATATACAACTATATATATTCAAGACATACCTAAATCCTAATATTAAAATTTACAACCTAATAGGGTCTATATATAATTGTCACAGAATACCATAATACAAAAAGTCACATAATACCATTAAGTCAAATCGAT
Organism: Sequoia sempervirens; assembly: GCA_007258455.2. Taxonomy (NCBI): domain Eukaryota; kingdom Viridiplantae; phylum Streptophyta; class Pinopsida; order Cupressales; family Cupressaceae; genus Sequoia; species Sequoia sempervirens. The sequence continues at coordinate 424,615,723 of VDFB02000003.1, forward strand.
ACACCTTTTAAATTGCCATATGAATTAAAGATATTTACCATCATCTATCATATAAAGTTGTTGAGATAGCAAGAATAGAACGCAGGGAAAGAGAGCTTGGGAAGACTTCCAACAAATGCCAACGAATCCAACAGGGGGAGAGATATGTAGGTTGCAGAATGGGATGGTAAATGACAACAACCAGGTATATCTAAATTCAGGACTTGCTTAAAGCTACAGAAGGAAAGATGAAAAATCATTTATTGGTCTTTACAGTGAGGAGTTAGTAATTGCATTTGAATTACTAATTATATTGAATGGGATATATTTTCTACACTATGCCTAGCTTCTTTATCTCCTCCTGTGTTTCTACAGAGAATTAGTTCTAAGAGAAATGAACTATTTCTTTCCATTATGAACACAACCAAATTCATATGGGAGGCTACCGCTGATACTATATCAAACAAAACAAAAAATAAGTCCGTATTAAACAAAAGGCAACAAAAGACTAGACAAGGTGTGTATTAAACTAACACTCAATAACTTGACGGTAAGAACTGCACCGCCAAAGCCAAAAGGTGAAAGAAGCATACAACTGAATGTGATAGTGGTGGATCTCACATCCACAAGACATTCAAACTCATATACAAAATATGAAACACTGAAAAAGACACACAAAAATTTAATTCATAACTGTGCTGCTGCACCTCATTCCATTGATTCCTCTATTGCTTGTACATAAATGGTTTACATCTACCTCTTATATAGAGAACATAGAAATATAGGAATGACTCTAGAAACTACTTAATAGAAACATCTAGAAAATTATTATAGTCGGCCGACCTTACAACACAAATAAAATATTCATCATAAGAAGATTCTAGAATATAGTAGAAATTACCTATTTCCAACACTCCCCCCTAATTTCTACTATCAACTAATTACATCAATAATTACAATACTACATCAAATAGATTATCCTAAAAAAATCTAGTATCGAGGTTTTCCTTCCTTAATTTCGACCACGAATGCTGTGGCATTCCCCAATCTCTTTTGCCATTGATAATTGTCTTCTTTCTCTTCCTTTCCTTACGGTTGCAACCAACTCTTCAAACTTTCTCGAATCCTTTTCTTTTCCATCTTGATGATCTTTATGCCTTAACGATGCCTTTGTCCTAGTCCAACTACTGTGGCAATCCTTGAACTATTTAATTCTTCAAAACTTGAATCTGGAACTTCTTGGAGTCTTTCCTTCTACATAGATGTCTTGCCTTTCCATGATACTATCATCTTCAAACTTATTATCAATTATGCCTTTTGAAAACCTTGCTTGAATGCCATCAACTTTCACTTGCAAACTTTTATACTTAAACAAGTTCTTGATCATACCTGTAATTTTCTGCCAACTCGATCCGTAAACCCATCCACAATCCATTTTCATACAATCTACCATAGAATCTTTCTTTCACTGCCTGTTCCAACATGTTTTTTCTGAATAACTCTTCAAACCACAAATACTGCAAGGATGTAAGTCCCAACATCTATCCTTCATATGTCCTTTCCTGTTACAATGACAACATTGCACACATTCCTTCTCTTTAACAAATTTGGTTACACCTGTATTATTTCCTTTACCTGTCACATATCCAAGTCCTTCATGCTTTGGCCTCATTATTGGCTTAATTGACTCTCTCATCCCTTGATCATTCCTTCCTAAACCTTTACCTTTGTATCCCATTCTTTCCATGATCTTTAAACCAACATTCATTTCATTTCCATTACAGCTAACAACATTATCATTTTGGCATTTTTTATCACAAACTTCTTCAGCAAAAACACATTTCTCAATTGACAAATTCAAATCCTCTGTACTACATGAAACATCACATGTGGATTTCTTTGTCTTCAAACATTCATTCTCTTCATTCAATCTTGATATTTCATTTGTGTATAAACTATTCTCTTCTTCTAATTTCTTCACCTTTTCTTCTAAATCATCAACCAACTTTATTCTTTGTTCTAATTCCTCATTCTTTTCCTTGATATCCTCAAACAATTTTAGCTTTTCTTCAAGCTCATTATTCTTCTCTTTAATTTTGGATGATTTATTCACCTGCAAATTATGTATTTGTTCCAAAAACTTTAACTTATCATCTAGCTCTTCAATTGCCTCTGTATAATCACAAATTTCATTTAAAAGATTACATTTTTCTGCACCCATCTCTTTCCTTAATTTTTCCATTTCCTTTTCTAAAAAATATTTTTCACATTTTAAACTTGTATTTTCTTTCTTCACCTTTAATAATTCTTCTTCTAAATCTTTTTTTTTCTCTTTCTTCACTCTATCAGCTTTTCCCATTGAATCAAACAAATAAACTTACCTCAATTTTGCAATCTTCGCCTGCCTTCACTCTTCCACAATTTCCTTCAACAGTTACAACTGTATCTTTCTATCTTTTCTACACCTATGTCACTTTTATTTCCACTCCTTGATGGCTGTGATGTGGCATTCTCAATTAGAATTCCTTTGAATTCTGTAAACCCTCGATTACTGATTTAGCTGCGGCCTCTAACAGTAAGCAGTGATCTCTTATTTTAAAATGATCTTAGTTATCCTTATCAATGACTACTACAAACTTTGAGCTTAGTAAAAATTACCTTTGAAAAAATAAATCTTTACCTCTGTTTATTGCTTCAGGTTATGCTAACAGATCCTCACTACCAACAATCTAGAATATTTTTGGGGACTTCCTTCAAATCTGCAGCTAATCCAACAATCCTCAGCTGCGGTTGTGGCTTTTCAAACAATTCAGCGACACCTTTGCAATTTACATCTCCTCTTCAAAAACTGCGGTTTCCATATGATCTTGTCTGATGGAAAATTCTTTACAAAATGAATAACTGCAATTAGCTCTTTTCCGTCTCTTAACTTGGCTTGTAATTTCATCAATTTCTGTAGTGGCTACGGCCTTGTGACTTCTTATAGACTCAGCGATCATCTCCAAATCAGCATCTCTTCAAGCAGAGATCTATGATCTTTTCATAATAGACTCACAGCGATCATCTCCAAATCAGCTGTGACTTCTTATAAACTCAGCTTGTAATTAAACAAAGCAGTGATTTCATAATAATTTATATTCTCCTCTGATCTATGATCTTTTCAAGCAACAATTCTGGAATCTTTGAAACTATAAATCTACAAATCTAACTTAATCTTCTTTGTTTTGTGAACAAATAGAGCAGTGATTTTAGCAAACAAATACCTGTTATCTTGCAAACAGCGACCCACCTTTTTTTTTTTAGATATCTCTTCAATCGATCTAGTGACCTCCAAGCTAATGATGTAATTTCCACCTTTTGACTAGTAACTCCTCTTTCTGTGAACTAGGCTCTCTAAATGCTCTTCCAAGCTGACTGATAACTTCATATATTCACAGGCTACGACTTCTTCAACGCTTTTTTATGCTACTAGATGATGATTCTTCAATCTTCAACCTGAACCTCAACTTCACAGTAATCTAGCTACTTGAACAACGATCTCCTATTTTTCTTTAGACAAAAACCAGTCTTTATTAACTACTGCGATCAATGCATTTTCCTTCTAAAAACACTGGCAGGCCTCTTTTAACAGTTGAGACTTCATCTAGCAATTATACTTCTGCCATAATCTTCCATCAATAGCCAAATTAGAATCTCCTTTCAACTCATTTGTAACAGCTCCAGGATCTTTATGCTCTGATACCACTCTAAAGGAGGTGGGCAGAGGTAAAAATATAATAATAAACACAAATTGAGGCAAATAATATATAGAACTTTAATTGTATTGCCTGAATAAAAAGGCTTACAACTGCCTCTATTTATAGAGGTCTTAGTACATTCTAGAACTTAGGCCGACATAACAATCATTTAATATTTTCTACATTATCTTATCTCAATCCATATCCTTATCTAGAACATTCTAGAACTTTACATTTAATATGACAGTGTGGGAGAAATTACATGCCAACACTCCCCCCTAATTTCTACCACAAATTCTCATTACATTCTCAATCTCTTTCACCGATGCTGCGACATCTAAAATTTTCTAAATATAGTGATCGAAACTAGGAAATCCCATGTTACAATTGGGATGCTCTAACCACGAGCTCTGGCACATTTGGTTACCAGTCCATCGTCGATTTAGGTGCCCAACGCTTTTTTTTCACAACACCTCCCATAGAGTCACACTGCAGGTGCTCGGGGATCCTAGTAAACTCTTAACATCTGTCACAAATGGTGACAAGATCTCCTCCTTTGCCTTTTGACGTCTGTCACAAATGGTGACAGAATCACCTCCAAAATCTTTCTTAACTTCCTTCTAACATCTATCACAAATGGTGACAGGATTCCCAAATGACCTCCTTGTCTTCTCAATCTGTCTGGCAGTGGATGCCATAGTCTCCTTCTAAACAACTTCCCCTTCCACAGTCTCCCTGGATTGGTCTGCTATATACTTTACCAGATTTTTTTGGCTCTCCAAGCTCCCACCATCAACTCCAATACCACTCTGATAGTGGTGGATCTCACATCCACAAGACATTCAAACTCATACAAAATATGAAACACTGAAAAAGACACACAAAAATTTAATTCATAATTGTGCTGCTGCACCTCATTCCATTGCTTCCTCAATTGCTTGTATAGAAATGGTTTACATCTACCTCTTATATAGAGGACTTAGAAATATAGGGATGAATCTAGAAACTACTTAATAGAAACATCTAGAAAATTATTATAGTCGGCCGACATTACAACATAAATAATAAGAAGATTCTAGAATATAGTAGAAATTACCTATTTCCAACAGAATGGAGGATAGGTTGCACATTCCTCACCATTGGTAACACTTATCGCATGACCTATCCAGCTGAGTATTAGGCGCATATGGATGCCAATCAACTCGTGCTAGATGGCTAGAAAATTCACACATAACCATAGGCTGAATATTTCCACCAGTAGGGTGCACTGGACTTTGAAAGGCCAGAATCAAAACTGACTATTGCATCAATGAAAAAAGTAAATATTTGCAAGGATAAGCATACAATAACAAAGCCAAGAACATAGCCACGGACTCCATGAGTTACTAATTTCTAGGCATAGAAAGCAATAAAAGTCTAAGAATTGAACAACTAATAGCCAAGTCGGTTAAGGCAGCGAGCAAGTGCTAGGGAGGATAGGAATAAATCAAGAAAAATAGTTAAGGAACATAAGCAACCGCTGACCAAGGAAACCCTACAAAATGATGTGTTTCAAAAAATTAGTATGCTAGTCCCCACGGGGTAACCAAAAACACCAAAATTTTCATCCCCTATTATAATCTTGCACGATCTTATTATAGTGGAGGAGATTATGATGCCGTTGGCCATGATTCCATGACCTCAGACAAGAGAAACTAAAGGTCATGGCTCTCTACTGGGGAAATTTGAAAGGAAGTTAGGGAAATTATTTCATGTTGACAAGGATTAGGAGGTAACAATGTAGGAAAAGAGGATTGGGTTCGCTACCAGAGGAACAAGAAAAGAGCAATTGAGGAGATCATTGTCAAAGACATGCATGAGAAAGAGCTCCACACTAGTTGGCCAACGACCAAAGTGTTTATTCAAAGAATCAAAATAGAATGAAGACACCTACATTGAATCTATGACAAGGGCGACAAGATTCAACACAAATTGATACAAGGACAACATGAGTTATAGAGGAATCTATACAAATTTTAGGGAGTAACACATTATTTTTAAATCAAATTTCAGGCATCTAAAAAAAAATGCAAAAGACTCAAAAATCTAATTTGTTGAAAATTTCTAGAGACTTCCAAATAGCTTGTATGATTTTATTCAAAAAACACAATGGGTTTGCTTCAGACAAGATTTGAAAACCTTCATAGAAAAAAATGCTCTAATATTTCCATTCCAAAACAAGCAAGCAAGAATTGCATCATACCAAATAGTATAAACATACACAAATTTGTTACAAGAATGAAGGATGATTCAAAAAAGAAGGAACCTAGATTTAATTGATTGAGACAGGTAAAGATTTTATGCCAAGATCTCCATTTCCAAATTATGGCCCCAACATTAATAATAATTCCCCCCTTTCTCCCCCAAAAATCCTTCATACTTAAATCTCCAACTTGATAAGCTTTGAATTTTTTTTCCCAAAATTAACAAGTTTCCCACTCTAAATCAGTTTTGAGCTGTGCATGACCAAGGAGAGAGACTTTTCTATATTTTTCTTCACTTTCCACCTTAGTTTGAAATCTTATCTCTTTATTTCAAATTTCTTAATTAGATAATTATCTTTTCTTGCCTTTTTACTTTAGTTCACAATCTTATCTCCTAAATTCATTTTAAAGAATCACCTTATTTCTGTAGTTAAACAATTTATCCTCACATAATAATAATGAATTATCAATTATAATTAAATATAATACTTTTATTTACAATGAAATCAATTTATTGATAAATAATAACTATTTTCTCTATATTTCATAAGCTCAATTTATTTAATCATTATTTTGATTTTCCAATTTCATATAAGTTCCCTTGTAGGAA
>VDFB02000003.1:424622391-424640929 GCA_007258455.2 Sequoia sempervirens
GAGAATGCCACATCACACATCAAGGAGGGAAATAAAAAGTGACATAGGTGTAGAAAGATAGAAAGATACAAAGAAATCTGAAGGAAATTGTGGAAGAGTGAAGACAGACAAAGATTGCAAAATTGAGGTAAGTTTATTTGTTTGATTCAATGGGAAAAGCTGATAGAGTAGAGAAAGAGAAAACAAAAGATTTAGAAGAAGAATTAATAAAGGTGAAGAAAGAAAATACAAGTTTAAAATGTGAAAAAGATTTTTTAGAAAAGGAAATGGAAAAATTAAGGAAAGAGATGGGGGTAGAAAAATGTAATCTTTATACAGAAGCAATTGAAGAGCTAGAGGATAAGTTAAAGTTTTTGGAACAAATACATAATTTGCAGGTGAATAAATCATCCAAACTTAAAGAGAAGAATAATGAGCTTGAAGAAAAGCTAAAATTGTTTGAGGAGATCAAAGAAAAGAATGAGGAATTAGAACAAAGAATAAAGTTGGTTGATGATTTAGAAGAAAAGGTGAAGAAATTAGAAGAAGAGAATAGTTTATACAAAAATGAAATATCAAGATTGAATGAAGAGAATGAATGTTTGAAGACAAAGAAATCCACATGTGTTGTTTCATGTAGTACAAAAGATTTGAGTTTTTCAATTGATAAATGTGTTTTTGCTGAAGAAGTTTGTGATAAAAAATGCCAAAATGATAATGTTGTTAGATGTAATGGCAATGAAAAGAATGTTGGTTTAAAGATCATGGAAAGAATGGGATACAAAGGTAAAGGTTTAGGAAGGAATGATCAAGGGATGAGAGAGCCAATTAAGCCAATAATGAGGCCCAAGCATGAAGGACTTGGATATGTGACAAGTAAAGGAAATAATACAGGTGTAACCAAATTTGTTAAAGAAAAGGAATGTGTGCATTGTTGTCACTATAACAGGAAAGGACATACAAAGGATAGATGTTGGGACTTACATCCTTGCAGTATTTGTGGTTTGAAGAGTCATTCTGAAAAGACATGTTGGAACAGGCAGTGCAAAAAATATTCTATGGAAGATTGAATGAAAATGGATTGTGGATGGGTTTACGGATCGAGTTGGCAAAAAATTACAGGTATGATCAAGAACTTGTTTAAGTATAAAAGTTTCCAAGTGAAAGTTGATGGAAATCAAGCAAGGTTTTTAGAAAGGAATAATAGATAATAAGTTTGAAGATGATAGTAATCATGGCAAGGCAAGACATCTATAGAAGGCAAGATTCTAGGAAGTTCCAGATTCAAGATTTGAAGAGTTAAATAGTTAAAGGACTGCCGGAGCAGTTGGACAAGGAAAAAGGCATAGTCAAGGCATAAAGATCATCAAGATGGAAAAGAAAAGGATTCGAGAAAGTCTGAAGACTTGGTTGCAACCATAAGGAAAAGAAGAGAAAGAAGACAACTGTCAATGGCAAAAGAGATTGAGGAATGTTGTAGCATTCGTGGTCGAAATTAAGGAAGGAAAACCTCGATACTAGATTTTTCTAGAATAATCTATGTGATGTAGTATTGTAATTATTGATGTAATTAGTTGATAGTAGAAATTAGGGGAGAGTGTTGGAAATAGGTAATTTCTAATATATTCTAGAATCTTCTTATGATGAATATTTTATTTGTGTTGTAAGGTCGGCCGACTATAATAATTTTCTAGATGTTTCTATTAAGTAGTTTCTAGATTCATCCCTATATTTCTAAGTCCTCTATATAAGAGGCAGATGTAAACCATTTATGTACAAGCAATTGAGGAAGCAATGGAATGAGGTGCAACAGCATAGTTATGAATTAAATTTCTATGTGTCTTTTTCAATGTTTCATATTTTGTATGAGTTTGAATGTCTTATGGATGTGAGATCCACCACTATCACATTCCAGTTGTGTGCTTCTTTCACCTTTTGGCTTTGGCCGGTACAGATTTCTTACCACGTCAAGTTATTAGTGTTAGTTTAATACACACCTTGTCTATAGTCTTTTGTTGCCTTTGTTGTACAGACTTATTTTTTGTTTGTTTGATATAGTATCACTGTTAGCCTCCATATGAATTTGGTTATTGTTCATAATGAAGAAATAGTTCATTTCTCTTAGAACTAATTCTCCTGTAGAAACCTGGGAGATAAAGCTAGGCATAGTGTAGAAAATATATCCCATTCAATATAACTAGTAATTCAAATGCGATTACTAACTTCTCACTGTAAAGACCAATAAATGATTTTTCATCTTTCCTTCTGTAGCTTTAAGCAAGTCCTGAATTTAGATATACCTGGTTGTTGTCATTTACCATCCCATTCTGCAACCTACATATCTCTCCCCCTGTTGGATTCGTTGGCATTTGTTGGAAGTCTTCCCAAGCTCTCTTTCCCTGCGTTCTATTCTTGCTATCTCAACAACTTTATATGATGCGATGATGGTAAATATCTTTTAATTCATATGGCAATTTAAGGTGTATCAATTTGACTTAATGGTATTATGTGACTATTTGTATTATGGTATTATGTGACAATTATATATAGACCCTATTAGGTTGTAAATTTTAATATTAGGATTTAGGTATGTCTTGAATATATATAATTGTATATATATGTATTTATTGATTTGTATATAAATATGCATATATATAAATAGATATAAGTAGAGACATATATATGTAGCAAGAGTATATTTAAGAGTAAAATTTTTGGAGGGATAACGAAGTGTGACACTAATAAGATGTGTTCTTAAAAGCTTGTTAATTGGTTTATAATATTTTGTAATGACATAAAAGTATAATGAAAATGGTTTGATTAAAATATGTTTTCTTTAACCATTTTATATAACTGCATTGTGAGCGAACGAATAAAAATGTAAACTAGTTGTGCTTCCAAGTACTTGGAAATAAATACTTGAATGTGTAATTAAAAGATGATTTTTTATGCATAAATATACATTCGGATAGCTTTAGGATCTTTTCAATTAAATGATTTTTATTTGATAGATATATCCTCTTTAGTTGTTCTAAATTACCTTTTTATTGAAAGAATGGTTTAAATGTATTACAATGTTTATTACTCTTAGGGTTTATGTATTGATTGTATTCGTGTATTTAAAGGTGGGTTTGATGTTTTCGTTCCATTGTGGCTACCCTCTTGAGTTGTTTGGTTTTGGAGGTGAATTTTATTCATTGAGTTTGTATTGGATTAGTGAATGATTTTGATGGTTCCTTATTATTTTTGTCTCCTATAAGAGTCATTTTGGTTTTTTTCAAATGTTAAGTTTTTGTGTTGGAACTATATTGCTTCTTTACTTTCATTTGTGGAGAGTTGATATTTTTTTACTTCTAGAGGCTTTGAGAAAACTTGTGTTGTGAGAATTTCACTATTTTTAACTTGGCCAAAATTTTGATTGTAAATTGTGATTTTGAGTTCAAGCTTGGGTTGTACTGTGTTTTTGGGTGATGTTTCATATGATTTTGGTGAGATGGTTTTTCCTCGTGAATGTTCTATTTGTGGTTCAGTGTTCTTGTTGGTAGAACCCCTTGGTATTGGATTTTATGTTTTGTGTTTCTAGGGAGAGTGGCTCTACGTGGGCGCCGGCACACAAAGGGACTGTTAGGATAACCCACGTTAGAGTTAGAGTAATAAGTGATAACCTAATTATTTAATTAGGGGGTGGGTAGTAAAACATTAATAAGATAATTTTGGATGCCTCATCCACTTATTAGGGCTATCATAGACTAGAGGTGGGCTGAGAAGGTAGTGGTTGGTAATAGCATTGCCTCATCTTCACGAGAGGTTAACGGTTCCACATGAGTCACCCTATGGAGTGGCACCTTGAGATAGGTAGTTAGGATAACCATAGATGGAGGCAGAACTTTATGATAGGTTGTCTAGATAATCCATGTAAGGCCATGTGATGACACTCTCTTCTAGCATTCCCTTTTAGTTGCTTTTATTGCTAACCTCTAGAAGTGGGCTATTGATATTATGTCTTGAGATTTATTGATGATATCATTCATGACTTATTGTTGTAAGATTTTGAAAGTGATTTATTGTTATGATTCGAAAGTGGTTTATTGTTGTTATACCGATTTATTGATGTTATGATATTTGATTTATTCTTACTATGTTTCTGAAGTGGTTTATCACTATTATGAAGTGATTTATTGTCATCATGTTTGGATGTCATGTTTTTTGGTCATGGTTTATTAATGTTGTGACTATCCTTGGGTTTCATGTTACTCTTGTATGATGTTGAGTCTTGTGGTTCCATGTTTGGATGTTTTTGGTTGAGGTCTCTTTCTTGTCAGCTCTTTAGCATGGGGGGTGGGTCTTTGGACCCATGTGGTCAGGTGGAACGTGCTAAGCACTCCATTGGGTCCCTAGTCAAGGATCGAGATGTACGAATTGGTGTCATTTGTGGTGACTCCAGAGTTGTATCCATCTTGGAGCTAGTTACGATATTTTTTATTTTTCTGCTCAGTTGTATCATTGTTACTCTTGAACATTGTAATGGAATGTAATGATAAACCTTGTGTGGCTCTTGGTCCATGGAAGTTGCTATTCGATATGTTGTATCTGTAGAAATATTTCCCTTGAGTTATATGATGATTTAGAGTTTTATCATTATGAGATTTGAGTTAATCATGTATATGTTGTATATATGTACATGGATGGCTTCTTATTAATGATTTGTCATGTATGTGTTACATTTGTAAATGTTTACTTTGTTTGTGGATTATATCTTTGGCTTTCATTCTTTATCGTCATTATATGGATTTAAATTTCATAATGTCACATCGTGTACCCCAAGGGATGTAAGTGTTAATGGATTTATTTAAATGAATTTCATGTCATAACTTAATGTGTATTTCATGTATGTTATGTTCACAAAAAAAAATTGTGTAGTAATTATTGTTTAGTTGTCCTTTGGGGTTTGCACAATGGGGCATTACAAGCTCAAGGTTTATTAGAGAAGACTCAGGCTCAGATGCAAGAACGGGCTCAGTTACATGAAAAAGATTTATCATCGGTGTAGGCTCAGTTTGCTATGACACAGTCACAAATTGCATCCTTGACCGTAGAGAGGGATGGTACTAGACAAATTGCAGGGGGTGTTCAGGCTCAGATTGCATCCTTGATAGCTGAGAGGGATGCCGCTAGGTTTACTGCAAGGTCAGTATAGGCTCAAATTGCATGCTTGATTTTTGAAAGGGATGCTGCCAGATTTACAACAAATGATGCTCAGGCTACAACTGAGAGATTAGAGAGACTAGAAAATGTTACTTCCCTTACAGATTATATGTGAGAGTTTGTTTGTATTGGTGGGGAGGTGGATTACTATAGAGGGAGATATTATGTTTCCATCCCTTCTAAGAAAAGAGTGAGCTACAGGCAATCTCGATCTGGCAAGACTCATTCTAGGACTGTGAGTGCAGATGTGACATAGCCTCTCTGGAGAGATCCCAGAGATCCTGGTACATCTAGTAGTGGTGGAGGACCTAATAATATGATGCCTACACCTTCTGGAGCTAGTAGCACATTATTTTTTTCCTTTTTGTATTCGAAATGTGATGTCCACTTTGATTATTTTGATTTACAACCATTTTTTTGATGATATATCTCTCTTCATTTTAGACATCATTGTATACTTGACATTATTATTTTGATCTATATGATATGCAGTGGACCCTTCAATCTATAATGTGTTCTATATGATTTCCCGAAGGATGCATTTTCTTTATGTTCTATATGCTATGTGATGATCCTTTTATTATGATTTTATGGATGCACTTTATATCATGATGATATGTTTCCGATGGATGATGTTTTATTTATGATGTGCATAATGATGATGCATGGATTCATGATGTTTGGATTCATGTATATGTATGACGATGTAATTTCATATATGATTATGGATATACTGTGTTGAATGATAGATAATATGCGATGTAAATGGGATGTGTGTACTTTTATTTTGGTGTAAATGTAAAATATATGATGTAGTAAATGGATGGAAATGTTGTATGATAAATGATGTAATAAATATATGGAAATGTTGTATGATATATGATATGATAGAGATTTATATTTTTGAGATTTTCCTTATGCAATTTTTCTATGATATGGAAAATATTATATGATGAATGCAAAATGATTTGATTCAAATGTGTGAATGATGAAATGATGATTAAATGCTTTCTAATGTATGCAAATGAATTTGATGATACAACTATATGATCATGATGATGTTTTTGTCAAGTATACTCAATCTATTTATGAGATAAGATAATCGTTAATTTGAATCGTTCATGAATTTTAGTAACAAACACTCTGTAGATGCAAAAAAAATTATGAATGAAATCTAATTTAACTATGCAAATCTATATGCAAATATTGGCATTTTAACAGTACATTTATGCTTTGTATCATCATTGAGCTTTTAAAATATTGAAAGTGAGTACAAGAATCGATGGTATAATTTAGACCAATGATGACCTGAGTACTACTTTCATTATTTTGATATTGCAAGCGAACACAAGCATCAAGGTATAATTTAAGTGAGATGACCTGAGTATTTCTTGTGTAAACAAGAAAGAATTAACCACTTTCCTATGTGAATTGGAATGTCATCCACATACTTTGTAGATCACTTCACATGACAATTCACATAGTAATCATGATTAATTCACAAATAGTAGACAAATAAAATACCATTCTTCTTCCTAGCTTCTCTAGTTCAATGCATCATTGAGTTGCTCCAAAGAAATGGTAACAATCATCAAAGTATAACATATCCAACTTTTCTTAAAGTATTTCAACCATTATTCAAATTAGATCATCCATCCTGATTTTTTTATGTTTTTGTAATTTTCAAGATTTTGGATCAAACCTAACCTAAAGACCTATCCTAGGGGCCTCGGGGGCTCATCAATGATTAGCCTTGCCTACGTTATACACATAGAGACCATGTAGTTCAACTGACATAGACTCATGTTTTTGGATTTTTGATACTGACCTTTTATCTTTCTTTTTGGATTTTCTGATGTGATATGGATGTGTGATTTGTTTCCGATGGTGATTATTGTTCCATGTTGGGTTGTATTTCAATCATTTTTTTTGTTTCTTTTTTCATGTCATTGTTTTTTCATTTGATTAAGCACAATGTTTTATTTCCCCCAATGATGTTCAGATGTTGGACCCAAGCTAGGTGAGACATGACCACGTGATATGATATGATAATGGATGTAAAAATGATGATGGTGAAAGTAACGACCATGACATGCATTCAAATAGATGGGAGAGATGATTTGAATCAAAAATAGCACCTGTTTCTAGGTTTTCACTACATGTTTTTATTGCACTTTTTTAGTCTTCTTTATTTTTTTTCTTTTTTTTCTTTTTTTTTTGTATTTTTTTGTCATCAAGATGCATGTTTTCCAGGTTTTCATCAAGGTAACCATTTTCAAAAAATAATTCATGCATTGGGTGATTCAGGTATAGAACTTTCTAAGATGGATATTGTTGAGGTTCATCAAACAGATCCCCTTCAGGTGTAGACAATTGATATGCTCCTGATCCATACACTGATATGATTATGAAGGGACCTAGCCAGTTAGGTTCAAATTTCCCTTTCTTTTCTCTATCCTGTTGATTCCTATAGTTTTCCTTTAGGACCAAGTCTCTAACTTGAAAGACTCTAGGTTTTACCCTGTGATTGTAACTCCTTGACATTCTTTGCTAGTATGACTTCAAATGATTGACAGCTTGCTAACGGAATTCATCAAATAATTCTAGTTCATGTAGCTAATAAGATCTATACTCCTCATTTGTAATGATACCCTTGAGTGAGACATGGAGTGATGGTATTTCTACCTCAATGGGCAAGATGGCCTCTAATCCATACACCAAGGCATATGGTGTAGCTCTTGTTGGCATCTTGATGCTAGTTTTGTAGGCCCATAGTGTAGGATTTAGTTGAACATGCCAATCATGTCTAACATTGTTTACCATTTTCTTTAGTATTTTTAGAATTGTCTTGTTTGAGGCCTCTGCTTGGCCATTCCTTAAGGATAGTACAGTGTTGAGAAACGGTGTTGGATATGGAATTATTCACATAATTCATGGAAGTCCTAATTTATAAAAGGCCTACCATTGTCTGTGACAATGGACTGAGGTACCTCATACCGACATATGAGGTAGTTGAGTATGAAAGATGAGATTTTATTTCCAGTGATTATTGTCAAAGGAACCGCTTCTATCCATTTTGTAAAATATTTTGTTGCTATAATGATGAACTTGTGTCCATTGGATGAAGACGAATTTATTTTTCCCACTAGGTCCAATCCCCACTGAAAAAAGGGCCATGTTGATGTGAAGGGATGTAACTCTTGTGTTGGTGCATGAATTAGATTACAATGAATCTAGCATTTTTTACACTTTTTAACATATTGATAGGACTCCTCCATGTTCGGCCAGTAATACCCTAAACAGAGGTGTTTCTTAGCTAGGGTTAGCCCACTTGAATGGGTCTCACAAATATCTTCATGGACTTCTCGTATGGATGTTTCAAATTCATGATGTTCGAGAAAATGAAGAAGAGTACCATTTACACCCCGACAATAAAGGATGTTAGCAATCAATGTATGTTGAGTAGATTGATGGATAAAGTTACACTTTTGGTTTCTAGAGAGATCAGGAGGAAGGATATTATCTTTGAGGTAAGTATAGATCTCTCCATATTATGAGATTTGAGTGTAGGATATTTGGCATATGGTTCATGAATCAAGATTGTCATATGCAGGGGTAGATACTTGTTCAACCATAAACTCATAATGACCTTGCTCTTCTGGTAATTACAAAAGGGAAGCAATTGTTGCCATGGCATCTGCAGCTTTGTTCTCTGCCCTTGGTATTTCTCAAACTTGATATCTATGAAGTACATTTTAAGATCATCTATCATTTTCTTATATGGCATGAGCTTCTCATCCTTTGTTTGATACTCGTCATTTACCTTATAGATGACAATCCATGAGTCCCCATACACTTATATTTCTTTGATTTTCCATTCAATAGCTACTTTGATACCGATAATCAATGCTTCGTACTCAGCCACATTGTTGGTACATGGAAACATTAACCTATAGGATATTGGTATGGTGTGTCCCTAAGGTGTGACAAATAGGATTCTTGCACTAGATCCTATTTGTGTGTATGATCCATCAAAATAGATCCTCCATTGTTGTGTTGTAATATTTAGGATGTATGCATCTGGAAATTCAATGCTCATTGGATGATGATCCTGTAATGGAGCTTTAGCTAGTTGATCCACTATTACCTATCCTTTGATTGCTCTCTTGTCGACATATTGGATGTCAAACTCACTCAAGATCATGACCCATTTTTCTAGTCTCCCTGTTAGAGCAGCTTTACTGAGTAGATATTTCAATGGATCTATTTTAGCTATGAGCCTAACTATATGAGTCAACATGTAGTGTCACAACTATTAGGTTACAAATACTACTGCCAAACAAGCTTTTTCTATGAATGTGTAGTTTATTTCATATCTATTGAGAATCGCGTTGATGTAGTATATTGCTTGTTCTTTCCTTCAAAATCCTCCTATTCCAATAGAGCTCCTAAAGATATGTTAGTTGTTGCGATATACAATAACAATGGTCTCTCTACCATAGGTGGCATGAGTATTGGAGGCGACACAAAATACTACTTTATCTAGTTAAAATTTGTTTCACAATAATGATCCCACTTGAATGAAACATTCTTATGAAGTAAATGATTAAATGGGTGACTCTTGTCTGCTAGGTGGGAGATAAATCTCCTGATGGATTGTAACATGCCTTGTAGGGACCGTAATTGACCGATATTTTTAGGCGGCGACATCTCCATTATTTCTTTAACCTTAGTTGGATCCACTTCAATACCCCTCTCTAACACTATATAACCAAGGAGTTTTGCTAATGTTACCCTGAACACACATTTCTTTGGGTTCAACCTGACATTGAACTTCTCCAATCTAGTGAATATTTTATCAAGAATCTCCAGATGTCCTTCTTTGGTGTATGATTTTGCTAAGATGTCATCCAAATAATCTTCCATGAAAGTATCCATCATGTCATGGAAAACAGTGGTCATCGCCTGCTAATATGTGGCACATGCATTTTTTAATTCAAAGGGCATGGCATTCCAACAGAATGTACCCCAAGTAAAATTGAATTTTGTCTTTTCCTAATCTTCAGGTGTTATTTTTATTTGATTATACCCTGAGAAGCCATAGATAACATGGCATGTCCCACTATTAGATCCACAATTATGTCAATGTTGGGTAAAGGAAAATCATCCTTTGGGCACACCTTGTTTAAATCCCTGAAATCTCTGCATATTTTGATGCTATTATCAAGTTTGGATATTGACACAATATTTGAGATCCATTATGCATAATCTATGGACCTAATAAATATTGCATCCAACAATTTCTTTAGCTCATCTTTAACCCTCAAACTGATGTGAGGATGCATCATTCTTAATTTTTGTTT
Organism: Sequoia sempervirens; assembly: GCA_007258455.2. Lineage (NCBI taxonomy): Eukaryota > Viridiplantae > Streptophyta > Pinopsida > Cupressales > Cupressaceae > Sequoia > Sequoia sempervirens. The sequence continues at coordinate 424,632,939 of VDFB02000003.1, forward strand.
GACTAGTTTGATTCCTTTTGGTAGTGATAGATGATGCATGAGGAGATATGGATCCAATCCTAGCATATCAGAATAAGACCATGCAAAATTGATGTGTCACTCCTCAAAGAATTTGGTGAATGTCGGCTTCTCCTATTCTGTCATGGACTCTGCCAGATGTATGATCTTTTTCTTTTCAATTGTTCCCACATTTATAGACTATGTCAGTTCTACTAGTACTGATGATCTATCATGGTAATGCTCTAGGAGAGTGTCAAATCTTCCATCCTTCAGTGCCTCTAAAAGGTTTTCACTATTGGATACATTCTTTATTTTTCTCTTTTCAAAATCTAATGTTGCCTCAAAAAGGTTTTCACCATTAGATTTATTTTTCTTGTTGTCATTTTTGCAACTGGAAGATTTGACACCCTCCCTTTGTGAAGTGTCATTATGAGTGTTATGAAAAGAACTTGTATCAAGTTCGTCACTGCAAAGATAGTTTATGATTGCATCAACATTTGAAAATACTGGTAAATGAATAGGTTTGGTGGGTTCCCAGTCAATAAGTCATCAATTTCAGTAAGATCGATAGATGTAAGTGTTCTAATAGCTAGGTAGTCGAAGTTGTTGGTAGGAAGGTTGAGGTCTATGATAGTACTCACCTCCAATTCATATTTCTCATTCAATGTCTGATTGTCCTCACTTGAGTAATCAATATTTGTTGATCCCATTACAAATGGTCTATTTCCTGAACTTTGACCCTCCTCTCATAAGGGTGCATATGTTTGAATGACATCAATTTTTTTGTCAGTGTATGTGTTGGTATGTGGTGACTAATCATGCTATATTGTATAGCCCATGGTATACTGTACACCCTAGCCCCCTATCCTTGCCGAGGTTCGGGGCCAGGCTGGGCCCCGGGCGAGGGTTCGGGGGCAGTAGCCCCCGAAAAGTAGGGGTTCAGGGGTGGCAACCCTCGAGAAAAATTTCCCTCCTATTTTTTCACGTGATCACTAAAAAATGGAAAAATTAATGAAAAAGGAAAAATTCGATTTTGTAGAACCCAAAATCTGGAAGCTTCTAAGCTTGTTAAAAAAGGGGTTCAGATGGGTATTTTAGGATGATGGAAAAATACGATTATTCGCAAGATTGTAATAGGTTTTACACTATATAATAAAAGTATTGGATGGCTGCGGTTTGGTGGATGTAGCCCAAATTGGGTGAACCACGTTAAATTGTCTATGTTATGATTTATTTTGTGTGTGTGTTTTAGTTTCTCTATTTATTATTTAAATCTGCATTTAATTGTTAGATATATGTCATCTCTAACCCTAACAGTATGATGTAGCAGATAAATGATCCCATTCATAATCATTTGAATTAGTTTCAGGACCATCTCTCATTTTTAGAATCCTTTCTACCAATTTTGAGTTACTTCGTTTTTTGTTTCCCCTGTGTAGCCTAATCCTGTTTTATCCTTAAGCTGTAGTGTTAGAGGTTGAATAGGTTCTATAATATCATCATGATATAGGTGGGGAAGCATGCACATGCCCCAAGAAAATTTGGTCCCATGAACAACCATACTCTCCAGTACTTGGCCCCAACCAAGTGAGAATCCCATTGACCTACAATCAGGACAAAGGAATCCACTGATAAATCCAACAAGCACTGTAGGTAATGTGGCGTAATTAGCTACCATCTCTCACCATGGAATCCACTCTTTAGCAATGTGCTCATCCTCAAACACCCTCCGAAGAGCCTCAGTACTACCTTGCTCTATAGAATCATAAATGACAACATCTCCAACAATGGGAAGCTACAAAATCTGTCAAACATCCTTTGGGTGACTATCATCTCACCATTAGGAAGGTGAAAGGTGTTATGCTCGCTATGCCACCTTTTAACTAACGATGTCAGGAGACCCCGATTAATCCTAATCTAGGACATGAATAAAAGAGGAGACGGTCCACAACATGTAATAATAGCCATGTCAAGTTGTGCCAACTGGGGTATCAGATCGAATGTCCATGAAAATCCCTCTCGAACCTAAAGGTTCTCCAACGACTCCTATCATCAAGAAATTTTCAGAATCAATACATTTTGTCGAATCATTAAGCATCAAAATATCTTATCAAAACTAATCAGCTCTTGGCAAGAATTTTGATCAAATCTCATGAGCGAATATCATTGAGCCTCATGTATCATGAGGTCAAATCATCAAGTATCATTGAACCTCGCCTATCATGAGGTCAATAATCAAAGCATAAAATCAACCTCGCCTATCATGAGGTATGTCAATCAAACTATAATTATTCCTTGCTTATCATGCGGATAATTATCATCATCACAAAACATCAGACCTCGCCTATCATGAGGTTGAACATCATTTATTTGATTAGGATAATCAATCATATCAAACCAATGGCTAACACAATAAAAATTTGACAAAATCAAGGACAAATTTAACAAACTTCATCAAACTAACATGGATATGCTAAAACAGACATTCAAAGCACCAAATCATGACATGTGCCATTTAATCAATCAAAAGCTCTATTACAATCATTCAAAGTGCTAAAATATTCAAGGCGCTAAAACAGTCATCCAATATGCTAAATTTCTCTCCTAATTGCTAAAATTATGAAAGCGTTAATTCATATCGCCTAAGTGCTAAAACAAGGTACCTATGCGCTAAAGTTTGAAAGCGCTAAAACAGAAGCTTGACGCACTAAAAATTTCAAAGTGCTAAAGGACCTAATGAAAGTGCTACAACGAAAACTGAAAGCTCTAAAAGAATTTAAATTTTAAAAAACTAAAAAATGCGCTATAAAGAAGGAAATGCACGAAATACGAGAGGAAAAAGGGTACATACCGGAGGTCTATATGCAGCCAGCCACTGGTGATGTCATACATGCTCGAAATGGTGGGTGTGATAAGGAATCGACATTTCACTCCAAGTGGCCCAAAAAACTCTCTCACAAGATTTTCTAAAAGTCAAATCCACAAATGAGTGTGAAAAGGACCCCTTTTCACCTTTTATAGGTTATTAAAGGAGGGATTTTTGTGGGATTATTTAAATTTATTTTTGTGGAGATTAATTCAAAACCATCCTGCAACACTTTCTACATCAATTATCAGGAGATAAATTTCTTCATCACTGAATATTCATCGAACCTACATGAAAATCATCGAAAATCATCAAAAATTCAAAAAATTCAAAAAAAATAAAAAATTCACCAATTTATCTCCCAAGGGGGCATATATCGATAAATCACCCAAAAATCATGTCTGGGGCACACTAAATTTTTTTTGTCAATACTAGCAGTAGTAGCACAAAAATTTCTTTGAAGCAATGTGTAAACACATCACTTCAAATGAGGGAAAAATGTATACACCTAAAAATGGTCTGGTGAATATAATTAATTAAATATGATTTATTTGATTAATTAATCCTAAATTCATCTACTTAGTAAATAAATAGAAATATTTATTTATACTAATTTCACTATTAATTCTTCTATTTTATCATATTATTTTCCTCTTAATTAAATAAAAAAAATTAAATACTTTGTTTTATTTAATTATTATCATTATTATTTCTTCTATACTTTGTCCATTTATTCGACATTGATTAAATAAACAAATTTAAATACCTTATATTATTTAATTATCTAATCATATTTCTTCTTAATTAAATAAAGATATCCTAAAGTCTTTTATTTAATTATCATATCGCTTCTATATTTATTTTAATAAACAAATTTTATAAGTTTTTTTTATTAAATTATTTATTCCCTTTTTGCTAAATTTGAATACATCAAATATATTCAAATAAAGGCATAAATCAAATATTTCTCTATTCACTCACCAATAAAATTAGATTTTTCAAATCTAATTAATTCAACTGGCATTCATGGGAAAGCTTCGGGGACAAACTTGTACGAAATCCTCTCAATCTTCTTCTTCTGATATTTCCTATCATCTAGCTTGATGTTTTCATGGGGAGGAATAATCTCCATAATTAGCTCAAGCTTCTTAATCTCTCACCATTCAATTCTCAAGATTGAATCTAGGCCTTTGTTGTGCTACTCCTGTGCAAATGTGTCGTTGTAAATCTATAAATATAGCCTTCTAAAGCAAAGAATGGATCCCAATTTTATGTAAACTTACTCTATAGGAATAGCAATCAAGCAATCAAGCAATCATAGCATTAGTAGAATTAGAAGCAATAGCCTCAATAGAATTTCATATCACGACAGCATCTTAGTTTTTGCTATAGCTTCCATTTATCAATTTTCATGTCAGAATAGTTTACACTAGCATCATATCATTTAGCTTTCATTATCAATCATTAGATCATTGCATTTAGCATCACTCCATTCTTTGAATTGACATTTATTCAGAAGTGGTTTTACTTATTTACTTATTCACACTTACAGTTGTAGTCCATGAGATGACATCTTTTTCAGATATTTTGTCAAACAGTTCACGTACCATGTTAATGCTTCCACTTTTTGCATCCATGTCTATTAGGGTAGTTGCAAGTTGCAATTATAATATATGATGAAGTTCCTCTATCCTTTAGGCTTTGATGGATGTCCATACTACTCTAAAGTTCCCATTTTGGCATTGGCAGGGATGGTGTTAGCAAAGGTTGTGGAATTTTGGCTTTAAACCTGACAAATGCATTTTCCATGAAATTTCTAAAGCCCTCTGAACAAATCCAGTAGCGCATATCTTGTAGTTGGCATTCCATGAGATCACATTTCCTAGAGGCATTATGTGAATAATTCACATGCCTTGTCATTTCGTCCACATTTTGCATTTCAACAAAGCCATTTTGTGCCTTTTGATGTGACAGTCTTTAGACTATGGACGGTGTATAAATTTAAATAATCTCCTTGATACATTTGCAATCTATCACAGCAGCAACACTTCAACATAGAAGACTGTAGAGGAGTAAATAGCCTTCCTGATTTCGTTGGAAACCTATCACATTTGCAATACTTGAAATTAGAATGTTGTAGAGGTTTAAATAACTCGCTGATTCCACTATCAACCTGTCTCAATATGGGTAAATTTATAATCATTTATTCCATGGATAGTAGGTAGGGGGTGGTGAGAAGATTCGTGAAGGTGGTGTTTAGTATAGAGGTAATAAGATTAAGAGCTTGTGCAGCAAATAATCTATAGATATTTGTAGTAATGGTAAATAGGAAGAGGTTATCCTAGTCAATAAAATCAATCACGCTTCCATTAGCAAACAGCGTGCGCTGGTAGTACAATAGAGTATATACATGTGTCAAAGTCTCCATGCCTTTAATATTTTGTTTAGCCACCGGTTTCTTGCCCTCTTCTTAGGATATTTAATAGAATTTTCAATGTTATTATTTAAACATAATAATATTAATAATAAAATAAGCAACGCCAAGGTTATGAATATTACTTATAATTAGCACAGCGTAACATGATATGAATGCTAATCTTACCCCAATGAATAAAAATGTGTTTCTATACATCAATGTTTCATGGAAATATTATTTGGCGTCAAATTTAATTATAACATTAAACTATCCTATCATGTCCACGTGTATGGTGTTGCAGGAGGTCTAGAACTATACCAATAGTAATTATCTTATAAGGAAGAGAAAAGTAAAAGAGAGTCTTAACTCCTTTTATTAATATCAGATCACATGGGAATTTCTTTTTATATATGTTTTATTTTCTTGTTCTTATAAATGAACCTTTTTGGTTAAGAAATGAAGATTTAGATTTTCTTATTTATATTCTATATATTAGATAAAAAGTGAAGTTTAATTATGGTTTTCTTAGTGAATAAAATAAATGAATAAATAAAATAAGAAATTTAGATTTGTTTATATATATTATTATTTTTCTTATAAAAGTAATTGTAACAAATGATGTATTTATGATTTTTATAAATATTTATTATTTATTTATATCTAAATGGTAAATTATTGTTGTTGAGAATAAAAAACTAATGAATTAAATATACATAGATATGAGGACATTCATATTGATCCATTTTGTTATCTTTTAGTAAATTATGTTCTTGTTATTATTTGGAAGGTATTTGTAAGTGAATGGTTATTTTGTGGCATATTGATTCATTATTTGCTATAGTTTTCAAATTTACTTGCCATTGGTGCTACTCAGTTATTATTTGACATAAGGTGATTATTATTAACCTTATTGCTACACTTATCCTTATCAAAGTCTTGATTGTCTTGATTATCATCATGATCTGAGTTAAGTATATTTAGGGGACTAAGAAGATTAGTATGTTTGTAGGGTAAATTATATATGATTATTTGAGTTGTTATTTTGGTCAATTATCATCAAATAATGAAATCTAACTTATTTAGTATATTTCAAAGAGTTAGTTGTTTTGGAGAGTTACTGCATCATCATGTACTCAGTAATTTATTCTTAAGTATATTTAAAATTAGATTTATTTTATATTAGATTTAAATTTAAATGTATGAAAACTAGATTTATTTTCAAGTATATATTTAAAGTTAGATTTATTTTTAAGTATATTGAAAATTAGGTTTATTTAAAATTGGATTCATTTTAAGTGCATTTTAAAATTAAAATTATTGTCAAGATATTTAAAGATAAAGTTAATTTCAACTTCCTTCACTATTAGATTGAGGATTTACGTATAAAATGGTTGTGATGGATTTAAATTAGATTTATTTAGTTTGAAGTCAACAAATGTAAATGTTATATTTTGATTAAGTTTATTTGAAATAAGCGAATAGGCTACATTTTAATTAAATTTATTATTTTGAACTAACAAATGTATAGGTTATATTTAATTTTAATTATTTTGATATAAACAAATTCATATGCTAGGAATCATAGTTTAAGAGAAACCTGACGGGTTACATACTGTAGGTTGGCATAGTTCTTTATTTTAATTAAAGGTTTTCAATATAGAGGTGTAAATAAAATAAAATTTAATAATCTAAAAGTTACTAGGTGAGATTGGATTCAATTGATTTTTTATGATTTAAAAATAATCCTTTCATGTTCTTATTGAGATAGTTTATTTGTCAAATTGAATGGGAATGTATAAACAAGTGGAGTATGCAATAAAATTTTAAGTTTCGTTACATGGAATTGTGTTTGGAGATGAAAGATTGATTTTTATGTTCTCATGATTGATTGTTTTCCCCATTGCATTATTTTTCTTTTTGACAAGTTTATAGGCCAAGCCATGATGTGATATTCTTTGGGAACCCAAGTATTTGTGTACCCTTCAATTGGGAGTATATGAATATTGTTGTGATAGTATCCCTTGGCTTTTCCTTTGTATGCATCTGGAAGTATTCACCTTGTAAGTGGTCATTGATATTGTTTTATGTTATGTTTTGGTTGACTTTGTTGTTGGGTTTTGTGAACATTATGTTTTTCTGCTTTGTCGTGGGTCTTTCTTGTCAGCTCCTAGCATGGGGCGTGGTCCTTCAGGTCCACATGGTCAGGTGGAATGTGCTATGCACACCATTGGGTTCCCAGGTTGTGTTTGTGATGTAGAAACAAATGCAGAGTCTCCAAAGCTTCACTTGGTTGAAGATCGATCCTCATTTTGTATGTTATTCTTCACTGATGTATCATTCTAGTACTTGATGTACTCTTCCCGTTGATATAAGGGAAGCATTATGTATTGTATTATTATGTCCATGATGTGTTGTATCTATGGAAATATGCTCCACAATTGTATAATGGAACTATGAATTGAATTGTAATAAAATGTTGTATCATTTTCCTCTTTATTAATCATGGTTGATTGTATGTTATCATTATGTAATCTAGGATTTCACTCACATTCATTTTTAATAAAAGTTTTGATTTCGTAATGACTATTCTAGGTACCCCAGAGGACATAGATGATGTTGTAAAATTCATAGTTTCTCTTTATGTAATGTATGTAAATATTCATCTTATGCAATGCTTCACTTTCAAAAAAAAAAATGCGGTGTTTGGTT
>VDFB02000003.1:424641029-424684518 GCA_007258455.2 Sequoia sempervirens
TGATTTTGCAGAGGCTTGGAAAGCTTGCAAGGAACCTGTTACAGTGGACAAGACAAGGTGGCTAGATTTCATAATCCAGGATGGCATGTTATTTAAGGGAAGTCAATTGTGTATCCCAAGGAGTTCCATGAGGGAAAACTTGATAAAGGAGAATCATAGTGGAGGAATGGTAGAACATTTTGGTCGGGATAGGACCATTGCCATTATCAGTGAACATTATTATTGGCCTCAGTTGTCACAAGATGTGAAGAAGTTTGTGCAAAGTTGCATGTTAGATGGCTAAAGGAGTGAGCCAAAATATAGGCTTGTATCAGCCCTTACCTGTACCAAAGAGGCCTTGGGAGGATATAAGTATGGACTTTGTTATTGGTTTGCCAAGGACGCAAAGAGAGAATGATTCAGTATTTGTGGTAGTTGACAGGTTTTCGAAGATGGCACATTTCATTCCATGTCAGAAGACCTATGATGTAGTCCACATTGCTGACTTGTTCTTCAAAGAGGTGGTGAGGCTACATGGTCTGCCAAAGAGTATTGTTTCAGATCGTGACACCAAATTTGTGGGGTACTTTTGGAGGACCTTGTGGAAGAAGAAGAAGATAGAGTTGAAGCTCATATCTGCACACCATCAACAAATAGATGGGCAGAAAAAGGTTGTTAACAGGAGTCTAGATAACCTACTAAGATGTTTGGTAGGAGATAAACCCTAGGGATGGGACTTGATCTTACCCCAAGCAAAATTTTCTTACAACAATTCTATCAACAGAAGCACTGGTAGATCACCGTTCCAGATTGTGTATGGAGGTAGCCCTAGAACAACTCTAGAATTGAGGAAGATGGACTAGGAGAAAAAAATAAGTGTTGAAGCCAAAGATTTTGTAGAACACATCAAGGATATACATGAGATGGTAAGAGAACATATTAACAAGATGAATATGCAGTATAAGGCTAAGGCAAATTAGAAGAGGAGGTATAAGGAGTTTAAGATTGGTGATGAAGTGATGGTCCACTTGAGAAAAGAAAGGTTTCCAGTGGGAACATATAAAAAATTGAAGATGAAGAAGTTCGGTCCCTGTAAGATTTTGAAGAAGCATGATTCAGGGAATGCATATGAGGTAGAGTTGCTTGATGGAATCAACATTTCCCCTATGTTCAACATTTCAGATTTGATAGAGTATCATGAGGGTGGTACAGAGGAAGTACCAATGATGGAACAGTGTAGGATTCCAACACTTAGTTCAGAAAAGGAGGAGATTGAAGCAATCTTGGATAGTCGTGTGGGAAGGAGTACCAGAAACAGGTAGTATGAAGAATATCTAGTGAAATGGAGCTGAAGGTCTGTTGAAGATTCATCCTGGTTATCTAAGGAAATAGTTGACCAGTTGGGTTTTCCTCAACCATCTGAGACGTGATGGGGTCACTTCTCAAATTACCCGGGGTGTCTGATGCAGGAGCATCCAGTGGTGTAAGGGCAATCTTGCATCACCCAAAAATAGTTAAATTTCAAGTTTCTCAGTTTTTAGATGTTTTTATATTTTTGGATACCCTTTTCCTCATAATGAAATTCCCAATTTATGGTTTTTAATTTCGGTTCATGGGTTGAAAGATATTGCAGTTTTAGTTTCCTAGATTTGCACCTAAAAATCTTTTGAGTTAGATTTGAGGCACTTAGAGCTCTCGGATCGGCCCCAAAACTTGCCTAAATTAGCATAGCTAATTTTGAGCGCGTTCTTGACTTTGAGACCTTTCCAACGGTTCAAACGGTTCGCGAATCGGAGTCCTGGATCAAAAGTTATGACCTCGCGAAGTTGGCGCACTTTCTAGAAGATACAGTTGCAAATGCTCTTTTGAAATTTGAACTTCATGTTGTAAATATTCGACGCCAAACCGCCTAAACTCAAATTGAATGTTGTTTTGGCTCCAAACTAATGAGAGGCTCTATTTATGGGCAGGTTCCTAATTTTTGGGAAACTTTTTTTGGGGAACAGCTCGCACATTGCGAAGGGGTTATTTTGTAGCTTTCTATAACTTGCATGTGCTGTAGAACTTGGGGATTTGAGATCCTCTGCATGTAATAAGCTCCATTTTCTGAATAATAAAATTTATTCTTTTGTTTGTGGGTTATTTTCTAAGTCTCGGGTTGCGCCTTCATCACTTCAAAAGGCTATATTTATAGATTGACGACAACACATTTGCACAGGGGCAGCATAATAGAGGCCTGGATTCAATCTTGAGAATTGAATGGTGTGAGATTGAGAAGCTTGAGCTGATCATGGGGATTGTTCCTCCCCATGAAAACATCAAGCAAGATGATAGGAAAGATTAGAAGAAGAATATTGAGAGGATTTCCTTCAAGTTTGTCCTCGAAGCTTTCCCGTGAATGCTAGTTGAATTAATTAGATTTGAAAAATCTAATTTTATTGGTGAGTGAATAGAGGAATATTTGATTTATGCCTTTATTTGAATATATTTGATTTATTCAAATTTAGCAAAAAGGGAATAAATAATTTAATAAAACAAATTTATAGAATTTGTTTATTAAAATAAATATTGAAGGGATATGATAATTAAATAAAAGACTTTAGGATATCTTTATTTAATTAAGAAGAAATATGATTAGATAATTAAATAAAACAAATTATTTAAATTTGTTTATTTAATCAAAGTAGAATAAATGGATAAAGTATAGAAGAAATGGGCATGTGTAGGATCATGGTGGGCCAAAAAGTGGCAATATGATGGGTGTGTGGTTGACGACTTTTTTTTACCAAAAATTGATGAAACAAAAAGGGTTCTTAAAGGAGATTCTCAACTTTCCACCAATATAAATTATTCTTTACTTTGAATTTAATAAGTAATTATTGTTCATTTTCTATTCAAATTATGACTAAAGTCCTGATTGATAGGATGATTGAAAAACATTTAGAGCTTTCAAACGGTATCACATTTTTTGAATCCAAAATATGCGTCACATTCTATGCTTCACATACTATAGGATTAAAAAAATAAAAAATGAATTTCATGAAGTTTGACCAACTTAAGGTGGTCAGACATACGAGTTTTTTATATTTTTTAAAAGTTGTAATAAAATTCATAACTAATTATTTACTTGGAAACAATTTAGAAAAAATATGCATCACATCGGGGCATGATTCCTCTACTTATATCGAAAATCGTATAAAAAATATTATCATTTTACTAGTTAGGTTGGGTTAGACATATACCTAATTCTTATTTTTTCTGTCAAATGTAAGTACTAATGCATTGAAATTTTAAATTTTCACCAAATATATTTTTTTTTTTAAAAACAAACCTAGTAGTTTAGAAACTTCAATTTACTACAGATTCTATTCTTACATATTTTGAAATAGTATGAATGCTTATTCAAATTTTTACATGAGAGTTGCCTAGCACAGTTTTCTAAATTTTTTGCCACTTAAGGGCTTGTTTTTTCCATGATGATCCTGCACATACCCAAATAATAATGATACTATTTAAATAAAACAAAGTATTTAATTTTTTTTATTTAATTAAAAGGAAAATAATATGATAAAATAGAAGAATTAATAGTGAACTTAGTATAAATAAATATTTCTATTTAATAGTGAACTAAGTAGATAAATTTATGATTAATTAATCAAATAAATCATATTTAATTAATTATATTCTCTAGACCATTTTTAGGTGTATACAACAGTTGTAGGATATAAACAAAATGGGTTTATAAAAAAAAAAAGGGTTCAAAAACTTACAAGAAACTACAATTGAAAGGTGTAGAGCCAGTCTCCACCACTTTTTCCTTTTTTTCTAGTGTTCCTCTTTTTCTTCCCCCCATAGTAACACTTAGTGCATTACATATATTGCTAATCATTAAGATAGTGACTGGTTACCCTTCATACCCATAATCCAACTTAGAGACAACCCTCCTCCTCTTTGTACCCCAACAACCTAGGAGACTTGTCTTCCCAAAAAAGAATGTGAATCACTGACAAGGCACCTTACTCTCCTTCCACGTTATGCGCAACTGCCCTACCAAGGACATGCATGCAGAATGTGGATGAAGGACAAGGCACGTGTTTCATATAATTCCTTAGGAAAAGATCTTTCAAAGGTTACAATTATTGAAGGATACAATTTGCTATCAGGCATTAAATGAAATCTGTTATTGCGCCAAGACAACACACCACCTTTTCTCAGCATAAATTCTAGATCTAACTCTATGCTTGTTATTATTCATGGGATGATAAGGTTACAAAAATTAATTGGATTACTACTCACCTCATTGATGTCAAACAATTGTTTTAAATGGATGTTTATTAACTTTGTGTCAGCCAAGGTTATCCACTATGCAAATATTAATCTTATTTACTATTAACATTAACAAAAAATATCTTTAATACTAATACTTTGAACATTGATATTCTAATTTTAAAATACCAAGAACACTATTATTATTGTCACATTGAAAAGTTCCAGTAATTATATTTATGTTTCTCCTCATGTATAAAATAATTTTACGTTTTAATCTCTTCTAAGAACCTATTTTATCTTTAATGTAAAATTTGTCCCACTTTAACAAATCCATAGCATTTGGATGAAAAACATTACATGTGTACCCGAAATATATAGATATAAATTATTTTATGTAGGAAACTAATATTTTAAAATGTAAACTTATGATAATTGAATAACATTATTAATACACGATCTAAGATTTTGAGTCCAATCTATCAATATTATGGATAATGATATTTCAAAATCTTATATTTTATTCTTAACTATAAACAAGAACAAATCAATGATTTTTGATATATATATTATAAAACAAAAATATAGTTTAAATATTTACCACAAGAAATACTTATTTATTTACTTTTACATTTGTAAATTTGTTTTAAAACTTAATCATATATATACTTCAATTTTCTAGAGGAACCTTATATACTTTTGATATATTGTACATACAAGTTTCTCAAATTTAAAAAGAAACCTTTTATAATTATTTTCTATAAAAATATTGTCAAGCTTTGTCGAATAACCCTAGGAGTATCCAATTTCTTGAGCAAGATAATCAAAGAGTCAATTTAAGATAGTTATTTCATAGAGCTAATATTGCTTCCATCTATAGGTGGGTTCTTTTAGTTTCATATTAATATTCTACCATAATGTCAATATTTATATTGTTGACAAAATTGATGATTAATCTAAATGCCATTATTTCTAAAATTTGCTTCACGTCTATCCTTTATAGAATTATTAAAATTTAACCAATTTATTTGTATATAATAGATTATAAAATTAATAAGAACAATATAAGTCCTTTTATTTCATCCAGAGATTATTAATAAAGTAAAATAAATATTATTATTATATATGGATATATATATATATATATACAAATACTTTCCTATTTAAATAAAATTTCCAATTTAAACTCTAAATGAAACTTTTTATTATATTTTGCTTTCAAAGAAAATATAATAAAATAATGTAATATATGTTTTCTTCTAAATTGAATAACATCTATTTTTTTTTTAAATTTATAAGAAGATACAACTAAATAATAGAGATTAAATAAAACATTCATTTGTCCCTACTATATAATTGTTTCCTCAAAAGTAAGAGAGTAAAGCTGATGAATGTTATCCATTAAATTAAACAATGTCAAATGGCAAGGTCAACACGACTTCACAAGACATAAATAAACAACTCACTCGTAATTCAAGGATGACTAAAATGGAGGGACGCTACATTCTTTCCCCCCTTGGCATCGACTTACTCCTTGAAGTCATTCACAAGCATAAACACAATAATACAATGAACTATCAACTGTATCAATCATTATAATGTCATTAATTAAACAAGTAAGAATTAAATGACTCAAAATGAAATGATATCAAAAAAAAAAGTGGGGTCACAAATAGACAACATCATCAAACACAATGACAAGATGATAGACAAGGATGGGGGACTTCCTTATCAACTCTAGTTTCCACATCATACCCATTGGGATTGTAGGGAATGCTCAAACTTGGTAATGTAGGTGGAGTTAATGCCCGATACCTGCATCCCACATCCACCAACCATTAAGCAACATATATATATCCAAAAATAGACACACCATGAGAGGAAGTCGCAACGTAGCAGGGCGCTCACGGATGAGTGATGCAACACTGTCCCTCTCACCTGAACCTCCAAAAATAACCATATTCTAAACATCATCATCATAAAATGATAAGTATGCTACTGCATAAGCATAACATAAAACACATATGTCCACATATCAAGGGTAATAGTGTCATAAACAACCAAGTCCAACAAGCAAAACTATCAACCAACCAAACAACATGATAAAACAGTCACCAATATAGTCTCGAGTATGCATCAAACATAAGCAGTATTTGAATGTCATCAATCAGACATAAAAACTATCATAGGAGTATAGTAACATGAGAGGCACTACATCAATCTCCTATATGGTAGAATCCCCATGGGCTCCTGAGTTATCTACTCATCCACTACTTGAAGTCTGCACATATGCACACTAATGCTCTACCAGGCAGTCATCAGCTACTGTAACCGCTCTATGGAACCTGCCTATATCATCCCTTGTTGGCTCTCTGATTGCCGATCTCTGATTAAATTCAAGTGTGCTCCTCTAAGGACATTGTCTAGGTATGTGGCCCTATTGGCTACAAGAGAAACATCGTGCATTTATGCTATTTCCTCTGCCTTGAGGAGGTGCACTAATCTGCTAAAATTGACCCCTACTAGCTATAGTTAAAGTACAACGAGTTGACTGGTAAATTTGATAGAGTCGGGCTCGCAACCAACTTTGAATTCTCCTAGACAAAATATGACCACCAATTTGGACACCAAACATCCAAATCTCATCCTCCAAACTAGCACTATGACTATGGAAGGTAGGAGAATGTTCCCTTAAGAGGTCCATTATAAGTCTCGCTACAACTAAAACACCTCTTCTCCTAGGGAACCTTTCTCTTTCCCTAACCATATATTGATTGCTTTCCTATCTTGGGCCAAGCTGGCTAAGAATTTCCTGAAGCAAGGGACATAACTGAGGGCCTAAGTGTTTCTCATGATCATCCTCATGGGAATTCAAAAAAGGAGTGCTTTGATGACCAACCCTACGATCACTTCCTTGACCTCTACCATGACCCCTATCATGATCACAACCTTTAAGCATCATCTTACACAACACCATCGCAAAACAAGTCTCAGTTATTAGGTGAGAACAACATAAGGGAAGTAAACAAAATATCAAGAATCTAAGTACTATATCAATACATTCTTAACATACACATGAACTCACATCACCGAGAATCACATCACAAGGCTACACAAGGGTCCATCTAGATGCCATAAAGTAGCATACTAATCCATGATATAAAATCCATGAGACAAGAGCCAAAATCCATCGCACATAATCCATACTTCACACTCAGTGGCTTCATGGTGTTAGGCCACACACACATGGTGAGACCATCCAAGAAAGACCACAATGACCTATCTCTTGTTGTATAAGGTGGTTAGCCTCCAAGAGATAGTCATCACACAAAGGTGGGTAGTGGGTCCTAGCTGTATATCAGCCTCACATACCCCCATCCTCAAAGTTCCCTAGGTCTAGTTCCTCGTATACACCCACCAAGTCTACCTCATACATCCTTGGAGAGAAATCACAGTACGACACATGGCTGACCTCAAAAGCAATAAAGATAAACTAGTTTAGCCACTAAAGTAATAAAATAAACACCAAATAAGATTCAATTTCAGTAATAAAGCAAGAAATGCACGCAATGTCAACACTAAATCAAATGTAACCACAAGGGCTATGAGAGAATAAGATCATAGAGTGTGGCTAAACCATTATAATCAAACAAACAAAAAAAATTTGGCCTTCAAATTCAATCTAAAATCATCAATAATCATATAGGAAGTCCTTGATATTCAAAATTGCATAATACAACACTGCATGACTAGATACTAGCCACCAAATGAGGAAGGAGGGAACATCATCAGGATATAACAGTAGCCCTCATGTGGTGAGGAATGAGCACACCATCCACATGACCTAGAGTATCCTCCTTGGTTACACCCTACCTCACATCATCACACGACATGGTCATATGCCAGCCGAAGAAGGAATGCACTGGTCGTATGCCACATGACAATGTGTTTGTGGCTCCATGGAAATAGGCACGTGCATAACACACCCAACATAGCGATACCTTGTGGAGAAGGCACATGCAGGTACTCAGTGTAGCCAAAGGTATACATGGCTAGGACATACCCATATGCTAATTGACCTAAACACTATCAAATTCAAACATGAGTATCCCTCTACAAGTGTGTGAGGCCCTATTATGCTCATCACACAAGTAGACTATCATAACACAATATCATAGTGCACCTTCATGTGTCTATGCATATGGCATCGTGCCCTCGAGCCCAACTCGCTACCATCAGCAACAAAAAATTATCACCAATCACTGTGTCAGAACATCAGTGGGGTGCGACATCATATCTATTGCATCATGTCAAAACATGTGTGGATATGGTGTATACAATATATCAATATGGGGCTACTCGAGCTTCACCTCTCATACACACGAGATTGACTCACTAATGCCAGCTCAACGTCCCTATGGATGACTAGGCATAAACTAACAATCCAATGCTGATGTACTCAAAACTATGGGGTTTAATCTAACACATATGGATCAAGTAACCTGATCCATCGTAAGGAGTAGTAAGTATGTTTCCTTGGGATCGGTTGAGCTAAGACTGCTCTTCACTGCAATGTTTGTACGTTACACACTCCACCCAAGAACACATTGTGGTTGCTACTACCCCTTCATGGATTGAGGGGCTAGAGAACCAAAAGAAAAGAATCTATGAATCTACCTTTTGGCTACTCTTATATATATATAGATTTTCAACCACACATGGGTTGGCCCTTAATCAGGTAACAAAAAAAAAACACACATAATGGTATGGTTAATCCCACACCAAATACAACATATTCTGAATGTATGGGTACATTTTATCACTATCTTAGGAATTGTGGGTTATGGGCCTACAAAGCAAGTAGGGGGTATTCACAACACTCAACCAATGCACAGTTACTAGTTTCTCACATTTACAAGGGAAAAATAATTAAATACACAATTCCATTCATAGATCATTACACTTATTTCCAACAACGATGTGATTCCTATCATTACATCCTTTTCATAACCCTTTACCAATTCTTCTTTCACTCTACTCTTTTCCATAGATCACATGATGCTAAATGTCAATGTCATGATCATCGTGATCACTTAACAACTTCACTTAAAAAATTCACTAGGACAACATAATGGGTTCATATGAAACTAGAGTTCCTAGTGTATGAACCTAGGCTA
Organism: Sequoia sempervirens; assembly: GCA_007258455.2. Taxonomy (NCBI): domain Eukaryota; kingdom Viridiplantae; phylum Streptophyta; class Pinopsida; order Cupressales; family Cupressaceae; genus Sequoia; species Sequoia sempervirens. Next base: position 424,650,452 of record VDFB02000003.1, read on the forward strand.
TGATACCAATAGTGTAACACCCCACCATGTGAACCCCAAAGGACAACAAAACACTACATAATTTTTTTTGTTTGAAAGTAAAGCATTGCATAAGATGAATATGTACATACATTATGTGAAGAGAAAGTATGCATTTTACAACATCATCTGTGTCCTCTAGGGTACTTGGAATAGTCTTTATGAGACCCAAAATTTATTAAAACGAAAACGAGTGAAATCCTAGATTACATAATGATAACATACAATCAACCATGATTAATAAAGAGGAAAACAATAAAATGTTTTATTACAATTCAATTCATAGTTCCATTATACAATTGTGGAGCATATTTCCACAGATACAACACATCATGGACACAATAATACATTACATAATGCTTCCCTTATATCAATGGGAGGTGTCCATCAAATACTAGAATGATACGTCAATGAAGAATAAGATACAAAATGAGGATCAGTCTTCAACCAAGTGAAGCTCTAGAGACTCCACATTAGTTTCTACATAGCGAACACAACCTAGGAACCCAATGAGGTGCATAGCACATTCCACCCCACCATGTGGACCTAAAGGACCACCCCCCATGCTAGGAGCTGACAAGAAAAACCCACGACAAGGAAAACTAACATACTATTCACAATACCCAACCACAAAGTCAACCAAAACATAAAATACAACAATCTCAACGACCACTTACAAGGTGACTACTTCCAAAGGCATAAAAAGGAAAAGCCAAGAGATACTATAACACCAATATTCATATACTCCCAACTAAAGGGTACACAAATACTTGGGTTCCCAAATAAACTCACATCATGGCTTGACCTATAAACTTTTCAAAACGGAAAATAATGCAATGGAGAAAAAAATCAATCATGAGAACGTAAAAATCAATCTTTCATCTCCAAACACAATTCCATGTAACAAAACTTAAAAGCGTATTGCATACTCCACTTTTCTATACATTCCCATTCAATTTAACAAATAAACTATCTCAATAAGAACATGAAAGGATTATTTATTGAATAGTGATCTAAGTTCAATAAGAACATGAATGGATTATTTTTAAATCACAAAAAATAAATTGAATCCAATCTCACCTAGTAACTTTTAAATTATTAAATTTTATTTTATTTACATCACTATTCTGAAAACCTTTAATTAAAATAAAGAACTATGCCAACCTACAGTATGTAACCCGTTAGGTTTCTCTTAAACTATGATTCCTAGCATATGCATTTGTTTATATCAAAATAATTAAAATTAAATATAACCTATACATTTGTTAGTTCAAAATGATAAATTTAATTAAAATGTAGCCTATTTTCTTATTTCAAATAAAATTAATCAAATCTAACATTTACATTTGTTGACTTCAAACTAAATAAATCTAATTTAAATCCATCACAACCATTTTATACACAAATCCTCAATATAATAGTGAAGGAATATGAAATTAACTTTATCTTTAAATATCTTGAAAATAATTTTAATTTTAAAATGCACTTAAAATGAATCTAATTTTAAATAAACCTAATTTTCAATATACTTAAAAATAAATCTAACTTTAAATATATACTTGAAAGCAAATCTAGTTTTTAGTACATTAAAAATTAAATCTAATAAAAATAAATCTAATTTTAAATATACTTAAGAATAAATTATAGAGTACATGATGATGCAATGTAATACCCCTCTATTTTGCTTTTTGGATGGACAATGTGTCCTTGTTTGCTTTGATGTGCTTTTTGGTTATTGAGATAATTTATCATGTGTGTGTTGTTTGATCGCTATTTATAGAGCGATAGTCTATTTGTGTGATGTGATGTATCTTATCTGATGCTTTATTTGACATGTTTTAATTGGTGTAATGATGATTAGTTATTGTAACATGTTATTGCATGAGATATTTGTTAATGATGGAACTATCACTTTATGATGAGTGTATTGGTGAAGGGGATGAGATCGTACCACTCGTTTGTGAGTGCCCTATGATTCTTAGATTTCCTCTTCACAGTGTGTTTTATTATGTTATATATATGCATGTTCGAAATACTCTTTGTTCGCAAGTTGACAAGTATAGGACATCGACTCCACCTAGTTTCACAAGTTTGAGCATGTCCATTGGCCAATGGTATTTGATTGGGAGATAGTAACTAGGTTTTCCATTCCAAGTCATCACCCTAGTCATAGTGTGTTGTTGGGTTTTAGTCAGGTTAAGTTGCTTCTTTATTATTCGTCTCTCCTTGATTTCATTTAATTGCAACTTGGAAGAAGTAAATAAATGGCTTTATGTATTTAAGTTGTTTATTAAACTTATCTGGTTATAATATTAGAAATGTTACTTAATTTATTAATTAATTTAATTTAATTAATAACTTAATCTAATCTTGGATTAGATTTATTTTATTGATTATTTAAATTAATTGTGTGGAATTAAATCAAGTTATTCATTTTGGAAATTATAATTGTTAAATTCTTTTTGAAATAAAATTTTTAAAAGTGTTAGAGTTTGTTTTGAAAAGAAAATTTAAAAAGTTTAAATTCCTTTGAAAATAAAATTTTAAAAGTTTCAAATGTTTTTTGAAATAGAAATTTTTGAAAAAAGTAATAAAGTCATATTGAAAAGAAATTTTAGTTTTAAATTTTCAAAAAAACAAAATATCTCCAAAATGCATAAAGGGAGTAATAACTATGGTGGGTGGGATATTTTGAAGGTTGACTAAATTTGGGGAAGATATTTTATTTTAGAAAAAAAATTGTTGTTAAAAGGAAATGAAGGTCTTCTTGTTTTGGGATTGGTTATTGGATTTTGGTGAGGATATGCAAGAGCTTTGGAAAAATTATCTTGCAGGGAAGCTCAACTTTCTTCTTCAAGCTCTTCTTCAAGCTTCAAATCACAGGTTCTTGTTTTAATGCTTTGAAATTTTAGATTTTCAATTTTGAAAACTTGTTTGTAAACAAATTTGAAAACCTCTATTGAAGTCTTGGTAAAGATTTAGATTCTTGTAGAAAATGGAAAAAAAAGAAAACAACAAAAAATTTCAAGTTTAACAATAGAACATTTGAAAAGAAAACAAAAATAAATTAGAAACCTCTGTGTTTGGATTTGAAAATCTCTATAAATTGGAATCATGAATTGTGTTGTAGAAAATTTGTTCAATTTAGCTGTAACAATGGAAATTATATATATATATATATATATATATATATATATATATATATATATATATATATATATATATATATATAATATATATAATTTTCTTGTTATGCTGGTGAAATTTTCTATTTTTTTTTTTAAATTTACACACAAAAATAAATTTTTTGTCAATTTTTTTTTGTGCAAATAGAGGAGGTTCATTTTAAATTTATTATATATATATATATATATATATTGTTTTTATGGCAAATGGGAGGGGGGCAACCGTGGCTGCCACAACCCATGCCCCAGTTGAGGGCGCTACTATGGCAGTGCCACCTCCACAGGGGAGGTTGGGCGTAGCCTATGGCTACGTCCCCTCTCCCTTGGGGGTTATGCCCTCATTTAATTTAATTTTTATTTATTAATATTATATATTTTATATAATATTTAATTATTATATATATAATATATATAATATATATATATTCAATATGGTTTTTTTCAATTAATTTATTTAATATATAATATATATATTATATATAATATATTTTTATATTATTTATATAATATATATGTTATATACTTTAAGTGATTGGGAATTTTAATTTAAGTTTAAAAAGATAATAATATATATTTAAATAATATTTATATATTTAAATATATATTTATATAATTATATATACATTGATTATACAATTATATATATATATGTATGTTTAACATATATTTATATTTAAGTATATTGATCGTAAGTTGGTTATTTTATTATAATAGATGCAAAGGTTAATTCTTTAAGAAAAATGATTTTTTATTTTTACAAAAAAGTTGATTCTTATTATTAATTATAATTGAGAAAATTTGAAGTAAAGTAATTGGATTAGCCCTTATTTAAATTATGATGAAATTAAAGAATTAGGGTTTTGAATTACTTAATGTTGCAAATGTAAGTTTACTTACCTAGGATGTTTGAAAGTGATGTATTATTTCTTTGCTTGGATTTAGTAATCCTATTTTAATTGATTACATGCAATGTCATTGTGTTCTTTGGATTTAGGAAATCCTAAAGTAGGTTATTTAATTTCCAAAAGTGTCTTTTCATTATGTGTTTTATTTCATTGTCGTTGTTGTGAAAATGGAGTGAATTGTTTATGTAAGTCTTCCAGATGGGGTTTTCATTTAATTATGTGGGTTGTCGTAATATGCTAGTCAACCTTTGTATTGCCTTGGGTAGTGCGTATAGTTGTATCATATTTTTTTACCCATTTTTCACGAACGGGGATGGTTTGTGTGTCCATGGATTAGGAGTGGATTATGTGATTTGAGCCTCCTTTGGATTAGGAGTGGTTTATGTGATTTGTACCTCCTTTGGAAGGAGTGGATTATGTGTTTTGTTGCCTCCATTGTTTGGAGTTAGATTTCATTATGTGTTCCTCTTAGAGTTGGAGTGATTGTTATGTTGTTTGTATGCACCTTGGCACCCTTGGTGATTGGTTTTGTTTACTATGTTGTCAAGTAGAAGAGTGGCTTTTGTTAGGCGCTAGAGCCCAAAGAGGTAAACTGGATAACCTTCGGAGGTGGTTTACTCAAGTGATAACTAAAACAATATACTTAGAAGTTTGGGTAGTATTTCACATTAATCAAGATAATTTAGCCTCACTCATAGACACAAGTGATCGTATAGGCTTGGGATGAGTGGGAAGGCCTGGAATGGAAACGTCATCTATCTTGTCTTTACAGGAGGTATTTGATTCTGCATGAGTGAGTATGGGGGCCGAGATTCAATTGAGGCCACCAGGGTATCCCATAGTGGGGGCCAGAGCCTATGAAGATTCCTAGAGGATATCCCATGTTGAGCTGTGTGATGACACTCTTTCTACGACAAAAGTTGGTATTTGGTTTTATGTGTATGGTCTTCTTTACTTGATCTATTTTATTTCTAGAAGTAATGTGACTTATGTCAGTGATGTTAGAGTCATACTTGTGTTATTCTTATGGTTGTATAGTTCATGTGATTGGTTGTGTCAGTATGAGTTAGCTTGTGTCTAGAGGTTGATGGTCTTGTTTAGGATTCCTTGTTACTATCTCCTAGCATGGGGGGTGAGCCTTCGGGTATCACATGGTTGGGTGGAAAATGCATCTTTCTTCCTTTGGGTTTTCTTCTTGTTCGTGTGGACAAGATTTCCAATTGGACAGCTTGTGGGATCCAGTCTCATTTCATGCTTTATTTTTGAATAAAAAGGGGGTAAAAACTTTATTGAAGATCAAAAAGTAACATTACAAAGGAAGCAAAGGACCAAGGTCCCAAAGAAAAACAAGAACAACAACTCGAACAAAGATAATACAACTAACATCATCATTAGTCACCATTTCCAGGCCTATCTTCAACAAGAATATTCATTAAATCAAGATGGAGCTCCTGAGGAACCAAATCCCACTCCTCAATTCTCCATCCCCCACCATGCTCAGAAGCCCATTTCGCCAAACAATTAGCTACCCTATTCCACTCCCTTGGAATATGGACAAAAGTCACTATTTCCATCAAAGAACTAACTCGAAGAATTTGTTGCACAACCCTAGCCAACTGCCAGCTGACATCAACCACTTTCTGCTCAACAAGAAAATTGATTAATATCTAGGAATCAAATTCACAAACAATCCTTCTCCACCCCAAAGCATGAGCTCTCTCAAGAGTGTCAAGAATAGCCAACCCTTCCACTAGGTTGATGGTCTGTGTCCCTTCATAGATCAAAAAGAGGAAGATCACCGAGCCCAAAGAATCCCTACCAATCCCCCCAATACCAGCTGGTCTCGGATTGCCCCTTGAAGATCCATCAATATTGATCTTCAAAACACTAAATGGGGGAAGTTTCCATTTGCCATCCCTATTAATTTTTTGCTTCTCACATCGTCCTCTCTTAGCCCTAGCCAAAGCCAATGATGACCCCTGAAACCCCAATCTCTCCACCAACTTCGTATCCCTTTTCACCAAAGGGAGTTCCACTTCACACCTAGCTTCCACTGTTTCTTGAACCATGCCCAATATTCTCTACCAAATTTGTTGCACCAACCTCTATTCTCCATGAAATATCCATCGATTGTGTTCCAACCAAATCTGCCACAATAAGAAGATAGGCCCCACATACCACACCTCCTACAAAAAGGAGGCCACAGAAGGGGGTTGACCCATCCCCTGCCAAAATTCAATCAAGGAGGAAGCATGAACACAAGGAGTTTTCCAAACACCCCACCAAAAATGCCAAAACTGGAGGGCAAAAGAGCAACAAAAAAACAAGTGAGTAGAGTCCTCCTCATTAGCCCCACACATAACACAAACAGAAGGACCCTAGAAACCTCTTTTTCGAATGTTATCCCAAGTCAAACACTTATTTTGGGCCAACATCCAAACAAAGAAATTACATTTTGGCCAAGAAAGCTTGTTCTAGACCTTCTTCAACCATTGAATTTTAGGCCCAGCCAACCTATGAGACAATAACACACTATAACCAGAGGCTACAGTAGAGGTCCCCTTAGGATTGGGGGACTAAGCAAACACGTCATCATCTCGGAGAGAGCTACATCTTCGACTAGAGAGGATACTTTGTAGCACAACACAATCCTCCTACAAACCAACATCTGGCCGTGCTCATCCAGGGACTTCCATTTGGCCACCTACATCTGACCACAGGAGGAAAAGGACTTAAAATCGCTCACCCGCGACCAACCAACCTCAAGAAATCTCTGGTAGAGATTCAACAAGTTGGGAAACTGAGAGGTGATGGGAGGAAAACCATCCCAAGAATTAGACCAGAACTAGGCCTCAGTCCCCTTCTTGCAGATCCAAAATAATCCATCCTCAATAAGCACAACCCCTTTTTTGAGGGTGCCCCATATCACAGAGCCCTTCCCCACAAGGGGGTACCTAGAAATATCAGGCTGAGGGATCCCCAAGAGATACTTCTGAGAAAGAACCCTAGCCCAACTCTTATCCTGATCGTTACACCACCGCTAGTATAGCTTTGTAGCCAAAGCCTCCCCAGTCAAAGTTGACTGCCTCAGACCAAGTCCACCATATTGTTTTGGACTACAAACAACCTCCCATCTAACCACACTCCATTTGGAGGACTCCAAGCAGCTAGCACATAAAAATTGTCTCACCACAGAGTCTAGGTCCTTAAGAAAGCCCATAAGGGCAACCTGGAGCATGCATCTATAAATGGGAAAAGCCTACACCACTGACTTAATCAACTGGACACGACCAGCAAAGGATAACCATCGATGAGTCCAGTGATTAACTTTAGCCCAAAATTTATCCAAAATGATCTACCAAGACTCCCAAGGTAGTTTGCACATCGAGATAGGAATGCCAAGGTAAGTCAATGGGAGAGTCCCGATCTAAAATCTCAAAGTCCGGGCAATCATCTGCTGAATGGGGCTTAGAGTGTTGAAAAAGAAAATGGAAGACTTTCCCTCATTAATCTATTGATCGGAAGCAACCAGGTAGACATCCAACACTCTTCGTAAATTAGAAGCCTCTTGCATTGTAGCCATCCCCATCAAAGCGGTATCATCCATAAATTGTAAGTGAGTCTGCGGAGGTAAGGTGCCACCCCACCTCTAACCTTGAATAAGACCAGACTCCACACTTTGTTTAATCCATCTCCCCAAACCTTCAGCCAAAAGAATAAACAAGTAAGGAGAAAGAGGGTCTCCTTGACGAAGCCCCCTAGAAGCACCAAATAACTCAGAGTGACTCCCATTGATAAGCAAAGAGAAAGAGACTGAAGTAACACAACTCAAAACCCATTGAATCCATTCTTCAACAAAACCAAAAGCACCAAGAACCCGCCAAAGAAAGGACCACCTAACTCTGTCATATGCCTTAGCCATGTCCAATTTAATAAACATTGATTTTTCTTTAGAGCTAGCCACAAAATGGATGGCCTTAGTTGCAATAACAATCCCATCAAGAATTTACCTACCAGCTACAAAACCACTTTGTTCCTCAGAGATCAGCTCCTCAAGCCCCTTTTTCAACTGGTTAGCAATAAGTTTAGAAATAATTTTATAAATTACATTGCATAAAGAAATGGGCTGAAATTGGCTTAACCTATCTGCCCCCTCACTCTTGGGAATAAGAGCCAAAAAGGTCGCATTTAGAGCCCTTAGCATTTGCTTATTTTGTTGAGATTCTTGAGCCACTGCCAAGAGGTCAAGTTTCATTTCATGCTTTATTCATTTGAGTTGGGAACTTGTAATTAATTACTCCTCATTTGTTACTGAGGTGGAAGATGTAATTTATAACCATTCTTTTTTGGATTTACCTCATTCGGGGAATGAGAGTTGTAATCTTTTGTTAAGTGATTATTATTGGAAATCACATCATATCTTTTATTCTTTGATGTAATTTATCATGTATGGAATGTATGTGTTCTTAATTTATTAAGTAATTAAATGTTACGGTTTCAATTCATGTTTCTTGTTTGGGTTTTAAGTAAAATCAGTCTCGTAACCTTAGCGGCTGTTGGCAATGGGTAGTGAACTTGCATGTTATTTGTATTTAAAAAATATAAAAATTAGTGAGTTTGAGTAGTTAATTGTAACTTCCTCTAGGGTTGTGTGGTGGGGAGTTACACATAGTATCAGAGTCCAGGTTTAAACACTAGGTACTCTGGGATAATGTGGAACCCATTAAGCTGTTAGTTGCGTAGGTTTATACTTTGGGCACTATGAGCCCATTATGTTGACGTAGATGATTTATTCGTTAGTTTATGTTTTCCTTTTGGGTTGATCTCGCTTGTCTACCTAGAAGTTGTTGTGAGGTGGTGTAGGTCCAATGGTGTAGAAAACTAGTGGAGAGGATAGGATCCTCAGTGTAGTGTGCAATGCACTAATATCCTTCCTACTGGGCGAATGCATTATAGACAATTGTGTAGCATGTAAATTTCTATGTGTGTTACGTATTTGTGTTTGCAGGCTTCCAAGTGTAAGCCTAACCCTAGGGGAGGAAGATGTAATACCCCTCTATTTTTCTTTCTGGATGGACAGTGTGTCCTTGTTTGCTTTGATGTGCTTTTTGGTTATTGAGATACTTTATCATCTATGTGTTATTTGATCACTATTTATAGAGTGAGTCTATTTGTGTGATGTGATGTATCTTATCTGATACTTTATTTGACATGTTTTAATTGGTGTAATGATGATTATTTATTGCAACATGTTATTCCATGAGATATTTATTTATGATGGAACTGTCAGTTTATGATGAGTGTATTGGTGAAGGGGACGAGATCGCACCACTCGCTTGCGAGCGGCCTACGATTTTGAGATTTCCTCTTCATGGTGTGTTTTATTATATTATATATATGCATGTTCGATATACTCTTTGTTCGCAGGTTGACAGTTAGAGGACATCGACTTCACTTGGTTTCGCAGGTTTGAGCGTGTCCATTGGCCAATGGTATTCGATTGGGAGATAGTAGCTAGGTTTTATGTGTCAAGTCATCATTCTAGTCATAGTGTGTTGTCATGTTTTAGTTGGGTTAAGTTGCTTCTTTATTGTCCATCTCTACTTGATTTTATTTAATTGCATGTTGGAAAAGGTAAATTAATGGCTTTATGTATTTAAGTTGTTTATTAAATTTATCTGGTTATAATGTTAGAAATGTTACTTAATTTATTATTTAATTTAATTTAATTAATAAAATAATCTAATCTTGGATTAGATTTATTTTATTGAATATTTAAATTAATTGTGTGGAATTAAGTCAAGTTATTCATTTTGGAAATTAAAATTGTTAAATTCTTTTTGAAATGAAAATTTTAAAAGTGTTAAGAGTTTTTTAAAAAGAAAATTTAAAAGTTTAAATTCTTTTGAAAAGAAAATTTTAAAAGTTTCAAATGCTTTTTGAAATAGAAATTTTAGAAAAAAGTAATAAAGTCACATTGAAAAGAAATTTTAGTTTTAAATTTAAAAAAAAAACAAAATATCTCCAAAATGCATAGAGGGAGTAATAACTATGTTGGATGGGATATTTTGAAGGTTGACCAAATTTGGGGAAGATATTTCATTTTAGAAAAAGGATTGTTGTTAAAAGGAAATGAAGTTCTTCTTGTTTTGGGATGGCTTATTGGATTTGGGTGAGGATTTGGAAGAGCTTTGGAAAAATTATCTTGCAGGGAAGCTCAACTTTCTTGTTATATATATATTTTCTATTTTTTTTTTTAAATTTATAGAGAGAAAGAATTTTTCTTTCAATTTTTTTTTGTGCAAACAAGGGAGGTTTCGTTTTAAATTTATAATATATATATATATATATATATATATATATATATATTGTTTTTATGGAAAATGGGAGGGGGCCAGTCGTGGCTGCCACAACCCATGCCCTAGTGGAGGGCGCTGTTGTGGCAGTGCCACCTCCACAGGAGAGGTTGGGCGCAACCTATGGTTGCATCCCCTCTCCCTTGGGGGTTACGCCCTCATTTAAAAACTTTTTCTTTTTTAATTAATATTATATATAATATATAATATATATATATATATATATATATATTCAATATGTTTTTTTTAATTAATTAATTTAATATATAATATATATTATATATAATATATTTTTATATTATTTATATAGTATATATGTTATATATTTTAAATGATTGGGAATTTTAATTTGAGTTTAAAAAAAATAAATATATTTTTAAATAATATTTTTATATTTAAATATACATTTATATAATTGTATATACATTGATTATACAATTATATATATGTATGTTTAACATATATTTATATTTAAGTATATTGATCCTAAGTTGGTTATTTTATTATAATAGATGCAAAGGTTGATTCTTTAAGAAAAATAATTTTTTGTTTTTACAAAAAAGTTGATTCTTGTTATTAATTGTAATTGAGAAAATTTGAAGTAAAGTAACTGGATTAGCCCTTATTTAAATTATGATGAAATTAAACAATTAGGGTTTTGAATTACTTAATGTTGCAAATGTAATTTTACTTACCTTGGATGTTTGCAAATGATGTAATATTGTTTTGCTTGGATTTAGTAATTCTATTTTAATTGATTACATGCAATATGTCATTGTGTTGTTTGGATTTGGGAAACCCTAAAGTAGGTTATTTAATTGCGAAAAGTGTCTTTTCGTTATGTGTTTTCTCTCATTGCCATTGTTGGGAAAATGAAGTGAATTGTTTATGTAAGTCTTCCAGATGGGGTTTTCATTTAATTTTGTAGGTTGTCATAATATATTAGTCAACCTTTCTATTGCCTTGGGTAGTGCGTATAGTTTTATCCTATTGTTTTACCCGGTTTTCACAAATGGGGATGGTTTGTGTCTCCATGGATTAGGAGTGGATTATGTGATTTGAGCCTCCTTTGGATTAGGAGTGGTTAATGTGATTTGTGCCTCCTTTGGAAGAGTGGATTATGTGTTTTGTTTCCTCTAGTGTTTGGAGTGAATTTTCATTATGTGTTCCTCTTAGAGTTGGAGTGATTGTTATGTTGTTTGTATGCACTTTGGCACCCTTGGTGATTGGTTTTGTTTGGTATGTTGTCAAGTAGAAGAGTGTCTTTTGTTAGGCGCCAGAGGCCAAAGAGGTAAACTGGATAACCTTCAGAGGTGGTTTAGTCAAGTGATAACTAAAACAATATACTTAGAAGTTTGGGTAGTATTTAATCAAGATAATTTAGCCTCACCCATAGACACAAGTGCTTGTATAGGCTTGGGATGAGTGGGAAGGCTTGGAATGGCAAGGTCATCTATCTTGTCTTTACGAGAGGTATTTGATTCTGCATGAGTGAGTATGGGGGCCAGGATTCGGTTGATGCCACCAAGATTTCCCATAGTGGGGGTCAGAGCCTATGAAGATTCCTAGAGGATATCCCATGTCGAGTTGTGTGATGAAACTCTTTCTATGACAACCATTTGTACTTGGTTTTATGTTTATGGTCTTCTTTACTTACCTGACCTATTTTATTTTTGGAAGCAATGTGACTTATGTCAGTGATGTTAGAGTTGTACTTGTGTTATTCTTATGGTTGTATGGTTCATGTGATTGGTTGTGTCGGTATGATTTAGCCTATGTCTAGAGGTTGATGGTCTTGTTTAGGATTCTTTGTTACTATCTCCTAGCATGGCGGGTGAGCCTTCGGGTATCACATGGTTGGGTGGAACGTGCACCTTTCTCCATTGGGTTTTCTTCTTGTTTGTGTGGACAAGATTTCTAGTTGGAGAGCTCGTGGGATCCAGTTTCATTTCATGCTTTATTCAATTCACTTGGAAACTTGTAATTAATTACCCGTCATTTGTTATTGAGGTGAAAGATGTAATTTATAAACATGGTTTTTGTATTTACCTCATCTGGGGAATGAGAGTTGTAATCTTTTGTTAAGTGATTATTATTGGAAATCACATGGTATATTTTATTATTTGATGTAATTTATCATGTATAGAATGTATGTGTTCTTAATTTATTAAGTAATTAAATGTTATGGTTTCAATTCATGTTTCTTGTTTGGGTTTTAAGTAATTTCAGTCTCTTAACCTTAGAGGTTGTTGGCAATGGGTAATGAAATTGCATGTTATTTGTATTTGAAAAAAAAAAAAATTAGTGAGTTTGAGTAGTTAATTGCAACTTCCTCTAGGGTTGCATGGCGGGGCATTACATGCAATAACTCTTGAAAGCAACTAACTCTTTGAAATATACTAAATAAGTTAGATTTTGTTATTTGATAATAATTGACCAAAATCACAACTCAAATAATCATATATGAATATATATATATAATTTACCCTACAAACATACTAATCTCCTTAGTCCCCTAAATTTACTTAACTCAGATCATGATGATAATCAAGACTTTGATAAGGTTAAGTGTAGCAATAAGGTTAATAATAATCACCTTATGCCAAATAATAACTTAGTAGCACCAATGACAAGCAAATTTGAAAACTATAGAAAATAATGAATTAGTATGCCACAAAATAGCCATTCACTTACCAATACCTTCCAAATAATAACAAGAACATAATTTACTAAAGATAACATAATGAATCAGTATGCCACAAAATAGCCATTCACTTACCAATACCTTCCAAAAAATAACAAGAACATAATTTACTAAAAGATAACTAAATCATGTTAGTCTCCTCGATCGAAGGGACATGAAATGTTGTTAGCACGTTGTATCCTTTAAACCTCCTATTATGTGCAAGTGTTGTGGCTAAGACAGGTTGACAGTGGAATCAACGAGTTATTTAAACCTCTACAACATTCTAATTTCAAGTACTGCAAATGTGACAGGTTGCCAACAGAATCAAGAAGGCTATTTACGCCTCTACAATCTTCTATGTTGAAGTGTTGCTACTGTGACAGATTGTGAATGGTATCAGGGAGATTATTTAAATTTATACACCTTCCACAGTTTAAACACTGCCTCAACAAAAGGCATAAAATGGCTTTGTTGAAATGCAAAATGTGGATGAAATGACAACATGAACTGTTCACAAAATGCCTCTAAGAAATGTGATCTCATGGAATGCCAACTATAGGATATGCACTACTGGATTTGTTGAGAAGGCTTTAGAAATTTCAAGGCAAATGTATTTGTCAGGTTTAAAGCCAAAATTCCACAACCTTTGCTAACACCATCCTTTCCCATGCCAAAATGGGAACTTTAGAGCAGTATGGACATCCACCAAAGCCTAAAGGATAGAGGAACTTCGTCAGATATTATAATTGCAACTTGCAACTTGCCTAATAGACATGGATACAAAAACTGGAAGCATTAACATGGTATGTGAAATGTTTGATAGAATATCTCAAAGAGGATGTCATCTCATCGACTGTAACAATTGCAAGATATAAACAAAATAGGTTTATTAAAAAAAAAGGCTTCAGAAACTTACAAGCAACTCCAATTGAAAGTTGTAGAGCCATTCTCCACCACTTTTTCCTTTTTCACCAACATTCCACTTTTTCTTCCCCACACAGTAACCCTTAGTGCATTATATATATCATTGATCATTAGGATAGTGCTTGGTTACCCTTCATACCTGTAATCCAACTTAGAGACCACCTTCCTCCTCTTTGTGCCCCAACAACCTAGGAGACTTGTCTTCCCAAAAAAGAATGTCAATCACCGACAAGGCACCTTACTCTCCTTCCATGTTATGTGTAGTTGCCCTCCCAAGGACATGCATGCAGAATGTTGACGAAGGACAAAGAACATGTTTCACATAATGCCTTAGGAAAAGAGCTTTCAGAGGCTGCAATTATTGAAGGATACAATTTTCTATCAAGTATTAAATGAATTTTGTTATTGCGCCCAAGACAACACACCACCTTTACTCAGCATAAATTCATGATCTAACTCTACTTATTATTATTCATGGGATGATAAGGTTACCAAAATTAATTGGATTATTGCTCACCTCATCGATGTCAAACAATTGTTTTAAATGGATGTTTATTAACTTTGTGTCATTCAAGGTTATCCACTCTGCAAATATTAATCTTATTTGATATTAACATTAACAAAAAATATCTTTAATATTAATACTTTGAACATTGATATTCTATTTTTTAAAAAATATTTTAATTTTTTATAAATATATATATTTTTAAAATTAAACAAATCTTCGACAGGGATCTAAAATCAAAATAATATATATTTATTTATGTAGGTGAATATATATATATATATATATAAACCAATTAAGTATGAGTGATTGCAAAGAATAACATATTTAACCAAATTTTTTTCCACAATAAGATGTTTCCAATTGACGAAAGGATTTCAATTTAAACCTACAAAGATTTTCAAATCCCTCTATTGTTTTCCTTTTGAGTTTTCAATTATTTTTAAACAAAATCAATTTCCCTATAGAGGCTTCAAAAAAAAATTCTACAGAAGGTTCTAAGGTTTCACCAAAATAAAAATTTCCAAAACACAATCTTCTCTTAAATCTAATTATCGAATTCAGGCATGACAAACAAGATTTTCATTTTTTGTATAGAAACTAATAGAACAAAAGAATTTAAATGGATCAAAAAGGGAACATGGAGTCCTACATTTTATGACGAATCCACAACATGGAAGCCCTTCTTCCTCTTCCAAACACATTCTTCCTTAGTAGTTCCTTCTCCAATCCCTTCTACCAAGCTAACTTCAGAATCAATATATTTTATTTTGCTTTACAAACAAATTAGCAGAGAAACACACCCATCTTTTTTTTCCAAACTATTGTTACTTCTTCTCCAAAAGCCCCATAAATAAAAACTCTTCTCGTGAAGAAAAAAAAACCTTCTTCTTTTTTCCACCATAATAAAAATAAAGAAAAATAAATAAAGCTCTTCCTTTTCAAAAATCTACCACATTCATTGGTCCCTTTTTCTTGATTTTAAAGCTCGCATTTATCCCATAAATTTAATTGAAAATTCATTTATTTTCACATTTATCCTTACATGATATTATCATTACTTTTATAATATTAATATTTTGAAAAAGATAATCTAAACTATAAAAACATTATTTATTAATTAATTTATCCCTTTTAATTAATTAGATAACTTTTAATTTACAATACTCAAATCTAACATTGAATTTAACTACAATTTCCTACTAATAATCATATCACCAAAATAGCATTAATTAATCACACATAAAATAAAGATTAATTAATTAACAACTATTCACAAATTAAAATAAATAATCAATAGCAACCAACACTGAGACAAAGACAAGGTCAAGACAATGACACCGTAAGACTCACAACGAGGGGACGAACTTGGGATGAGGACACTTCCTTATCAAATATGTTTTCAACATCATACCCGTTGGGTTTATGGGACACGCTTAGACCTGTCAAGTAGGAAGAGTCGGTGTCCAACACTTGCATCCTAGATAGAAACATACGTCAAGTAGCATGTAAATCTCCAATACAGACACACCATGAAAAGGTAATCGCGGGGTAGAAGGGCACTCGCGAGCGAGTGATGCTACTCCATCCTTTCACCAAGACTCACTAGCAAGCACATCAGAAACCATAGTAACATAGAATCACAACATCACCACATATATTATTAAAGAAAACCATAACACAACAAAATAATATAATCACCACATAATGTGTCATCAAACATCATAAGTAACATCAAGTGTAGAAAACCAACTAAACTATGAATCCACACACATACAATCTGGTGAACTAATCACCATCACAAAACAAGTACAAAACCAACACATAAGCGTATCAAAGAGTATCAACAACATGAGGGGTATTACATCCCCCCCCTTAGAACATGGCTTACTCCTGGAAGCCACTAAACAAAAAAGGGTAACACAAGGGTAACACAAGGGTAATGCAAAGGTAACATAAGGGTCCAAAATGCATTTCCAGTAGGAAGGATATAGGTGCATTGAACACTACACTGAGGGTCCTATCCTTTCCACCATATTTTTGCACCTTTGGACCTACATCACCTAGAGACAAATTCAGATAACCAAGTGCATATTACATAAACAAAATGACACACCCTCAATAGTACAAGCAACTAGGTCAACACAATGGGCTCATAGTTCCCTAGTGTGTGAACCTAGGTTCTAATACCATGTGTAATGCCCTGCCACATAACCCCAAATAAAACTAATACATTTAACATTTATGGAACAATTATTATTTTTAAACAATTAAAGTGTATAAATTACTATACACATTAGATTTAAAAGTTTACAAGTTAAACGCCTAATTCCTTTAGGGTACATGAGGTGACATTACATAACTAACCCTTTCATTCACTTAAATTCCATTTTAACCATTAATAAATGATAAACAATGTGACAAGAATAAACCATATGAAAACCATACATGCATTTACAAAAAACTAAACATGGAAATATAAAGTACATATTTCCACATATGTGACACAACATTAACATTATTTACAATCATAGTTCAAGGATGAATTACATAGTGTGCTTATACATTACATCATATGCTAATACAACTCATTGAATACATATAAAAAATTACATCATAAGTATTCCCAACACATGTGTGAGTGATACATCAATACATATAATATAATACATATTGAGTACAAGTATACATCTGACAACATATGAAATCTGGATCAAGCTATATTTGCAAACTCAACACTAAATGGTTTAACTGCATAACAGGGGACCCAATGGGGTGTGTAGCATGTTCCACCCAACCACCCCCATGCTAGGAGTAAATAAGAAAGGATCCCCGACCAAGAACATCCAATCAAATACATAAAACTAAAATCCAAACATGAAGAGCAAGAGAACACATAAAGGGGAATGTAATATCAAAAGACCACATCCAAAATATAACAACAATAAATCACAAAATATATGATCAATAGACCACTTCCAGAGGTTAGCAATAAAACAACTCAAGGGAATGCTAGAGGAAATTCCAACTAGAACCAATTACCAAAATTATAGATCAACATTAAATTGCCATAAGAGGTGCCAACAACAATAAAATTCCAAGCTCACCAAATGAGACCACAAAATCAATCAACAATAAATAACCAAGGGCACCTTTCTCCAACACTAGTAAAGTTGTCATGAGGCATATATGCAACATTGGATAACTGAAAGGAGGCTACAAAGACAACATCAAGAAACAATTTCCTTAACAACATAAGACACAACTACCTCCAGATGTCATCGCATAGTCCTACATGGGTTATCCTGACTGCCTCTCTCTAGGTGTCGACCCCCATCTATGGTTATCCTAACATCCTTTCTAGGCATTGGCCCCATAGGGTAACTTGTGCAGAACCGTTAACCTCTTGTGAAGATGAGACAACAATCTTGCCAACCACGACCTTCTCAACCCACCTTTAGTCTATGAAAGCCCTAACAGGTGGATGAGGAATCCATACTTATATTATTAATTTTTTAGCACCCACCCATTAATTAATTAAGTTTTCACTTGTTACTCTAACTCTAACATGGGTTATCCTGACAACCCCTTTGTGTGCTAGCACCCACGTAGAGCCACTCCCCATAGAACCCAAATCATAACATCAAATTCCAATGGGTTGTACCAACAAGAACATTGAACCACAAAATAGAACAACCATGAGGAAAAACCATCTCACCAAAAGTGATATGAATCAGCATCCATAAAGAATGATACAACCCAAATGTAAACTCAAGTTCACAACTCTAGTCAAAATAGGGACAAGTATCAAATTAAAAGATAAAAAAAAAGTACATCTTTTCCCCATGCCTCTGGAAGTCCCTAACAAGCAACTTAAATTCCTATAGAGGGTAAACTAACTTAAGGGTTTCCCACATGTCCATATATCAACTCAAGTCAGAACAACAATTGTCTCAGTGAAAATTCAAGAGTTGACAATTACACAACTTTAGATTTCATTTTAAACACAATTTTTCTATAACTCAACAAACACAATTTAAAATAACACAATGCATGAATTCTACCATGGAATATACACAATCAACATACCTAATCTATTTAATTTAATAAAACCACTCAAACTGAATTTAATAAATTATTCATTTTCAATTCGTCCATTACAATGAGAAAACGAGCATTGAAACTATCGTTCTAAATATTTTTATATCTTTTAATTTAGTACATACATGTGCCTATATATATATATCAATACAATTAAATATAAAATCCACTTGATTATTTAATTTCCACAAATCTCAACATATTATATATATATACATATATATACATAAATATATATACATATATATACATATATATACATATATATACATACATATATATATACATATATATACATACATACATATATACATATATATATATACATCATGTATCATATATATATATATATTAATATAAAAAAATCAATTAAAAACAAAGTTTATAATTTACAATTTATATTTAATAAACTAAAAAATTTAAAATATATATATATATATATATTTTTAAAGAATAGATTGCAGCCCCTCCCAGGGCTATACCCAACAGCCAAAGGTTGTTGTGCACAGCCATGGGATGGGTTGCATGCAACCCTCCCCATGCCCATGACACAATAGAGGAGGCGGGGTTAGGGTACGACATCAAAGGCCCTCCCCAATCCCATTGTAATTTTATTTTATAATTTTTTTTTTTAAATTTTATAAATATATATATATTTTAAAAACAAAATTCCCTTGTGTTTAATTAGTGCTTTAATAGAATTAAATAAATCTTCAATAGGGATCTAAAATTAGAATAATATATATTTATTTATGTAGGTGAATGTATATATATATATATATATATATATATATATATATATATATATATATAAGTCTGAGTGATTGCAGAGAAGAGCATATTTAACCAAATGTTTTTCTGCAAGATATTTCCAATTGACCAAAGGATTTCAATTTAAACCTACAGAGATTTTCAAATCCCTCTATTGTTTTCCTTTTGAGTTTTCAATTATTTTATTTCCCTATAGAGGCTTCAAACAATTTCTCTACAAAAGGTTCTAGAGTTTCACCAAAATCAAAATTTCCAAAACACGATCTTCTTTTAAATATAATTATTGAATTCAAGCATGAAATACAAGATTTTCATTTTTCTTATAGAAACTAATAGGACAAAAGAATTTAAATGGATCAAAAAGGGAACCTAGAGTCCTACGTTTGATGAAGAATCCACAACACGACAACCCTTCTTCCTCTTCCAAACATAGTCTTCCTCAACAATTCTTTCTCCAATCCCTTCTACCAAGCTAACTTTTGAATCAATCTATTTTATTTTTCTTTACAAAAAAATTAATAGAGAAGCACACCCATATTTTTTTTCCAAACTGTTGTTACTTCTTCTCCAAAAACCCCAAAAATCAAAATTTTTCCCATGAAGAAAAAAACCTTCTTCTTTTTCCCACCATAATAAAAATAAAGAAAAATAAATAAAGCTCTTCCTTTTCAAAAATCTACCACATGCATTGGTCCCTTTTTCTTAATTTTAAAGGTTGCATTTATCCCACAAATTTAATTAAAAATTCATTTATTTTCACATTTATCCTTGCATGATATTATCATAAATTTTATAATATTAATATTTTGAAAAAGATAATCTAAACTATTGATCAAAACATTATTTATTAATTAATTTATCCCTTTTAATTAATTAAATAACTTTTAAGTTAAAATATTCAAATCTAACATTTAATTTAACTACAATTTCCTACTAATAATCATATCAACAAAATAGCATTAATTAATCACACATAAAATACAGATTAATTAATTAAAAACTATTCACAAATTAAATAAATAATCAACAAAAACCAACACTGAAACAAAGACAAGGTCAAGACAATGACATCGTATGACTCACAATGAGGGGATGAACTTGGGACGGGGACACTTCCTTATAAACTCCCTTTTCAACATCATACCTGTTGGGTTCATGGGACACACTCAAACCTGTCAAGCAGATGGATTCGATGTCCAATGTTGGTGTAATTAATTATTAATTACACTTTGCATAAGTTTACTTAGGCATATTTAATCCCTAAGTTTTAAGATCTTATCTTTATCTTTTGAGCTGTCTTGTTGCTCAAGATAAGATTAGGTATTCTCATCTTTGCTTTTATAAAGAAAATTATCTTTTGTAATTAATTGGTACTTTTTGAATATATCAATTTGCATGTTTTTATGCAATCTCTGCTTTTTTGTTTTCATCTTCTATGGAAGGTAATTTTCAGGTTTGCAATCAGATCTTGGCAATTCTAACATGGTATTAGAGCCTCGATTCCCAGCCCCTTCTTAGCGTTTTTGGAGGATTTCGTTGCAGAGCTCGTTCGGAGTCCCTCAAGGGTTTCAATCCTTGAGCATCATTATGCAGCGTCTTGGATTAGATCAGGGTTTTTCGTTGGATTCAGAGCGCTGGAAAAAGTCAGAAATGGCTTTCATTTTATTTATTTTCATCACCGTTTGCCAGATCTGCGAAGGTTTCAAGCTCGATGATTTATCTGTTAGATCTGGGGGTCACCTAATTTTTGGAGCACTTTTGGCCCAAACGGACCTCACCGGTGGAGTCACAGTGCCCAAAAACCCCCATTTTCATATAAAACTTGTCTGATTTGGACACAGTCATTTCGAGAAGCAATTTTTTTTTTCCCAAGGGCCGTACGGCCCCCAGACATAGTTTTTGATGCACAAATTTCGAAAAAAATTCAAAAAAGGTATTAAAAAAATCATAAGTTTTGGGTAAATCCGGTGCTACCCGTTATAAAGGGATGAGCCACCGAGCGGCCACCGAGCAGCTACCAGGTGGCCGCCGGTGCACCACTGCCGCCAGTGGCTCCCCCATGTAGCACCGGTGGGGTTTACTTTAGCCCCCAATGCCTAAACTCTCCGCCCAGGTCCTATGGGCATCCAGAACCCAAGCCGTAGCCCCTGCCGAGTTTCCAGCTCTGCGCCTCGGTCACATGATCGACCAGGGGCTATGCCCCAAGAGCCAGCTGCAAGCCCCCTGGTCCGCCCAGGCGACCAGGGGCCGAACCTTTTCAGCCCTTGAGGGCTTACTAGAGACCTTATTGGGCAGTTTTGAGCAGTTTTACGGAAACGCGCATAAATTTCACATACGACGTCATTTTTTTGTAAACGAGATATCGTCGAAAAGCTGTTTCCAAGCTCTAGGCATTGGTACTAGTGAGATTTTCTTTTTTTCTTTTTTGATGATTTTTTCTGCCTTAGAAGTCAGATGTTGCATTTTTCACTCTGGGATGCATATCTTTTCACTCGCTTATCCGTTTTTTGTGATTTTTGCGGCATCGGAAATCTGGTTTCAGCCTCTATGCAGATATGTGGTAATTTTCTAGAAAATGTGTAACTTGTTTTAGGCATGCATTCTTTTTTGTTTCATGCTCTAGGTTTACATTTTCACACATGTTTCTATAGTTTTGCATTATCTCCTTTTACAATCATTGGGTTATTGTAATAAATGAACTGAGATAAAGTTCCATTAAGGGGGTTCTTACATCCATATTTCATGATTGGTGACAACTCGTATGAGTTTTTCTGGTTTCCTGTTGTCTCCTTTTAGCTTCTTTCTTGCTTAGCTGGACACATCGTTGGTTTGTTTAAGTTCACACTTCACATTGGGATTTTATAGTTCTTGATCTGCATTGGTTCAAATATTTCTCATTTGGAGGCCATGGTTTTATAGTTAATGTTCCAGAATCTTGATGGTACTTGTCCTATGGGCAGTTTCAGTTTCAGTTTGGCATTGGCTTTGGAGACACCTTTTCTAGATTTGTCATCATTATGGGTTCATCTTTCATCTACTATTGTTTCAGATTCCAGAGTTGATCCAGTATGTGAGTTTCCAGTGTTCCTTGGCATTGGGTCTACTGTTGCATTTGTGATCCCGATTGGTATTTTGCAAACAAAAGTATCTTTCCTTGCTTGCCGGATTTGGGATTCTAGTGTTACGTCATCAGAGTTCTTCTAGTGTTTCTTCGCAGCAGTTCATCTCACTGAGGGGGGTTTATCTCTCTTTGCATTTTTACATGAGTACCTAATCAGGCCTTGTTACCAGGACTCATATTTGCATAATAATCTACTTCTCCCTAAGTTGCACTTATGGGGGGGTGTTGTGTAATTAATTATTAATTACACGTTTCATAAGTTTACTTAGGCATATTTAATCCCTAAGTTTTAGGATCTTATCTTTATCTTTCGAGCTATCTTGTTGCTCAAGATAAGATTAGGTATTCTCATCTTTTCTTTTATAAAGCAAATTATCTTTTGTAATTAATTGGTACTTTTCGAATATATCAATTTGTATTTTTTTATGCAATCTCTGCTTTTTCATTTTCATCTTTTGTGGAAGGTAATTTTTAGGTTTGCAATCAGATCTTGGAAATTCTAACATCCAATACCTACATCATGCATAGAAACAAACTTAAAGTAACATGTAAATCTCCAATACAAACACATCGTGAAAAGGTAATCATGGGGTAGCAAGGCAGAGCCAAGTGAGTGATGCTACTCTATCCTTTCACCAAGACTCACTAGCAAACACATCAAAAACCATAGCAACATAGAATCACAACATCACCACATATATTATTAAAGAAAACCATAACACAATAAAATAATATGATCACCACATAATGTGTCATCAAACTTCATAAGTAATATCAAGTGCAACAAACCAACTAAACTATGAATCCACACACATACAATCCAATGAACTAATCACTATCACAAACCAAGTACAAAACCAACACATAAGAGTATCAACAACGTGGAGGGTATTACACCAAGGTTATCCACTATGAAAATATTAATCTTATTTTCTATTAACGTTAACAAAAAATATCTTTAATACTAATACTTTGAACATTGATATTCTAATTTTCAAATGCCAAGATCACTATTATTATTGTCACATTGAAAAGTTCTAGTAATTATATTTATGTTTCTCCTCATGTATAAAATAAGTTTACATTTTAATATCTTCTAAGAACCTATTTTATCTTTAACATTAAATTTGTCCCACTTTAACAACTCCATAGCATTTGGATGAAAAACATTATATGTGTACCCGAAATATATAGATATAAATTATTTTATGTAGGAAACTAATATTTTAAAATATAAACTTATGATAATTGAATAACATTATTAATACATGATCTAAGATTTTAAGTCCAATGTAAAACGTCTTCCTGCAACCTAGAGGACTATACAATACTACGGAAGCACAACTTTTTTTTCTTCAAAGCTAAAACAAGACGAGTAAAGTATCCTACTCTAACCACATACATCCTCTAGGCTACACAATACGTCTACATGTGAACACCATTACTTATAAAATTTAACCAACCATAGCATATGAATATTAAACTCAAGATACAACTTAAAACAAAATATTAACCATTGCAAGATAAATCTAACACATAAAAATGTATTGAACATATTTCCATAGATACAACACCATTGCTTACAATAATAATTAGATCATAAATATTATTATAATTACATCACAAAGGTCCACCTCGATACAAATGAGGTATTACAATTATACATAATGAACCACAATTATAATGAAGAAAGAGAAGAACAACTCTAGAGAACCACACGAGCTCCTCGAACAAGAAGATCTCACCATCACAAACAGAAAAGAAACTCAACAGTGTAAGATGCATGCCACCCAACCATTTGGTACCTGTAGGCCCAGCCCAGGCTGTGCTAGGAGATAGTAACAGGAAACTAAGACAACCTATTACCTCTAGACATAAGCAATATACAAAAATACTCACAGTACAAATAACCAAGAACTATGATCAAATTGCTTCTAGAATCACTGAATCAATTATAAACACAATACAAATTAACTAACTATTGTCATAGGAGGAGTGTCATCACAAAGGTTGCATTGGTTGTGCAAAGGAGATCTTCCTAGGTCCTGACCCCCCTCTAGGGTTATCCTAGTAACCTCTCATGATTCTGGCCCCACATGCACACCAGTGCAAAATTGATTATCTTTCAAGAAGGCAAGATAACAATCTATCCATTCTAGGCCTTCCCGACTCATCTCAAGTCTCATACAAGCCCTTCAGCCAATGAGCGAGGCTAAATATCTTGTTATGTGTTAAGCTAATAGATTATTTAATTCCCATTGAATTATACTGACTCCCACACGAGTTTTCTTGGGACCACTTTGTGTCCCGACCCTCGTTGAAAGCCACTCCCCTATTGACAACTCATAACTCAAACTACATGCTAAGGGTAGACAATGCACAAACTAATAATAACATAACAAAAGAGATAACACATCCCCATGGATGTCCAACACTGAATCCCAATACGCGCACTACCCAAGAAAACTCAAAGGGTGAACTAAAGTTACAACAACCTCTTTTCATAAATTACAACTCTGGAAGACTTAGATTTTCCACAACATCAAATACTCCCCCCAGTACACAATTACAGAAACACGTGCTTTTATAAATACAACTTCAAGCAATTAAAGAAGTGCTATCATTTGGATTTCTTAAATCCATACAATCACTTTCACATATTTAAAATGCACCATTGAAATATAGTTCCAACATAAAATTTAACAACGAAGAAAACTAATTGTACATCTTATAGTTTCCACAAGTACTCATAAA
The DNA here is from genome assembly GCA_007258455.2 of Sequoia sempervirens. Lineage (NCBI taxonomy): Eukaryota > Viridiplantae > Streptophyta > Pinopsida > Cupressales > Cupressaceae > Sequoia > Sequoia sempervirens. The sequence goes on from VDFB02000003.1 coordinate 424,675,778, forward strand.
ATTAACTTAATTGCACAATAAAAAAATTAAATCATTTAATTTAATTAATCATACTTATTCTAATAATTACTGTATTACTCACACATTAAATAAATAAATATATAATATGTATATATATAATTAGATATAGTTATATATATACCTATTAATATATTATTTAATTAAAAATTTAATTATAAGGATATTTATACTTTCTCCCCATTTTCATTTACAATTAACTACAATACAATTTCCAAACAAATGTATATACATAAAACATATACACATATATTATATATATATATTATATATATATTATATAATATATATATATTATATAATATATATATATATATCAATATATTATAACCTAACAAATATAATAAAACAAAATCCCAAATCAAAAACCATACACGCCAAACTTTGAAGCACATGCGGGTTTCAACAGCCTGCGAAAGCTGTGTTGGGGCACTAGTCACAACCGCACCCATATGAGGGGTGCACTATGGGTGAGTAGCACTGAGCGTTGCCTCCCATAGCATGCCTCTCATATGAGATGTTGTGGGGGAAACTTCCCAACCTTAAACAAAAACACGCATTTACTACGTTTTTAAAATAAACGCCTAAATAAATTTTACATCAATTTTTTCTTGTATCATCAAATTCTGCCATACGATGATTTATTGCATTTAAAATAACAGTGTTTAAAATAAATTAAACTCTTATATATATATAATATATATATGTACATATACATACATAATTTAATATATATGTATATATTTATATATAAATAATTTCAACATTGATTCAAATTGAGCAAACAAATTACACAAAAGAAGTTTTTCTACAGAGAAAATTCAGAGAATTCATTTTTCCCATATAATTTAAAGAAATAATGAAACCAAATAGAATAATAATTTTCTATAGAGATCTATAATTCCTTTTGTATCAATCTAATTCGAATGAACAAATTACATAGAGTATTTTTAATTGTTTTCTATAGAGGTTTTACTTTCACGAAAATCTTTTAAAAGAAAGAAACAAGAACTTCTACAGTATTGAAAATATTTTCCCTAAAATTTTCCAAATTGCATTACAGTAATATAAACAAATTTTCAATACAAAATTCACAACAACAATAAAGGAACTTGTTCCAGAAGAAATTGTTTCCTTGAGAATTGTTGTCGAGCTTCTCTGTAACTTCAAATTTCCAATGTAGCCAAAACTTCCCCCAGTAAATTTTCCTCTTCCCAGAAAAAACACAATACACAACCAAGAACTCTACAACAAAATTCTAAAACAATTCCTCATAGAGATCCACAATTTCCTCACCAATTTTCAACAACCCACACAAAAACTCCCGTGAAACAACTTTCTTTTCTTTTTCCAAATATCTCTTCGAAGAATGAATTTTCAACAATTAGATAACAAATTTCTAACTCAGAGTTATTTCAACAAAATATGTTTTCCCTTAACAACTTAGATATTTTCCATTCACATGCATTTAAATATAATAATACAATTTACTAATTGCAACAAATTTAAATATTCTTATTTATTTAATTACCATTTATTTTTAATAATAAAATTTACTCAACAACATAACCAAATTAAATTAATTAATTAATTAATTTATTCTAAAGCCTTCACAACAATAATTCATTTAATTAAATATTTAAATTAAATACACATTTAATCTACCAAATTAAATTTGCACAATAATAAAATACCTAGAACAACAATGATAAAACTAAGACCAAACTCAAACTAATGACACACTGTACTAGGGTAAATGTATGACTAGGTAGCCCGTTACTATCTCCAAATATTACTGTTGAGTAGTGGACATGCTTAGACCTGTGAAACCAGGTGAAGCTAATGTCCGGTACCTACAATCCTGCAAACAAGCAAATGTCGCAAATGTATACAGATAGTAATTCATACACACTGTGAAGAGAGAATCATGGAAATCATAGGGCACTCGCAAGCGAGTGATGCAATACTGTTCTCTTCACCAATACAATGTCACATCAACTAACAAGATAATATATCAATTAAACTATGATAAACAAATATAACAATGTCATCACAACTAAGCATCTATGCAAACATAAAGCATATTAACATAATCATCATGCATATAATGTGTCATCACATCAATATAGTCTATCATTGCTCCACTGTCAGTGATAGAATAACCATAACCTAACACATAGTCTAACAAAGTATCTGAGCTATCAAGAAAACATAACAAATAAGAGGGGTGTCACATCCAATCTATGAATATTATGGATAATGATATTTCAAAATATTATATTTTATTCTTAACTATTAACAAGAACAAATCAATGATTTTTAATATATATTATAAAAGAAAAATATACTTTAAATATTTACCACAAGAAATACTTATTTATTTACTTTTACATTTGTAAATTTATTTTAAAACTTAATCATATATATACTTCAATTTTCTAGAGGAACCTTACATACTTTTTGATATATTGTACATACAAGTTTCTCAGATTTAAAAAAAAAACTCTTTATAATTATTTTCTATAAAAATATTGTCAAGCTTTGTCGAATAACCCTAGGAGTATCCAATTTCTTGAGCAAGATAATCAAAGTGTTAATTTTCTAGTTATTTCATAGCGCTAATACTGCTTCCATCTATAGGTGGGTTCTTTTAGTTTCTTATTAACATTCTACCATAATGTCAATATTTACATTGTTGAAAAAATTGATGATTAATCTAAATGCCATTATTACTAAAATTTTCTTCATGTCTATCCTTTATAGAATTATTAAAATTTATCCAATTTATTTGTATATAATAGATTATTAAATTAATAAGAACAATATAAGTCCTTTTATTTCATCCAGAGATTATTAATAAAGTAAAATAAATATTATTATTATATATATATAAATACTTTCCTATTTAAATAAATTTTCCAATTTAAACTCTATATCAAACCTGTTATTATCTTTTTCTTTCAAAGAAAATATAATAAAATAATGCAATCTATGTTTTCTTCTAAATTGAATAAGATTTATTTTTTCTAATTAATTTATAAGAAGGTACAACTAAATAATAGAGATTAAATAAAACAACCATTTATCCCTACTATATAATTTATTTCCTCAAAAGTAAGAGAGTAAAGTTGGTAAATGTTATCCATTAAATTAAACAATGTCAAATAAAAAGGTCAGCATGACTTCACAAGACACAAATAAACAACTCACTCGATATTCAAGGATGACCGAAATGGAGGGACATTACATTTGACTTCGGCAACCCGACAAGCAAACATTTGCAAATATAGTGTTGTAGAGTTCTCTCCTAGTTTTTCATAAATTTGGGAGAGGACTAATTCCCACCTTAGGACTGGAAACTTAAGTTTTGTCAGATTTTAGATCTCAATAGACAAAAATTAGCTCCCGATGGTTTTTCATTAGTAGGTGGACTAATTCACCACCCAGGGTGAATGAGTCCCACTATGAAAAATCATTAAAATTCATCAACATTCCAGACATTCTAGAAAGCTCACACATCATCCAGGTGCACTGAGATTTACTCCTATACTCTCTATTTTGTTTTCATATCACAATTTTTTTTCAAACATAGCTTAAATTGCACTTTTGCATTCATTCTAGTTGATTTTAATCAGTCAATTGCATTTAGTTAAGTTCATTTACATCATATCACATTGCACACATCCTAATTTGAGTGTTACATAAGCAATTTTTGGACCTAAATCTCTCTCCTTTTAGGTGAAAAACCCTAGAAATGCAAGAGGAAGCATTTGGGTTCCAAAAAATTCATATTTCAGTTTCATAGTATTTTGCATAGGTTATTGTGCTCTTTTGTTTCCCATGTTTTTGAACCATGATATTCTTTACCCATTTATCTATTACTTGCACATCTACTTCTTAAGTTTTTTTCTAACATCTCTTGCAATTTTTTAATAGATTTCTTATCTTGTGCGAATATGTTTCGTGGATTTGTTTCTCCCTGCCCTATTTGAACCTGCTTATAATAAAGTATTAATTGTTGTGGTTATTTTATTTGTATGAAACATGTTATATGTCTTATATCAATATGTTTCACGATATTTGTTCTTCTGCACCTATTTGAACTTCACCATAACAAACTCTTCTTCATGATATTCTTTTGCATGGTTATTTTGTTCATCATTTAAACTGAATATTAGATCTATGAATTTGTTGTTACACTTTGTGGAATTGTTTGATATATGTATGGATATATGTATATGTCTATGTATATATGCATATGCAATGAAAAAAAGTGAAACTCTTTAAGATGAAGGGTACAATGAGGGAAGGAACGATGCATACACATAAGCAGTGACAACATTGCACTCTCCAGGGAAGGGAAAAATGCACTGTACCTTCCATTCATTACACTCTCCACCAGAAATGCATTACATATGCATAGATATATGTACATATGGATATGCATGTTTGTATATACAAATGAATGTGCATATATGCATATACATATATGGGTATGTACATCCAACCTAATTAGATGTATGGTTGCTTTTTTCTTCAATTGAATTTTCTCTATATTATTTTAGTGGTTCACAAGTGTTCTTGTCAACTATGTTATACAATTTCTCTATTTGTCTTCAATATATATATCCACATATGTATCTATATATGTCTTGAATCATTGATTTCCACATACCATTCACAATCTACACCATCCTCTTTGTAAGGATTTGAATTTAAATCAATTACAAAGATACCAAGGAACTAACTGTACAAAATGTGTATAACACCAAAGATGGAAAAAGTGTATATATGTATATATATGTATATATATGTATGTATATATATATATATGTATGTATGTATGTATGTATGTATACATACATACATACATATATATGTATGTATGTATGTATGTATACATACATACATACATATATATATATGTATGTATGTATGTATATCTATATGCATATATATATATATATATGTGTGTGTGTGTGTGTGTTTTGGAAATCACAGTCTGAAATGTGCAAGAAAACATATTGATTAAGTTGCATTGTCCAAAGAGGCACTATTGTGTTGGTTCCATAACAAAGTACTTGATGAACGGTTTGCTCCATGTTTGTTTTATAGCAGGTTAGAGGGTTTTAAAACTGTTGTGCTCTAGAATCTATGAGTTGTATAGATATATACATATATATGCATGTATATGTAAATATATATATGTATGTATATATATATGTATGTATATATATATGTATAGGTATATATATATATGTATAGGAAAGTATACTGTGAAATGTGTGAGAAAATATATTGATTAGCTTGCATTGTTTAAAGATCCATTGTGGTGTTGGTTTGATAGCAGACTATTGTAAAAATTTGAGCTATATTCTTTGACAATAAACCCACATTAAATAGAACTTGTAAATGGAATGGGTGGCAATAATCTGTGCAAAATGGCTATAAGGCCATAGAGTTAATTGGGAATTCGAGTTACATTATTTGGCACTAAATATTATAGAGAAATAGAGAAGATTTTCCCAAGGTTTTAAATGATGACGTGGTGCTTGTCTGTTCAAAAAAGGATGTTTGTAAATATTGCTCATTGGTCAATAAGGATTGTAAAAAAAATTATGAATTTAGAATTGACAAGGCAACTATTACATAGCTTAGTTATCTTGTATCAATAAGTTTCATGATATTATTTTCTCCTCATCTATTTGAGTATCGATATGTTTCATGATATTCTTTTCCACCCATTCGATTGAAGTTGCCTATAATAGATTATTTTATTATTCTTGTAACAAGGAATGTTTTCAATTTTTAAAATTCCGGAAGTTTTGCCATGTTTAATTTGTTTGGATGGAACTTGTTATATATGTCTTGTATCAATATTTTTCATGATGTTATTTTTAACTCAACTGTTTGAAGTGATTTTGAGGCTGCCTATAAAAGATTATTCTATTGTTCTTGTAATAGGCATTGTTCTCAATTTTTAGAATTCTACAAATTTTTCCATGGTTATTTTGTTTGGATGGAATATATTATATGTCTTGTATCGATATGGTTCACTATACTTTTTTAGCCTCATTTGTTTCAAGCTCCTTGTAAAAAAGTGCCGATTGTTGTGGTTTGGCTCTTCTAAATTCTAAAATTTTGTGCATTGCTAGAAACTACAACCATGGTGTTGATCTCTGCCTTTGGGCTGCTTGCAAATTTTACATAGACAGATACATATATGCATGCATATATGTATCTGTCTATGTAAAATTTTCAAGCAGCCCAAATGCATATATGTATTTAATTCCCCATTTCATAGTTAAAAATGTACATATACGTAGATATATATATCCCTGTATATAGACCAAGACTAGTGTGTCTTGTTTGACAATCCATCAGTGATTTATATATATAGATGTATATCAAACTAGGTCTGTATGGTGTCTTTATTTTTATTTATGTAGAATTTCATTCACAAAGAGTAAAAAATGCCACAAGACCACAATACCCCTTTCAACAATGCAACTTAATTAGTATATTTTCTTGCACATTTTGGAGAATACTTTCCCATATTGCAACATTGAATGCTGCAGATCTACTTCCTCCACTGCCATGGTCCAACAATGCCAGGATGCATTAACCCTCACATGAGCAAACACTTACCATTCTACTTCTGTGTATTGAGGCAACTAACTCCACCACTACCAAACCACGTAATTAGCAAGCTCCATGTTATAAAAAGCTTCTAGAAATCCCCCCACTGGAAGTGCATATGGATATATATATCTGGTTATATGTGTTTTTTAAAATGTGTGGACAAAAGAAAAATTCAATGCATATATGTACTTAGTCATTTTCATTCTTGATGTTGTATATTCTATTTTTTGTATTAAAAAATATGAAGGCAATAGGCAACAACATATACAAATGTCTACATATACATATTTATAGAAATATAGTAAAAAATTGCATGCATACAATTGTAAAATGGTTGGTGAATTATGAATATTTCTAACTTGTCTACCAGTTGGCATTACATGTTGCAATACATTAATGTTTTATTTTCATTTTCAAATAGAGGTGCCAATCGGTCAACTATAATTGCAACTTTTTCTCCCTCTAAAAGGTCCTAGAATTATGTCTACGGAATCGGGCTTTGTGGATGGGTCTCTAGAGCCATCCCAAATTGATTTGGTGATGATTTGGAGACACCTCCCATAGGTACCACAATAGAGTCTAGCTTTGAGGGTGCCATCCACCAACCTCCAGATCCTGATTCCGTAAGTTTGTATTTTCTTTTTGTTGTAGCTACTATAGATTCATTGTTATTGTTGCCTTCCTCTCTTGTAATAAACTTGAACACTGCCTTTCGTTTCCTTTAATTTTAGGATTCTCAAATACAAAAAAATACAATACATACACTTTATTATTTATGTTTCCAATTTCATTGTCTTTTAGGTGTATACAGACATGGTTGGCCCTAGTAAAATATATAAATGTGGAAGTAGGGTATCTATAGGATCATTGGGGTCCAAACTAGGCCTATAAGTGGCGATGAAAATTCAAAAAATCAAAGTTAGGGAACTTGACATAAAAATTTGAATAGGTTATTAACATAATTTGGAAAATATGTAAGAACAAAAATTGTAGCAAATTGAATGTAGTTTCTAGGCTACTAATCCTTTTTTGGGAAAAAATAATTGTTTTTTGAGAAAATTTGAAATTTCAATACAGTGGTACTAAATTTTTAGGGAAAATATAAGAAGTAGGTGTATGTCTGACCACCCTAAGTGCAAGAATTTTTTTCTTTTTTCTTTTCTGAATCTTTCAATATAAGTAAAGGACACATGCCCAAATGTGCTGAATTTTTTTTTGTAATTTTTTTCCATGTAAATAATTAGTTATGATTTTTTTATTAGAACAACTTTTCATAACTATTAAAACATTTGTGTCTAACCACCATAACTTGGTCAAAAAATTATGCAATTCAATTTATTTTTTATCCTATAGTATGTGAAGCATAGAATGTGGTTCATCTTGTAGATTCAAAAAATGTTAAGTAGTTTGAAAGTTATAGAAGTTTTTCAATCAGCCTATAAATCAAGACTTTAGATGTAATGTAGGTAGAAAATCAATAATAATTATTTATTAAATTCAAAATAACACAAAAGCTATATTGGTAGAAAGATGACAATTTTTTTTATAAACCCTTTTCATTTGATGGAATTCAGATAAAAAAAAAAGTCGTTAGCCACAAGGGTGAACTTCAGAAAACTAAGCAAAATTTTCAAAACACGTTTTTTAGGTTGATTTTCCAGGTTAGGCAATCTCAAACCAAATCCCAAGACAATATCCATTCTAGTTTGGTAACACCAAACCAAAATAGATATCCATTTATAAAAAATATCTATTTTGAGACGGATATCGTTTTGTTTTCAAAATGGATATCCGTTTTGGAAAGTGGGAAACCATTTTTTTGAAAAACAAAACATATATCCGTTTTGAAGACCTAAAAAACCCTCTTTAGTAAAATGGGGATAACTTTTGTGTTTCTTATCAAAATTTTGACTTTTTATAGGCATTGGAAAGGTTATTGAGAGATCTACATAATGAAATAGGTGGTCTTTCTATACTATAAAGAATAAAATAATTATAATCATTTGAACTTCATATTTCATTTTTGAAACATCAAATGCTCACTTCTTTCACATGCAAAGTCTTTTTTTTTTTTTTTTTTT
>VDFB02000003.1:424691240-424720367 GCA_007258455.2 Sequoia sempervirens
AAAAGTATAAGCACATTGTGGTAGATGAATTTCCTTGTTCCCTGCCTCCAATCAGAGATATCAGTCACCATATAGACCTGATTCCAAGTGCCACATTACCTAATAAGTCTTCCTATAAGATGACCTCTACTCAAAATGAAGAAATAGAAAAACAAGTTTAAGAGCTATTGGATAAAGGCCTAGTTAGAAAGAGTCTAAGCCCTTGTGTAGTCCCTACCATGTTGGCTCCTAGAAAGGATGGAAAATGGAGGTTGTCTACTAATTCAAGATCCATAAATAGGATAACCATCAGATATAGGTTTCCTATGCCATGAATTGAAGATCTAATGGACTATCTAGGAGGGGCTTGCTATTTTTCAAAGATTGATTTGAAGAGTGGGTATCATCAAATTAGAATCATAGAAGGGGATGCGTGGAAGACAAAATTTAAGACTAATGAAGGTCTTTATGAGTGGATGGTGATGCCTTTTGGTCTATCCAATGCACCTAGTACCTTCATGAGATTAATGAATGAGGTATTGAAACCCTTTATTGGAAAATTTGTTGTTGTTTATTTGAATGGCATTCTTGTGTTTAGCAAGACCAAAGAGGAGCATTTGGAGCATGTTGACTAGGTCTTAAGAAGGTTACATGAAGAGAAGTTGTTGATCAACTTGCAAAACTGTGAGTTTATGAAGAAAGAGTTGGTGTACCTTGGGTTTGTCATATCAAAGGGCAATTTGAAGATGGATCCATCAAAGGTTGATGCCATTCTTAATTGGCCACCACCTAAGTCCATGGGTGATGTGAGAAGATTTCATGGCCTTGCAAGCTTCTAAGAAAAATTCATAAGGGACTTTAGCCACATATGTACACCCATCCTAGATCCAATCAAGGGAGACAAGAGGAGTAAGTTCCTATGGACCAAATAAGAAAATGAAGGGTTTGAATGCTTGAAAACAAAGGTATCTCAACAACCTGTCCTTACTTTACCTGATCTTAACAAATTATTTACCATTGAATGTGATGCAAGTGGTCAAGCTATAGGTGTTGTCCTAAGACAAGAAGGTTGACCGATTGCATTATTTAGTGAAAAGCTAAATGAGGCAAATAGAAAATACTCTTAATATGATCTAGAACTTTATGCCATGGTTCAAGCCCTAAAGAAATGGAGAGATTACTTATTTCCAAAGGATTTAATTTTATTTACTGATAACTGTGAACTTAGTTTCTTGAATGGACAGGACAAGTTGAACCAAAGGCACATGAAGTGGGTTGAATACCTACAAGCATACACCTCCATCAAACACAAGAAAGGAAAAGCTTGCAGCAAAGTTGTTGATGCCCTTAGTAGAAGGGTCATGATGGTCTAAGAAGTACAACTGCAAAGTGTGGGTATAGAAACCCTCAAAGGTATGTACAAGGAAGATGAGGATTTCAAGGATGCTTTTGATACTTGCTCTCAATTTTTAGATGCTTTTCACAATGAATATGTTGATTATGTTTTGCAAGATGGTATATTGTTTAAAGGGGCTCAATTGTGCATACCCAAAAGTTCTATGAGGGATAACTTGATAAAGGAGAAGCATAGTGGGAGTCTTGGACAACAATTTGGACTTGATAGAACATTATATTAGGTTAGAAGGTTCTATTTTTGTCCTAGAATGCAGGTGGATGTGAGGAAGTTTGTGGAGAATTACACCATATGTCAAAGAGAAAAGGGAACCACTTCAAATGCAGGTCTCTACCAACCTCTACCCATACCCAATAGACCTTGGGAAAGCATAAGCATGGACTTTGTCTTAGGACCACCCAAGACACAAAGAGGGGTTGATAGTGTTTTTGTAGTGGTAGATAGATTTAGTAAAATGGCACACTTTATTCCTTGTAAATGCACTAGTGATTCCTCTAACATTGTGGGACTATTTTTAAAAAAAGTTGTGAGAATCCATGGTCTTCCATTGAACATTGTATTAGACAGGGATGCCAAATTCATAGGTCACTTTTGGAGGACCTTGTGGAAAAGAGTTAGGAACAAATTTGTCATATAGTTCTGCCTACCATCCTCAAACAGATGGGAAAATAGAGGTGGTAAATAGGCCACTTGGTAATTTACTAAGGTTTTTGATAAAGGAACATGGTGTACAATGGGATCTAGTGCTGCCTCGAGCGGCATATGCATATAATGACTCCATAAACAAAAGAATAAGAAAAAATCCCTTTGAGGTGATGTATGGAATGATCCAAAGGGGTATATTTGAATTGAGATACTTAAAAGGAATGGAGAGGAAGAGTGCAAAAGGAGAGGAGTTTGCAATATCAATGAAGGACATCAATGAACAAGTGAGGGAGAATCTTAAGAAAAGTGTGGAGAAATACAAGGAGAGAGCATATTTGAAGAGGAGAAATTTCTAATACAAGGTGGTAGATTTGGTTCTTTCATATTTGAAGGAGAGGTTACCCAAGGGTAGATATACCAAGTTACAAATGAAGAAGATAGGCCCTTGTAGGATAATCCACAAATTTGGGCAAAATGCCTATGAGATAGCACTCCCTCTTAGAGTGGCTATCTCCCCTATATTTAATGTTGCTGATATGTACCCTTTTAAAGGATATTTGGATGTAGGTGTAGGTACAAAAGCTGATGAATATTGGGTGCAAGACTTACCACCTTTAAAACCTTTGAAGCTTGAAGCAATCGTAGACACCAAGGAGGTAAAAAGGACAAGAAACAGGGTGTATAATGAATACCTAGTTAAATGGTATTGTCTACCACCATAGGATGCAACTTGGATGAGTGAAAAAGACATCAAATACCATGGTGATTCTCTACAACAACTGATCTTAGGTGAACTTGAGATATTTTCAACCTTGGGTGTATGGTGCAGGGGAAACTTGGGGTTCTCATGCCTCCATGAGCCATTTGTAATGTTTCATTTTGTTTTTCAATATGTTATTGATGTAATAATGTTCAATGAACAATTTTTAATAGGTTGTAATAGGTGTCAATAGGTTTCAAGTCAAAGTTCAAATGTAAACTTGGTGCAACCAAGTAATGATATTGATGTAATTTCAAAATAAGGTTGTCAAAAAATTAACCAATGGTCTCCAAATTAAAAAAATAGTTGAGGACTGTTAGAAGAGGTGGATTCATGTTTAAAAAGACTCCATGTGGTTGAGGCAAGGTTGTTGGCAGAATTTTTGAAGATTTGAATGCAAAACAAGCTCTATTTTTTTATTTTCCTATGTTTTTTTCTTTTCTTTTGCTTGGTACAGTTTGTGACATCATTATATGGGCTCCACACATACATGGGATGATAGAGGGGAGATTCGCATTTATTTTGGTGGTGATTTGGAATAATTTTATCAAGAATTAAGAAAGATACATCAATTTTACTAGAAGTGGGTCTGAAACCCTACCAAACTAGGGTTTGGTCACTAAAATGCTTGTAATTCCCCATTCCATTGTGGAAAAAATATGATTCTTGGTGGAATGGTAGGGTTATGATTTTTTTTCATGTTGCAAGTGGCTTTAGGAGGAAAGGTGGAGTTTTGCGAGAGTTCTTTGATGCCCTAGGTCTGGCATCTCTATGTGACAGGCCAGAAAGTGAACATTTGAATGTACTTGTGGTCTTTTTGAGTATCTGAGAAATAATAATGAGAGAAATGTGTGAAATGGGTCTTGGGGAACATTGAGTAACCTATATTAGGCTTTAGGGGTGTTTGGGTGTGCCTAGGTAAGTCAGTTCCTTCCTTACATAGGCCTAATTAGGCCTCCTTGTGGCTTGAAAGTTAGTCATTTGAGGTATCTAATTTTAGTGTCTAATCTCATGCATTTGGGGATTTGTAGGGGTCCATATTAGGTGCCTAAAACCAAGTTTATTTTTATGTTTATTTCCCTTAGAAAATTTTTATTTTGACTGTCCCAGTTGGATAGGGCTACAAGGATGCATAGGCTTGTATTTAAGTGATGGGTGAATGAGAGTTCCAAAGTAAAAAGTCAATTTGTATGGTCATGTTTTTTCATTTTGAGAGTGTTCAAACCATCCCCAAGTCCTTTATTCATGTCTGGATGTGGGAGCCCAACTTGGGTGGTTGGGTTCCCTTGGTGAATGAATAGTGGAATTGGTTTGTCCACTTAGAGTATTTGATCAAAGACTTTTAACAAAGTTCTTACCTTCCCTGCATGCTCTGCATCACATATGCATTAATATTTTAGAACACAAAATATCTCTTTGCAACCTTTTTTTCCCTTACTTGTTTTATCCATTTCATGTGATGATGTGCATTTTCCTTGATTGAACTTATCTTTGTAGGATGCAAAGAAACAAACAGCTTTCACTCCATTTGCAATTCATTCCATCAATGTTGGAGATGTCGTTGCCTCTCCGGTCCTTCAAATTTTGTCCTTCAAAAAATTTGGCATTGATGAAGGGTAGGTTGAACGATACAAGGTTGTCTTGTCTGATGGACACCATATGTAAATAGGAACCCTGCCTTCCAAATGCAATGATTTGTTGTTTTTAGGTGCCTTGAAAATAGGGTCCCTTGTATGTTTAAGAGACTATGTTTGTAGGAATGTCCAATATTCAAGGTGGGTTGCGTTCTTTCTTATCTACTTTTAAAACTTCTCTTTCCCCTTTGTATGTGCCTAATATAATGTGTCCAATATATTCTTTTGCTTATTTTTCAAGGCCTTAATCATGCTTAACTTAGTTGTGATTATGTTTGATTGTCAAATCATTGGGACCCCTAGGTACCTATTCAAACAACAAGAGGAGTGAATGTTGGGGAAAAAATCGCCTTCTCCTTCTAAACATACCCCTAATTTGGTCTGCAGTTGTCCCCTAAGAAACAAAATAGCCCTACAAATGTCAGCCCTATTAAATCTTTAAACATTTTTCAAAATGTTTGGATAGTGAAAGGGCATGTAACACATATTAGAGAGATGTATCATTTCCACAAACAAAGACTTGTGAAGGCCAACTTTTTAGTTTTGACATTATAGATATGGAGGGAACAAAAATACATTTTACTTGTTTTGATGATATTGCTGAATTGTATTATGGTTGAGCTGAGGTCGGTGCAACTTACTTAATATCAAGAGGATCAGTCAAGGAAACAAATAAAAAATTGAATAAATTAAATAGTAACCTTGAAATTGTTTTGGATGAAAAATCAACAATAAAACGGTGTGGAGATGATATTTTCATGCCAAAAAATCCTCTGCTTTTGTGCCAGTTAGTGACATAAGCAATTATAGGGATTTTTGATAATCAAATCTTGTGCCTCTCCAATTGTCTTATGGGAAATTCAACAAGTGGGGGAAAAATTGCACATCACTGAATATCTTTGGGTTTTTTTATAGAAAGCCAACTCTTCTTTGGCATTTTGAGATAAGGGAAGAAGGAAATGTAAACATAAAACATAAAAGGTGATGCACCAAAGCTCTTACAACATTTCAAACCCAACTCATTCCTATGATTGATATAAATAGACACAAAACACTACTACCCTTTCTTGGCCTCCAACAATGATTTAACAACTAAGCCCTTACAACCATGATTCAAAGATTGGAAATATAAAATGAATAGCCATTAAATCATCATGAAGGTGCATTCAACTTTTCAACCCAGGGATTTAAACTTGAATTGGGTCAGCACAATATGTGCACTAGAAATCCAAGGTAGCCATTTTCATTCTACCGCTAAAAAAGACATAATGCTGAAAGTAAATTGCTTGGAAAGGAATAACATAAATGTTGGACATCAACCAACAACTATACTAAGCTGAAATGCATGACAAAAATGAAAATATGAGCAACAAATAGGAAACTACTCTTTTTGCTTTGGTTGCAGCAACAGTCATAGAATGGAATTCTAGTGGCTGTAGGAATAGTCGGTGCCAAATTCTTAGATTATTACTAAATAGAAAGTAATGACTAAAATAATACTAAAATAAAGGATGGAATACTCACCAAGTGGGCCCCCTTGGATGAGTATCCTCTAAAACTAATGTAAACTCAGATGCATGGACTTATAACTTCATTTTATTCATTAGAAAACATGAGTACAATAGAGCAGTGTGACTATATTACTGAAAACTAAGAATGCAAGTACATCATCAGATCATGTAACCTTCTGGAAAGGGGTATCTAACTCTTATTTATACTACTAACCAAGCAAGGTGGTCAACTTCATGAACTGGCGGATGCCATTTTAGGGAAAGAAGAGAAAGTGGAGAGGTAGTTACACATGCGTGGAATCTAGTCAGACATATTTGTCTTAACACAGATTTAGCACAACAATAATGCCCACATTTTCTCAACAACAAAAAAGAGCATTTACAAGGTGGTTACAACTCAATTTGCATGAGGAATCTCTTTCCATCTATTAGCTCTCAAAATTGTAGGATAAATACGTCAAGAGGTTGTCAATCTCTTGATACGTTTTAGGGTAACAGACAAGCCCAAAAGATTTAGACCTTCTACTCTTCAGGTGTTGCCAGAACTAGGTGGGTGTACCTACAATAATGAAGAAAAATTGACCTATATTTATTTCCTAAATCAATTTTACCACACTAGCAAATAGGAGTGGATAAATGAGTTTAAATATGGTATAAATTGTATAAGCAATATCAAGGAAAATATAAAAAATATGCACATGCAAAAATGAATGAAATTAAATAGTGAAATAACAAAGACTAATGCCTTATTTGGTATACAGAGTCAAATGAAAATTTGAGATGAGTAACTTCTTTATGGAATACACTCAAATTGTTTGGCACATAGGTTCAATTCTATAACTTGTATAAACATACAAGAATGTGATTACTGAGTTCTTCTTAATTATCTAAATTGGATTCACTAATTACTATGATTGATTAAAAGGACTTAATATTTCCTTGAAAGAACTAATTAATCCAATCATACAGATACAACAAATGTGCCCTGATAAATTGAAGTATATCCTTGACATATCAGTTTAAATAACTAGGAAACACCAACTTTGGAGACAACATCAACAATGCTTTCAATTAATACAACAAACAATTGAAACTAGAAAATGTTGCAGAATCAAATGATTTCCATTTACATCTCCATTATTTCTTACATGCATCATAGTCTCATACAAAAACCATTCTATTTTTTGTCTCTTCTATTCACTATCTATCTGAATCCTCATACGCTGTCCAAAGTGCGTATTTATAGATTAGTAACTCTAAGATTTGTGTCCCCTCATATTCGCATCTTGGGAAATCCTTTCATTCGGGCCTTTACCACTATTCATTAGACTCTCATGAAGACATCACGTAGTCTCCCCGACATTCTGAGTCTCTCTGACCACCAACAGGTTACATATTGCATTGATATCCTGTAGCTATACCGACACTTCAAGTCTTCCTGATAGTCAATGAATCTTATGTCGCTAGGGTGTCATGCAGTTACACCGATGACTTAAGTCTCCTTGATGGTTATTCCTTTAGTTTGAATGTATCACTGAGATTCTCACTGATGAAAACTATCGTTGTGACTTAAGGGGTCATAAAAAAGTTCTACAACTCACTTTATGTCTTACCAAAATGTTTCTTTTAGTTTTCCTTTTGATCACTGAGACATACTAGTTTCTCCTACCGATGGAACCTCATTCAACACTACTCTCTTAGCTCTCGCCGATGAAACCTGTCTCCCTGAACATATCTCCAAGTTTAAATCCTATCACCGTGACATAGAGGTCGGTAAGACTCGCTAACTTATTTTTGATGGCAACAACGAAACCCATCTCCTACTTTATCGGCGAGACCCAGTAGATGCTATGGGACATTACACTGATGACCTGAGTTTGGCCGATATAGTCTTTTGTGCTTCAATCGGTAAAAATCTTATGTGCTTGATATGACTCACTCTAAGGATTTTTGTCTCGGTGATAAGATCACTTTGTATTCTGATTGGTATGACTTAAATGGCTCATTATGACATATACCTATAACCATTGTCTCACTGATAGAATCCTTCTATTGCTAAGATAGTGAACTGCATCATGCCAATATGAATTCTTTTATTGGTGAAACATTTCCAACCTCCTGTCGATAGTCTACAAAAAGACAAACATTAGTGAAAAATGCTTCTTGGATCAGTGAGACATGTATCATCTCTTTTTTCTATGCTTCATACATTGAAATGCTCAGGGCCAGGTGAACTCTATAGGACCAAATGACAAAATATGGGAAAAAATGATATGCAAAGCAGATTCTTATGCTTAAGGTATAGGAATTTTTGGAAAATCATGAATATAAACAACTGTAAAAAAATTCAAAATTTTATAGTTCTAACAGTGGCTCTATCTACAGATGAATTATTGTGAGATTATTACAAGGATCTAGATTTCTAGGTGAGTAGAACAAACTTTCAAAGTGATGGACTAGTGAGTAGGATGAAATGAATGGAAATGAATATGAACAAGACCCTAAACTACTATACATGTAAAGATTTATTTTGAAAGAAGGAATCTCAGGTTGTCCATGTATTGGAAATTCCTATTCCTTATATTTCCTAAACTATTGTGCATGGAAAATAAAATTTGAGAGGATTATCAAAATTTGTCCATGCACTAGCAACTCTTAATCCTCAGTATTGCTCAAGAGAAAAAATGCTTCAAGAATTTCCCATGTACAGACAACTCATGTTCTTCACCAGTCATATTTTACAAGTAATACAAAACTTCACCTTTCTTTCCAACAACAAGAAAGGGTCCCAACCACAAGGCTTTGAATTTCCCATGTTTTCCCTTCTCCTGACACCTTGCATTCCACATTAACACCATATCACTTTCTTCAAATTTTATATTTTTTTATCTTCTATCAAAAAAATACTTCATTTGTGCCTCCAACTTCACATTCTAGTTTTGAGCTCATCTTCTTATTTCATCAAGCTCTTCTAGTTGCTCCATTCTTTCCTCCATTGGTTCTGGAATATCTATATCTTCGTGAAGGATAAATTTGTAAACTAGTAATAAATTTTGTAAATGCATTCTAGATTTTGTTCCATATACCAACTTAAATGGTGATTTTCCAATAGCCTTTTTTATAGTTATCCTATCAGCCCATACAACCAACCTCAATCTTGAATCCCAAGCCTTTTTATTCCCACCTAGCATCCTCATGATTTTTAGAAGAATCTTGTTGTTGGACTCTGCTTGACCATTAGTTTGTGGTTGGTAAGGAGCTGCATAAGAAATAGTGATACCATATGTATTGCAAAAATATTTAAACTCATCCAATCTGAAACACATCCCATTATCATTAATCAATCTTAATGGTGTACAAATCTAGTGACAATGTTATCCATTAAAAAAATGATCACAACTTTACTTGTTGCTTGCTTTGTTGGGATTGCTTCCACCCATTTGGTGAAATAAGCAGTAGCAACCAGTATCCACTTATGTCCTCCACTTGATTTTTCTTGTATCTCACCAATAAAATCAATACCCCATTGATGAAAAGGGGCTTCAATCTGCAAAGATTTGAGTGGTAAAGCTCCCTGATACATCAATTTTCTCGAGAACTTTTGGCACACTTCACATATTACATATGAAAAGGAATCATTAAAAACTTTTGGCCAATAATAACTTTCCCTAAGAACCTTATGTGCAGTTGTCTTTGCAGAATAATGGCCTCCACAGACCCCTTCATGCATCTCTCTCAAAACATGCTTGGCTTGTGTCTCATCAAGACAAAGCAACAACATCCTGTCCCTATTTTTCCAAAATAAATCACCTTCCATAAACACATATTTTGATGCTTAAAACTTCAAGGTTCTTCTCTGAGTATCACTTAATCCTTTAGGGCACTTCATGTATCTGAGGTAATACATGATGTATGTATACCAAGGAGTATGCTCAATACTTGCAATTGCATTTCCTTCATCTTCTACATTACAAATTTGACTTGCTTCAACATTTGCTTCTGCCATTAACTTGGCCAAACCTTGACCTCTTACTAACTTGGTGATTTGTATTTCCATATCAAATTCTTGAATTTTATTAATCCACCTGCATCTCTTTCCAGTTACTTTTGACTGTGTCAAAATATCTTTAACAGTTGCATGAGGGACATAAGCAATCACCTTGGCTCCAACAAGATACGGTCTAAAAGCTTTTGTTGCTTTCACCAATGCAAACACTTGTTTTTCCATTATATCATATTTCAATTTTGACCCCTACAGTGACTTACTAAAGAAATATATAGGCTACTCATGACCTTCCTCATTCTTCTATAAGATAACAACAACAATAGTGTGCATTGAAGAAAATGAAAATATCTAAAAAGGTTTTGCAAAATCTGGAGTTATAAGGATAGGAGCTTCCTTGATGGCCCTTTTGATGGACATGAAAGCTTCCAATGCCTCTGCAGTCCATTCTATCTTTTGTCCCTTCCTTAACATCTTTGATATGGGCTTAACAATTTCAGCAAAATTAGATACAAATCTCCTAACAAAATTGATCTGTCCAAAAAATGATTGAATAGCTTTGATAGTCTTAGGAATAGGAATTTTATCTATAGCCTCAACCCTTTCAGGATCTATTCTAATTCCTTCCTTTGAAACAATATGTCCTAAGAGTTTTCCCTCTATGACTGCGAAATGACATTTTTTAGGATTCCGACTGATACCATACTCCAAAGCCTTGATAAATATTTTTTCAAGATGTTCTACAAGATCTTCAACCCTTTTTGAATAAATAGTAAGGTCATCCTGATATACAACCATGATAGCATTAATCAAATCTGCAAATGCTACATCCATAGCTCTTTGAAAAGTTGCACCTGCATTTTTTAGACTGAATGGCATTCTCACATAAACATATGTTCCCCATGGAGTTGTAAAAGTTGTCTTATACTATTTAGATTCTTTAACTTTGACCTGGTTATAACCTGAAAACCCATCCATCATAGATGACAACTCAGACCCTGTAATTTTGTGTAATACAACTTCCATATTAGGTAGAGGATAATTATCCTTGAGAGATGCCATGTTTAAATTTTTTAAGTCCACACATAATCTGATATCCCCATTCTTCTTCCTCATAGGAACCAGGTTTGAAACCCATGTTGAATGCCTAATAGGTTTGATAATACCCCCATCTCTAAGCTTTACCAATTCCTCCTGCATTTTTGGTTCCAATGTTGGTTTAATAGGTCTTTGTCTTTGCCTAAATGGCTTTGCATCTGGCTTCAACATGATTTCATGTTGAAGCAAATCCTACCTGTACACTTTGAGATCTTCATAATTCCATGCAAACACATGTTTATACTTTCAAAATAATGTAATCAACATTCTTCAAATTGTCGAGCTTATTTTCTTTCCAATGTATACCATTTTTGGTGCCAGTTTAGTCCCTAAATTAACCTCTTTAATGTCCTCTCCTTTGACTGGTATCTATTTGATGAGGGACCGATCATTTCCATCATACACCCTCTCCAATGCTACTAGTCCTTTTGGAAGCTTATTAGTTTTAAGCTGCAAGACCTCTTTTCCAAATACTATCTGCTTTCCATCTGCTTCTTCTACAAAATCATTAAAATTGATTTCTTGAGCTTCATATTGATCTATACAGTGAAGAAACTTCAAGAGGTCAACATCATCATTATAAACCTACCAACTGTATATATTGTCAGGCACAATGGGTCTTTCTTTGAACTTGATCTGAGATACTCTAGCCAATGTGATGTCATCTCTTCTCAATGCTACATTGCCTAAAAAGTCTGCCATTATGTTTTTCTACCTCTCAATCCATTCAATGGAGAAAGCATCAAACAACTCAATTGTGTCCCATGCAACATTCCTATATTGCTTCAACCTCTTGTGTTTTGCTGCATATTTTGATTTAACTTGAGAAACAACTAGCTTAGAATCCCCTAGAATAGTTAGCAACTTGATCTTATGTTTTACAACCATATTCAAACCTGTTAACAAAGCTTCATATTCAGCTATGTTATTTGTACATTCAAATGCCAGAAAGAATGAATATTTAAATGTACCTCCTTCAACTGAAACAAATACTATTCCATCTCCATTACCTTCATGGATACATGCTCCATCGAAGTACATTTTCCACACGCCATCACTATTCTTTGCAATATGTTTATCAATTGGATCATTATTGACTAATTCTAGCCGAACTGATTCTATCTTGAAGTTCCCAAGATCCACATCATAGAAGCAATTGAATTGGTCTTGAGGCACACAATCTACAATTTGATTCATCCTTGCTTCTCTGTAAAACTTAACTTCCTAGCCATTCACTAGAATTGTTGCATAAGATAAATCAAATTAAACATTTCCCCTAACTGCGGTCATCCATTGTCTTGACATAATCATCCCAAACTGAGCAGGAGTATCAATTACAGTTATATATCTATAATTGTAGGCCATCTGAGGATAAGTAGCTAATTTGATTTCAACATCTTTCATAACACCTACTACTGGAATAGGTCGGCTATCCATTGCATGACACTTCCCTACATTAGTATCTACCCACATGCCTAGCTATTTCATAATCTCACTGGCATGATATTGATTGTAGCACCAAACTCTATCATGCAATTCCTCAACAATTTGTTGTTTATAAGTAGTGTGGTGAAAAAAGGTTCAACTTGTGGGGAACTTAACAATACATCATTTAAGTACACTTTAGGGACAATCACTTTCTCTTGCTTGTTAACCATTTTAGTGGCCATTTTATTTTTAGAATTTGCACTTTTCTCATTTCCATTTGATATCAATTGTATTGCACTATCTCTATATTCCTTAATTCTCATCATCTCAAGTAGTGGAACAGATATTTTTACCTAAGATAAAGCCTGAGAGAAATCGAATGAAGAACCATCTGCCTTAATTGTTTTCTTTTTTTCTAATGTTTCTCCTTTAAACTCTTCATTTTGGACAGTATTCTACTCTTATTTATATGATTCTCTATTCTCCTTCTTCTGGGAAAGCATCCATTCATTCTCATTATGATGTTCGTCTTTTGTTTTCTTCAAACATCCTGGCATCTTTTCCCTGTCTTTCATAAATATACCCTTGGGAACATTTTCCTTCTCATTCACTGTCTTTTTTATTAACCAATACTTGCTCTTTGCTTGTTCTATTGTAGCAATGGTTAACCTCCTTATTTCCTCTTTAGTAGGTCTTCTTATATTGCATTTTGTAGGTACCTCAATAGAGTGATATTCTTCATAACTGTCTTCAAAATCAGAAAAAACTTGTTGTTCAGCCATTTGGACATTACACCTCTGATTCGAAACATCATACTCGCAATCCTCATCTTCTAAAGATGAATATTCCTCCTTAGTAGGGTGAAAATTACTCAAAGTCAAATACACTGTGTGATCCTCTCCACTATCACCCACCAACATTCCTTCTTCTTGCATTTCTTGAGCTACAACAAAATAATTTGAGGAATGTGGCTTATCACAATTTTTGCATCAAAGATTATTATTTACCATATATACACCCTTCTTCCTTAATGGATCAGGTGTTTCCTTGTTCCTAGGTCTATCAATTATAGGTTTTCCATCTTTCCAATTTGTACTATAAGGCATATCATGTAACCTAGGCCTCTCACTTATGTACATGTTCTCCTGTTTGTACTGATAATTATTTACTTGTTGAGGATTCCTAGGATTATCTCTCCTACTGATCATCCGAGCAACCCTCCTATTATTTTCAATATTTAATGCTATCTTTTGTGCTTCAGGTAAATCTCTTGGAAACTTGATTCTTAGTTCATACCCTATTTTTGGATCGAATGCCTTCAAATAGACACTCAATGTTGTAGAGTCTGGAAACTTTGACCCTAGTGGTATTTTATTTTTCAATTTGTTGAATCTCTTGTTAAAATCATCAATTGACTTGTTCTGATTTCTCTGAATTCCCACTAATTCATGAAAAGTAGCATCTGGTGCACATAGGTTTCCATGTTCAAGAAATTGATCTTGAAACTCTTGGATAGAATCAACAGAAGTTGTTGGCAAGCTATTGAACCAATCCCTAGCTTCTTTGGTGAGTGACATCATGAAAAACCTCATATGTAAGTCTTCATATGGTATATCCAAATCTTGAATAAAATAATTTAAAATTTTCAAATGATCTTCTACAGTAATAGCACTACTCCCTCTAAATTTAGGAACAAGACTCCTCCAATTGCTATCCATAGGGTAAGGGTATAACTGAAACCCTGTCAAATCAAATTGTCTGATCATTGTTGTATATTGTTGAGAGGGAGGATTATGCACATTCTAATACTGGTACATTGGATTATTGTATTGTGTATGAAGATATGACACATATTGCTGACCATGAGGTGGTTGTATATTTATATGTTGTGTTGCAGTATATGGTGGATGGTTTGGCTGCTTGTATTGATTTCCAATATAATTTTGAGGAGCCTTTGGCTAATATGAAGACCCTACATTATTGTTTCTTTGTTTATGAGGCGGTATATAGTTTGGAAGATTAACTGTTTGAGCCTTAGTTTGAGCTTCCTGCAATTTCAAATCTTGGATTTCTTTTATCATTTGGATCTTTTCTTGTTCAACTTTTGCTCTTTCTGCTTCTTGTTTATGAAACTCAAACTATTCTTCTATTTCTTCACGAGTTGAGAATTCATAATTTTCTTGAGGGATTACAAGATCAGTAGGCTCACTTTGATTACCCTCCATCCTTTGATCATATTCTTGTTGACATCTGATTTATTTAGCTTCGAGTTTAGCATTGAAATTTGCCTATTTTTAGGGATTATAAAAAAGGATTTTTTTGTTCTTCAGGGGTACAAGGTTCTGCACTTGAATTATCTCTCCATTTATCATAACGGTCATGTGTCTCACAATGTGGTCTTGATGCTTTGTCTTTGTTTGTTATGCACATGTCATCCTTTTTCTTCATACCCTTATGTGTCCACTTATTGTTACCAACATGACCTCTAGAAGGACCTCCCTTATATTGGGATCTTCTACCATTCATGTTGAATTGATGCAATATTCTTGTCAGAGTCGCCACTCACTTTGTGAAAAGTTATAAAAATGAAACTATTCTTGAATGTACCCCCAATGGAATCACTTTTTCTAAAATTTCTAAAATTATGAATCTTTCTTCAATGACTCTATATGATGATCTTCAACCGGATATCCTGCCATAACTCCCCAACAGAGTCGCCAATTTGTTAGCTCTCAAAAACACAGGCGAAATGCCTCAAGAGGTTGCCAATCACTTGATACGTTTCAGGGTAACAAACAAGGCCAAAATATTTAGACCTTCTACTCTTCAGGTGCTGCCAGACCTAGGTGTGTGTACCTACAATAATGAAGCAAACTTGACCTATGTTTATTTCCTAAAACAATTTACCCACACTAGAAAATAGGAGTGGATAAATGAGTTTAAATTTGGTATAAATTGTATAAGAAATATCAAGGAAAAAATTAAAAAAATTCATATGCAAAAATGAATGAAATTAAATAGTGAAATAACAAAGACTAGTGCCTTATTGGGTATACAAAGTCAAATGAAAATCTGAGATGAGTAACCTCTTTCTGGCAAACACTCATTGTTTGGCACATAGGTTCAATTCTATAATTGGTATAAACATGCAAGAATGTGATTACTGAGCTCTTCTTAATGATCCAAATGGGATTCACTAATTACTATGATTGATTAAAAGGACTTAATCTTTCTTTGAAAGAACCAATTAATCCAATCATACAAATACAACAAATGTGCCCTGATAAACTAAAGTATATCCTTGACATATCAATTTAAATAACTAGAAAACACCAACTTTGGAGACAACATCAACAATGCTTTCAATTAATACAACAAACAATTGAAACCAAAAAATGCTGCAAAATCAAACGATTTCCATTTACATCTCCATTATTTCTTACATGCATCATAGTCTCATACAAAAACCATTCTATTTTATATCGCTTCTATTCACTTTCTATCTTACTCCTCATTCACTGTACAAAGTGGGTATTTATACATCAGTAACTCTAAGAATCATGTCCCCTCATATTCGCATCTTAAGAAATCCTTTCATTTGGGCCTTTACCATGATTCATTAGACTCCCGCGAAGACATCACGTAGTCTCCCCGACGTTCTGAGTCTCTCTGACCACCAATAGGTTACATATCACATTAATATCCTGTAGCTATACTGGCACTTTGAGTCTTCCTGACAGTTAATGAATCTTATGTCGCTAGGGTGTCATGCAGTTACATCAACAGCTTAAGTCTCCCCAATGGTTATTCCTTTAGTTTGAATGTATCGCTGAGATTCTCGCCGATGAAAACTATGGCTATGACTTAAGGGGTCAGAAAAAGGTTCTACATCTCACTTTATGTCTTACCAAAATGTTTCTTTCAGTTTTCCTTTTGATCACCGAGACATACTAGTTTCTCCTACCGATGGAACCTCATTCAGCACTACTCTCTTAGCTCTCGCTGATGAAACCTATTTCACTAAACGTATCTCCAAGTATAAATAATGTCGCCATGACATAAAGGTCATTAATGACTCCATGACTTCATTATGATGGTAACAACAGGACCCACCTCCTGCTTTATCAGTGAGACCAAACAGATGTTATGGGACATTACACTGATGGCCTAAGTCTAGCCTATATAGTCTATTGTGCCTCAATCAGTAAAAATCTTATGTGCTCGATATGACTCACTCTGAGGATTATTGTCTCGGCGATAAGATCACTTTGTATTATGATTGGTATGACTTACAATGGATTGTTATGACATATATCGATAACCATTGTCTCGCTGATAGAATCCTTATGTCGCTAAGACAATGAACTGCATCATGCCAATATGAATTCTTTTATTGGTGAAACATTTCCAACCTCCTGTTGATAGTCTACAAAAAGACAAACATTAGTAAAAAAGGCTTCTTGGATCAGTGAGACTTGTATCATCTCTTGTCGATATGCTTTATACATTGAAATGCTTAGGGCCAAGTGAATTCTATAGGACCAAAAGATAAAATATGGGAAAAAATGATATGCGAAGAGGATTCTTATGCTTATGGTATGGGTATTTTTGGAAAATCAGGAATATAAACAACTATAAATTTTTTCAAAATTTTACAGTTCTAACACCATCGACCTCCATTGACCTTTGAATGATTCCCCTATTGAATGTTATGGTGAATGACCAACTGCAAAATGTTCTCAATTTAGAGGCCTCTAATCATATCTACATGGCAATATTAGTATGAACAATGATTGCATATCTAAAACTATCTTAAAGAACATTCATTAATCCACATGTAGAATTAACATAGATAGTCCATATAACATGTCAATGTCATTAAAGATTTGCAGAAATAAAATTAGGACCAATGTCTATGGTTTTGAGGAAATATCAACATTCAAACATCAAGGTCCATGAAAACTTCAGTAAATAGATCATAAATTATACCAAAATTAAACCATAAACTAGACTCATCACTCCCCCCAACCTAAGATTTTGTTGGTCCTCCAATAGGGGAAGGGTTGTTCTTCTACTTAGTCAATGCCCTAAAATTTGTAACTACCAACTATCCTACATCAGTGCTTGTTGTGCATGAATCAAGAACCCAATAAAACCATTGTTTTTTGTCCAATTTGTTCCATCTTTCTCTCTCTGTAGCAATATCATAGTGGTAATACCTAAAATTTGGCACAGGCCACATCAAGAGGGGTGGTTGAAAAGTCAGTGGGAGCCAAAATTGCCCCTTTTTCCTTCCAATCTATATATATCTATCAATTCTCTTAAGTGTTGCAACATAGTTCTGTATAGAGTGGGGCTCAACTTGTTTTAGCTCATTAGTTAGGTTGTTACATCTTTGTGACATGTATCTCTTCATAGTTTCCTCTTTTTCTTTTTCCACCACCTCATATTCACTGTAAACTGCTTCCATCCAAGGCATGATCCTATTACCATAGCTAGGTCTGAGAAGAATTTTGTGCCAATCCCTATAAATGTCCCTTGGGTTTCTTGATTCAGCCTTGATGGGCAGAGGGATGTTCGATTCCATTTGCTTATAAGCCCTATATTGTTGTCCCCAATCAATCTCATTCTATACCTAAGACATAAATGCCCTTAATTGGACATTCCCAACATAAAATAGTTGATTCCAGTCATGGTCTTGAGTCACAACATAATTATGAAAATATAATTTATACAACAAATTCTTCATCTTCAGGGAAGCAATCTGATAAGCATTGAAAAATTCAATAGGAGTCTCAATGGAAGGGTTCAAACTTGAGACAATCCTTGCTAGCCTAAAAGAAAGATATTTCTCCTTCAAATGCAGATCATAGACCCTTGGAGGGGTCCAGCATTCTAAAATATGGGGTACTAAGGCTGTCATATCATCCACCTTCTTTACAGTAGCAATTTTTGCATCATTGTCTTCAATCTCCTCATCTCTCTTTTGAATTTCCTTCTTCAGCCTGTGTTTCTCCTCCTTCCATTCTTCTTCCCTTCTTTGCATTTCTTTCCATTAATTCATAGCTACCATGTGCATTGAAAAGTCAGGGGGGTTATGTATTCCTACCAACATTTTTCCTAGCACTGATGCTTGCTCTCCATATAGTACCAGCTATAGGGATTTAGGTTGTTCAGTCAATTCTAGCTGCAGGGGTAATGATTGTTCTCCCAATTCTAGTTGTAGGGCTTCTTGTTCCTATTCTTGGTCATGCTATAGGAACTCTTGCTGTAGGATCTCTTGCTATAGGAAATCCTGATTTTCCTCATACCCTTGATTCTCAACTTATTCTACAATATCAACAAGATATGCCAGTGTTATGTTTGTTGCTTTCTCAAATATGTCATCTTCTTCGACATTCACTTTCCCCATTGGAGCTCATGTGTCCCCTTTTGGTGTTTCTCTAGGCTTAGGTCTTTCCTGTGGAGACATATCAAAGGCTAGTCCATCTAGTCTTGATTTTCTAGGAGGGCTTTAACATTTTTCTTTGGTTGCAGGATGAATAGTGTCAGCCTTCCACTTCTTAGAGCTTGGTACTTCCTTTTCTCATTTTTACTTCTCTCTTTTATGCCCTAGTTTTCATTAGGATTCCAAGAGGAACATCATCATCATAATTTGGAGAGGAACTTTCTTTGTTTGAGTGCTCTGTCTTAAAATATCTAATCTCTATGGTTTGTTCTACTACATGAGGGTTTACACTAGGGCTCGCGCTAGAGGTTGAAGCACTAGGAGTGGCTTCAGTCATGCTCAATATCCTACTAGACCTATGGTGTTGAGGTAAAACCCTAGGTCGTAAATGATCTAGTCTAATTTGATCAATATTTATGAATTCTTCCCAAGTCATCTCAGATAGATCAAGTAGAGACTTCTCAACTAACAATTTTGATCAAACAATGGTGGGAAACAAAATTGTCCCTACCTTTTTGGGTCTCAGTCACCATGTTTGAAAGAAGGTGGTATAGCATGTTTGACACATTCATCCTCCTCCCATGCCTCATATGATTCAAGATTTTGAAGTGCATGAAATGTAGATTCGAGTGGCGTCCTTCACAGGTGATATATTTTATAACGTAAACAACTATTTTCTTCCGTGGCTCAGGAAGAGAGGTTCTCTTCACACCTTGTTTGTCCACACTCAATGGAGGGTCACCAGGTTTTGTAAATTTGGCCCTAGCTAAGCTGGTGTCTTTGGAAGTAGGGTAATTTTCACCATCAATAGGAAACCTTGTAACTTATGCAATTCTTTCTTCAGTGGCCAATACTTCTAGCCCTTTTACCGTGGCTTTTCCCTCAGACAATGTCTAGGAAAATTCTAATGCAATGTCTTCATTAAAACCATTCAGCTTCAGGAAGTATTCTAACCAGCCATAGTTTCTGAATTCAACTTGTGAAGGTGAATCCTGTAGTAATACGTCATGAACCGTGGGTTCATTCCTGATTAACCCACCTCCCATTGTCTGCAATCATAATCACTCTGCAAATTTTTCCTTCTTGCAACACTTCCAAATTTCCAATGCCAATGTCATCTGAATTTTCCTTTTCTATTTTACCTTTTGGCAACTTAAGATTATGACAAGATCAATAATGGTAGTAAATGAGTAATAAAGTAAGGTTATGATGGAGAAAAATGGTAGTGGTAGTTGGTGTCACCTCATACATACGATTCGTCATCTCACTTAGAATTCAAATTGGCTCAATTTAAACTTTGCTGACGTAGACTAGCATGGACTGACATGGGGGAAAAGTATTCACATCTTTTCCCCCCAGCCTAAATTTGAGTATGTGTCCTCACATGCGAGGTGTTAAGGATGATTTGATAGGGATAGGGAATAATGACATGCTATGGTGAATGTCCGTATTAATTCAAAACAATTAAATGAATGCACTAAAGACAATTAAGATATAGCAATTAATGCACACATACCTAGATTTGTGGAAGATTCATTGCAAAGATTGTGGAGAAAGTACCAATCCCCTTTTAAGAAATAAGTTGAGAATTTAATGAAAATGAGGTCGAATGAGGTGAAGTGGAATGAAGTGAAGTGATGGAAGAGAGAGAAAGGTGGAGATGGATGGGCAGATGGGTGGATGGGTGAAGAAGTGGACTCTCAAAAAATGGAAGCTTTATTATGATAAGTACATACCTTAAGTTGGCTTGTGATACATTCTGAGGTGATGGTCATTAACAAGCAACTTAAATCTGACTGGGTCAATAGTAGTGAGCTAAATAGCACCATTGGGGAATACTTCAGTGATCTCATATGGTCCTAGCCACCTTGTCTGCGATTTTCTTGCATTATCTTGATACCTTGAGTCATAGAGCAGGGCCCAATCCCCTGGTTGGAATTTATTGTCCTTGATGAATTTTTCATGCCACTTGATTATCTAATTCTGCACTACCTTTGTATGATGCAAGTTTTCTCTCCGTATCTCATCCAAAGCATTTAGTTGCATGATTCTTTCTCTTTGTGCCTCAAAGATATCCATCCCCAAATCTACTATAGTCCTAAGAGTATTATGTTCAAATTCAATAGGCATCATAGCTATCTTTCCATACAAAAACTCAAATGGAGTGAAGCCTAGAGTTGTTTTCCAGGTAGTTCTGTAGGCCCAAACAACTTCTAGTAACCTGTTTACCCAATCCTTTCTATGGATAGCTACTGTTTTGGTTAGAATAGCTTGAATTTCTCTGTTGGTCACCTCAACTTGGCCATTGGCCTGGGGGTGAAAAGGAGTAGATTTCCTGTGTCTTATGTTGTACTTATTAACTAGTGCTACAACAAGGGTTGATGTGAATGGGCCCATTGATCAGTCACTATCTCTCTTGGAACTCCATACATTGTGAAAATATCTTCATAAATAAATTCTACAACCTTATTGTCTCTTGCATGCTTCATGGCCTTATCTTCTACCCACATAGTTACATAATTAGTGCATACTAGGATATAAGACTTACCATTTTATGGAGGGTTAATGGGTCCTACAAAATCCAATCCCCACTTGTAAAAGGGAGAGATTACTACCTGAGGATAAAGTGGCATCTCATCATATTTGGTTGGCATGTCCATTCTTTGGAATCTCACATTTTCTTGTATACCTTCATGCATCCTTGTGAATTGTGGGCCAATAGTATCCTATTTTCAAAATATTCATTGTTGTCCTCTTCGCTACAAAAATTCCTCCACATGGTTCGTTGTGACATGCATGCAAAGTGTCATATGTATCATCTTCCCTCACACATCTCCTCATGACATGGTTTGGTCTAGTATAAAAAAAACATCTAGCAATCCATGAAAAAGGAAAAGATTTTTCAATGAGCACTCTTCTCTCTTTTGGAGAGAAGTGAGGAGGAACTCTCCCTGTAACTTGATAATTATCTATGTTAGCATACTAGTGTGTTTGCACATTGATGGAGAATAGATTCTCATCAAGAAAAGAGTCATCTATGGCTTGATTGTCCCCTAATGTGGTCAGCCTTGAGACAAAGTCTGCAACAACATTGGCCTTCCTTCGTTTATCCATAATGGTTATGTCAAAATCCTACATCAACAACAACCATCTTGCTAGCCTACCAGAGATCAAAGGTTTATTCATGAGATATCTAATGGCTACATGATGAGTGTGCAAAAAGATATAATAGTCTATTATGTAGTTCTTGAATTTTTTTAGGGCATAGATCACTACCAACATTTCTTTTTCTATCACTGTATAGTTGAATTCAGCTCCTTGCAAATTTTTGCTGACAAAATAAATGGCATTTTCAATGGCTCATTCTTTCTGTCCTAAGATTGCTCCTATGGAATAGTCTAATGCATCTATATGGATGTGGAAAGGAAGCTCCCAATTAGGTCCTTTGAGTACAAGAGCATGAGTCAAAGCTGCCTTCAAATCAAAAAATGCCTTGTCATAGTCTTCTGTCCATTGGAATTCGGTATCTTTGGCTAGGAGAGTGTATAATAGTGCTGTTATTTTTCTAAAATCCTTGATGAAACACCTATAATATCCTATATGGCCCAATAAAATCCTAAAATATTTTTGTTTTCTAGTTGTGGGAAGATTTGTAATCACCTCAATCCTTGCAAGATCTACTTGAATTCCTTTATAAGATATGTAGTGGCCAAGAACTACACCTTCCTGCATCATCATGAAGCACTTTTCACCATTTAAAGACAAATTTTGGTCTTCACATCTCTATAGGACTCTCCTGAGATTTTCCAATGCCTCATGTAAATCAACACCATAGGTGGTAAAGTCATCCATGTAAATTTCCATGCAATCAAGATAGATATTTGAAAATATGCTAATGAATGCCCTATGAAAAGTTGCAGGTGCATTGCATAATCCAAATGGGAGTATTGAGTAGGAATAGGTCCCCCATGGATAGGTAAAGGTGGTATTCTCCTGGTCCTCAGGTGCAATTTGGATTTGGTTGTAGCCGTTGAATCCATCTAGAAAAGAAAAGTATTGCTTTCTTGCAAGTGAGTCCAAAACTTGATCTATGAAAGGTAAGGGAAAACAATCCTTTTTGGTGGTAGCATTGAATTCCCTATATCAACAAAAACTCACCATTTCCCTCCTTTCTTGGGAAAAATCACCAATCGAGACACCCACTGGCTACCTGGAATGGGGTAGATAAATCTTGCATCTAGCAATTTCTACAGTTCCCCTTTTACAATTTCTCTTAGTGCAGGATTAATACTTCTTTGTGGCTACCTCACTGGGGTGAAATCATCTCTAAGTAAATTATGTGAGTACAAAGGTTAGGTTCCAATCCCTTCATATCATGATAGTCCCACAAAAATGCATGTTGGTGGGTCCTCAGTAAGTTTTCCAATAACAACTACTATTCTTCATTTAGTTTGTTGTTAATATTCAGATATTTTCCTTCTAACACCTGCACTTGTGTAGTTAACTCTATCATAGCTGCTTCATTAATACATGGTACCTTGAGTTCATATGGAAGCAATGTATGGGACATACCTATTGCTACAGTAAGTTTGGCTGTAGGAAGAGTGACTGTAGGAAGAGTGGCTCTAGGAAGAACGTCTGCAGGAAGAGTGGTTGCAGGAAGAGCAGTTAGAAGTGTCTTGACTGGAGCAACAAAATGAGAAGATGATGCTTCCTCCACTTCATAATGATTCTAAATGATGTTTTCCAATACTTCATCTTCATCTTGGAGCTGCATAAAAGAGCTTCTTCCTACCATCATAAGCTATGCCACAAAATTAACTTCCTTGGCCTCTTCACTAGCATGTGGCCATACGAGATTATCCTCATCATGGGATGGCTGAGTAGGAGGATATAGAACAAAATTTTTGGTTCTCCTCCCATCAAAAATGGTCATGTCACTTGATTGACATCCAATGTAACCATCTTTAGTTTCTAACCACGGCCT
The DNA here is from genome assembly GCA_007258455.2 of Sequoia sempervirens. Classification (NCBI taxonomy): domain Eukaryota; kingdom Viridiplantae; phylum Streptophyta; class Pinopsida; order Cupressales; family Cupressaceae; genus Sequoia; species Sequoia sempervirens. The sequence goes on from VDFB02000003.1 coordinate 424,715,148, forward strand.
TCCAAGAATAATGGGATACTTTCCTAGTGTAGCTTTAGGAGAAAGAATCATGAAATCTGCTGGGTACTCCCAAGAGTATAGAATTACCACAAGATCCTCTACTATACCATCAGGGTTCACGGTAGAACTATTAGCAAGTTGCAGGACAATAGGTGTAGATCTCATGCTTGCAACATTTAGTTGTTGCAGGATGTCCTTAGTCATTATGTTTATTGCTACCTCGAAATCAATCAAAGCATTCTTTATTTGGATCCCATTTATAACAACTCCTACCATAGGACCACCTAGGTCATTATACTTAGGGACAACCACTTTCTCAAGCATGATGTCAGCTAGCTGTCCCACCATAGTAATCGTAGTGGGGTCTTTCTTCTTCCTACTTGGTTTCTCGAGGCATGCTTCCTTGATTGATTTACCACATATGGGAACATATTTTATGGCATGGAATAGAGGTATCTAGACACATATAAGCTTTAGCTGATCCAAGATGTCAAAGGTTGTGTCCTTTTTTTCTTCCTTTTTCTTGGAAAATTACAATCTCTGAGGAAATGTTGGTTCTTGTTTAGTCCACTTGACTGGGACTGGTTCAGGATTTTTAGGTGCACCTAGCTGAATGAGATCATTTAGAGGTTCCTCTTCCATAGGAAGCTTAGTGATAATGGGCTTGGAAGTGGCTGGTGAAGTAGTTCCTGAATGCAAGTGGATGTCACTCACACTCACAACATATGTAGGGAATTGATTTGAATCAGTAGAGTATATAGGCTGTTGTTGTGGTTTGTTATTTGGATTGGGTGTGGGCTAAGATGGTAGCAGAGTAGGTTTAGGTGGATTTTAGCATGAATCAGTAGGAGGAATTATAGTAGGTTTTTGGGGTTGAGAAGGTCGCTTCATGTAACTAGTTGTCTGGGTTGGCCATTGTTGTCTTCCCCTCCATTGATTTGTTTGCTGTCAATTTCCAGGAGGTCGCTACCAATGTCCATGAAACTGTTGCCAATTCCCCTGAGGTTGCTGCCACTAGGATGGAGAGTTTTGATGATTGTGCCAAGCATTTGGAGGGTTACCCCAAGGCTGTGGTGGATATCCTCCATAGTTGGATGGATATGGGGCTTGCCATTGGTTACCAGATGAAGAGGAATTGAAATATGGCCCAACAAAAGATAGTGGATCTTGTAGCATACCTTATCTTGGAGCCCAAGGCCTCCTTTGTGCAACATAGTAGACTTGATCTTCTTCAATCTAGATTGGTTTGAACTCGGGTGGAATCTACTTATTTTCAATATTAGCTACCATCTTGCATCTACATTACTTCTTTTGTATGCAATGGGAGAAATACTCTGCCAACATTGTCTCTGCCTCCTCTTGTTTCTTCTTGGCCTGAAGTGTATCCAAATGAGTAGCTAGATTGTTTATGACATCTTGCTTAAAATATGCTAGCAAGTTTGTGATCTCCATCCTTGAAACTCCATTGGTAGATGACTTACCCATAGAGGACTGGTAAGCTCTCCCTTTATTTGAAGCTGCCCTAAAATAGTTATGGCATATTTTCTTGATGTCTTCCCAGGGAACTTGGGTGATATATCCTCCTACCATCAGGTCTAAGGAATTAGTGTAGCTCTCATTAATTCCTCTTAGGAAAAGTAGTTTTGTGATTCTTTGTTGAGGGTATGGTGTGGAGATTTCTATAAATATAATAGAAACTATGTAATGTATTCTATTGTTGATCTAATTAAAACAAAACACTATTAACAGAACTTTAAATTGAAGAAAATTTGAAATAAACTTGGCTATAAAATAACAATTCTTCAAGAACGTTCCGTCTTTCTCTATCTCCAGAGATTGGTTTGAAGCTTTCTAGCTCTCAGATTGTGTGAGCTTCTCCAAATGACTACTACAGAACGAGTATGCAAAGAAAAACTATTCTATATGCTGGTGAAGATGGACATGGGCTGTAATTATGCACAGGGGCTGTAGATTATGTACAGGGGCTGTAGATGAGATGAATCATGATTCTGTTACTATGATTGCTATGCTATTGCTGTGATAATGCTATTGCTATGAATGCTAATACTATTTGCCTATAGTTTACTTGCCTAAAAATCCTATATCATTTGGAGTTCCCGGCAGCTGTATTTATAGATTTTTGCAGGCTTCATCCTGGCTGGCAAGAATCTACGGCTGTGAATTGTCTGGTATGTTTGAATGGTGAGAGATTGAGAAGTTGAGAAGAAAAGGGAGAAGGTTGAGAGGTTGGAGAGAAGAATGGAAGCTTGTCTTCAACCCACGGGAACAAGCCTGCACAGGAACAGAGAAATTTAATTTTCTGTTTTGGCAGTTTGTTTCCCGGGAGTTGAAGATAAATCCCAAATTAAATAAATATTTAAATTTATTTAATTTCCTTTATTGCTTTTTGATATTTGATATTTGATTTTTTTGAAAACTATAGAAGAATTAATTAAATATTTTGGTAATATTTAATCATGAATGACTTTAGAAGATTTTTGAAATATTTAGAAGAATTTAATTAAATATTTTTGGAAATATTTAATTATGAATAGATTTTTGAATTGATTTAGAGGAATTTTGAAATGATTTAAAAATGAATATTAGATTAGAAGAAATAATCAAATATTTTGGAATATTTAATTATAAATGATATTTAGAAGAATTATAATATTTTAATCTTTATTTGAATAAAATATTCAAACTAAGATTATATGATAATTAATATAAATAAATTGTAACATTTATTTAATTAATTAAGAAATGAATATGAAAAGGTGATTAAATATCTAATCGAAATGAAATCATGAACAATATAAATAAATTATTTAAATTTATTTATACGTAGATAGAATCAAAAGATTTTAATTAAATATTAAAAATATTTAATTAATTACCAGACAATGTGATATGACCATTTTTAAGTGTATACATTTTGCCCCTCTTTGAAGTGATGTGTTTTACGCATTACTTCAAAGAATTTTTGAAATTTTGCCCCAAATATTGATTTTTGATTTGTTGATAGATATATGCCCCCACGAACGATGAATCGATGTTTGAATTTTTTTAGATTTTTGTGGAATTTTTCAATTTTTTTGATTTTGAAGATGTCGATTCATCGTTCGAAAATAATGATGTGAAGAAACTTACCCGAAGAAATATTAAATGAAAATTTGATGAAGAAATTTCCCCTTGTATGTAATTTTTTTTTGATAAAATGCCCTAATTTTACCATTATATAGGTTAAAAATGTCATTTTCCATGTCATTTTCAATTTTAACCTAGTAAAATTTGTAAATTTTGAGCTCTGGGTTGACAATCATGGCACTTCCAGTTTACCTACACCGTTTCGAGCGTATCCGACGTTATCAGCGACCAGCGCACTACGGACCTCCGGTATGTATCTCATAACTCCTTGTTTGTGGATAATTTCATTTTGCGCACGTTTTTAATGTTTTAATTCAAAAACATTGAGTTTTAGCGCTCTTAAAGTTTTTCGTAGCGCACTCAACAATTTTCGTAGCGCATACAATATTGTAGCGTCCTTAAGGCGTATCGTAGCGCATTTGAAATTTTCCACAGCGCATAATTTTCCATAGCGCCCGTGATATATTTCATAGCGCTTTTGATTATTTCCATAGCGCATATGAAATCATAGCGCACCTGATTTGTTTTATAGCGCTCTTAAAAATTATTATAGCGCAAACTTTTCCATAGCGCCCGTGATATAAATCATAGCGCCATTAATTGATTCTGTAGCGCAAAATTTTATTTAGCGCTGATAAAGATTTTTGTAGCGCATACAACTAGTTTTGTAGCGCTTTTTGTTCCACATGATAAATTTGTTTCCCAAATTGTTGGAGAACAAATAGTAGTTGATAAATTTGCTTTTAAAGTTATTAAAAACAAATAGTATAGATAAGTTTTCTTCTAAAGTTGTTAGAAAGAAACTTGATGTTGATTATTTGCGTGCCATGATGATGGAAAACAAATAATTTGATTGATTCATTTTGAATTGATATGTTAAAATGATTTGATATTGATGTTGTTTTGATAATGTATGTGAACAGGAGAGACTAGGTCTCTTGCAGATACGAGAGGCTTTTCTGAGTACATGGTCATTGATTCCACATTTATTACAGTCTGATAGAGATGTCATTGATGCCTGTGGTTTGACTTCATTACTTGATATGCCCGAGGTTCGCCTCAATAGGGCTCTATTGACAGCACTTGCAGAGAGGTGGCATAGCGATACCAACACCTTTCATTTACCAACCGGCGAGATTACAGTGACTCCTGAGGATGTATATCGCATCCTACGGATCCCAGTGATGGGAGAGGTAGTTGTGTTTGACAGACGAGAGGCTGGAGGTACTCTTGCTTTGAGACGGATATTCAGAGATGATCAGATAGCTGGGTACTACATCCCATGGAGTGAGATTACAAATTCCTACCCACCACTACCAGCTGTGCTTGCAGGTTTCATTGGAGGTGTGTTGTGCCCCGACCATAGGTCGAAGGGGTTCGCGATCGGATGGGGTCGTGTCTTAGAGAGCATGGTGATGCAGGGCACACGATATGCATGGGGTACCTGTATGCTAGCCCACCTATATGACGAGTTACATCACATTGTCTATGGTAGAGGCCGGAGTTTTGCGGTTGGATGCTCATTATTACAGATATGGGCATGGGAGCATTTTGCAGTGTTACGTCCATTGACTCGAGGAGATCGACCAGCTGGTCGAGCATACAGATGGAGATATTCACATATTATTGCTCAGCCTAGACTGGGCAAGCTAGTGTATTGGCAGCGGCTATTGGATAGTTTGGATACAGTATGCTGGAGGCCATATTTGGATTGTGAGCCATGGCCAGAGGATGCGAGGGAGATACCTTTTGTATGCACTTCCAGATTTTTGATTGGACGGACCACATGGATTTTAGAGAGATTTCTTGCTGGACGTGTATTGCGACAGTTTGGTCGAACTCAGGGTATGCCTGTTGGTTCAGCTATTTATGCACGGCGACAGGCAGAGCTTGCAGTGTGGGGCCCACGGATCTCTTATGATGCAGCTGTTGCAGAGTTCCTCAGTTTAGGTGCACAAATGTGGGACTACCAGGCGGATGTTCTGGATGCAGGGGCGACACATGAGTATGTTCAGTATGTTCTACAGCATCCTCCTCCACGCATGTTTGATCCTGATGAGGCCGTTGCTCCTG
>VDFB02000003.1:424720467-424804119 GCA_007258455.2 Sequoia sempervirens
TCTGTCTTTCGATCTCAAATGGTTGATGTAGATCTGGTAAGGCCAAAACTGGTGCGGTGCTCAACTTTCCCTTCAAAGTGTCGAAAGCCTTCTGCTGTGGACCTCCCCACTGAAAAGTTGCCTTTGTACTGGTTAATGCATGTAATGGTGATGCTATAAAAGAGAAGTTTGCAATAAACTTTCTCCAATACTGAACTGCACCTAGAAAACTTCTGACCTCTGTGACTGTACTTGGCTTAGGCCATTTTACAATAGCTTCGACCTTCGCAGGGTCTACTTTCAATTGACCACTCCCTACGACATAGCCTAAGTACACCAAGGATATCTTAGAAAATTCACATTTAGACATCTTTACATACAATTTTTCTTTTCTCAATACATCAAAGACTTTCTTTACATGACTTACATGATCTTTCAAAGTTCGACTGAATACCTCAGATTTATCATCTTCTTTGGCTTTTACAAGCATCAATGCAAAGTTTTTACTTGAATTGACCAACCTCTTCATTTGACCAGCATTAACTAGTGTAAGATTAGTCTTCACCTTATGTGCCCGTACAATGTATTCTACTCCATCTTTAAAAAGATGATACTTATTCTCCTCCCTATAAAATATTGCTTTTTTGTCATAAAGATAAGGACTCCCTAACACAAGCCCACAAATATCTAAAGGGACCACATCGACTTCTACCTCATCTACAAAGTTTGCAGTGATAGCAAATCTCAATTTACATTGTTTAGTTACTTGTAGTTGAGCATCATCGCAAACCCATCCAAGTGGATATGGTTTTGGATGAGGTGTTGTAGCCAAATTAAGTTTCTTTACAACTTCTTCAGATATTAAGTTGACTTGTGAACCCGTATCAAACAGAGTATCAACCTTAGTATGTTTTGTTACAACACGAATGTGAAACAATTCATTTCTTTGCTTATCAACCTTAGGAGGATTCTTTACTTGTGCTGGCGTTAAAACTCGGATAGAGAGATATACACTTTTACTTTACCTTAGTTTGTAGCGGCATCTTGCGTTTCATCTCGGTCGGGCAGAATCTTGTTGGATAACGCAGTAGTCTTCTTGCCTTTATTACCTCCATAGCTTTTCGGCCTCAACTCAGGATGAAGCTTCCAGCATCTCGAATCATCATGCCCCTCTTTCTTGCAATGGGAGCACGTAGGTTTCTCACCCTCTTTCTTAGCTGTAGCTGTTTTCTTCCCTTTGCCTTTATCTTTGTCTTTGTCTTTCCCTTTAGACTTACCCTCGAACTTAGATGGCTTCTTAGAAAATTTATCACTAAAAGTATTCTTACCCCTTGACTCTATATGAGTAGCTTGAACAGACACCTCGTCTAGATTGTTGGGACTCAACATCAAAATAGTGTGCCTAAGGTAAGAATGTAAACCACCAATATACTTAAGTAATGTGTCTTGGGTATACAAGGGAACATTTAGAGCAATGGCCCATTTCCTAAACTCATGAGTATACTCCTGGACAGACTGCCCCTTACCTTGCCTAAAGGTTTGCCAATTCATGGTTAACTGTTGCATGTAACCTAAAGGGTAGAATTGTTTCCTAAGGGCAGCAACAAACTCCATCCAAGACATATTAACATGACCATGGCGAGCAATTTCTTCACGAGTTTTACTCTCCCACCAGGTGAGAGCTGTACCTCCCAACCAGAGAGTTGCTAATTGAATCCTAGAAGCATCTTCTACTAGGCCTTGTATCCTACAGTATACTTCTACTTGTTGGATCCAATCGTCTAACTTCTCAGCATTTAACTCCCCACAGTATTTAGGTAACTCAAATTTTACATCAAGCTTAATTACAGGCTTAGATTTTCTCTTAAATGGATTTACATTAGAAGAAGGAGAAGGAGAAGGAGGAGAAGAAGGGGGAGAAGAAGAAGAGGGAGAAGATGGAGGAGGAGTTTTTGGAGCTTTCCCCTCTGTGTCTTTCTGATCTTCCTGCTTCTTGTGCTTTGAAGAACCTCCCTTTTCGTGCTTCTTCTTGTCTGCATACAGTTCGTCCACCATTGCCTTCATGTCAAGGAATAGCTTCTGGAAATCCTTGACACTAAGCTCTGAACTTTGTCCACCTTCTTTTTCTTCCATCTGTGACGGTTGATTAACTCTTCGTCTTCCGATTTCTGGATTGTATTCTTCAAGTTCTCCTTCGCCTCGTTGCAACCTGGATCTCGTTAGCATTCAAATTGTAATACAAGCCACATACATAGCTCTGATACCAACTTGATCTATTTAGGATCTAGGACTAGTTGCTTACAGAATGCTTAACGTTAAAAGATCAATTATTACAACGCTTAATTTAAACGATTACAAATTAAAATGCTCAAATGAAATAAATGAACATAAAATAATTAAATGCCAAGAATAAACTGAGAAAGAAAAGAGAGAAGAAATAGAGAGACGAAACCAAAGTTGATAACGGAGTTCGTCCCTAAGGACTACGTCTCCGGGTCCCTCTCCAATGGAGGACCGATCCGATTAGCTCCAAATTCAATTACAATGGCTTCAAGACTATCTCCTTCAAGCATTCAGTAGCATGACAGTACTCTGATATGCAGAAACGTCTTCAAGAACTCTCGAGCATTCTCTCGCTATCTCCACCTGGACTTGGAAAATCAAAGGCCTATACCCCCTTTTTTATACAAAAAACTTGCCTAATTAGGCTTAACCACTCCATTAAATGCACATCTTCCTCCATCATGTCGTATCAGGTCTAGTTTATCCTCTGACATCTTTTGGATATAGGTTGTTTTGGTGGTTTTGATTGTTTTGGCTTAATATGCCTTTTGTTAGGCATTCGGCTAACAAAAACTCAACAAAACAAACTACGGCCACTATATTTTTAGACATTATCTCGTGGCCTACCGGTGGGTTATTATTTTGTTACAACAGTGGTCGGCGGTTCCAACCCCGCCGACCACGCTTTATCGTTCACCACTGATAAATACAAACACTAAAACAAACCCGACTCCCAAGTCTATTGAAAGACACCGACGGGTGCAACGGTGAGCAGATATTTTGGCATATCGTTGGTCGGGGGTTCCAACCCCCGCCAACCGTTTTTTTAGCAATATCCTGCCGAAGTGTTAACAAAACAAACCCATGATCTATTATTGGTAGCGTAGATTGCGGTGGTCCAACGGTGTGTGGGCTGGCTTTCGCCCGCGAGGTCAGGGGTTCGAGCCCCACATATCTTTTGTTGAAACAAACTCACTTATCCGTCGGTCAAAGGAGGGCAAGCGTAGGATGCCACGTGTCAATACACCATTCGCCAGAATCTGCTGACTCACTATCCACCTGTCAAGCTCCTATTCGCCAGATATGCTAACTCGGATGATGACTGGACTGCTGACGAATATGCTGACTGTGTGCCACCTATACTGCCATGTCCGAGTACGGATGCCACGTCACCGGTACGGATGGACACATGTCAACCAATGATTGGTCCGTACAGATGACTCATGCCACGTGTTGAGTTGAAATTCGTCCACTTGATTCCGTACTGTACAGACTGACACGTCAGCATGCTGACGTCATTAGTACCCTCTAAGTTGACTGAAGTTTGACTGCTTCTATCTCGAACATACGATGTCGGATTTCGACGAAACGAACGCCGTCAGAATCATCTCGATGAGCTCTTCGCGATGACGCCAATTCTGTCGATTTTCAAGATGATTATTTTTTTCACCTTCTGGACGCCCCTGAAGCCAGTTTGACTGGTAGTTTGACTGACCGTAACTTGCACAAACGGAGTCCTTTTCGACCCGTTCAAGTTGCGTTGGAACCAGGACGTCATTCTCTTTCTGATGAAGCTGAAATCTGGAGCATTGGGAACACTTCAATTTTCATTGAAAAATTGTCCCCCGGATCATGACCTCTTGTTGTTACATTAACCTATTGATATTCTTGTTTTCCTTTAATTTTGATAACATTAATCCGATTATCATCTGTATAAATATGACGGATTATATTGTCTTCAACATTATGTATGCTTTTGGCTTTGGTATCCGATGTTTCCCCCTTTTGGTAATTTGGCAAAGGATCTTTGAATGCTTGATGATCATCATTGGTATGATGTCCCTCAATTGTAATAGTACCATTGTCAATTAAATCTTGTACTAGATTTTTCAAAGCTTGACAATTGTTTGTCTTATGGCCTTTACATCGATCATAATTGCAATAATACAAGTCATTCCATGATGTTGGTTTAACTCGTGGCTCATAATCTCTTTGTGGTGGCAAAGTGATAACTTTATTATCAAGAAGTTCCTTGAGAGCAGATTCAAGAGATTAACCCAAAGCAGTAAAAGTCCGTCGATTTGAAAAGAATGAAGGTCTAGACGGATTTGATATTTGGGTATTGCCAAGATTATTATTGAAATTACCACGATTTTGATTGGCATTTTGATTGGTCATGTTCTCTTGCTTGGAAATTTGTCCTTGTTGATTGTTATTTCCTTGTTGTATTGTATTTCCTTGTGAATTGTTTCTTGGAGTACTTGATAAATTGAAAACGGATGGTCTTGTTCGTAAATTATTTGCATCCACTATACCATCATTAACAACATTTTTGTTTCTATTCCAAAACCTTGTTTTATCGTTGTTTTGATTTGATGTACTTGGATTATCAAGTTTTATCACTCCCCTTTTAACCAAGGCCCCTTCAATAGTGATTGCATTTTCAATCAGTTTTTCAAAGTTATGAGGACAATGAAGGTTAAGCCTATAGCTTAATTCTGGATCAAGGCTATTGATAAAAATATCCATCTTTTCCTTTTCAGGAATAGGACGAGAATATCGTGCAAATAACCTTCTCCATCTTTGTAAAAATGTAGTAAAGGGTTCTCCTACCTTTTGTTTCACTTTACAAAGATCAAGCATTGTTATTTGATGTTGAATATTGTAGGAGTATTGTGAGATAAACTGATTTATCAACTCCTCAAAAGTTTTGATAGGTGGAGTAATTTTTGAAAGCCACTCCATGGATTGTACGCCTAGACTTCGTGGAAATAATCGCATCAAGTAAGTATCATCATAGGCGAATTCAAGACTCATGTTTCGGAAATCCCTAACATGGTCTATGGGATCAGTTTTTCCATTATACCTATCATACTTAGGAATTTCACAATGTTTTGGAAATGGGATCATTTGAAGACTCCTATCAAATGGATAAGGATATATGTCTTCCAAAACATATTTCTTTGTTGTACCTCCTTGCATTTCCTTTATTTGCCCTTGTAATTCTTTGATCTGTTGATTAAGAGCACTAAAGTCATTAGGAGGATTTTTAGGATTTTGTTTAATCCCCTCTATGTCAAAGGTGTGAGGCAACTTAGCTCCTTGATTAGCTAATGTAAGGAAGTATTTTTCTTTGTTACGTTCTAGGATTCTCTCCATAAGAGTATGGAATTGAGGATCTTGTTCTGCTTCTTGAAGCTTTTCTTCCGTTATCTCATCAATATTAAATGTTTCCTCTTCTTTTTCATTTCGATCACCCATTTTACTAGTTGTAGTTTCTCTTTCGTCTTTTTCCATTTGTTTTTGAGATCTTGTGAAGACAGGCATAGATTTGTATCAAAATTTTACTCGCTTTTGATCAAAAGAGTGAAATAGTGCAATTGATGTGGTATGTATGAAGGTCAAGATAGAATGAAAATTCTATGACTTACATGAAATTTTCTAATCTTGTAACTTGTGTTGTTCCCTAAGTGAAAGGATGAAAATCCTGTTGGTGGGAATATAAGCAAAAGATCTAGAAAAGGATGGTTGTTGCACTTTATGAAGTTTTGATCATGGCTTTGTAAAAAGATGGATTTTGTGATAGATGCCCAATGTTTTCTAAGTTCTCTATTGTAAGATTTGATTTGGACGAGTAGAGTATTCAATTGCTGGTTGGGGAATATAACTAAAACGGATGCGTTGACTATGGTTATGCCTTTGAGAAAGGGCTCTTCTTTGAAAATAAGCTTGTGAATACAAAGGCTCTATGGCATAATCATCTGAAAGACCTCTAACACAATCATGATACCTATGAAGAAAAGTTGTATATTTAAGTAAAACTTTTCGACTTTGATATAAGAATTTTTGTTTCTTCAATAATTTCTTGTGGTTGAGAGGTTTCTTTGGCTTCTTAATCCTTTTGGAAACGGATTTTTTTACAAACTTTGTAGATTTCCAATCTCGTAACATGAGATTGATCAATATGATAATGAGTGTTTTGGATGATCTTTATCTAAATTAATGTAATGAAAACACATCAAACAAGTTGAAAACAATTGTTTTTAAGTCCTATGCTAAACATCAAGTGTGTAACCAAAATGTTTTTCAAAAATTGTTTTAACAGGTTTTACACATGACAAGCACTTCAAACAGACTCACTCTTAGTTCTCAAGTAGGTCATCATAGCAATCAACAGCCCACATCTTAAAACTGCGTTGACTCACACAGCCGTGTCACCCCCGAAAGGGCGCCCGTGTTTTTGTCTTTTCCAGGTGCGTACTCAGAGTGACGGAAGTGGATACCGGATCCCCTGAGCAAACAATCCTTGGTAGTTATATGGTGAGTATCTTGGGGGTAGATTCTTCCCTCCCCTGCACTGTAATTGAAATGATGTTTGGATACTGACTTGGTTAGTTACTACACTAGGTTCGTAGTAAGGATTTCCGTTCGGTGCGGCAAATGATAAACTCCCTCGAGAGACCTCCCTACCTTTAGAACAAAGGCTTTGGGGATGGTTATCATGCACACTACCGTCAAAAGAGGGTTTCCCCAATTTTGCTTTAAATTTTATAGTGGGGTGGAATAGCCTGGCTTTGGCTTGAACCCACTTGAGTCGTTCCTCTTCGGTGAGTACTTTTTCCCACAAGAGCAGGCTCTCTACAAGGTTGTAATAAAACTTAAAGATGCATAAAAAGGAATAAGTGAGTTTGGCATTTTGATCACCCAGTTAAGGGGAGAGCATAGGCCTATCACTTGAGAACAAAGCAAACACTAGATTCAATTTTAAGCACCAAACTAAAATTTTCTAAACTAAGTGAAGATTTTGCTTCACATAAAGAGAAAATTCATTTTAAGCTAAAATTGAAAAATGATTTGTCTATCCTAGGATTGGTTCGTTTTTCTTTAAATGGCTACCCTAGAATTGCTTCATTTTATCCTTTAGATGACTACCCTAGGATTGGTAAATTTTATCCTTAGATTATTAACTGTCCGCGGCTGCGTCGGAATCAGTTAAAACTAAACTACGAGTACAGATTACAGATTACAGTGTTTTAAAAATTTGCGCTGCAAGAAATATTATGGGCGCTGAAATAAACATTACGGGCGCTGAAAGATACTTCAAGGGCGCTGAAACAGAGTTTAAGGGCGCTAAAACAGACTTTACAGGCGCTGAAGGATTTTACGGGCGCTAAACAGATTTCACGGGCGCTGAAGGATTAGTCACGGGCGCTGAAATATTAGTCACGGGCGCTGAAAAATACTTCAAGGGCGCTGAAACAGACTTTATGGGCGCTGAAGGATTAGTCACGGGCGCTGAAAGATTTATCACGGGCGCTAAACTGGAAATGTTTTTCCGAAAACGTGTCGTCTGCGCTATTCCGCTGTTTTTCCTGTAACCTGTCAAAAAAAACTACAAACAAAACATTAAAAAGGGGGCAAAGGCCCCACGGTGGGCGCCAAAAATGTGTAATGTATTCTATTGTTAATCTAATTAAAACAAAACACTATTAACAGAACTTTAAATTGAAGAAAATTTGAAATAAACTTGGCTATAAAATAACAATTCTTCAAGAACGTTCCGTCTTTCTCTATCTCCAGAGATTGGTTTGAAGCTTTCTGGCTCTCAGATTGTGTGAGCTTCTCCAAATGACTACTGCAGAACGAGTATGCAAAGAAAAACTATTCTATATGCTGGTGAAGATGGACAGGGGCTGTAATTATGCACAGGGGCTGTAGATTATGTACAGGGGCTGTAGATGAGATGAATCATGATTCTGTTGCTATGATTGCTATGCTATTGCTGTGATAATGCTATTGCTATGAATGCTAATACTATTTGCCTATAGTTTACTTGCCTAAAAATCCTATATGATTTGGAGCTCCCGGCAGCTGTATTTATAGATTTTTGCAGGCTTCATCCTTGCTGGCAAGAATCTATGGCTATGAATTGTCTGGTATGTTTGAATGGTGAGAGATTGAGAGGTTGAGAAGAAAATGGGGGAGGTTGAGAGGTTGGAGAGAAGAATGGAAGCTTGTCTTCAACCCACGGGAACAAGCCTGCACAGGAACAGAGAAATTTAATTTTCTGTTTTGGCAGTTTGTTTCCCGGGAGTTGAAGATAAATCCCAAATTAAATAAATATTTAAATTTATTTAATTTCCTTTATTGCTTTTTGATATTTGATTTTTGATTTTTTGAAAACTATAGAAGAATTAATTAAATATTTTGGTAATATTTAATCATGAATGACTTTAGAAGATTTTTGAAATATTTAGAAGAATTTAATTAAATATTTTTGGAAATATTTAATTATGAATAGATTTTTGAATTGATTTAGAGGAATTTTGAAATGATTTAAAAATGAATATTAGATTAGAAGAAATAATCAAATATTTTGGAATATTTAATTATAAATGATATTTAGAAGAATTATAATATTTTAATCTTTATTTGAATAAAATATTCAAACTAAGATTATATGATAATTAATATAAATAAATTGTAACATTTATTTAATTAATTAAGAAATGAATATGAAAAGGTGATTAAATATTTAATCGAAATGAAATCATGAACAATATAAATAAATTATTTAAATTTATTTATACGTAGATAGAATCAAAAGATTTTAATTAAATATTAAAAATATTTAATTAATTACCAGACAATGTGATATGACCATTTTTAAGTGTATACAGAAACCTTAAAATGTAATCCTCTAGGCTCTCATCTTCCTTCTGCTGCATCCTGAAAATGTCATCTCCTCTCATGTCACTAGCCATGCAATATCCCTTATATTTCCCAAGGAATTTTGTCTTCATGTCCTCCCAAGTTTCCACAGTATCTCTACCTAGGATCATGAACTGTCTTAATGCAACCTCTTTCAAGGTGGTAGGAAATATCAAACTTGAACAAGAAAGTATCAGGGTCTTCTGTAACAAGTCCATAGAACTTAGGAATGGATAAATTAGGGATATTTTCAATATTTTCAACTTCATTCTGATGGGCAATGGGGAAAGGAAAAGCTAGTTGGTTAGGTCTATTTATATTTGCATCACCCATGCATGCTTGATGGATTTCCCAAGCAAAGGGATTCTCAAGCTGATTTTGGTCTTTAGAGGAAGCTTCAGAACTAGTTAGATCAGGAAATTCATCAACAAATAGGTTTGGCTCTTCTTCTTCTTCATTTCTTGGTAGATTTGGAAGCTCTTCTAGCTAGAATGTAGAATGGATCAAGATTATTAGGAAGGAATCTCCCATACGCATCTCTTCTCCTTCCTTTATGCATGCAGTATCAACTCACTATTAGCTAGCTCACACAAATAATTGGTAAATAATAAGGGGGTTCATTACTTCCTAAATGAGGGGTATACTAAGAACAAATTTCAAATATACTATAGCAAGAAAACTACCAATGACTCCAAAGGACCTCCTAGTTTGATACCATCCCCAACAATGATTTAACAACTAAGCCCTTACAACTATGATTCAAATATTGGACATCTAAACTGAATATCCATTTCAATCATCATGAAGGTGCATTTAACTTTTCAACCTAGGGATGTAAACTTGAAATGGGTCAGTACAATATGTGCACTAGAAATCCAAGGTAGCCATTTTCATTCTATAGGTAAAAAAGAAACAATGCTAAAAGTAAATTGATTGGAAAGGAATAACATAAATGTTGAACATCAACCAACAACTATAATAAGCTGAAATTCATGATGAAAATGAAAATCTGAGCAACAAACAAGAAACTACTTTGTCTGCTTTGGCTGCAGGAACAATCACAAAATGGAATTCTAGTGGCTATAGGAATAGATAGTGCCAAATTATTAACTAATTACTAAACAAAAAGTAATAAATAAAACAATACTAAACTAAATGATGAAATAATCACCAAGTGGGCCCCCTTGGATGAGTATCCTCTAAAACTAATGTAAACTTAGATGCATGGACTTATAACTTCATTTTATTCATTGGAAAGTATGAGTACAATAGAACAGTGTGACTGTATTACTGCAAGTACATCATCAGATTGTGAGACCTTTTGGGAAGGGGCATCTAACTCTTATTTACATTACTAACTAAGCAAGACGGTCGACTCCACGAATTGGGAGGATTCCATGTTAGGGAAAGCAGAGAAAGTGGAGAGGCGGTTATACATGCATGGAATCTAGTCAAACATATTTGTCTTAACACAAATTTAGCATAGCAGTAACACCTACATTTTCTCAACACCAATAAATACCATTTACAAGGTGGTTACAACTTGATTTTCATGAGGAATCTCTCACTGTCGACCTCTGTTGACCTTTCAAGGATTCCCCTGTTGAACATTATGGTGAATAACCAATTGGCAGAATCTTCTCAATTTAGTGGCCACTTATCATATATGTATGCCAATATTAGTACGCACAATAATAGCATATCTATAACTATCTTATAGAACATTCATTAATCCACATGTAGAATTAACAAAGATAGTCCATATAACATGTCAATGTCATTAAATATTTTAAAAAATAAAATTAGGCCCAATGTCTATGGTTTTGAGGAAATATCAATATTCAAACATCAAGGTCCATGACAGCTTCAACAAATAGATCATAAATTCTACTAAAATTAAACCATAAACTACACTCATCACCCTTCATTGTTGGAAATAGAATGAACAACAAAGGCTAACTTCAAGCATAGTTCAAACTTTCAAATATTTCTGCAGGTAATGTTCATTAAGGTCCAATAAAACATAAATATTCCTTATGGGTATCAGAGCAATAATTCAAAAATCACAAGAACTCTATCTCCTAATACAACATAGTATAATAAAATAACAACTTTTAGAAAAAGAGAGAAGTCCAATGACATAATCTAGCTTTCTTAAGTTACTATTCTGCAACACAAGCATACAACATAGAAATCTAGTACTTAAACTACCTGGATATATAGCTTGCAAGACACAATGTTTCATTTAGAATGACAATATAAAGAAAGAAAGCTTGAAAAAGGCCATACATGCATAGTCTCACTATATTCTTCTCAATAGTTTGAGATTTAATTATGAAATTAACTTTGAAATAGAGTTTGGATGCTAATTCGACAATAGTTTAAACTTTAATAGATATAACATGCCAAAATAAAATAGTTCTACAACTTGTTTTCTGAAAATAATGCTAAAAACCATAAGAAAACAAAAGAAACATTTCTTAGACAAGAAACTATTACTTGAAAAAATACTTCTTTTTTTTCTAAGTCGTCACCCTCCTTATATAGCTAGAACAAAAAATACACACTACCTCAGCTCAAAAGTAATTGGCGCTAGGCGTTGACAGTTGATAGCACATGATCTGATCATAGATCTTTAGTTAGGTTGCAATGATCTTTGAACATTAAGTCTTAGCTACTGCATTAATACCCTTTAGATATTTTAGCAAAGATAGAAATTCATACACAATCAAATCCTATAAACAACTTGCAGGGGAAGCACCCAACTTGACACACTTATTCAACTATACCCTTCAACAAGGTAACCTACCACTCAACTTGAATCTCACATCCAGATACATCAATGTGACTTGGGGATGATTTAGACACTCTTAACATACCAAAACATTGATAAGTAGGAGGTATTTTTCCACAGCGTGTCAAATTATGATATTTCTATCAGGATTCAATCGTGTAGTTTCGAGTCAAACTCATTGACACATGTTTCATGAGTAGTGGTTCAACAAGAACCCATCTCTCATGATATTGAATGGTCCACTTGGCACTCATTGCATCTAGGTGATGCTCACAGAGGTGAAGCACTGGTCCGTCCTAGGAGGTCACCCATCCCAGTACTGCTCCAGCTCAAGTGCGCTTAACCAGGGAGTTTTTTCCAAGGTTAAGCCCGCTTGAGTTGTTACCCCATTTGCAAAACCTTCAGCAAGTGTTGTGCCTTATGAACCATTCATAATAGAGCCCCTTTAGCTCATCAATTGATAAATAGGAGGTATTTTTCCACAGCGTGTCAAATTATGATATTGCTATCAGGATTCAACCGTGTAGTTTGGAGTCAAACTCATTGACCCATGTTTCATGAGTAGTGGTTCAACAAGAACCCATCTCTCATGAATCCTGATAGCAATATCATAATTTGACACGTTGTGGAAAAATACCTCCTACTTATTAATTGATGAGCTAAAGGGGCTCTATTATGAATGGTTCATAAGGCACAACACTTGTTGAAGGTTTTGCAAATGGGGTAACAACTCAAGCAGGCTTAACCTTGGAGAAAACTCCCTGGTTAAGTACGCTTGAGCTGGAGCAGTATTGGGATGGGTGACCTCCCGGGATGGACCAGTGCTTCACCTCTATGAGCATCACCTAGATGCAATGAGTGCTAAGTGAACCATTCAATATCATGAGAGATGGGTCTTGTTGAACCACTACTCATGAAACATGGGTCAATGAGTTTGACTTGAAACTACACGGTTGAATCCTGATAGCAATATCATAATACCAAAACATGTTCAACCAACCTGACTTTTCACTTAGAAACACCCATTCCTCCATCACTTCCATTATGCCATGCATTCCTTCTAGCACTCACCAATAGGACAGTCATGATAAAACTTTGTTAAAGGTAAATAATAGAGAAAAAAACAATGTTTTAGACTTCTTCATAGACCCTTATAGATCCCAAAAATTGTAGCACCAAACACCAAGAGCAGGTGTATCAAATAACTAATTTACAAGCCACCAAAAGGCTTCATTTGGCTTGTGCAAAGAAGGAATCAAATTTTCAAGGCACACTCCAACACCCCTAATTACTTTAAAATACATCAATAGGTTCCCAAATACCTTTTCCATTCTTTCCATCCAATATATTTACTCAAATACTCAAAAAATCAACAAATAATGTATTCAAATGATCACATTTTGGATTGTACAAGGGAAAAACTAGACCTAGGGCATCACATAAGTTTTTCAAACCTCCATTTTTCACTCTAAAAAAAATTGCATAATGTAAAGGAGTCCTAAATATACCAATCCACCAAGTTTCAGATTTTTCCCATGGTGGAAATGGGAATTACATCCATTTTGGTGCCCCAACCCCTATTTTGCAAGGTTTCACACCCACTTTAATTAAAATTAATGTAACTTAGTCAATACTTGATGAAATTAACTCAAACCACCACCAAAAGAAAGAATACTCTTCCTATTTCAATCCATATGCATTAGAAAACCACATAGTGAAGTAGTAGATCGTACCATGCACAAGAACAGGAAAAAACACTACAAAATCAGAAAAAATAGAGTTTTCTTTGTATTGGTGCTTCAAAACTTCAACAACCTTCATGCCTCGACCCCATCAAGGCTTTATAAACATTTTCCCATCCTACCCAACATCATTTAACTAATTTTTGAGTAAAGGGGCCGTTTTTAAGGTGTTTACAACATTAAAATGAGATTACATCATATTCTCAACATGACAACTTTGCATTTTGTGAAGAAACTTTTAATCCTAAACTCTTATGACTCCTAAAACCACTCTAGTGGCTTAAAAATATCCTTATTACAAAATTTAAACCTCAACCTTGGATATCCAAGCACAAATTTAGCATTTTTCTTTCTCAAGGCTTACATGACAACACTTTTTGAAGATTGCAATTTTCTACAATATGACTCCAAAACTTAAAGAATCACCCTAGATCTTACTCAATGGTCTTATTAGATATTAATGAAGATGGAAACACTCAAAATACTCAACAATACTCTTATTAACCTACTCACCATCAAAGGATCAAAAATGGAGGTTGAGGTGTAGGTACTCCTGCACCATACACCCCCCCAGAAAAGACTCATGCCTCATGAGTTGTCCTTGAATCCATTGTCTCCATGCTTCATAGATGTTCCATTGGCTCAAAAATCCATTCCACTGGTTCATGCATACTAGTTTAACAATCTTCCTTATACTTCTAGCATTTTGGAATGTATTGATACATGCATTTTCCCTCATCTCTATCCTCAGACCTGCAATCAGTCTTTCATCCTTTCTTTGACCATAATTTTATTGTTTGTTGTGTTTTTCAGCTGCATACAAACAAGGATTAGTAATAATTTGTTGTCTTCCCTTCTTTGGCACCTTCATGCTTGCAACTATCTTTCTTTCCCTTTTTTTCTTGTCTTTCACTTACTACCCCTTTACCTTGCTTTGTCACTGTCAAATTTCACTTAGGTATTGTATTTCCTGCAAAATTTTTTTGTTTCTTAGACTTGGTCTTAACTAAAGGGTATTCAATGGTTCCTACTAACACACTGTCATGCATTCTCTTTTCCAAATCACTTCTTACCCCTGTTTTTACCTCTACATCTGTTATCCCTATAGTTTCAGTCTTAGAACAAATGAAAACATCAAAATATTTGTTTTCCTTCATTACATTCATAGGTTCCTTCTTGCTAGACATTATTACCTTTGATATCTTCTACAAGAGAATTCAACACAAAAGAATGACTATCTTTAACTATGGTGTAGGTATTTTCCCTACCATCATACAAAGCTCTTTTGTCATATTGCCAAGGTCTACCTAATAGGAGATTACAACAATCCATTGGAAGGATATCACACACAACACTATCATGATAACTACCAGTCCAAAAATCCACCATAGCCTTTTCATTCACTAACAAAGATTGATCATCATTCAACCATGAGATCTTATAGGGACATTCATGAGGAATCTTTTTCAAACCTAACTTGTTGACCATTTCACATGAAACCATGTTTCAAGTTGAGCTAGGATCAATGACCACTTTACATACCTTGTCCTTGCTCTTACATTTTTTCTTGAAGAGACTTTTCCTTTGCAAAGGTGCTTCCTCTTTTGCTGCCTTCAAGATTTTTTTTCTCAACATCAACATTTCCCCTACTTCAGGATTTTCCTTCCCCATTGTAGAACAATGACATTCACACTCCTCTTCTTGTCTCCACTTAATGAACTACCAACCCTCTTAGGAAACTTCCATGAAGGATGAACAAACTCATTGCATGTGTAGTACCTTCCTGCAAAATCATTAGAACCTCTACCAACACCAAACCTTCCTCTACCTCTAAAACAAAAACCACCTCTAGATTCAACATTGTGATCTTTAAAATTATTTTCTCCTTCTTGATCTTCATTTGGCTGCTTTGATTTAGAAGGTATTCCTCTTCCTCTTGCACTAGGACCACCTCTTCCTCTCACTGATTTCTGTTGTCTCATCTTACGCTTCTCCTCAACCTTGATTTTCATTTGATAATAATCCTCTATAGTTCTAGGGTTAGCCAAAACCAATTCATCTTGTATGTTTAATCTTAAACCACCCATGTATCTTGCAACTTTTTCATCTTCATTCTCATGATGACTAGATCTTAGACTTAATTTGTAAAACTCCTCAGTATAAGACTTAATTTCCATCTCCTTTTGTCTTAAGTTTTGCAATTTCTTAAACATTTGAACTTGATGATCCTTGGGTAAGAATTTACCTTTTGTTTTTGATATCATCTTGTCCCATGATGCGATCTTAGAATTTCCTTGCTTCCTCCTCTTAGATTGAAAGTAATCCCACCATACCAAAGCATGGCCCTGCAAATTATTCTCAAAAATCTTGACTCTTTTCTCCTTAGGCACCTCATCACATTAAAAATGGTTATCTAATGCAGCAATCTAGTCAAGTAGTTCTTCATCATTTAAACTACCACCATACTTAGGAACATCAATTTTTACCTTAGGCTTGTCATCATTCATTGCCTTCAAAAAATTTGCAATTCTTTGATCCTCTGGAGTAAGATCTTCTTCCACATCTTCAAAATCATCTTCTTCCTCTTCATTTTTCTCATTACTCTCTTCAACATCCCTTCTTTTGTTTGTCTCTAGGGCTATGATCCTTTCTTCCAACTCTTTGAGTTCCTTAGCATTCCTATCTTTCATCTCCTTCATCTCTTTAGCCATATCATTCTTCTTTGGAGGCATCTTGTCAACCTTGCCTCTTCACCTTCTTCTTCAACCCTGCAAAATGCAAAAAAAACCTACTCCCTACTTTGATACCGCTTTGATGTAGAGTGGCAGGGGAAGCACCAAACTTGACACACTTATTCAACTATACCCTTCAACAAGATAACCTATTCAATAAATTTGAATCTCACATCCATATACATCAAAAATACTTGGGAATTATGTAGACACTCTTAACATGCCAAAACATGTTCAACTAACCAAACTTTTCACTCAGAAACACCCATTCCTCCATCACTTCCATTATGCCATGCATTCCTTCTAGCATTCACCAATAGGACAGTCATGATAAAAAATTGTTAAAGGAAAATAATAGAGAAATAAACCATGTTTTATACTTCTTACATAGACCCTTACATATCCCCAAAATCATAGGACCAAACACTAAGAGCAGGTGTATCAAATAACTAATTTATAAGCCACCAAAATGCTTCATTTGGCTTGTGCAAAGAATGAATCAATTTTTCAAGGCACACCCCAACATGCCTAATTCCTTAAATATACTTCAATAGGTTCCCTAATACCTTTTCCATGATTTTCATCCATTATATTTACTCAAATACTCAAAAATCAACAAATAATGTATTCAAATGATCACATTTTGGATTGTAAAAGGGCAAAAACCAGACCTAGGGCATCACAAATTTTTTTGCAAACCTCCATTTTTCACTCTAAAAAAAATTATAACATGTAAAGGAGTCCCAAATCTACCAATCCACCAAGTTTCAGATTTTTCCCATGGTGGAAATGGGAATTACATCCATTTTAGTGACCAAACCCTTGTTTTGCAAGGTTTCATACCCACTTTCACTAAAATTGATGTAAATTACTCAATACTTGATGAAATTAACCAACATCACCGCCAAAAGAAAGAAGACTCTTCCCTCTTTTGATCCATATGCATTAGAAGGCTGTAAAGTGAAGTACCAGAATGTACCATGCACAAGAACAGGAAAAAATGTTGTAAAATCAGAAAAAATAGAGTTTTCTTTGTATTGGTTCTTCAAAACTTCAAAAACCTTCATGCCTCGACCCCATTTAGGAATTATAAACATTTTTGAATCCTACCCAATTTCCTTTAACTAATTTTTGAGTAAAGGAGCCGTTGTTAAGGTGTTTACAAAATTAAAATGAGATTACGTCATTATGTCAACATGACAACTTTGCATTTTGTGAATCAATTTTTAATCCTAAACTATTATGACTCCTAAAACCACTCTAATGGCTTAAGAATAGCCTTATTAAAAAATTTAAACCTCAATCTTGGATATCCAAGAACAAATTTAGGATTTTTCCTTCTCAAGGCTTACATGACAACACTTTTGCAAGATTGCAATTTTCTACATTTTGACTCCAAAACTTAAAGACTCACCCTATATCTTACTCAATGGTCATATTATATATTATTGAAGATGAAAACACTAAAAATACTCAACAATACTCTTACTAACCTATTCACCATCAAAGGATCCAAAATGGAGGTTGAGGTGTAGGTACTCTTGCACCATACACCCCCCCTAGAAAAGACTCATGCCTCATGAGTTGTCCTTGAATCCATTGTCTCCATGCTTCATAGATGTGCCATTGGTTCAAAAATCCATTCCACTAGTTCATGTATACTAGTTTAACAATCTTCGCTACAGTTCTAGCATTTTCGAATGTATTGAAATATGCATTTTCCCTCATCTCTATCCTCAGACCTGCAATCAGTCTTTCATCCTTTCTTTGAACATAATTTTATTGTTTCTTGTGTTTTGCACCTACATACAAACATGGATTAGTAATAATTTGTTTTGTCTTCCCTTCTTTCGAACCTTCATGCTTGCAACTATCTTTCTTGCCCTTTTTTTCTTCTCTTTCACTTACTACCCCTTTACCTTGCATTGTCACTATCCAATTTGACTTAGGTATTGTATTTCCTACAAACTTTGTTTGTTTCTCAAACTTGGGCTTAACTAAAGGGTATTCAATGGTTCCTACTAACACACTGTCATGCATGCTCTTTTCCAAATCACTTCTTACCCCTATTTTTACCTCTACATCTGTTATCCCTACAGTTTTAGTCTTAGAACAAATGAAAACATTAGAATATTTGTTTTCCTTCATTAAATTCATAGGTTCCTTCTTGCCACCCATTATTACCTTTGCTTTACCTTTGATATCTTCTACAAGAGAAGTCAACACAAAAGAATGACCATCTTTAAGTATGGTGTAGGTATTTTCCCTACCATCATACAAAGCTCCTTTTTCATATTGCCAAGGTCTACCTAATAGGAAATGACAACAATCCATTGGAAGGATATCACACACAACACTATCATGATAACCACCAATCTCAAAATCCACAATATCCTTTTCATTCACCAACAAATATTGATCATCATTCAACCATGGGATCTTATATTGACATTCATGAGGAATGTTTTTCAATCCTAACTTGTTGACCATTTCACATGACACAATGTTTTAAGTTGAGCTAGGATCCATGACCACTGTACATACCTTTTCCTTGCACTTACAATTTGTCTTGAAGAGACTTTTCCTTTGCAAAGGTGCTTCCTCTTTTGCTACCTTCAATATTTTTTTTCTCACCATCAACATTTCCCCTACTTTAGGATCTGCCTTCCCCATTGTAGAACAATGTCTTTCACACTCCTATTCTTGTCTCCACTTGATGAACTACCAACCCTCTCAGGAAACTTCCATGAAGGATGACCAAACTCATTGCATGTGTAGCTCCTTCCTACAAAATCATTAGAACCTTTACCAATACCAAACCTTCCTCTACCTCTAAAACTAAAACCAACTCTAGAATCAGCATTGTGATCTTTACCTTTGTTTTCTCCTTCTTGATCTTCATTTGGCTTCTTTGATTTAGAAGGTATTCCTCTTCCTCTTGCACTAGGACCACCTCTTCCTCTCACTAATTTCTATTGTCTCCTCTTAAGCTTCTCCTCCACCTTGATTTCGATTTGATAACAATCCTCTATAGTTCTAGGGTTAGCCAAAACCAATTCATCTTGTATGTTTAATATTAAACCACCCATGTATCTTGCAACTTTTTCATCTTCATTCTCATGATGACTAGATCTTAGACTTAATTTATAAAAATACTCAGTATAAGACTTAATGTCCATCTCCTTTTGTCTTAAGTTTTTCAATTTCTTAAACAATTGAACTTGATGATCCTTGGGTAAGAATTTACCTTTGTGTTTTCATATCATCTTGTCCCATGATGTGATCTTAGACTTTCCTTGTTTCCTCCTCTCAGATTGAAAGTAATCCCACCATACCAAAGCATGGCCCTGCAACTTAGTCTTAGAAATATTGACTCTTTTCTCCTTAGGAACCTCATCACATTAAAAATGGTTATCTAATGCAGCAATCCAGTTAA
The DNA here is from genome assembly GCA_007258455.2 of Sequoia sempervirens. Taxonomy (NCBI): domain Eukaryota; kingdom Viridiplantae; phylum Streptophyta; class Pinopsida; order Cupressales; family Cupressaceae; genus Sequoia; species Sequoia sempervirens. The sequence continues at coordinate 424,740,145 of VDFB02000003.1, forward strand.
GTAGTTCTTCATCATTTAAACTACCACCATACTTAGGAACATCAACTTTTACCTTAGGCTTGTCATTATTCACTGCCTTCAACAACTTTGCAATTCTTTGATCCTCTGGAGTAAGATCTTCTTCCACATCTTCAAAATCATCTTCTTCCTCTTCATTTTTCTCATTACTTTCTTCAACATCCCTTCTTTTGTTTGTCTCTAGGGCTATGATCCTTTCTTCCAACTCTCTAAGTTCCTTAGCATTCCTATCTTTCATCTCCTTCATCTCTTTAGCCATATCATTCTTCTTTGGAGGCATATTTTCAACCTTGCCTCTTCACCTTCTTCTTCAACCCTGCAAAATGCAAAAAAAATCTACTCCCTACTCTGATACCACTTTGATGTAGAGTGGCAAGGGAAACACCCAACTTGACACACTTATTCAACTATACCCTTCAACAAGATAACCTATTCAATCAACTTGAATGTCACATCCAGATAGATCAACAAGACTTTGGGATTATGTAGACACTCTTAAAATTCCAAACATGTTCAACGAACTAGACTTTTCACTCAGAAACACCCATTCCTCCATTGCTTCCATTATGCCATGCATTCCTTCTAGCACTCACCAATAGGACAGTCATGATAGGACATTGTTAAAGGAAAATAACAGAGAAAGAAACCATGCTTTAGAATTCTTACATAGACCCTTACATATCCCCAAAAGCATAGGACTAAACACTGAGAGAAGGTGTATCAAATAACTAATTTACAAGCCACCAAAAGGTTTCATTTGGCTTGTGCAAAGAATGAATCAATTTTTCAAGGCACACCCCAACATGCCTAATTCCTTTAAAATAATTCAACAGGTGCCCCAATACCTTTTCCATCATTTTCATCCATTATATTTACTCAAATACTCAAAAATCAACAAATAATGTATTCAAATGATCACATTTTGGATTGTACAAGGGAAAAACCAGACCTAGGGCATCACAAATTTTTTGCAAACATCCATTTTTCACTCTAGAAAAAATTATAACATGTAAAGGAGTCCCAAATCTACCAATCCACCAAGTTTCAGATTTTTCCCATGGTGGAAATGGGAATTACATCCATTTTAGTGACCAAACCCTTGTTTTGCAAGGTTTCATACCCAGTTTCACTAAAATTGATGTAAATTACTCAATACTTGATGAAATTAACCTAAATCACCACCAAAAGAAAGAAGACTCTTCCCTCTTTTAATCCATATGCATTAGAAGGCCATAAAGTGAAGTACTAGAGTGTACCATGCACAAGAACAAGAAAAAATGTTGTAAAATCAGAAAAAAATAGAGTTTTCTTTGTATTGGTTCTTCAAAACTTCAAAAACCTCCATGCCTCAACCCCATGGAGGCTTTATAAACATTTTTGAATCCTACCCAATTTAATTTAACGAATTTTTGAGTAAAGGAGCCATTGTTAAGGTGTTTACAAAATTAAAATGAGATTACATCATTATGTCAACATGACAACTTTGCATTTTGTGAAGCAACTTTTAATCCTAAACTCTTATGACTCCTAAAACCACTCTAATGGTTTCAAAATAGCCTTATTACAACATTTAAACCTCAACCTTGCATATACAAGCACACATTTAGGATTTTTCCTTCTCAAGGCTTACATGACAACACTTTTGCAAGATTGCAATTTTCTACATTTTGAATCCAAAACTTAAAGACAACCTATATCTTAATCAATGGTCTTATTAGACCCTATTGAAGATGAAAACACTAAAAAGACTCATCAATAATCTTCCTAACCTATTTTCCAACAAAGGATCCAAAATGGAGGTTGAGGTGTAGGTGCTCCTACACCACAAAAGGCCTAGTTGACTGATCACATCACTCTGAGGCACCATCTCAAAAATTCCATCCAAAAGAACAAGGAAAAGAAAAGAAAAGGACAGTGAGCTCCAAAAACTCCTCAATCATATTACATCATAGGAAGTGTAGATAACCCACAGTGAAGAGATGTCGTGTCGACAAGGTGGAAAACTTCCAAGCTTATAAATAGAGTTCCCAGGAAAATGTATGACAAGTAAACACGTGACCCAAATCTTCTTGCAAAGGGAAGGCGAACGATGAAAGTTGTGCAGCGACAATGTGGCACATTGTGTATCTTTTCAATGATTGTGCATCTTTTTGATTATCTTATTTGATTGTGGGTGTACCCGAAGTTGAAGGCATTTATGCAAACCAAAAATTGAAAATGGCTGAGGCAAAAAAATACTTCATAGTTTTGGCAACTCACAGGGGTCTTTGCTCTACGAAGATACAAACCTAGTCCTCTAGTTGTTCTTGGAGTTTGATGAAAGTGCAATGATCCTCTTAATCTGCATCAGCTGCTAGAACAAGGGTCCGAATATGCTTGTATGCTTGCTTGAGGTCAAAAACATTCTTAAAAGAGATAACACTTCATCTAGAAGAAATCACACCTAAGTGATAATAGAGCCGAGAAAGAGGGTAGATCTTGTGCTCAACATCATCCACCATGGGTTCAACACTTGAGCTTGGGAGTTTTGCAATGGTTTGAATCTTGCATCGGATTGCATCATTAATTTTCTCCATTGTTAGCACATCTTCATCTAGGGAAAGAAGAGGAGGCAACCTGGAACCAACCAAGATGATGACGTCTTTTTTGATCTCAATAACCCATTTATTTAACACCATTTGGTAATCCTTACATTTTGTTGCAACTACATGATAGTTGATGATTTCATTGGCTTTGACAAAGGTGGCTTGTCAATCAGGAATTCCCGCTCTTTTAAGAACTTGATTAGTGGAAATGCACAATTTGGAGATGAAACTTTGGGAATCTACCACCTCGGGTGAACATTTTTGCATGAAGTGATCGGCCATCAAATTGACGTTGGAATTTAGTTCCCGAACATCCCTTGGAAATTGCAAAGCGGGTCCCATAACACACACTAGTTGTTATTTGCTCCCAATGCATGGCTATTAGCTTTCTCATTATAGGGAGGGATCCAAATATTCTTGCGGTAGTTAACTCCTGGTTAAAATGAGCCTCTCCTTCCCTGATGTTTCCTTCCACTTGACCCTTCTCTTGAAGAGCTATTGCCAACTTAGAACTTAGTCTTTTGACTTCTTGTCTCGACTTTTCTGCCTCTATATGAATCCTCCAAAGATCATCGGTATTTTAGGATCTAGAATCACTCAATTCTTTCTTTAAATTTTCATTTTCAGCACGAAGTTGAACTTGCTCATTTCAAGCATCTGCAAGTAGCCTAGAAACATTCCCTTGGTGGCCTTGAATTTTCATCACACAGGTTACTTCAACTTCCTTGGCTTAGACTTCATTCTGCATTCTGCTCACTTTTTCTTTTACATTTGCGAACTCAACCTCTCATTTCCTTAATTTCCTATCCAACCTTTCATAATCAACATATACCACCCTCTATGTGGCTTTAGATAGGACAATTGTATCACACGGGTGAGTTTCATTCAAATATAGGCCTACAACATGAATTTCATAATCCTCCATCAACATTTGTCCCTTGGGCTTGGAGATGAGTGGCTTCACAGTACTAATAAGCAGAGAGTTCCACTCTTCATTAAAATAGGCTTCAATCCTCTTGGTGGCAAGCCTCTCGACACTTTTTGAAAACATTTTCTACTTCCTAGCCTTTTGGGCTAGTTTGGTGGCATTGAAATGACCCCAGAGATTTTAAGAAACATTAACACTCTAAGCTGCAATGGGAGCACCAAGGGGGAATTTGAAAAGGGTGATAGTAGGGGAAACTTCATATGTGTGAGCATGGGGGGATGCAAAAGGTAGGGTGATCATGGAAAAAGGTGGGATGCCAAATGGAGTAGGGGAAGAACCAATAGGGGTAAACTCAAAAATAGGTTGATGGAGAGGTGCCTTACCAGAAGTAGATGGGTCAGGAGTAATGAGTAAAGTGATAGTTTCAATAGTTCCAATGGGGGCTTTTGACAAGGCAACTAATGAAACAACAATGACCATGGAAAATGACACTCCTTTAGCGTGTGGAAAGGTTTCAACAGGTTCATTGACAATGGTAGGGGGTACATCCAACATTACAAGTTGGAGAACTGAAGATGGAGGATTCCCTTCGATAGGAGGAGGCAGGGAATTGATCAAAGACATAGAAATAGGAAGAAGATGGGGAGAAAAACTTACCTAAGACACAATAGATGAAATATTTTGCAGAGTAGACTCCACTTCTTCTTCATGTCGAACCAATATGTTAGGGGAACCAAGATCCTAGATCTTCCTTTGATTCAAATGATTAGGACTAGTACGTTCTAATCCCCTACCTGTAGAGTCCTTTGACATTTGAATTTTAGTGGCCATTGAGGATGACCTTGGAGACCGTTGGGCCCCTTTTCCTTTACATTGAGCGCAAGAGGTAGACAAAACTTGTGGACCCCCTTTCCCCAAGTCCCTTCGGATGTCTAGTTCTTGAGGTCTAGGAATTAGGAGTGAAACTTACTCTTTAATTTCATGGCTTGTCTCAGGATTGTTTTTGTCAGAGTCAGCCTCTTTGTCATATGTGTCCTAGAATTCCTCATCAAGCTGGAAGTTTCCAAACAAGGCACCTAGATTTCTCATCTCTTGTCGGAACCTCCAAAAGTTTTTCTTCTTTCTTCCTGATCATCCCTTATGCCTTAACTACACATTGAGAGATTTACCCATTGGGAGATCCCTTTGATACTGTGCCTGGGGTTCATAAAAACTCAGCCATTTTGGATGCTCTTCTAGAATGTGGACTAGGTCAATGTATATTTCTGTACTCTCTCAGGCTAGATTTCTCCTTTGCTAGAAATATTCCCTAAACTTGTGCCTTAAACTGAAACATCCATCTGGGTTATAATTCCATTTGTCATAAATGAGGACCAGACCTAGAGCCGCTAGTTAATTTGTGATCTCATCTTCAACCTTCCATTTACTTAGTATCACATGACTCTTTGCAATCATGAGGGGAAGATCGAAAAGGTTTTCTTTATTCTTGACAACACCATAAAGCTTGTCAATAGTAGATACTTGTTGGCATGCTTCTAATGCAAATTTTTGTTAGTTACAAATTTGGGGAGTCAAAAAACCTCCCCAGGGAAACCATGAAACTTGAAAAATGTGAATTACTATCCTAGGAAATAATCTAGTGGGATAGGTGGATGCTCCATCCATTCTATAACCTCTTAAGAGAAATGACCAATGTGGCAAGGTAGTAAAACTTGGAGCATTGACCTCAAAAAATTATCTGCAAACCGATAATAATCTCCTGTTCTTAAAAACATAGGGGTCCATACATAAATTGGCTAGATATGGCCTCTCTCATCCATCCTAGACATTGGTCCATTTCTCCCTAGCCACTCAAAATTTTTATGTAATAACAAATGAACCAGGATGAAAGAGTACCTGAATTTGGACTCCACATTGTAGTTTCTCAACTACAGCTTCATATTCCTAGCTATCACCTCAGCAAAATTATAACACCTTGACACCTTTTCTCTTTTAAGCACATGTCCTAAGGAAAAATAAAAAGGGTTAAACTCTTTGTCATGATTGAGCCCAAAAACCCATTTCAACATTGAGAATACGGACTACGTATCCTTCTTAAATTTTCTACAATTTTCTACACGAAAGAGGCTAGCGATACATAACATATCTCGTATAGCCTTGGTAGAAATGACAATCTTGATTCCATAACCCTCAATGGCCTCTATATTTTTGTTAAACCTCTTCAAACAAACATCGACTAGCTCCGTGCATGGATGCATAACAGGTAGCAAAAACTGTGGAAGACCATTGTTCCAGAGCCTAAATGCAAAACCCTCTTATGACTCATGCCCCAACATCCTTTGAAGTGCACCTTCTGTAAGATTTTTAGGGTTGATCGATAAATAAGGGTTGAAAACATTACCAGTGATGTCTTGAACCACCTCCCTTTGGATGTGTTTATCAAGTTGAACCTTCCTGTAGTGTTCAAATGGTTGTTCCACTGGTACATGGGCATTGGCGAATGAGTAGTGTCCAAATATGTCAACATAGCCAAGTCTTCTATTTGGAGCTTTAGCTTGTCTGCTAGAGGTAGATGCTTATGCCATGATCGTATGAGAAAGATGTAGAGATCTTCTCTAGTAATAACAACTACTTTTGAGTTCAATTAATTTTCTAACTTGTGCATGTAGCTAAGACTACACCACTATCGATGGACCATTAAATGATACCACCAGGGTGATACATGTGGATATGAGATCTGTATACCTTGGGAATACCAAGAAAGCCATGATAATGGAATTAGTACATTCCCTCAACCACCTATTTCACAATTAAATTTATTGCATTGAAAAGCATGCTTTTCGTCATATGGAATGTGCCAAGATAACACAAGGTACTCCTGAAAAGACATTCCCATTAATTTTTAAGAGTTTTAGCATGTTAATCCATGTCTTTTCCCATTAGTGAACTAGTTGGCACTAATGATGGTGAAGGATAGGCATCAACCATCAGTGTATGAGGGCATTTACTCCTAATGCCCAAATTTATTTCTCAAGGCATTCCATCAGATCCTCCATATGATTTATCCACCTTGTTTGTTCTATCTCAAAATTTCCCATTGTCGTCCAGCCAAAAATATACATCTTGTTGGTTAAGTTCATTGGTTGGCATTTTTTGTATATAGCTATGCCACCTTTTACAACATTCATTCAAACATATAGTCCTCTAACTTAGTTGGCCTTCCATTTATTCTCTTTCCGCTATAATTCACTGCTTTGTTAGAATGTCTGTTGGTCTAGGCACCCCTATTCAGATCCTTCCACAGAGACTGTAAAATGAATTTGTAGGAGAGGTCACTGCTGACTGAATCAATTTTTTCATGAAGAATTATTACCCCCTCATCATGGTAGGTTCAAGTGGGTAGTTAGCGTGGACGTCATTACTAATGAGAACCAACTTCGGAGCAACTACAACGTGCTTTCCCACTTTGTGGCCTCACTACTAGACTTGAATGTGGCCAAGCCCATGATAATTGAGCTGTTTAAGAAGATGTTTGACACCTCTTTGATGGAAGGGCTTGGCAAGATAGTGTGAGTGGCCATCCTTGGCATTGGTATCCCAAGTGCTATGGACCTCCATAGGCACGTGGACTATGGAGTAGATGTACCTTGGTTTCCCTTCCTTACTTATTTTCATGCCATGGACATCGAGACACACTGCTGTTCTTCTTAGCTAGTGGCCATATTTCTTTTGCAAGAGTACAATGTGGAGCAGGTTTAGGGATCGTTTAGAAAAATCATTTCGGCTTCTTGGTGCAAATTCACAGTGAGTAAACCCTAGGTCTGCACTACGTGGCCTACATGGGTTGTGTGTTTTTCCCCTACTTGCAACTCATCAGATGGAAAGGAGAAGAAGGAGAAGACAATAAGGAAAAGAAGCAGAACCCAATAATGAGCCCCTTTTTGCTTCATCATCAATGGCTGGAGGCTGAAGTTTACTGTCTTTCTGCTATTTGCCTCTATTTTGCCACTTTTTTCTCACTTGCTTCTTCTTAGTTTTGCTCGAGATAGCTTCAAGTTTATTTCTAAGCCTCGAGCTATATAGTATATTGTAAATTTTTTCAATAAATATAATATAATATAGCCTTTTATCCTCTCTGTGTTATTCGTTGGTTTTTATTCTCAAAAATTCAGAATAATTACAATTTTTTTTACATATGGTACATAATTGCTAAATTTTAAAAAAAGAACTATGCGTTTTAATGGAAAATCCTTAGATAAACACCATGCATCTATATATCTAAAGCATTGTTCTCCATTTCTTTGAGTCCATATGTGTTCTTTCTTTTGCACGTGTAGTTTTTGAATAGTCCTCTCTGTAGCACTTTGAATTTTGTATGTTGCCCTGGTTTTGTAGAACACCTATCATACCTTTGTATTAAGTTCCCTTCTTTGAATCCTGGGTTGGGAGTCTTTTCATCAAAGTGTTGTTTGATCATCTGATAGCGATTGATTGTGGCTCCATGAGCCTTTTCTCTATCTTCTTCCAGACTTGGGGTTTTTACCCAATTTTCGTACATCAACTCATATGGAGAAACCTTCAAAGCAAGCTCAATGGTAATTTGACCCATCAACAGGGTAGCCCATTCGTGATTGTTCCAATCTCTTTATTTTTCTAACCCAATAATTTTGATTAACCTAGTTAGGTTCTTCTTGGCTGATTTTGATGGTTTGCTCCCTTGTAAGTAATAATTTGATGAAGTTTTTGGAAAAAATCTTGTATCTAGTAGCAAAATTTGACCCTTGTGATTCCACTAGACTTCGGGCATTTTCGGGTATAATGGTCTCAAGCAGGCCAAGCCTAGCTTTTAGCTCCTCAAAAAACTTGGAAAATTTTCCTCCTGTGATGTATTCCCATACACTAGCCCCTTTTGCCTCTTTTTCTTTGAAGGAAATGCAATAGGATGCTCTTCATTTTCTTCCTCTTATTTTTGAGTGAGTACAGAAACTATACCATGTTGGTCATTATACATATAGAGTAGAAAAAATTTGGGAAATTATAATATAATCAATGTTGGGGCTTCAAAGAGCCATTTTTAGCTGCTTGATAATTGCTATTCCCTTGGAATATTTTTGAAAAGATAGGTTCTTTTTAATCATCAAGGTGATCGGAGGCGCAATGCTTGTGAAATCTATTTTGAATCTATGAACAAAATTAGACCTCCCTAGAAAATATCACAACCCCTTATTGTTCAGATCTTTTCAAGATCTATGGCTATTTGCTCTTGTGGTATTGTAAAGCCAAGAAGATTTCTTTGGGGTGCTTCGAGGAAATAATTTTCTGGTTTAGGAAGAATCCTAAATTGTTGGTGTTTGAAAAATGAACCTTCTAGATGATCAAAATGATCATCTTTAATAGCTAAACTTCCTAGATATATGAAAATAATCTAGTTGACCTCTCTATCTAAAGTAATTCCTATTACCCTTTGAAGAGTTGCATCGGCATCGAAGAGTTCGAACGACATCTTTGAATATGCAAACATTTCCCTCTTGGTGGTAGACGTCATCCTATGTCGATCAGATTCTTTTATGTAGACTTGATTATTCCTTGGGGATCCATGCATCAAGGAGAAACTATTTGATCTTGTCAAAGTCTGTAAGAGCTACCTCATCAGCGGTGAGGGGTAATGGTCTTCCAACAAAATCCTTCTTGAGTACTAAAAATCAACATAAAATTGGATATTGCTATTCCTTTTTCGAATGGGGACCAGATTTAATACCCAGGCAAAAATTCTGATGGGGCATATGACCTTTGATTTTCCCCATTTTATGACCTCTTATGCTACTAGAGCTTCAACCTTTTGGTTAATGATCTGTAATTAGAGGTTTACAAAAATAACTTGTAAATTAATCCTAATTATAATTTTTCCCCGATCCAAACAGAATTGTGTGATTATGTTGTTTAACCGTTGAAATTACAGACTAAGTTCACCTAATCCTTTACAAAACTCAATGAAATTAACTAATTACTAAAATGTTGTAATTAGAACTTAAACACCAAATTGAAAATACTGGAAAGAAATTAGAGAGAATGTAAGACAGGAGATAGAAGAATAATAAGATAGAAGATAGAAGAATCAAACGCAAGTTGATAACGAAGTTTTTCCAATCAGGACTATGTCTCCGGGTCCACTTCTCAATGTTGGGCCACTTTTATTAATAACTCCAAGCACCTGAAGATGCCTTCTTACAATATTCAAGCTTTAAAAACCTACACAAAATTCCTCACAATCTCTCTCACTTTTACAATTCTGGTGTCTAATAACACCTTGCAATTCTTCCTCTCAAAAAGAATTCAACTCTCACAAAAGAATTATTTCTCCAAGTAGACTTGCTTATTTTCAAGCCAAAAATCTCACCCTTTTATACAAATTTATTTACTAATATGGGCTAAAACCATATTATTTGCAAATATACCCATATCTCCTATTACAAGAAATAAATCTCACAATATCCCCCCTTTTACAATAAAAATCATTTAAAATCCCCAATTTTAAACTATATCTTTTTAAAATATTTTAATTCATGATTTACATGAATTTGGGCTTATATATTTTAGTATTTTAATGGCTCGTGTTGAACAAGCCCCTTCATAATATTCATGCATTTTATTTTGAGGATTTTGGCCCATATATTTCGGGCTTGAATTTTGTTTTGGATTTATTTGAGGGGTTCGAGGCCCTTTATTTAGGGATTTCCATGGTATAAGCCTCTAAATAGATTATGTTCTCTAGTAATCCCAAAATTATTGCATGGCATGTTGGTTGGTGCCCATAATAGTGGTTGGGTGGTTGGGGCTTCAAAAAACATTACCACTTTTTAAGGGATTTACCTTTATTTTAAATAAGAGATAGAAATTGACTCCAACTTTGTAGCATCAAATCCGCATCGTGTAGTGGTGGGGAGTAAAAGTTGCATGTGGGAGGTCAAGGGTTCGACCCACATCAACCAACTTTTCTTTTAACAAACAACAACATCGCCATGTATAAGGAGAAGATTGCCACGTGTCAACATATAGTTGGTCAGAGGAGTGCCATGTTATCATTGTACGTGTCAACCTATGATTGGTCCACGTCATCCTCATACCTTGTCACCATGCCACATCATCATGTTGATGTCATCATTTTGACTGGTCAACTCTTTTTGTCTACAAACTTTCACTGGCTCTATTTTGGTCATACATACTCCGTTTTCGAAACCGAATATAGTTATGGAATCAATGAAACGAGCTCCACAACTTGGTGTCATTTTTGTCTCATTTTGAAATGATCATTTTTTGCCTTTTTGAACTTCTGATTTTCCTATTTGACCAGACCTTTGACTACACACAACTTTTGCATACGAACTCCTTTTGAGCCCGTTCAAGTTGCATCAGGACCATGTCAGTGAGCTCTGCATGATGATGCTAGTTTCATGAGATTTTGAGATTGTAAAATTTTTAGGTTTTCTAGGATCCACCTGGATCATTCCTCCCCATTGAGAAGCTTTTGGACCTCCAAAAGGTCTATTTTATGAACAATTTGAGCTAGGGAAATGTCGCCCCACTTGCCTAGTATCATCTATCCTTACTAAAATTCTGAACACCTGACTCATCATAACAATAACCAAAACTACACCAATATTGTTAAATACACAATCCCATAGATATCAAGTGGAACCACATCAAATTCAACCTCATATATAAACTTAGATGTTATTGCAAATCTTAAATTGCATTGCTTAGTTACTCACAATTTGTTATCATTGCACACCCAACCTAATGGATAAGGGTTTTTATGCAGCTTTGTTTTCAATCCCAACTATTCAACAACTTCTTCTAAAATTAGATTAACTTGGGACCCACTATCTATCAGTGTATCAATCTTAGTGTTCTTAGAAATCACCCTTATATGAAACAATTCACATCTTTTTCTATCTTCAGGAACAACATGAATTTTTGAAGTAGAAGCACATGAAATATCAGTGACGGATTCATTACCAACAAAAGCTTTACCTTTCAAACCCGCAATTGAAATATTTGATTCATGACCAGATTCCATACCAAAGTCTTGCACGATAGTTGTGGACTCTTGCTTACCCTTTCAATCCTTGAACCACTTAGGCTTCTAATCAGGATGCAATTTCCAACACTTCACATCTTCCTACCCTTGCTTCTTGTAGTGTGATAATAAGGCCTCTCGTCCTCCTTCTTTATAGTAGCAGTTTTTTATGATTTCTCCTTCCATTTCTTGCTACTTTTTTGCTTACTGGAGTCCAACAACAGATTGTCTTGGCTATTCCTTGAGCTTGTTTCCAAATGGATAGCTTGCACACTAACTTCATCAATGTTAGTCGGATTAAACATAAGTATAGTATGTTTCAAATTCTCATGTAATCCACCTATATACTTTAACAAAGTTTCTTGCATGTATAAAGGAATGCCCAACATTAAAGCCCTCTTCCTAAACTCCTATGTGTATTCTTGCACACTTTGTCCTTTCTCTTGCTTTAATGATTGCCAATTCATCATTGCTTTTTGCATATTCCCTAATGGATATAATTGTTTCTTTAATGCAGCTATAAACTCAAACCAAGAAGAAATAATCTTTCCATAATGACTTAGATCCTCCTGAGTTCTACTCTCCCACCAAATTAAAGCTGTGCCTCCTAGGCGAAGAGTAGCTAATTGGATTTTTTGAGAATCCTTAGTAAAATTTTGAACTCTACAATAAACTTCAATTTTTTTTATCCAATTATCAAGTTTTTCCACATCTAGTTCTCCATTATAGATTGGAAAATCAAATTTAACATCAAGTTTCAACAAAGGTGAATTAACTTCAGATTTCACAGGTTGTTTCTTTTTAGAAGAAGAGGTAGATGAAGAAGAAGATGAAGATGAAGAAGATGAGGAAGATGGGGATGGAGGTTCCGGAGGGTCACTACCACCTCCTACACCTTTACCTTTGTCTTCTTTCAATGAGGATTCAACTTCCTCCTTCTTTCTAGCCTTGCTTTCCTTTTTCTTCTTTCGTTCTTGCCTCTCTTGGAAAAGAACTTCCACCATAGCCTTCATTTCAAGAAATGCTTTTTGAAATCCCCTCTCATCTAGTTCTGGAACTTCATGTTCAGCTACCATTTCAGACATTTTTTATGGCCTTCATTTCCCAATCTTAGGATTGAACTCTGTAAGTGCGCCTTCTCCTTGCTTCAGTTTCAACCTGGTTAGCATTCACTTATGCAATTTCTTGCAAATGGGCTTTGATACCAACTTGATCTGTAATTAGAGGTTTACAAAAATAACTTGCAAATTAATCCTAATTACAATTTTTCCTCGATCCAAATAGAATTGTGTGATTATGTTGTTTAACCATTGAAATTATAGACTAAGTTCACGTAATCCTTTACAGAACTCAATGAAATTAACTAATTACTAAAATGTTGTAATTAGAACTTAAATGCCAAATTGAAAATACTAGAAAGAAATTAGAGAGAATGTAAGACATGAGATAGAAGAATCAAACGCAAGTTGATAACGGAGTTTGTCCAATTAGGATTACATCTCCAGGTCCGCTTCTCTAGTAATCTCAAAATTATTGCATGGCATGTTGGTTGGTGCCCAAATAGTGGTTGGGTGGTTGGGGCTTCAAAAAAAATTACCACTTTTTAAGGGATTTACCTTTATTTTAAATAAGAGATAGAAATTGACTCCAACTTTGTAGCATCAAATCCGCATCATGTAGTGGTGGGGAGTAAAAGTTGCATGTGGGAGGTCAAGGGTTTGACCCACATCAACCAACTTTTCTTTTAACAAACAAAAACATCGCCATGTATAAGGAGAAGACTGCCATGTGTCAACATGCAATTGGTCAGAGGAGTGCCACGTTGTCATTGTACAAACTATTGACTAGATGACACGTGCCAACCTGTGATTGGTCCATGTCATTGTCATACCTTGTCACCATGCCACATCATCATGTTGACGTCATGATGGCATCATCATTTTGACTGGTGAACTCTTTTTGTCTGCAAACTTTGACCAGCTCTATTTTGTTCATATAGACTCCATTTTTGAAACCGAATATAGTTCTAGAATTAGCCCAATGAGCTCCACAACTTGGTGTCATTTTTGTATCATTTTAAAATGATCATTTTTTTCCTTTTTGAACTCTTGATTTACCTATTTGACTAGACCTTTGACTGCACAACTTCTACATACGAACTCCTTTTCACCCTATTCAAGTTGCGTCAGGACCATGTCAGCGAGCTCTGCGTGATGATGCTAGTTTCATGAGATTTTGAGATTGTGAAATTTTTAGGTTTTCTAGGATCCACTTGGATCAGTTAACTATTCTTTTTCTCTATCAAGCAGACTTGAGTCCTTTGGCTAGGGCAATTGTACGCTAAACTATACCCAGGTCATAACGTCTAAGATAATATTTGCAGCATAAATCCTTTAGCTTTATTTTATCCTTGCGAGAAGCATTCCTACTGATTGTTGGTCTTCTGCTACTTTCAACATCAAGCTCTTTATAATCCTTTGAAACTATGGAAAATATTTGTCTTTTCATTTCTTGTATCTTTGAAGAGATCCCCTCTTAATGATAAATAGTCAAGAGCAGTCCTTGTATTTTGTGCAATGGGACCAATTTGGATATCATCACCCAAAATTTTCTAATTCTGACTTTTGTTAGAAATTAAGGATCAGACAATGATTTTCACTACATCCGACTTTGTTGGGTTGAAAATTGATCCCAACTATGGTCCGATAGGAAACGTTCGATCAAAAATGCTATTTTGTGGTCGAGGATTCTCTTATATATCAAAAGCTTCAAAACTCTTGATGAGATCCCATACCTTATGTATGTAAGATCTTAGCCCTGTATTTACTGTAGTTGCTTGCTCACGAATTTGGCTTACTACTAATTCTAAATTTTTGAAAGCTCATATCTTACTTGCACCCATCTACTCTACTAGAATCAACCTGTGAACCAAAGCTTTATATTTGATATTGTCACCGAAACATGGAAACTGAAAATGATAGGTTTTGGGGCTTTCTAATCTCGTTGGAGGCACTAATTGGACACCCACTGTAGCACCAAAATTTCATTCGACACCATAAAAATATAAGGTTTAGAAATGATTATTAGATGGGATGTCAGAATTCTCCTAATTCTTTATTAGTTTTAGAAATACTTGATCTCCGTTGAAAATTACATAGGTGCTTAGCCCCGTAGCATGGAAATTTCCAAATCAGAATCAATAAACTGGTTGAGTAGCACTTCTTCCAAAATCCACTCACTTGTATCTTCTTCTTCTCTAGGAATATCTACACAATATCTCTTCTACTAAAAGGTAGAGGTATGGGCAGCTCCGAAGCATAGATTTGTGTCATCTACAATGTGTTCGAGATGCAAGGATTCAGATAGAATCTTCATCTTTTCCCCATGTTTGGTTCTCAATATCTGGAGGACCAATCAAGTGATAGGTACCCGCCAAGTTTGGTGGTGAAATATCTTGATAGACACATTCCAAAGACCAATGGAATGTCTATTACTACCACTTCCTGCATGACTATTTGGCTTGGGTAGGAGAAAAGAGTCAGGCAAAAATCCTCTATCTGACCAATAGTCAAGACCATCTTCCCATCCAATTGGATGATTCCATTTTCAAGGGGTTCATACTCTAACTTCAAGGCATCTGCCACTTGTTTTGGCATGAAAGTGGTACTAGCCCCCAAATCAATCATATTATTATGCAACAATTTGTCTCCTACTATAAGTGTTAAAAATAAAGGTGTGGAATTTGTTCCACTTACCTCTTTCTCTTTTGTGTTGCTTATATCATTTGCATAATTTTTTTCTTTTGGTGTCTAGGGGAAGCACGGGTCTATCATTTCTTCTTGGACTGCATGATTGAGTTACATCTGCCTGCAATATTTTTTCTTCCACTTTTAATGCTTCTTGAAGTAGGGTTTTTTGCTCGAGAATTGATATGATGTCCCACAATGATACATTAGTAGGTTCCTTCTTCAATTGCTCCACCACATTAAGAATCCCAACCATTTGGGCCTTGGGCTTAAATGGTGGTATTTATCTCATTTTTGGAAGAAAACATTATGTCGTGACTGGACTTGGTGCTT
The DNA here is from genome assembly GCA_007258455.2 of Sequoia sempervirens. Taxonomy (NCBI): domain Eukaryota; kingdom Viridiplantae; phylum Streptophyta; class Pinopsida; order Cupressales; family Cupressaceae; genus Sequoia; species Sequoia sempervirens. Next base: position 424,755,832 of record VDFB02000003.1, read on the forward strand.
TGTTAGTCTCTTTCTCCACCAATGATATGTTATGTGACTGTGGAAGAGGTCGAGAAATGGGTGACGATACCTGCTTCTCTAGGGGGAAAAATTGACATGGTTGTGGATGTGGCAGAGCTTGTTGTACATACTCTCTCATAAGCCTTCTTTTTGATCTTATGTTATAGTCTAACTATACGTATGGAACTCCAGTCATCGGAGCTTCATTTGTGCACACAGCGTCATCCTCTTCTAACCATCAGAAAAGAGCTTAGTCAGGCATGATGTTTAATTCTTTCTCTAGAGACATCCCTTGCATTTGTGCTCTACAACGAGCATTCTCTATTTTGAATGATTTGTACTTGTTTGCGTTGGGGATCATTCCCTTACTTTTTTGTTCCCCCACTTTCTGCTACATATTTCCCCTTGAGCAGTTTCAGGCCATATGGCTATCATTGTAGGGGAAGCACTAAAATTTTTCGTCTTTCACCAAATTGTTCTGGCCAGGGACTAGCTCTTTATTCAAGCTATCCTTGAATTTTTGTAATGGCATGGTGGTCAGAACTATCCGATTTGCTAATGATGTTTATTGACCTCCTCCTCTGTGGGATCCTTCACATGAATTTTGTTGATAAGGTGGATTTCCTCCACTATAGGCTCGAGTGGTCACTTTCGGAGGTATCACTTGCTATCATTTGGTAATGACCAATTCATTAGCAAAATTATGGATGCAATCCTTCATATTGATATCCACTGCCATCGAGGAAAGACCAAATGTGCTTGCTTGAGTGGTAGAATACTTGTTTGTAGACTATGGGTGACCAAATTTAATTGTATTGTAGGGGTGCTTGGGGTGGCTTCTTCCCGATGGCCGTTAGAGATCTCTACAAATATTGGAATCGGTGGTCAAGGAAGAAGCTTTTTGACATTGATTAGATTATTCTCTGTGTGTACCACCACCTCGTATGTGTCAGGCAAGATATCCCCTCCCATAGAGGTTATCGATTGTGATATTTGGATTAAAGGCCTTCAGATAGAACATGAACGCCATCGTGGTCTGGGGTCGAGCCATCATGGGGATCCTTTTCTAGGTCTTGTGGAACCTATTGTTGAAATTGCTCATGGCTTCATGTGAAGCCCTCTTGATGGTAATTAATTGTTGCAGTAATGTGGAACAGTCTCCTTTTTCTAAGAATTGTTCTAATAAGCACTCTCTGAGCTATTCCCAAGAGAGGATGGATCTCAAGGCTAGAGATGAATACCAATCTTGAGATTTCCCTTTAAAAGAGGCAGCTAGAAATCTTAACGTGATTTTTTCCACCAATATGTTAGGTACCCTTCATACCTCCACTATATCTTGAAGGTGTTCAGAAGGGGTATTGAAATCTTCTCTGGAGAATCTTGGAATAGCCTTGAGGGCATTAACAGGTATGGTAGGCCATACATTTGGGGCTGTGGGTGGTTGTAGTGGACTACTACTATCCCATGTTACAAAATTTCTAGGAGTGAGGAGAGGTACGTGAGCCATAGAAAGAAGATTCATATGAATCATATACATAGGTAATCTTATCTAGAAGTTTAACCCTTTGGGTGGAGTAGATAAAGCTCTAGATACTGGACTCTGACTTCTCACTCTATTACTCCTTATGGGTGATACACAAATTGTAAGTATTCTCCTTCTAGGGATTGAGGCAGGTAACTAAGAGTACTGGAAGTGACCTCTCGAGGATGCTCTTTGATGGAGCTTGTGAAATTCTAAAGAATTTTAGCTCAATTTTCATGAGCCTTGGCTTCCATTTTAAACCCTTATTTGTAAGTCAGTAGGGTTTTTAATAAAGAAGATGTGCCAATGTTATATTTTCATGTTGACCTATTCAATCGGTTATCAGTTTCTTAAGTGATCCTTTCAGTCATCTGACACATTTGCTTATTGGCCCCATTTTCCTGGGCAATCGGTCATCCTTTTCCCACTGTGTCAAATCTTTTCTAAAGTTGGGTTTTGATTTTTAACTCAGTGACTTAAGGATTAAGTCATTAACCCCATGGTCATGTCACCATTGGTTGGGTCAAGTCTTGTCCATTTAATGCTAACGTCACGTATTGTGCAGTTTTCAAGATTCAGAGATCAAGGATTAGATTTGAACCATACCCCGCCAGCCCGCAAGAGTTAAGTGCATGCCAAATAAATGTAGTGAGGTTAGCGAGAAGCTAACACATTTCCCAAGTACAGTAAGGGACCCACTCCCCACTACTGATCCCATGTCCCAACTTCTTCAATGAGTGGTCGAGATCAACCGATCAGAATGATTCTCACCATTCCCCACTGGCTCACTGAATGAAGGTGAATGATGATTAAATCTAGTGAGATCATCAAGATCTCGACACCTATCCCTCACTCACTCAGACGGTGGAGCCCACATTGAGTGATAGTGTCATCTGACGTGGATAGGAATGATTGGTTGAAAATAGTTTAGTGAAGCATCGCTGGAAATCAAGGATGTCAAACACAAGCTGGCCGATTGATCATCCATCAAGATAGAAGATCAATTGATCACATTCAAAGTTGGCAAGTGACACCTGATGGTCATTTCTACTCTACATGACTAGCTTGCATTAATGGCTAATACTCTATAGAGTGATCAAGTTATCTCAACTCATGTAGATAATCATGAAGAATAATCAATAGGTTTCCATGCAAATGGGAATTAAATGACATTGACACATCTACCAATGGGATGCCAAAGTTATGCATGTGTGATAAACACTAAATGTGAATGCCATTGTTTCACCCAATAAATATAGCAGAGGTGGTTGTTATTTGCATCATTATCACTCAATAGTTAAACATTTTCTAGTATCAAGAGAGGAGGATGAGCGAACCAGTGAGAAGGCCAATTTGTTTGAATTCACAAGGGTCCAACCTTGGTTCATAGGATGTTTCTCTTACTATGGAAGTGGGTACTTCTTCTAAGCATAGATTGGTGCCAAGTAGATGCAGTTGCTGATTACAATTCCAAGGTGGTGTGACCAAAGGAGTGGGTGACAAAGGAAAATGTCCAGTGCAATCTCTGACTAGCACAAAGAGGAAAGTGAGGTATGGGCATGGCTCCTATGAATGCCATCACTCCCATCAACCTAACGAGTACCTCCTCTAGCAATGATGATTTGGAGATTGATTTTTCTTATGCTCGGTACTTGGCACTGTTGAATGTGGGCTTGCCCTCAGATGAGGAGGTGATCTTTGTGTTGCCGCTAGCAGTCAAAACCCCAAGTGGGCATACTGGGAGCGCATCTAGAAAAGAAAAGAAGAGGAAGTTGAGGTTTCCTCTCTTCCTCTTGTAGTGACAAGAAGTGGTTGGGTATACCATGGTCGTGACTTTGGTCATGATGGTGTGAGTGGTAAATGAATTTTCTGCATTTCAAATATTCTTTTTGCTCGTGTCTATGAATTCCACTGTGATGGTCTTTTGTTTTGCATTTGTGGCTAAATTTTTGATGATTTGACATTGGTCATCCACCTTCATGGAATTTTTGTTGCCTGGTTCGTGAAGCTCAGATGGTGACAAGGGAAGTTTTGGTGGTACTTTGCATTCTCTTCCTCGGTGGTGATTATATTTTAGGCTCTCTCTTGTTATACTTGCTTTTGCAATTTCAACATGTGGGTTTTCTGAAATTCAAATGAAATTCTGCTAAAATTTTGAGGAAATGATAATTTTACACTGTAACTGCATTTGGGTTTGAAGCTTGTTGCTCCCTGTTGGTATAAAGGGAATTCAAGCCTTTAATGCAGGAGGGAGAGAGAGGGATTAGAGAAGAAGGAGAAAAATAAGAAAAGAAAAGGATAGATAATAGAGAAGTATTAGATTAAGTTTAGGCTAGTCCATGTACTGTTATAATGATAGGAATGGAGTAGCATTCCTGTTTTGAGTTGTTTTGGACAAATATATACATATTAAATCTTAAATTTTTGTGTAGACTTGATCCATGAATATAAATGAAAGTTTATGTATGATACATTTTCTCTCCTTATGCGGGTTTTAGTAAATCTTGGATTGAATTGTCAATAACATTTTCATTCTTCTTTGAACTTCAATTCAAATGTATATCTTTGTTTTGCACCTTGATTCAAGTAATCAATTAAATTCTCAAATAGAGTTATAGATTTACAATTATCTAATTGGGATATGATAAGAAGTTGTGCATCATGGAGTTTGGGTCTCATAATGCAAAGTTGTTATGTGGATAGTCTTTTCCATTAGGATTTGAGCTCATTTTTGTATTATTGGTATTGTGTGTATGAATCCATAACCCAATTCAATAAGGCACTAATGTATTTCCTTGAGATATTTTCCTAATGGGTTAATCAAATTATTCTAGGGTGGCAGACCTACTATCAAAATTTGAATTTATTTTAAAATTTCCTAAGTCTTTATACAAATCTTACATGTAGTTGTCATACGTGAGGGTATTTATTGAAATGGTAGTGAGTTACTTAGAAACTAGCCAATTTCATAGTAATATTTGCATATTTACCTTTCAGTTAAAATGATCTATGAAAGAGATGTGGTCCATCAAGTATAATTTAAGAGAACACCAATAGGAATTTCCTCCTTGGCCCCACAGAGCCTAAAGTGCAAAAGATCTTGGTCTATCATTGGATCTTGTCAGTTGGCCATTCATTTTTAGGAGTTTTGAATATAGGAAATGGAAATTCCTTAGAAGTTCCTTTAGGTGCACTGGAAAAACAACCAATAGAATGTTGACTCTATTGGGGACACACTCAAAGGTCCAGTTGTAGATTGTCTTATCAAAGAGTCATTCCAATCTTGAGAAAGTTCTCATTCAAGAATTTAGAAATAGAGTCATATTATTTGCAAATAGTCATAACATTTTTCATTCAGAAGTTGGTAGATTTGGACATCTCTGTTCAAATAATTGAAAATCCCTTGAACTTGGACAAGATTTATTGTAGCAAAGATTAGAGGACGAGAGTGTGACTCGGCTATTGAAGAAAACCTAGAATGAGATTTCAGTCTAAAAGGAATTTCATATTTTTGAAATTCATTCCTCCGTAAAGGAGGTGGCGACTCTATCCAAAGAACTAGTTAAATTGTGAAGAAGCTTTCAAATATTTGCATACTTTTCAATCAAGAAGGATTAATAACTAATACAAGATTTCTAGGTATTCTTATCACTCTAAGATAAGTGTTTTTTTTTTTGAAGGAAGTTTGTGAGAAAGAAAATGAAGGCTTAGGAGCATAAATGATTCCCTACTAGATGGATTTGCATTAATATAGGGAATAGTAATAAATCTTTTCATACTTCTTGTCCACAAATTTGTGATTATCCATGAAGTATGTCATTCTGTTGAGCATTTCCTTTTGAAGAATTTCTCTATAAAGAATCAAGCTAAAAGTATGTAGGGTGAAGAATCCATGTAATCCCCTCAAAGGGGTTTTGTCATTGAAAGGTATATGCCATTAGTTTTCAATGGTATAGAAGGTTTCCCTAACCTAATTCCTAAGGATGTTAGGAAGCATTTTCCCAAATTCACAGGGCAAGGCTTTGAATCAACCTCTAAGCATATGCAAATGTTCATGGATGATATGAGGGATTTTGAGGTGAATTATGAAGATGTTGTCATGAAAATTTTTGTTCAAAATTTTATAGGATGATTCCAAAGATTGGTATTCATATTTTCTAGCAAGTTCCATAGCCTCATGGAGTCAATTTGTGATAGTTTTTATAGACCAATTTGGTGAAAGGGTAAATCCAAGTGTGGTAAGGAAATCATTTATGGAGATCCATACAAATGAAGGGGAATTGGTCCCTGCTTTCAATCTCTAATTTACAAAGGCAATAAGAGAAATCCTAGAAGATATAAGGCCAAATGATGCAAAATGTTTGGTGGTATAATTAGGAGCATTTGATAAGAAGATGAGATTCTTATTAAGAGATAAGGAACCCACAACTTTACATCAGGCCTATCACATTGCCATTGACATTGAGAACAATTTGAGATACTCAATAATGAGAGGACCTACAATTGCTAGTAGTAATTTTAGCACTACCCCCAATTTTGAACCATGTAGATCAAAGGGTAAAAGGATTTGTCATGAAATGGACCTTATAGATGTTGTATCTTCTTTATTCCCAAGAAATGTAGAATACAAATATGTAGAGGCTTCACATCAGCCAAAGAGAGGGAAATCTGATATAATCCTCTCTATCACGAGATTACATGAGATAAGGAGACATGCAAATGAGTCACCATATGACTTATTTTCAAGATTCTTGGACATACTGATGGAAATACCTAGGATTTTTAGACCCAGTGATCAAATGTGCATTGATTTGTTCTATGAAGCATATATGTTAGGATCTAGTCAGTGGTCTAAGGATCTAAAACATTGTAGCTTAGACCAAGTAGTAGATTGGATCAATATTATGGAAAGAATGGAACATGGTCATGTGCCTTCATCTGGTACTCATGAGGGTAGTATTTTTCATGTAGCAAATGGTCAATGGCTAAGGTCATCAAGTCAATGAGAAGCATCTGAACCAGAACAAGTGATTGTTGAATGTTGTCATTTGATTGGCGATCTAGAAACAAATGTAGATAGTAATGATGAAGATGAAGACATAGAATATGAGAATAAAGAAGTGAATCCTAATTATCTTCCTTGGGATGTCATAAACTATGAGAAAACACAGGAAGTGCAAGATACAAATTCTCAAAATGATACAAATAGCAATCATCAAGCTTCTATTAATCAAGGGAATGTACTTGATTCCAATGCCAAGGTACACATGAGAAGTCAAACTAATGAAATTGAACTTGAGGAATCTACCATTGAATATGAATCTTCATATGAAGTGGAGATGGAATCCCTTTCTTCTAGTAGGGGATATGTTAATAGCCTTGCAGATGTCTGTTTCCTAGGCATTGAGTAGTTCTCATCATGTGAAGAATGTTCTGATTACAAATTAATTGTTGCAAGTATAAATGATGAGTATAATTGTGAAATTGTTTCTCTATGTTCTTCCAATGATTGTACTAATTTTGAGTACACTGGTTCTTTGAATTGCTTGTATCCTGATTTTAAAGATGATGAGATACATCCAATTAATGCATGGAAAAATATTTTATTTGATGAAGATGTTTGGGATGATGAAATTACAAATGACACTCCTTATTGGGGTAGGATTAATCCTCTTTTTGAGGATATTAATAACAAAGATCAGGGAAATTCTATGAAGGATTACCAAAATAATGCTGAGGTGGATAGTCTTATCAATAAAGATGCTACTAATTTTCCTAGTTCTAAACTATATAAAAGGTGTTGAGATATAAATACCAATGAGGAGACCCTTAAGTATGATATCAGTTCTAGATGTAATGAGGGAACTCATAGAGATGAATATGATCACATTGATTTCCTTGTGGAGAAGAGTTACATATTTGAAGGAATAGTTGGAAAGTCAGATATTCATGATCTATAGGATGGTTGCAAAAATATTCTCACAACATTTCCTTATGTTGAGAAGATGGAATTATACTATGAATCTATTAAGTATGTTGATACTTTAGTACCCTCTCATTTAAGTGAAAAGCAATCTAGAGAAATTGGTGATTGTGAGGATCATGTACTTCATGGTGATGTGGAATATGAAAGTTTCACTTTCTTGATTCAATCAGAGGAACCTTTAATTGAAAGGGAAAAAGTTGGTAATGTTGCCCTAGATGATATAAATGGTATTGTTCAATGTAATACTAATAATCTAGTGTTGCATATGGCTCATATGCATTCATTGTAGGGAAAATAGGCTAAATTTTTTGACAGGGGGAAATTTGTTCCTAAAATTCTAGAGCCTGAAGGCTCTACTTTGTAAAATTATTTTATGTACATTTTTTGAGTATTGTAAATATGTTGGTTTGGTGTGTTTTCTTTCTGTTGGGTCTACTTGCCTAGTCTAGGTATGTCCTTTGGTTTTTGATCTTGCACCTTGGTCTACTTCAACTAGAGATTCTTTTCTTGCCATACGCACCAGGGGAATGCATCCCTGAGCATGAGTCGCTGATGGAGCTTGTGAAATTCTAAAGAATTTCACCTCAATTTTCATGAGCCTTGGCTTCCATTTTAAACCCTTATTCCCAAGTGAGTAGGGATTTTAATCAAGAAGATGTGCCAATATTATATTTTCATGTTGAATTGTTCAATTGGTCATCAGTTTCTTAATGATCCTTTGAGCCATCTGACACGTTTACTTATAGGCCCCATTTTCCTGGGCAACCGGTCATCCTTTTTCCACCGTGTCAAATATTTTCTAAAGTTGGGTTTCAAATTTTAACCCAGTGACTTAAGGATTAAGTCATTAACCCTACAGTCATGCCACCATTGATTGGGCCAAGTCTTGTCCATTTAATGCTAACGTCACATATTGTGTAGTTTTCAAGATTCAGAGAATAAGGATCAGATCTAAATTGTACCTCACCAGCCCGTGAGAGTTAAGTGCATGCCAGATAAATGCAGCAAGGTTAGCGAGAAGCTAACACATTTCCTAGGTATAACATGGGACCCACTCCCCACTACCTATCTCATGTCCCAACTTATTCAATGAGTGGTCGAGATCAATCAGGTGGAACGATCCTCACCTTTCCCTATTGGCTCTCTAAATGAAGGTGAATGATGATTAAATCCAATGAGATAAGCGAGATCTTGACACCTGTCCCTCACTTGCTCAGACGGTGGAGCCCACACGTAGAGACAATGCCATCTGACATGGATATAAATGATTGGTTGAAAATAGTTTAGTGAAGCACCACTGGAAATCAAAGGAGGTCAAACACAAGCTGGCCGATCGATCATCCATCAAGATAGAAGATCAATAGATCACATTCAAAGCTAGCAAGTGACACCTGATGGTTGTTTCTATTCTACACGACTAGCTTAAATTAATGGCTAACACTCTGTAGAGTGATCGAGTTTATCTCAACTCGTACAGATATGAAAATGTAGATAATCATGAATACTAATCAATAGGTTTCCATGAAAATGGGAATTAAACAACATCAATACATCTACCAACGGGATGCTAGAGTTACACATTGTGATAAACACTAAATGTGAATGCCATTGTTTCACCTATTAAATATAGTGGAGGTGGTTTTTATTTACGTTGTTATCACTCAACAATTAAACATTTTCTGGTATCAAGAGAAGAGGATGGGTGAACCAGTGAGATGGTCAGTTTGTTCGAATTCAAAAGGGTTCAACCCTGGCTTGTAGGATGTTGCTCCTACTATGGAAGTGGGTACTTCTTCTAAGTGTAGATTGGTGCGAAGTAGATATAGTCACCGATTGCAATTCTAGGGTGGTGCTACCGAAGAAGTGGGTGACAAAGGAAAATGTCCAGTGCAATCTCTAACAGGGTCAAAGCGAAAAGTGAGGTATGGGCATGGCTCCTATGGATGACAAAACTCTCCCATCAACCTTACAAGCACCTCCTCTGGAAATAATGATTCAGAGATTGATTTTTCTTATGCTCAGTACTTGGTACTATTGAATGACGGATTTCCCTCAGATGAGGAGGTGATCTCTATGTTACTGTTGGTAGTCAAAACCCCAAACAGGCATACTAGGAGTGCACCTAGAAAAGAAAAGAATGAAGAGGAAGTTGAGGTTTCTTCTCTTCCTCTTGCAGCAACAAGAAGTGGTCGAGTATACCGTGGTCATGACTTTGGTTGTGATGGTATGAGTGGTAAATGAATTTGCTACATTTAAAATATTCTTTTTACTAGTATCTATAAATTTCATTGTGGTGGTCTTTTGTTTTGTATTCATGGCAAAATTTTTTATGATTCAACATCGGTCGTGCGCCTTCATGGCATTTTGGTTGCCTAGTTTGTGAAGCTCAGATGGAAACAAGGGAAGTTTCAATGGTACTTTGCATTCTCTTCCCCTACAACGGTTATATTTTAGGCTCTCTCTTGTTATACTAGCTTTTGCAATTTTAGCATGTGGGTTTTCTAAAATTCAAATCAAATTCTGTTAAAATTTTGATGAAATGATAACTTTACATTGTAACTACATTTTGGTCCAAAGCTTGTTGCTCCCTATTGGTATAAAGGGAATTCAAGACTCAAATGCAAGAGGGAGGGAGAGGGATCAGAGAAGAAGGAGAAAAAGAAGAAAAGAAAAGGGTAGATAATAGAGAAGTATCAGATTAGGTCTAGGCCAGTCCATGTACTTTTATAATGATAGGAATGGAGTAGCATGCTTGTTTTGAGTTGTTTTAGAAAAATATATACATATTATCTTAAATTGTTGTAAAAAATTCTTCCATGAATATAAATGAAAGTTTATCTATGATGCATTTTCTCTCCTTATGTGGGTTTCAGTAAATCTTGGATGGAATTGTCGATAACATTTTCATTCTTCTTTGACCTTCAATTCAAATGTATATCTTTGTTTTGCATGTTGATTCAAGTAATCAATTAAATGCACAGATAGAGTTATAGATTTACAATTATCTACTTGGGATATGATAAGAAGTTGTGCATCACAGAGTTTGAGTCTGATAATGCAAAGTTATTATGCACATAGTCTTTTCCATTAGGATTTGAGATCATTTATGTATTGTTGGTATTGTGTGTATGAATCCATAGAACAATTCAATAAGGCACTAATTTGTTTCCTTGAGAGATTTTCCTAATGGCTTAATCAAATTATTCTAGGGTGCCTGACCTATAGTTAGAATTTGAATTTATTTTAAAATTTCCAAAATATTTATACAAATATTACATGTAGTTGTCATACGTGAGGGAATTTACTGAAATGGTAGTGAGTTACTTAGAAACTAGCCATTTTAATATTAATCTTTGCATATTTACCTTTCAATTAAAAGATCTGTGAAAGAGATGTGTTCCATCAAGTACAATTTGAGTGAACACCAATAGGAGTACCCTCCTTGGACCCAGTGAGCCTAAAGTGAAAAAGATCTTAGTTTGTCACTAGATCTTGTCAGTTGGCCAGTCATTTTCAAGAGTTTTGAGTATAGGAAATGGAAATTCCTTAGAAGTTCCTTTAGGTGCATTGGAAAATAACCAACACTCTTGTTTGGACTCTGGGTATGAAACTTCCAATTTCCTTCCTTAGTCTGATTCAAAAAATATTTCTGACTTCTAATAAGGTGTTTGGAAAATTTTTGTCCCACCGGGCATGCCAGAAAAAGAACTATTGATCATAAGAGCTTTCACCTCTCTGATAGTCTTATGGAAAATTCAACGAGTGGGGGAAAAATTGCACCTCATTGAATACCTCTAAATTTTTTATAAAAAGTCAACTCTTCTTTGGGGTTTTAAGAGAAGGGAAGAAGGAAATGTAAACATAAAAGGTGATGCACCAAAGCTTTTACAACATTTCAAAACCAAATCATTCATATGATTGATATAAATAGACATAGAATGCCACTACCCTTCATCGTTGGAAAGAGAATGAACAACAAAGGCTAACTTCAAGCACAATGCAAACTTTCAAAGCTTTCTATGGGTAATGTTCATTAAGGTTGGATCAAACATAAATATTCCTTATGGGTATTAGAGCAATACTTCAAAAATCACAAGAACTCTATCTCCTAATACAACATAGTACAATAAAATAAAAAATTTCAAAAAAAAAGAGAAGTCCAATGACATAATCCAACTTTCCTAAGTTACTATTGTATAATACAAGTATATAGCATAGAAATCTGCTACTTAAACTACCTAGATATATCTTGCAAGACACAATGTTTCATTCAGAATAAAAGTATAAAGAAAGAAAGCTTGAAAAAGGCCATACATGCACAGTCTCAATAAATTCTTCTCAATAATTGGAGCTTTAATTATGAAATGAATTTTGAAACAGAGGTTGAATACCAATTTGATAATAGTTTAAACCTTAATAGATATAACATGCTAGAATAAAGTAGTTCTACAACTTATTTTCTAAAAATAATGTTAGAAACCCTAAGAAAACTAAAATAACATTTCTTAGCCAAGAAAATGTCACTTGGAAAAATCCTTCTTCTTTTTTTTCTGTGTCGTCGCCCTCCTTATATAGCTAGAACAAAAGATAATGTTGCCTCAGCTCAGAATTAATTTCTTCCAAGTATTGACAATTGATAGCACATGATCTGATCATAGATCTTTAGTTAGGTTGCAATGATCTTTGCACATTAACTCTCAACTACTGAATTAATACCCTTTAGATATTTTAGCAAAGATAGAAACTCATACATGATCGGATCCTGAAACAACAACTTGGAAAAAGGCTGAGTGGACCGATCACATCACTCCTAGGCACCATCTCAAAGACTAAAGAAAAGAAAAGGACAACCAACTCTAACAAAATCCTCATTCATATTACATCATAGGCAGTGTAGATAACTTGTAGTGAAGAGATGACATGTCGACAAGGAAAAAAATCCTAAGCTTATAAATAGAGCTCCTAGGGAAATGTTTGAAAAGTAAACACATGTTCTAGATCTTCCCTTGAAGGGAAGGTGAAAGATGAAAGCTACACAACCATCACGTGGCACATTGTGCATCTTTTCGATGATCTTATTTGAGCGTGGGTGCACCTAAAGCTGAAGACATTTATGCAAACCAAAAAATTGAAAATGGATAAGGAAAAAAATTACTTCATAGTGATAATAGCTTGGTTGATATTATTGGCATTGTAGTGCATGTTGGGTTCATATCAAATATTCATAGGAAAAATGGATCTGAAACAATCTAGTGAACTATTAAACTATACATGATATCTTTGCTTCATTCATTGATGTTAATTTGTGGAGTCCAGGTTGGTAAGAAAAAGGTGATGCACATGTTGGAGTGGATGTATCTTTCAAGTGATGTAGTGATAGTTGTTGTCCAAGGTGGCCATGTAGGCTACTTTAATGGTAAAGTTATCAATACATCAACAACAACAGTCCTAGAGATTAACCCTTCTATTCTTGAGGCAAACACTCTTAGATCCAAGGGCCCAGTTAAAGTAGAACAAGTGGTTTCATCTTCTTTTGATCTACATAGGCTCCATCCTTCGAATGATAGAATTACTATTGCATTAATCTTGAACTACCTTGGCTTGCCAGAAACTGTTGAGGCCACTTTTAAAGCAACCATTCAAATTGCAAAAATTAAGTCCTTTTGTTATCCTGATTGCCCTTTATTGGTTAATGGGAAAGAATGCAAAGGAAAATACACACATCACCATGTTGATGTTTGGTTTTGTGATTGTTTCTAGATGGAAATTGAGGAATGAAGCTATTGCTATCTTCTATAGTTGAAGCTGCAAGACCACTCAACGATCCTTTGGTTTATTGCTTTTGATGAAGCTGCCACTAATTTATTTCAAATTCTAGCAAAATACCTTTACATGTTGCAAGACAAATTTGAGTCTACAACAGATCCTATTGCTATTATTAAAGGCCTTGTTTTTAAAGCATACATCTTTATTTCCTTGACCAAAACAAATACTTACGAGGACGGGCTGAAAACAATGATTGTGAAAGCAACAAAATTTGATTTTGAAGTAGATTGTAAATTTTTGCTTTTAGACATAGTGAAGATTTCTACCCTTGCTATAGAAAAAGGCTCCACTAGTGAGCCAATGCTTTGACTACTCTTTTGCACTTTCCAAAATTTCTCCTAGTCTTTCCTTTTTAAATGCTCACAATGGGATGTTGAGACTTTTGTTTTACAAATATGGACATAATTTATTCCTATGTTTAGGTATATATATTTACACATTCATTGACTACCCATCCTTTTGAATTTAACATGTTGCATAGATTGTTTTTAGTCTACATTATTACTATGATTCTTAATTCCTATTAGATAGTGGAATTTTTAGTTCTTCTATGAATATTCTAAATTTACTTCTACCCTTTATAATCATTGAATAGTAATATTATATTCAATGGAAAACATATAACAATGCTCAAATATTGAGACAGGTTAATGAAGAAATCTGTACAGTACTTGTATATATATATTTATATATTGCAATGTTGAAACCATGTTATTCCTCTTGTGATCATTCATAGATATACATTTATATCCACATGTATACATATATATTTTGTTATATTTTTGTGTGTAATTATTTTGACCATCATAACTAATACTTAAATAAGAAAAAAATGAAAATAAATAACATCAAAGTAATAAATTTTCTACTGCCATATAAAAATTGGAAAAAATATGCCATACCTAAAGTTATGAACTAATTTTTTTCTAAAGAATAATTTTTTATTGAATATTAGTAATTAAAAACATGACTAACAACTCTTTAAAAGAGGACAATCCTTTAATCTTTCATATTTTTCATAAATATTATCTAATCCATAACTTCAAGTCTACCATGTATTTCTATATATGTATGTTAAAATAATCAAATAATAATCTATCAATTGATTGATTAGCATGGACAAAAAGGTGAAATATAGATGTGCACCTAGGTTTGATAAATATAAAACTAAGACACATGTAAAATTATATCATACTTCAATTGATCTATAAACCATTTCACCTGTCAATTCAAAATTCAATCTACATTATTTGGAACTAAATATTATAGACAAATATGGAAACTGTAAAAGACCTATTAAAAACACATTTACCATGTAATAGTTCCCTTCTCAATTCTATATTCAATTTTTTTTTGCAATCCTTATTGACCAATGAGCAACATTTAGGCACATCCTTTGTTGAACAGGTAAGCTTCATGTCATCATTTAAAACCCCACACAATTCTTTTGTATTTCTCTATAATATTTAGTGCCAAGTACATGGAGAATAGAATACGTGAAAAAATTACTAGCCCTAACCATATTTTTTGATAGAAGAAAGAAAATTAAACTGCAATTGCTCATATGGTAATGAGTATAATACCAATGATGCACAGAGATAGATAAAAACAATAAACGAAGGGGGAGAACTATATGTGTATGCATCTATATATGTATATGTATATGTATATGTATACATGTATATTTGTATATATGTATGCATATATGTATGTATATCTATGTGTATGTATATATGTATATGTATATGTATATGTATATATATATATGTATATGTATATGTATGTATATGTATATGTATATGTATGTGTATGTATATGCATATGTAAACACCCCATGCAATTTGTGAGGCCTTGCTCGACCCTGTTGAAAAAAATCATGGAATTTGTTGACCACATGGGTTGCTGGTGGTGGAGTTGGTTGCCTTGCTCAATAGGTATAGAATAGTAGAAACCTGCCATGCACCTCCACTGGTTGGAAAATTGGATCCAGTTTAAGAAGTGTTGTCTTGTACAATCTACACTATCTCATCCCCCTATTGTTGTTGTAAGTTGTCTTCCCAGTATTTTTTTGGCTATTTCATACACATCTAACCACACATATAGATTTTGATAGATTCAAATAAAATGTTGCTTTGTAGTAATATGATGTTGAATTCAATGCAAGCATGGATGGATGGGGAGATATGAAGCCCATCTATTAAAAAATTAATGAGTAAAATCTCCCCATAGTTGTAGGAATAATCAATGTTTTTTTTATAAATTTATATTTTACTGTCTTATACATTGATCCCTTTTTTTTTGTGTAGAGCTTCATATCCTCCAGTAGATACCAAAGTTATACATTCACTCTTTTCATTTTTGCATGGCTAGATACGTTCCAGTACATACCAAAATTAGATATGTTTATAAGTTTATTTGTATACATTGTATTCTTTCAAGGAAAACTTTTTCTATTTCTTTCATGTCTTCTCTGTAATGATATCTTTGTATTTTATCTATGGAATTGATTCTATTTTCAAACAAGACCTCCTATATATTCTCCTTTTCCTATATTTTTCAACATTACAAACAGATTCCATCAACTGTATGTGAAAATCAATGCTTTGAAACATACACAGATACATATATGCATATATATATATATTGAAGACAAATAGAGTAATTGTATGAGAAGTATTGGAATAACACTTACTTGTTGCTAAGTACTATACACAACCATTCATCTTCTATGTATCGAGGACACCAAATCCACCAATGCTAGCCCTCATAATTACTAAGCTCCATCTCGCCATAAAAAAAAACCCATTCAACTCTTCTTTGCACGGGGCATCCTCGTCACTGGAAAACCTGATTCATAGCTGGGTTGATGAGAATCCCAATCGAAACTTCAACCAAAATATTGCATACAATCAACTACAATAGCCATAGTGTATTCTAAAATTGCATTTGTGCATGTCCCTACAATTATATTTTCATGTTATGGGGGAAAAATCTCTTTTCCAGTTTCCCTATTTCTCTATAATATTTAGTGCCAAACAATGTAGCTTGAATTTTGAATTGACAAGAAAACTATTACATAGATTGCTTATCTTTTATCCATATGTTTCATGATATAGAGAAATTGTAAAAGAAGTATCAGGTAAACACTTTAAGTATTACATATAAATGATAGATAGTCTGCCAAATCAATTGTTTAAACATACTTGTTTATGACAATACCTATTTTCTCTATGTTATCACAACAATTATATGATACAATAATGTGTCCAAATTACGTATAACACCACAAACTTAATTGGAAATTCAAGCTAAATTTCATGGTATTCAAACCTATGAAGAAATAATTTATGCAAAATACCCATGTTAAACAACTTGTAAATTCCATATCACAACAATTCTAAAACCCTCAAATATGGTATAGAATAGACCCAACGACAATGATTCTTACAACAGTTTGATACTAGACCAACATTGCAATGGCTCTGTCAACAAGACAACTTAATCAATAAATTTTCTTGCCGTAGAAACATAAAAAACAATGGAAATTATCAGTTTGTTATAAGGAGCTTCAATTAGGTGATGAAAAAAGAATATCATGCAAAATATAAGTACAAGAAAAGTAGTCTATGTAACAAATGTAAGAGGTATTAGGATAATACTTAAGAATCAAATGTATGTTGTTCTTCATTGTTTTCCTAATAGTTCTTTTACAATTTACCTATATCTCTATAATATTTACTCCTGTCAAAGTATACTCCAAAATATTCAAGGAAATATATTGATTGTGTTGCATTTCCAGAAGAGCTATTGTGGCATTATGAATATATTACAAATACTCCATAATTAAATGCTCTATTTTTACATCTCAATGCTACATCATTGAATGTTATGGTTGTATTGTAGCAATTTTCTCACAACATGGAAAAATACTCAGCCTACATAAATGCAAATAAACATACTATACATATCTAAATTAATCATTTATGCAAAATACCCATGTAAAACAACTTATAGATTATGCAACACAACAACTTTGAAACCCTCGATTCTAGTAAAAAAATGGAGATAAAGGTGACAATTTTAACAATAGTCTACTATCAAAGCAACACCATAGTGGCTCTTTCCACAATACAACATAATCAAAGTATACTTTCCCACACTGCAACATTCAATATTGCATTCACTTCGTCTACCATCATCATACAACAACATGATGCATTAACCCTCACACGATGAAACACTTACCATTCAACTTATGTGTACCAAGGCCACCAACTCCATCACCACCAACCCACGTAACTACAAAGCTCCACATGCCAAAAAATACCGCTCAAGTCACCGCCGACCGACACATCTCTGCTGCTGGCAAATCCAATTCATGGCTAGGGTGATGATAAATTGTGTCTCAATATATTTTCTTCCCATATGAACAACATAACAATGGCAATTAAAAATTTGTTATGAGGAGGTTGAAATAGATCAAGGGAAAAACAATATCATGCAATATATTGGTACAAGACAAGAAGTCTAGATGTAACAGTTGTAAGAGGTATTAGGATCATACTTAAGAATCAAACATATGTTGTTCTTCAGTGATTTCCTACAAGTTCTTTTACAAATTACCCATTTCTCTATAATATTTAGTACCAAATAATGGAGCTCATACTTAGAATGGCGTAGTAGGAACTAAATGCAATATTTGATGTTGCAGTGTGGCAAAGTATACTCCAAAATATGCAAGGAAATATATTGATTCAGTTGCATTCCCAAAAGATTCATTGCAACATTATGAATATGTTACACATACTGCATGATAAAATGCTCCATTCTTAACGACATATCAATGCTATATCATTGAATGCTTTGGTTGTATTCTAGCATTTTCCCTACAACATAGAAAATACTTATAGTGCATATGTATCTGTTTGTGTATAATATTTAGTACCAAACAAGTATTATTCTAATACTTTTTATACGATTCTATTTGTCTTCAATATGTACTACCAAACAATGTAGCTTGAATCTTATAACAATATGTTTCGCGATGTTCTTTTTCCCTCATCTATTTCAAGACCCATGGAACAAACTAGTCAGGACTGCTTATGATAGCTATAGAGCTTCCTACGTGGCTATGCTAGTGGTGGCACAACTGGTTGCCTCAATACACAGAGCTATAAGGCAAGTGTTTGCACTTGTAAGCAATTTTGATTAGACAAGCCAACTCTTACATGGACTACTTGTCTTGTATCAATATGTTTCATGTGGGTTTTAATCATATGTCATTTATCTCTAATTCTTAAAGTTTTTTCCTAATAGTTCTCATAAAATTTCTCTATTTTATCTACTACCTTGAATTTTGAATCAAGAAGCCAACTATTACATGCATTGCTTGTTTTCTGTCAATATCTTTTTTGATATTCTTTTTCCCATAGTCCCGCAAAGCAAAATCTGCATTATGTATCAATAGGAAGTCTATGTAACAATTGGCATTTCAATTTGATGACTATTTTTACTATATTATTCCTAGCATTGTAGTTGTTTTTTTAATATTGGTAGACTTTAACATACTTCATCTACATGCATTTACTTTTTCCACCCCCATTGTATAGCAATGATTATCTCCAATATGCATATTCTTTCATACTAACCCTCTACATATACATATATATATATATATATATATATATATATATATATATATATATATATATATGCAATTAATCCTATGTTAATCTGCAATCACTCCTATGTTAATGGGTAAAATTCCAAAGATGAACATAGATAACTAAAACAATAAACTAAAGGCACTAAAATTACTACCCCTGCCAATATTTTTTGATGAAAGAAAGAAGATCTAACTACAATTGCTCCTATAAACGTATACATATGTATATATTATGCTAATTCTTTACCATGATATCTATTTTCCATCAACTTGTCAAACCAAATAAAAAAAGCTACAATATTACACAACTTGTTTGAAAATAGTTCCCCTTTCAAAAGTTTGTTATTTTGTGGTGTATGATAAGATTCCATGAGATTTTGCATGGACCTGACCTACATTTTTTGCTCGGGGGTTTGGCTAGAGCCCACGAGGCTTCATGGTGCCAATACGGTTGGGAGGAAAATGAGCATGGGTTTACATGATTATGGACAAGAACTGAACACCATGGTCATGTGTTTCTAAGAGAACAAACAATTTGTTGATTGCATCACATTGTTTATCCCCGAAAGAACATGACAGTGGTGTATGTTGCTCCATTGAACTAAACCATTTACAATGTCATGGTTGCCTTGGTTTTCTTTTTGTGGATGACTATATTTTTTTCCCTTTTGAGATGATTCCAAATATTTATTGGGAAACATGTTTTTGTCAACTTCTCATAGCAAAAAAAGACAATAATCTTAGAGATCTTGTTTGAAAACACTTGTTTTTCCAACTTTGTTATTTTGTGACATATGATGAGAGTCCATGAGATTTCCCATGGACCTCACTTGCATTTCTTGCTTGGGGGTTTGGCTAAAGCCCGTGAGGCTTCATGATGCCAATATGGTATAGCGGACAATGAGTGTGGGTTTAGTGCTTTTGTGTTCTGCCTTCACATATTTATTGTTGCTTCTATTCATGGACATAGAAATTCTCACATAAAGTTGTCTACCAAAAACATACTCTACTTTAACCATTACATTTGTTATTCTTTCCACATCTCTCTTTTCAACTTCTCTAATAGATTACTTATAGATGATTCTTTACTAATATGCCATGTATTCAAAATGTTCCATTTTATCTCTTTCTATTTACAACAGATAGTGCTAACTTCTTTTATTGTATATGTATATTATTTTCTTTGTATTGTTGCACATATATAATAGGCATTCAAGAAAATTAGTGTATTGTATTCTGTCTATTTCAATTTCTTTCATGCTTCTACTACTCCATACAATGCAACTTTCCCTTCTTAAACACGATCAATAGTGTATGTAAGTACAAAAACTTCCCCACTCTCAATAGACAAATTTGGTTATCTAATTGTAAAAATTGTTCATTAATTTTAGCTTCACATTAGATATATTAATTTTACCCATATACTTACTCATTTTTATCATTCTTGTTTGATTTTCTATGCTTGTGCACTAACATACCCTTCTATTTCATTTACAGGAACTAGGTTTAAGCATGTCAGAGGATTCAAAAACTAGGATACCTCTTTCCCTTAAAGTTACAAGATCAAAGAAAACACAACAATATCAGATATTATATATAAAAACACCAGAGTTTTCCCAAGTTTTTTATTCTGTAATGTATTATGAAACTCCATGAAATCTCCCATGGCCATTTCATCCCTTTTTTGCTCGGGGGTTTGGCTAGAGTCCATGGGGCTTCATGATGCCAATATGGTAGGGAGGAAAATGAGCATGGCTTTTGTGGTTTTACTTTTAATGCCATATATTTATTGTTGGATAGATTTATGTGTACACAATTTTTTGTGTAAATTTAGCTTCAATAGACATACTCTATAATAACATGTTTTCCATGTTAGAGCAAATAATAGAGAAGTAAAAATCTCTTTCTCATGTCATACTACACAATAATATGTTTTTAATGTTGCATCAAAACAAGGTGTCCCTTTTAATTCAATTATTCTAATAATGCAAAATATTTGTGTTGTTTCATTGCATTCTTCTTCTAACCCATTAATCACAAACACAAAAAAATATTTTATTCCCAAAATTATTCAATACAAATTGCTTATAGCATGTTTCTTTTTCAAAAAATTCCTTTGTGATGAGAATTATAACTAATATTAAAATAAACAATAACTTTTTTAAAGAATTATTTTTTATTCAATAATGTTTCGTGCATTGTGTTATCTAAAGATAAATAATAATCAATCAATGAATTCATTATCCTAGACAAAAAAATTAAATATCAATTTCCTCTTTTATCCAAATGGTTCTTAGTCTTGCAAAGCATTATCTTGTCTTAAAATAATTAAATAATAATTAATCGATTAATTCATTAACCTAGACAAAAACATAAAATATAGATGTACATCTAAGTGTAACAACTATAAGACTAACATGCATATAAAATTATTTCATACCTAAAATTAACATTGCAAATAATGAATACAATAAAACATCAGGTTTAAAATCCTATACAATGCTTCAGTTGATCATTGCATGCCTGTGCATGCGACTGCTAGTTTATCATATATCTAATATTTAAAATTTCTTCATTTCATTTACTTTGTTCTAATTATGCATTTGTAAAAATAATTTTGATGAGGGCGCAGCCCAAGACTTAGAAAATAACCCAAAAATAAGAGAATCATTTTATTATTCAGAAAATGGAGCTTCTTACATGTAGAGGATCTCAAATCCCCAAGTTCTACAACACATGCAAATTACAGAAAGCTACAGAATCATCCTTTCGCAATATGCGAGCTTGTCCCCAAAAAGTTACCCAAAAATTAGAAACCCGCCCATAAATAGAGCTCCTCTTTAGTTTGAAGCCAAAACACATTAAAATTTGAGTTTAGGTGGTTTGGCGCTGAAAAATTACAACTTGAAGTTCAAATTTCAAAAGAACATTTGCAATTGTATCTTCTAGAAAGTGCGCCAACTTCCCGGGGCCATAACTTTTGATCTGGGACTTCAATTTGTGAACCGTTTGAATCATTGGAAAGGTCTCGAAGTCAATAATGCGCTCAAAATATACTACACCAATTTTGGCAAGTTTCGAGGCCATTCTAGGAAATCTAAGTGCCTCAAATCTAACTCAGAAGATTTTCAAGTGCAAATCTAGGAAACTAAAACTGCAATATCTTTCAACCCAGAAGTAGAAAATAAAAACTGTAAATTGGGAATTTCATTATGACGAAAAGGGTATCCAAAAATGTAAAAAACATCTAAAATGTGAGAAACTTGAAATTTAACTATTTTTGGGTGATGCAAGATTGCCCTTACACCACTGGATGCTCTTGCATCAAACACCATGGGTAATTTGAGAAGTGACCCATCACATTTCAGATGGTTGGGGAAAACCCAATTGGTCAACTGCTGCCTTAGATAGCTAGGATGAATCTTCCATAGGCCATCCTATCCATTTCACTAGATATTCTTCATACTGCCTATTTTTGGTACTCCTTCCCACATGACTATCCAAGATTGCTTCAATCTCCTCCCTTTCTGAAGTAGGTGATGGAATGTCATACTACCCTATTGCTGGTGCTTCCTCCATTCCACCTTCATGATACTTTGTCAAATCTGAAATGTTGAACATAGGGGAAATGTTGATTCCATCAGGCAACTCTACCTCATATGCATTCCTTGAATCAAGCTTCTTCAAAATCTTACAGGGACCAAATTTCTTCATCTTCAATTTGTTATAGGTTCCCACAGGAAACCTTTCTTTCCTCAAGTGGACCATTTCTTCATCGCTAGTCTAAAACTCCTTATTCCTCTTTTTTTGATCTGTCTTAGCCTTATATTGCATATTCATCTTATTAATGTGTTCTCGTAGTTTCTCATGTATATTCTTGATGTGCTCTACAAAATCTTTGGCTTCAGCACTTATTCTTTCCTCTTGGTCCATCTTCCTCAATTCTGGAGCTGTTATGGGGCTACCTCCATACACAATCTAGAACGGTCATCTACTAGTGCTTATGTTGATAGAATTGTTGTAAGAAAATTCTACCTGGGGTAAGATCAAGTCCCATCCCTTAGGTTTATCTCCTACCAAACATCGTAGTAGGTTACCTAGACTCCTATTAACAACCTCTATCTACCCATCTATTTGTGGATGGTATGCAGAACTGAACTTCAACTCTATCTTCAGCTTCTTCCACAAGGTCCTCCAAAAGTACCCCACAAATTTGGTGTCACGATCTAAAACAATACTCTTTGGCAGACCATGTAGTCTCACCACCTCTTTGAAGAACAAGTTAGCAATGTGGACTGTATCATGGGTCTTCTGACATGGAATGAAATGTGCCATCTTTGAAAACATATCAACCACCACAAAGACTGAATCATTCCCTCATTGTGTCCTTGGGAAACCAAGAAAAAAGTCCATACTTATATCCTCCCATGGCCTCTCTGGTACAGGTAAGGGCTGATATAAGCCTTTATTCTAGCTCACTCCTTTAGCCATCTGACATATCCTACAACTTTGTAAAAACTTCTTCACATCCTGTGACAACTGAGGCCAATAATAATGCTCATTGATAATGGCAATGGTCTTATCCTGACCAAAATGTCCTGCCATTCCTCCACTCTGCTTCTCCTTTATCAAGTTCTCCCTCATGGAACTCCTCAGGATACACAATTGACTTCCTTTAAATAACATGCCATCTTGGATTATGAAATCCAACCACCTTGTCCTGTCCATTGTAATAGGTTCCTTGCAAGCTTTCCAAGCCTCTGCAAAATTAGGGTCTTCTGCGTACAATGTTTTAAGTTCATTGAACCCAACCACTTCAATCTGCATCTTTGTCATCAATGTATTCCTCCTACTTAAGGCATCTGCAACCCTATTTGACTTCCCACTCCTATGTTTCAAAACAAAGGTATAACTATGCAAAAACTCTACCCATTTCATATGCCTCTTATTTAATTTTCCTTGACTATTTAGGTACTGCAAGAACTGATGATCAGTATATAGAACAAATTCCTTTGGCAAAAAATAATGTCTCCATTTCTTTAATGCTTGAACTATTGCATAAAATTCCTGATCATATACAAAATACTTTCTCTTGGCATCATTTAACTTTTCACTAAAATAGGAAATGGGCTTACCTCCTTGGCTCAACATTGCTCCAATGGCACAACCACTGGCATCACAATCCACCTGAAACACCTTGTTGAAATCTGGGAGGGCTAGAATAGGTTACTCTGTTACTTTCTACTTCAACAGTTCAAAAATCTTTGCCGCTCCAGTGCTCCACTTGAATTCTTTTGTATCCCCTCTCATTGTTTTAGTCAGGGGTCCACAAATACTACTGAAGTTTCTAATGAACTATCTATAAAAACTAGCCAAACCATGGAAAGATCTCACCTTGGTAGTAGTTCTTGGGGTAGGCCATTCTAGAATAGCCTTCACCTTCTCTGGGTCCATCTTGAGACCTTCTGCTGAGACAACAAACCCCAAGTACACTAACTCCCTCTTCACAAAACTGCACTTCTTCAGATTAATCAATGTTTCTCTTCTCTTAACTTCTCAAAGGCTCTCTTGAATATGCATCGGATGCTCATCCAAGATCTTACTAAAAATTAAAATATCATCTAAATACACAATAACAAAACTTCCCAAAAATTCTTTTAGTACCTCGTTCATGAGCCGCATGAATGTGCTCGGTGCATTGGTTAGCCCAAAAGGCATGACTAACCACACGTGCAGGCCCTCTTTGGTCTTGAAGGAAGTTTTCCATTCATCTCCCTCTTGAATCCAGATATGATGATACCCACTCTTCCAATCAATCTTTGTGAAGTACTAAGCTCCACTCAAATAGTCCATCAGGTCATCCATCCTTGGTAGGGGAAATCTGCACTTGATTGTTATCTTGTTTATGCCTCAGGAATCTATACACATCCTCCACTCCCCATCCTTCTTTGGTGCTAGTACTGCAGGTACTACACATGGACTCAAACTCTCCCGTATCAAACCCTTTCTCAACAACTCTTGAACTTGTGTGTTCAACTCCTCATTTTCTGCTGGAGTCATCCTATGAGCTACCTTATTTAGCAAACTAGCTCTAGGAATGAAGTCAATCTGATGACTGATCTTCCTTATTGGTGGTAAACCCTCAGGTACATTATCATAAACAATATCCTTAAACTCATCCAACATCCCAGAAACTTCTTCTAGAACCTTCTCACTATTCTCCTTACTCACTCTAGGAATCAATGCATAACACACACGCTCATGCTTCATACCTTCTAAATTTTTTCTTCCATCTACATAACAAATTCTAGCACTATTGCATACCTTTTCTTCTCGGCTCCCTCTGTGGTTTCTTTAACTTGTGACAAACCCCATCCTTGTCAAGGAATAGTGTTTGTATTGGCTATCATGTATAGCTCGCCTATCGAACTGCCACGGCCTCCCCAACAACATGTGACATACATCCATGGGGATGATATCACAGAGTACCTCATCATGGTAGCTTCCGATCTTGAATTTCACTAGGCACTGCTCATTGACCAAAACTTTGTGGTCTTTCTGCAACCAGGCAATCCGATATGGATAGAGTGCCTTTCCCTCTTGACTTCAACTTTGTGACCATCTCTTGACACGGGGTATCGATTGCTTCCACCATCAATAATGACATCTAACATTTTCCTTCACACTTGCACCTTATGCGAAACTGATTCTTCCTCTGTTCTGGTTCCTTTTCCTCAGTCACCAGGGCTCTCCTAATCACTAGGGCTTCTCCCCTTTTAGCATCATATGAATGTTCAGATTGGGCCTTCTCATTTGTATGTGCAACCCTTCCACGACCTTCTGGCCTTTTGTCTGCCCTTCCTTGGTGTTGTGGACATTCATAGGCTTGATGCCCTTCTTCACCACATTGGAAACATGTTCCTTTGAAACCACCTCTTCCAGATCCTTGTCCATATCTCCCTCATCCTCTACCTCTTTGATCACCACTATTTTGATCACAAGGGTGGTAGAAGTTGTCATTCCTTTGGCTTCGGCTAGTACCCACATCTTCACTTTTCTTTTTATCATCATTTCGGCTTCTTGAAGGTCTTCCACTGCCCCTTCCACATTGACCTCCTCGTCCTTTTTGCTTGCCATCAAATCTTTTGTTTAACTTCTCTTCCACCTTTAGAGCAAACTGATACACATCCTCAATGGTGGTCATTTTGACTAGGCTTAACTCTTGAATGCTCGGTCATAACCTATTAAGATATCGGGCTACCTTCTCCTTATTGGGCTCTGTGTGGCATGTTCTGATGATTATCTTGTGAAAATCTTTAGTATATTCTTTCACAGATCTGCTTCCTTTCTTCAACCCTTGCAATTTCTTCAACAAATCTAACTCGTAGTCCACTGGTATGAACTGCTTCTTCAATTTCTCTACCATGCGATCCCATCTAGTGATATTTCCTTTTCCTCTTCAATTTCTCTACAATTGGACCTATTTCCACCAAATACTGGCATGGCCCTTCAGCTTCATTTTCGCAAACTTAACCCGATCTGGGTCCTCTATTTCCTCATACTCAAAATATTCTTCTAGCTCGTTGATCCAGTCAATCAACTCTTCCGGGTTCAAACTTCTAGAATAACTAGGGACTTCTACTCTAGGTCTTTTCCCAATCTTGTAAATGACCCTTATTAGCCACATTTGGTCTTGATCAATTGCTTCTTCTTCCTCTTCTACATTTGAACCTTCTTCCTCTCTTTCATCCTCACTTTCCTCCCTCAGGTTTAACCCTCTTCTCAACTACTCTTGTAACGCATCAACCTGTCTTTGGAGGGCTACCAGTGCATCTCTTCCACTGGCATTTCTGCTACCTCGACCACCTCTGGCACCACCATGCCTACCAGGCATCACTCTTGGAGGCATATTTCTTGACCTCGACCCACAACCATGGTTTTGGTGTGAACTGCCTCACGATCAGCAATCTGTCCACATGCTCAAGAAAACCTACTCTGATACCACTTGATGAGGGCGCAGCCTGAGACTTAGAAAATAACCCACAAACAAGAGAATAATTTTATTATTTAGAAAATGGAGCTTCTTACATGTAGAGGATCTCAAATCCCCAAATTCTACAACACATGCAAGTTACAAAAAGCTAAAAAATCACCCTTTTGCAATATGCGAGCTTGTCCCAAAAATGTTACCCAAAAATTAGAAACCTGCCCATAAATAGAGCTCCTCTTTAGTTTGGAGCCAAAACACATTCAAATTTGAGTTTAGGTGGTTTGGTGCCAAAAAATTACAACTTGAAGTTCAAATTTCAAAAGAACATTTGCAATTGTATCTTCTAGAAAGTGCATTAACTTCCCAGGGCCATAACTTTTGATCTGGGACTCCAATTCGCAAACTGTTTGAACCATTGGAAAGGTCTCGAAGTCAATAACAGAACTCTAAGTGCCTCAAATCTAACTAGGAATATTTTTAGGTGTAAATATGGGAAACTAAAACTGTAATATCTTTTAACCCAGGAGTAGAAATTAAAAACCGTAAATTGGGAATTTCATTATGACGAAAAGGGTATCCAAAAATGTAAAAATATCTAAAAATTGAGAAACTTGAAATTTAACTATTTTTGGGTGATGCAAGATTGCCCTTACACCACTAGATGCTCCTGCATCAAATTTCCACATGCTTATACTTATTTAGATCATATATAAATATTTAAACTTTCTTAATTTCATTTACCTTATTCTAATTATGCATTTGTGGAAATAACTTTCACATGCCTATATTTATTTATCATATATCAAATATTTGAACTTTCTCCATTTCATCACAAGTTTGTAAATAATTATATACTAATTTTTGTTATGATTTTAAAATAATCAAATCAAATAATCTTATATACCAAATAAGATATAGAACCACATCGCATATAGAACCAAATCACATAACATATTAGTTAAATTCACAATTTATAGCCAAAATATTGTTATATTTAATAATAACTCACATATATTAGTTAAATTCACAATTTACAACCAAAACATTGCTAATTTAATCATAACTCACATATATTATTTAAATTCAAAATTTACAACCAAAATATTGTTATATTTAATCATAACTCACAACTCACAATGAATCAAACACAAATTAAAAAAAAAATTCTAAAAATTAAAAACTATTTTTTAATTTAAAAACTAGCATACATATATTAAATATTAATATATATAAAATACGTTGAGAGTTATCTTTTCTCGAGGTGCCTATTTTAATCAACTTATTCAAAAAAATAGTAAACTGCCCATATGCTATCACCATTTCAATTAATCAAATAATATATGAGCAAAATAAAACAGACAGAAAGGCTCAATAGCACATTCAAGGTTAAATGCAAAGATGCTTAGTTGTTTTATGAGTTCCTCATGAAATTTAAATTGACTAATTTTAATTATAATTTGATTTTCAATACATATGGTGAATTTCTTCTTTAAACAAATGTGATACATTTTTCAATTAAGATAAAATCAAATATTAAATTTATGTATTTTCTTCACAAAGATACAAGATAAGGTAACCAAACCCTAGTTTTGATTCTAGCGTGTATTAAGAAAATGTAACCTTTCCAAGTTCCAAACCAAATGAGCCCTAGCAAGTTCAACAGACTCAACTTGGGAGACTTTCCATCCCACTCAATAATAAAACAACCACAAATAAAAAGCAATAAACCTTAGAGTTGTTAAATTCTTAAACAAGGACATTGAAAAACACAACTGAAGCATGTGATTTAGAGATGTAGAGTACTAAAAGAGATTAAATGCATGATCAAAGAAATCCATATATGTCATAAACAATTGAACCAATCAAGAGAGAACATAAAGGAGTAGATGATCAAGAAAATACCTGGCAAATAATATTGCTGATAGTATTCATTATTTCTATAATGCCCGACTCATTGAATCTTTGATTTGTTTTACTACAACAATAGACTATAACAATTCAATAGGTTTCAATAGGAATAAAGTCAAATTTGTGACAACTAAACTCAAGTGAATCCAAAAAATGTAAGGCCAAACCTACGAGAAATCCAACTCTAGGAGAATAAAGCCAAACCTCCAACTGTGAAGTTTTGAAATGGTTATGATTCAACAATCTCTTCGAATAGAGGTCTTCAATAATTCAAAGATAAGAACATCTAAAGAAAGTTGTGAATAAAACATATTTAAAACTACTTTAAAAATAAAGCTAAAAAACTAAAAACTATTGAAAAATAAATAAAAATAAAATAAATACACTATTGAAAAAAAACCAAAAAAAACAAAAACATACATTGAAATTTCTTATAATTATAAAAAATATATTTGTGTTACTACTATAAATAAATAAATAAAATAAAAAATGTATAAATATATATTCTTAAAAATAATATATATTATAAATATATAAATATAAAAATAAAAATAATGTATAAATATATATTATAAAAAATAAATAAAAATAATGTAAAAATATATATTACTAGCATACATATATTAAATATTAATATATATAAAATACGCCGAGAGTTATTTTTTCTCAAGGCATCTATTTTCATAACCTATTCGAAACAATAGTAAACTACCTATATGCTATTACTATTTCAATCAATCAAATAATATATGAGCAAAATAAATTAGGCAGAAAGACTCAATAGTGAAATAAAGCTAGAAAAGACTCTATGCCATAGAAAAAAGGATCCCTTGCTTGACATGAGATTAATTGGACTTAATGAGGCCTTGATTCAGGTATTGTGAGGCATTTTATGCATCCACACTAGGTATTGGACCCTTACAAATCAAATAATATGCATTTAATGATGTCTTGTGAAGATGTTGTGAAGTGTTGTAAAGCATTTATACATTCTTCTAGACTTTATTAATTATAAATCACTTAAAAAATCACCTTTTTACTCATCATCGAGTCTTATTTTGAAGTGTTGTAAAGTATTGTAACAAGATTTCACACTTTTCTAGGAACATCTTCACTATTTATCCCTTTCTCATGCTTTATTTGACCCCTTTATGCCCTTATAAGGATTAATTAAGTAATTTTTTTAATGTAAGCTTGACAAATAACATTAAATACAAAATATTTCATGACACATATTTTCAGGTCCTAGGTGGGACCCGTTCAGCATGGGTGGCGAATGAGTCCCTGTTGACCCCAAATTTAAAATATTTCAAATTTCTTTTTGGGTTTTTATTCAAAATCACTTGATGTTGGCCTATGATGAGGTATTAACGGGTTACTAAGGCAGAAGTGTGTATAAATAGGTTCCTTTCTCCTCATTTTACATCTTCTTCTTCTAATATCATCTTATTATTCATCCATTCATCATTCATCTATCTTCTCAAGTAAGCTAGGGCTTCCACATTGCAAATAATCAATTTAGTTTTCTAAGACATCCAAGGGTAGATTCTACATGTTTTGTTGTAGACATTCAAGATCTATCATCATGGAAAGGTAATCTACTCCATTATTTCGTGTTTCATTCTATTCTTTCTTCATTTTGGTTTAATTACCTAAATGAGGTTTGACCAAGGCAAACCCCCATTAACAATCAACATTTCTTTTTCTCTTCTTGTCTGTTTGTAGATTTAGGTCTCTTGGAAGCTTGGAAATCATTGAGATCAAGTTGCAAGGTTTCCAAAGTTTTCTCTTCATTCAACAAGTCAAAATATCAACAAAAACTCATTTTTAGACCCGTAAATTAGAATTTCGAAAGCAGACACCTATAGGGCATCAAAGTGCAGATTGAAAGCTTTAAAATCCACTTTTGAAAAATTAGAAATTTAAAAGTGGACTCATTCACCATGGGTGGTGAATGAGTACCAATTTATAGTCATTTTTGTGTTTTCTGTATTTTTTGACACCCTTTTGTCAAAAACAGGTTTTGACTCAATTTTACCAAAACTGGGACTAATTCACCCAAAATGGTGAATGATTCCCTACAAACCTGAAAAATAACATCATCAACATTTCAAATACAATTTCTAGTCTATTTCAAGCCTTTCAGGTGCAGACTTTCAGTTTGGTTTAATTCCTTTAAGCATTGCATTCATTACTAGTTCATTGTTGCATTACACAATGTGTTTTCAAACAAGTTATTTTCCTTTAGTTTCTCTTCATTAGTCAATCAATTTTATTTGTTTTTGGCAATGAAACATTATAGTTAGGCACACTGCATCTTTTCCGACATTATTTCCATATCACATTAACTCTTGAATGTAAACATAAGCATTTTTAACCCTATTCCTTCCCTTTTAGGTGAAAGATCCTAGAAGGGTAAGTATCTAATAGGGTTTTGAAAATCTATGTTTCAAACTCAATAGCACACTAGAAGTTAAACAAAAATATTCTTAGTTGTCTTATGAGTTCCCCATGAAATTTGAATTGACTAATTTTAATTATAATTTGATTTTCAATACATATGTCCAATTTCTTCTTTAAACAAATGTGATACAATTGTCAATTAAGATAAAATAAAATATTAAATTTATGTATTTTCTTCACAAATATACAATATAAGGTAACCAAACCCTAGTTTTGATTCTAGCATGTATTAAGAAAATGTAACCTTGCCAAGTTCTAAACCAAATGAGCCCTAGCAAGTCCAACACACTTAACTTGGGAGACTTTCCATCCCACTCAATAATAAAACAACCACAAATAAAAAGCAATAAACCTTATGAGTCCTTGAATCTTTGTTTTTTTTTACTACAACAATAGATTATAACAATGCAATTGATTTCGACACCTGACTAAAGCCAAATTTGTTATAGCTAATTTCAAGTGAATCCACAAAATGTAAAGCCAAACCTATGAGAAATCTAACTCCAGGAGAATAAAGCCAAAGCCAAACCTACAACCACGAAGTTTTGAAATGGTTATGATTCAATAGCCTCTTTTAATATCATGAATTCACAGATAAGAACATATAAAGAAAGCTATGAATAAAATAGATTTAAAATTGCTTTAAAAACAAAGAAAAAAAACTAAAAACTATTGAAAAATAAATAAAAATAAAATAAATACACTATTAATTTTTTTTACAAATAAATACATTGAAATTTCTTATAATTATAAAAAATATATTTGTGTTACTACTATAAATAAATAAATTTTCACTCTAAAAATGTAAAAATTTATTACATGACACTAAGTATTTAGTTTTAATTTATTTTAATAGACATCTTTTTAATTTGAGAATAAAACAATTTTAAAACAATTTTAAAAACAAAGCAAAAAACAAAAAACTATTGAAAAATAAACAATAAAAAAAAATAAATACACTATTGAAAATTAAATTAAAAAACTTATAAATAAATACATTGAAATTTGTTATAATCATAAGAAATATATTTATGTTAATACTATAAATAAATGTTCAACCTAAAAAGCTATGGCGTGCTTTGCTCTAAAAACTTCTACTACTCCTGCAACCTCTGCAAGCTTCGAATTAGAGCATGGAATACTATCATCTGAGATGGGCCAAGGCTTGTTTGGTTTTGTGAGGGTTTCGCCTATTCTTGCTTGCCCTAATATGGATTTTGGGGCTCCTCCTGTTGTGTGTGTGCCCTTGTGGGAAGAGAAATCCGCCTCTCTGTTGGCCTCATGGTGCTTGGTGGATGTTGGTTTGTAGCTGGATATTTGTGGTAAGTGGGAGACGATTTTCCCTTCTCCCTCAACAACAAATGGAACTTTGAATAGGGGTCTTCAATGTGCGTTTGGGGGTGGCTCAAAGAGGAGTTTTGTGGCGGCACTGGTTGGGTGCCCCCCTTCTTAGCAAAGTTTTCTCCATGAGGTGGTGGGTAACCTAGGATCAAGGGTTTTTGGAGCATCTCCTCCCAGGTATAAATATGATACCATTTTATCTTTTGGTGGTGCTCCTATGAGCCCTCGATTTGTTGTTCGACACTCGGCCTTGGCTCCAAAGACCTGCCTTGATGATTTGGCCTACAACAGAGAAGAATTTATGGTGGAACATGTGCTCATTTGTCGATTTATGAAGGTTTGGCCTAAACTTTGCGACCTTCATTATTGGATTGATGCAAATTAGAAAGGTTATCTCAAAGATGAAATTAGCATATACCCATGTGCAAAGGGGTTCTTTATTTTAGAATTTGAATCGGTGGAAGCCAAAGAATTTGTGCTCAACACCAGCCCATGGTTTTTCCATGATAATTTTTTATGCATAAAGCCCTGGTTCCCCTCATTTGACCCATGTACATAGAATTTTTCAACAACTTTTTTATGAATTTGTTTTCCCTACCTCCCATTGCAGTTTTGGGAAATTGGTTGTCTAAAGGCAATTGGCAATGGACTAGGGAAATATCAAGGCCTCTCAAATTAGACAATCAACTATGAGAACTTGACATTTTCTCACTTATTTTTTGAGATGGATGTTTCAAAAGGACTTTTGGCTGATATTTATCTCAAAGTTGGAAAGAGACACTGATGCCAGCCAATAGATTATGAAAAGATAGCATTTAGATGCATATTTTTCTTTGCCATAAACCATGGTACCACTCATTGTAGGTGAAAACATGTCTAGGTGCATGGGAATGATGCTCCTATTCACAAACCCTCATGATGGGAAGGGGAGCTGAATCATGCCATTATGCAATTTCTCCTCCTTCAGAGACTACAACTCCTTCCACTTCCACTTCTTCAAGCTCAGTTCCTGTCCCATCCCCCAAATTGGTGGTTGCTTGCATGATAGATCCTTCCCTTTAGTTGGTGGATGCCAACACTCCATCTGCCCCTCCTGTGTTAATTTCAGAAGATAAATGCTCTGATGCTTGAACTACCAATGTAGACATGTCTTCTCCATAGATCATGTAGTCGAGCCCCCTTGATAAGGTTGAGGTTTCCACTCTTTCACCTACTGCCTCCCGTAACGATGCTATGAAGATTGGGTGCAAGTGTATTGATCCTTATTCATCCTCTGAGACAAAACAAGATTGGACTGAAGTTAGGCGGAAGAGATATGTTCCCCCTATCCAAATGACATTAAGATCTACAAAGAAAGAGTGTTAAGGTTTATCATGCTTTGGGTTTGATCTGCTCATTTTTGGTCCTTTTGTGTTGCATCCTGTTATTAGGGCATGCATTTATGCTCTTTTTGGATTCGTATTTTAAGGGACTTGTCCCCTTGATAGTACTTACCTATAAAAAAAATAAAAATGTTCAACCTAAAAACTTAAAAATTTATTAAATGACACTAATTATTTAGTTTTAATTTATTTTTTTAATTAAATTGGTTTTAAAATCTAAAAAATCAACATTACCACCACTTGCATAATACACCTCTCGACCTAACTCTTGGATAATTATTTTTTATTTTACTTTAATTTATCTTTTTAATATTCAAAATAAAAATAATGTATAAATATATATTATAAAATAAAAATATCTTTATAATTAAAATACGAATGATAAAATATGCTTGAAAAAATGTCTACATACAATGAATGTAATTATGCTAGTTGCATGTCATTTGAATGTCAAATTCAAACTAAATAATTTTATCTTACATTGAATTTTGCTGTAATACCCCTCCGTGTCAGTTGTTTTGGACTTGTGTGTGAGTTTTTGTGTGTGCTTCATTGGTTACTGTGTTATTTGATTGTGTGAAAAATATAATATGTTAGTAATCATGTTTAAATAATTAATTAAATCATAAGTGATTTGCAAAGTTATTTAAAATATAAATTAGAAATTAAAATAATAATCAATTAAATTAAATCAAATGATTTAGAACAAATGATCAAATTAAACTAATTCGTTAAAAGTAAAAGTGATATTATTAGATAAATTGATTTAAATTATTGAAGTTAATAATAATTATGAACAAATAATCTTGAAAAGATAATTATTTTGGATACTTATTTAGAATCTTGCAAATGGTTGATTTTAATTATTTTAATGTGGAAGTAATTAATTAATAATGTATTGTGGAGATAATGAATATACCTATTCAAATAAAAGTTCAATTTTGAGGATTTAAATTTATTTAAATTTTAATCAAATGCATGATAAAAGAAAATGAAATGTAATGCTTGAAAAGGCAACAAAAGGAATTAAAGGGATTAAATATTATTTGGATTTATTTTTTGAGTTGTGACTTTTGGTTTTCACTGGAGAATATGAAGAATAAATAAATAAAAAGCTCAATCTTTTGTGGATTCGATTGGATTTGAATTTTATTTTTTTAAAAAGAAGTGACTTTTGGCATTCGCATGAAGAGGAAATGGAAGAGACTTCTTGTGTGAGATTTTATTTAGAGGATTTTTGGGGGTTGCATTCTTTTTCCAACAAATTTTTGGGAGAAATTTGGCAGTCAATTTTCTGTTATAGTGTGCATTCTTTTAGTATTCTGTAAATTCATTGAGGCATAAGATTGGAGTTGAGGGGAAGATATTGGAGCTGCTGCTGGAAACATTCGTTGGCGGAGGATTGGATCGGTGAAAGGGATAGAGCTTCTACAGATCTTCTTCAAACGTAGGATGCCAGGTTCCTTTCTTATTTATTTGCTGTAGTATTAAATAAAATAGCAATTGATTGGATTTGTTTCGTTGTGCATGAAATTTTCATCTGGGGATTGGGATTTTTGTTGTGAAAATAAAATTTAGTTGGGTTCTGGACTGTCAATTATTAAACTAAAA
This sequence comes from Sequoia sempervirens, assembly GCA_007258455.2. NCBI lineage: Eukaryota > Viridiplantae > Streptophyta > Pinopsida > Cupressales > Cupressaceae > Sequoia > Sequoia sempervirens. The sequence continues at coordinate 424,791,526 of VDFB02000003.1, forward strand.
TTTTCTAGGAGTTCAGGACTGTTGTTCATTTAAATGAAATAAGAATTCTTTGTTTTGGATTTGAAATCTAATGCATGTAGAAAACTCTTGAATCCTTATAAATGTTTTGGACTATGTTTCAATCAAGAAAATTTTGCCAAGGTTCAGGAGTTTAGTTGATTAAATAAAATTAGGTGTTGAATTTTGGACTGTTGTTTATTATAATGAAACTAAGATTGGAATTCTGGAAATAACCAGTAATACTATAGTTTTGGTTGGGAAATATATTTAATAAATTTAAACTAATCTTTTTACTGGGAAAACTGGGTTGTGTATATTCTTGTTTGCACTTAAATATACACAGAAAAATTGTATAGTGTATATCTATCTCTGTTTTTGAAGTATTTGAAATACAATATATATATATAAATATATATATGTGTATATGTATATATATATATATATCTAGTATATTTGATATATACATATATATATATACCCACATATATATATGTATATATATACGTTGATAAATATTGATTGTAAATTTATTTATTTTCAAAATTCGCCAATTCCCATCAATTTTTTTTTCATATGGTTGATATTGTAAACCACCGACTGAGTGGTGGTTTGGCCTCAGCCATACCCACCACCCAGCCAGGGGTTGGTACCCGTGCGGCAGTCTGCGGACTATCCACAGCAGTCCTACGGACTGCTGTGAATAGTCCGTAGACTGTCCGCAGCTGGGAGTAAATCCCGTGGCTGTTAACAGCCCATGGCCATTCCAAAGGAAATATACACTTAAAATACATGCTCTTCTTTTAAACAAAAATTTGTATTTCGATTTTAATATATATGCATTTTTTTTTAAATATATGTATATGTATATATGTATATATATATATATCATATAATTATTATTTAATTTAATTATATTCTATGTCATAATTTCTCTGTTATATTTAGTTAAATAAATTTTGTCTGTAAATAGATAGTTTCACTTTTTGGTATGAGATAAATAAAATTTTATTATAGTGAAGATATGGAAATAGAAAGGAACTTCTATTTAATTTGTTAAATTGTGAACTTGATGGGATAATATAAGGGCAATCTGTGAATATATATATGTACCAGCATTGATCGTTTTATTTCAAATATGTATATGGTGGAAATAAAATTTTATTATAGAATTGAATAAGTTATCTTTTTATTATTATTTTGTGAAGTTATAGTCTGGTAGACTTGTTGGATTCCTAGAAAAAAATCTATTCTCTTTCTACTTTCCCTCCTCAAAAAGAATTGAAATCTATAAAGATGTAGTGGTTTTAAAAGGTAGTTATGTGTGTGAATTATTTAGATAGAATTAAGATTTTAAGGTGGTAAGTTCTATTATGTAGTTTAAGTATTTAGAGTATTGTCATTATGATCATTTTTTAAGTATAAACAATTGGTCTTAAATGGGTTTCACATTGGAAGTGAGTGTTTAGTTAGTATGATGAAAGGAAAATGGAAATAATGTTTTGAACATAAGTAGTTATGAAATGATAATGAGTTAACTACCCAATTATTAAGTAGTTTTCAATTATGTTGATAAATGAAAAGGGAAATTAAAATGTGTGGGCAGGGTTAGGAATTGATTAGGATATTCTCGAATTGGATAGTTTATTGGTGAAATGGGATTTTTAATCTTTTGGAAATTGACTTCCTTTATATTTAATTAATGGTTGATTTGTAAGTGCTCTTTATGAATAAGTCTTTTAGAATACTTGTGATGGTTATCATGAATTGTTTTAGTTAATTGAGTACTTCTGATGGGTAAATTGTAAAGTCATTTAGTTCTGGTTGTTAATTGATTGGCTATTAAATATTGTTCTCAATTGAATTTTTGGTTGATGTTTATTATGTAAGTGTTTTTGTGGATTTGTGAGTGGTTGAGTATTTAAGTTGTTCTTAAATTTGGTGCCTTGGTTTCCTGGTTGCATGCTTTTACCTTTATTGTTGAAGGATTGTTCCATGTTGGTGTGAATGCCTTTGGAGGTTAGTTTTGATTCAAGGAATCCTTTGTCATTTAATTTGTGTTGCACTGTAATTGGGAACTTGTATTTTGTTGATGAGTTATGGATAGCTGATCTTCTTGGATTTCTGATTTATTTTGTATCAAAGTTGTTTATGTAGTCTAGATGGGGTTGTTGATCTTATTTTAATGTATTCACTCATTATATTCGAATTGAAAATAGTTCTTGTGGCCTTGCAATTATTGTTTTCATTGCTACGTTGTTGATTTTATGAAGGTGATTGGCGTACCACTATAAGGGGGTTCTTGTGAGGAGAAAATTGAGGTCTCCCATGGAATACCTAGTTGGTGGCTTTTGGTTTTATTAAGTGATTTTGTTTAAAGGTTGATTTTCTTTTGTGTTTCCCTATTTGAGGTGACACCATTGTTGATTTGCAGATGGGTCTTGATGAACCTTTCCCTTTTTATGGCTTTTCTGATTTACTCGCATATTTGATGAAATTTTATCCTTGTGTTGGAATTATTGGAGAAATACTCTTGTTGCTTCACTTTACCCTCGTTTGTGGGTTTTCATTCTTTTGGCTTCCAGAGGCTTGAGATGATTGATAATTGATGTTCTCTCTCTTTATGTGCCCTTGATGTGGCAAGTGTTTTGGTTTCATGATTTAAAAAAGGGTTGTACGAGAATTGTTGAGACTTTGATTATGTATTTATTGCGAGATGGGTAATGCCTCGCATGCTTCTCAGTTGTGATCCAATATTCTTGTTATGTTGTACAACCCTTGGTTTCTTGGTTTCTTGGTTTTAGTTTGATGTGGTTGGGTCTCTAGGGAGAGTGGCTCCTCATGGGGGCCGGCGCCCTGTTTAAGGGGAAGGGCAAAGGATAACCCATGAGTGAGTTAGTAAACAAGTGAAAATATAATAATTAACTTAGGAGGGTTGGGTAGTAAAATCATTATAAGATTAAAAAAATGGATGCCTCATCTTCATTAGTGCTTTCACAGACTAATGGAAGGCTGAGAAGGCCGTGGTTGGCAAGGTCGTGACCTCGTCCTCACGAGAGGCCTACGGCTCTGCATGAGTCACCCTATGGACCGACGCCTCCAGTTGGGAGGAAGAGCATAGGACAGCCATAGATGGGACCGACACCTCTAGTTGGGAGGAAGAGCACAGGACAGCCCATGTAGGACTATGCGATGACACTCTCCCCTAGTTGCCCATGTGTTTTTGTTGTGTTCCTCTGGAAGTAGGTTATGGGAGTTGGTTTATATTATTGTTTGAATTGATTTAAATTAATTTATGATTATTGTTTTAATACATCTATAGTATGTTTTGTGGTCTTGTATGATCTCATTTATATTTGATTTACGATCTTGTATCTTATGATACTATGATATGATGTTATTGTGTTGTTTAATTGCAAATTGGAATTGTATTATGTTTATTAATTCAGTTGATTTGGAAGTGTTTCATGATCATCCTTTGGTTACTTGTTACTTGTCATTGCTTTGATTAATGTGATGAGATTTATGATTTTAAGTTATTTTAATGACTCTTGGATGTTGTTGATTATATCTTTGCAATTTTTGAGTTTTATGATACTTTTGTATGGCGTTGAGTCTTGTGGTTCCCTATTCGGATGTTCTTGGTTGCGGCCTCTTTCTTGTTTAGCTCCTAGCACGGGGGGTGGGTCTTCGGACTCACATGGTCGGGTGGAACGTGCTAAGCACCCCATTGGGTCCCCAGTCAAGGATCGAGAGGTGCGGATTGGTGCGGATGCACCGACTCCAGAGTTGTACTTGTCTTGGAGCTAGTTATGATGTTTTGTATTCATCTCTTCTTCTATATCATGATTCTTGTTATATAGTTTCCGTTCATGGTTTGGAAACACTTTTGTATCATTGTACTTCTTAAACATTGTACTGTAATGTAATGTTAATCTTTGTGTGGATATTGGCCATGGTAGTTGTCATCCAATGTGTTAAGTTAATCATGCATATGTTTGTACACAAATGGTTTCTTATCAATGATTATCATGTATGTGTTATATTTGTTAATGTTTATTTTGTTATGGATTATATCTTTGGATTTTATTCTTTATTGTTGTTGTGTGGATCTCAATCTCGTAATGACTCCTCGTGTACCCCAAGGGAAGTATGTGTTAGTGAATCTGCTTAAATGAAATTCATGTCATGTCTTAATGTGTATTACATGTATGTTATGTTAATTTTTAATAAATAAAAAATTTGCTGTAATTATTGTTTAATTGTCCTTTGGGGTTCACACGGCGGGGCGTTACATTTGCTTTTTGATGGATGCCATTGTAATACGCCTCTAATAAAGTAAAAAAAATCTTTATAATTATACAAATGATGAAATACTATTGCAATGAGAAAAAACATAGAAAATAAGTGTCTTAAGAAGGATAACTCTCGACACATTTTATATAAATAATAATGTTATATAAATACTAGTTTATTATAATAATTAGTATAATTAGTATAATTATAATTATTAATATTAAATTTTAGTATTAATAATAATAAAAATGAAATAATTATAAAATTAATTATGATATAAAATATAAGTATTTTAGAGTGAATAAGCTATCAAATCAATTTTAAACTATTTTAAAATCTACTTTAAATTTGCTTGAAAAAACGTCTACATACAATTAATGTAGTTATTCTATCTGCATGTCATTTGAATGTCAAATTCGAATGCCATTGTAATACGTGTAATACCCACATGTTGCTGATACTCTTATGTGTTGGTTGTTACTAGTTTGTGATGGTGATTAGTTCACTGACTTGGTTGTGTGTGGATTCGTGGTTTGGTTCATTTTCTTCACTTGACATTAATGATGATTTATGATACATTATGTGGTGGTTAGATTATTTGATTATGCTATGGTTTTCTTTAATATTATATATGTTGATGTTGTGATTCTATGATGCTATGTTTTCTGATGTGGTTGTTAGTGAGTCTTGGTGAAAGGATGGAGTAACATCACTCGCTTGTGAGCACCCTACTACCCCGCAATTTCCTTTCACTGTGTGTTTGCAATGGAGATTTACATGTTACTTGACATTTGTTTGTATGCAGGATTTGAAGGAATAAAGTCTTGATTCCACCTATTTTGGTAGTATAGGGCGAACATTAAATTAACCCAATGGGTACGATGTTGAAAAAGTGAGTTGATAAGGAAGTGTCCCCATCCCAAGTCCGTCATCCCGTTTTGAGTCTTGTTGTGTCATGGTTTTGGCTTCGTCCTTGTCTCTGTATTGTGGTTGTTTATTTATTTTATTATGGTTAGTTGTCATTTAATTTTTCTTTATTTTAATGGGATAAATTAATGATACTTTGTGGATATGATTAATTGAGTGTAATTGTAATTTGGAATTTAAATATTGTAACTTAAAATTTATTTAATTAATTAAAAGGTGTAAGTAATTAAATTAAATAAATAATGTGGGTGATAATTATATATTATCTTTTTAAAGATATTTAAATTAGAAAATCAGAAGAGAATATCTTGTGAGGATAATATCATGTGAAAATAATGAATTTTTAATAAAATATGTGAGATAAGTGTGTGCTTTTAAAAGTAAGAAAAGAACCAATGAATGTGGATGATTTTTGAGGAAAAAGAAGAACAACTTTATTTTATTTTATTTATTTATTTTGTCAGGAAATTTTTCACACACAATGGTTTTCTTTTTTGTCTAAAAAAGAAAAAAAAAGTTTTGTGCTTCTTGGTAAAAATTGTTTTGTAAGAAAAAGAAGAAAGGATTGGTTCAAAAGTTAGTTGAAGGAAGGAACTTGAGAAGAAGTTGCAGAGGGGATTCTAGTTGCAAAGAGGAAGAAAGCTATTTTGTTTGGAATCTACATCGAACAAAGGACTCTAGGTTCCTTTAAATTTATTGTTTTCTTTTTGATTTATTATTTTGTAAAGAAAATCATGTCTACCATACTTTAAATTGATGTTTTTGTTTGAAAGAGGGTTTTTCTTTTTTTGTTGCGTTAAATCCTTGAATATTTGTAGGAAAACTAGTGTGAAATATTCTGAAACTCTTCAATAAAACTAGTGGTAAGATTCTAGTTTGAGTGGAAAATTCATTGTATTATGGGTTGAATTTATTTGCCCTGATTTATTTTGTGTTTGATAAGAAAATATGATTGTTCATATTACTTATTTTATAAATTTTGCATAAATATATATATATCTACTTATATATATTTATACAGAATAAATAAATAAATATATGTATTATATATTCTATCTTTTTTTTAAAAAAATCTACATAGTTGCAAAGTTTGTGTACAGCATATTTCATAGAATAAAATATGTTTGTGAATATATATTTCGAATTTCGTGTTATGTTATAGAATAAAATATATATATATTTTCATTTTCTATGATTGGGAAGTATATATAAATATATATATATAATAAAAAAATATATTATATGGGGGGGAGTGTTCGACGGTGGTCGTACTACCCTTGACCCCACGATACTATATGTAGCACCACAGGTTGCGTACAATAGCCAAGGCTGTGCACAACATCCGAGGCTGCTGGATGTAGCCACGTGGAGTTGCAGCCTCCCCTATGGGAGATACACAGTACTCCTACGTGGGCAGTGGGGGTTTTAAATTCATTTTTTGTTTTAAAAGGTTTTCTTTATATATATTATTTATATATATAATATATATTAATATATAGGTATATATTTATAAATATATGTGTATATATATAAATAAATAAATATATTTGTGGTTAAATTTTACAATGAATTATTCTTTAATTTTTATAATATGATTTAAAAAGCATGATTTTAATATATGTTTTATTGTATATATGTATATATGTATATATGCATAAAAATGTATATGCATGTATATATATATATATATATATATTAATATAGATGGAGATATATATACTGTGATTATGTATTAAGGAGATGATTTTACAAGTTGCAATGTTATAATGTAATCGAGGAAATTAGAGATAAATTATGTGTTTTAAATGGAGTTTTCTTGAGTAATTGATTTATTTATTTGATGAAATTATTGTGTATTGGAAATGTTTTATATGGCATTGTTTTATGTAATTTTTCTCTTGAGATTATTTGTGAATTTATGGTGGGTTTCTTTTATTCAAGTTCATGTCTTGCAGGAAAACCCTAGAGTTAGTTTATCTTATTATAGGAACTTAAGTTGTTGATTAGGAACTTCCAAAGGTGGGGATACTGATGTTATTTTTGATCTCGTATTTTGATGTTTGGCCTATGTTTTGACTATGGTTTTGATTTTAGTTTACACTTGGATTGTACTGTTTTGTGGATGTTGTTCATATGATTTTGGTGAAATGGTTTTGCCTCAAGGATGTTCCATTTGTTGGTTTAGTATTTCTTGTTGGTACAATCCTTTTGTGTTGGATATTTGTGTTTGAGTGTCTAGAGAGAGTGGCTCTAAGTGGGGGCCAATGAACAAAGGGGTTGTCAGGGTAACCCATGTAGAGTTAAAGTAATCAGTGATAACCTAAGTAATTAATTATGGGTGGGTGGTTAAACATTAATAAGATAATTATGGATGCCTCATCCCTTGTTAGTGCTATCGTAGACTAAAGGTGGGCCGAGAAGGCCATGGTTGACAAGATCATTGCCTCGTCTTCATGAGGGGTTAACGATTCCACATGAGTAACCCTATGGAGTGGCACCTTGAGATAGGCTGTCAAGAGAACCATAGATGGATGCGACACCTTGAACTAGGTTGTCTAGATAATCCATGTATAGATGGAGGCGACACCTTGTGATAGGTTGTCTGGAAGTTCCATTTGAGTTGTTTAATTGAAATCCTCTGGAAGTGGTCTATTGTTTTGTCTTTTGGTGATTTATCATTGTTTAATTTTGTGAGTGGTATTTTGATATTATGTTATCTTGTCTAGAGTTAGTCTTGTGTTACTGTTAGATGTGCATTAGGGATCCTTCCTTGTTTATTCCCAGCATGGGGGTGGTTGGGTGGAACGTGCTACGCACCCTGTTGGGTCCCCTTGGATAAAGGTGTACTATTTTGTGCAGAGTTTTGTAGATGCAGTTAATCCAAGATTCATTATTACCAGATGGATATTTGTACTACAGATGTATTTCATTTATGGAAGTATCACTCTCACATGTGTTGGGAAGACCTTGATGTAATTTTGTATATGTGATTATTGTGATGTACTATTAGATTGATGTAATGTATATTCATACCATGTAATCATTCGTGAAATACTATTTGTTAATACTATTGATGTTATGTTGTATCTGTGGAAATATATATACTTAATATCTTCATGATTAATTTATTTGTGATTTGCATGTATGGTTTTATATGGATTACTCTTATTAATGTGATTATCATTAATGGATGTTTTTAAATGGTGATATGTGAATGAATGAATTTACGTATTTGAATATTTAATGTTTAATCTATTATCTTTGTTATGGGTTAGTTTAGTAATGTCACCTCGTGTACCCCAAAGGATTTAGTTGTGCAACTTATAACATTGTTATGTTGAAATTACTTAAGTACATTTCTTATGTTCTTTAAAAAAAAAAATGTTGTATTTTTACTTGTTCCTTTGAGGTTTGCGCGACGGGGCATTACAATACGCCTCTCGACATAATTAAAAGTAAAACTATTTTTAAAATTTAAAAATTATATATATATATATATATTTTTTTATTTTTAAAATTTAAAAATTAAATATATATATTTTTACTTTTAAAATTTAAAAATTTAAAATATATATTTAGATCATGTTTACATAAGAGAAAAAGTTAAATGTAAAAATAGAATACAAATCTTTTAAATTTAAAAGAACAAAATAAAAACTTTTAAAAATTTATAATATGAGAAATCGAAATACAGCCCCTAAATATAAATCAAATTTAGACAAAAATATAGCTCTTCAGCTAATTATTCGACATAAGATTCTCCTAATCAAAAGGGGTCCAAAACATTTGGGAAAATTTGAAGGATATGCATTTTTCACCATTAAAACTTTCATAAGACATTCCATTTCTTAATGATATGGATTTTTATATTGTAACATATGAGACTTACACGACTTGAATTAAAATTATGAAATGACGCTAATTCTAATTAAAAAACAGTTTACAATTTCTTTATATATCTAAAACCTACTCCCTTGTACCATTTATGTGTCGATTACATCTTCTAATATAAGCAATGCATCCGTTGTAGATAATGATTTAGAAGATCAGCGAAGCGTTGCCGAGAGACCTGCATCGCTCTCTACTTTGTGTTCTCTCACATTTTCTGCAGCTGCAGACTCTGCTCGTGCAGATAAACTTCCTTTCACTGTAGTGTAACCACATTCTGCTTCCTTCTTTTGAATTCTACACAGATCAAAAGATTAATTAATGGCCACTTCAAATTCCTACTTGGGACGAGTGATATCAGATACCACCTACGTATTTAACATAATACCAAATACCATACATTCTTGCATCTTCTGGAGTTATTGGCTTCCCCGCAATGTCTTAGACTTCACCAGGAGCTCGACCGATCTGCTGAATCCCCTCCACCACATCTGGATCCTCTTCCTCTCTTCACCAACCAACCACAATAATATATACAATCTGAGTTAATAACATAAACAATGAAAGATCTTATGCCAAGTAGTTGAAGCTTCTGTCAGATCTTATACTATATGATATTACCATATAAGAAAAGCTTATGTCGGATGTTATACCAACTGTAAAACACTAAGGAGGCAGTACACTATAAGAGGTCTACGACAAATATGGAGTGAAGAATTATGAGAAATCTTCAAAAGAAATATTAGTCACAAGGACATCTTTGGTTTCAGTCATAACGAGATTAGCCCACATTGATATGTCTATCTGGGTTTCTTTAGAAATGACCAGATATTAGGTATAGGGTTACCCTAAGATTTACCAGTTCAAGAACAGCTCATCAGAATAAGAAGTAACCAATAAGAAGCTATAACCTGGTACTGAACGTAACAAAAGATGAAGAAATTTTCATTGAGATGACTATGAAAGTATAGAACCTTGAGACAAATATTCACAAACATCAATAACAATCTAACCTGAATGGTTTACGAGGAATGCGTTCTTCAGTCATAGGAAGCGTGTGCTGAGTACGATGGGGAATCCATTCCCCACATTGATAAGCGTAGGGATCATCAAAATCTACGAAGCCGCCTTCTTGGGTTCTCCGGATATTGACATCATCGAAAAGGTGAATTTGTTTCATTCCAGAGAGCTTTCCTCCCTGGAGTTGAGTGCCTGCCTTGTAGGCTTTATTCACCGTTTCATCTGTCTCTGGGGCGCGCCTGATCTCGCTTTCTCTTTTCGCCATGAGCAAACTTATCTTTCTCAACGTTTAATCTCACACAAGGTTTCCGCTTCTCAATTTGTTTACATATTATGGCTATTACAGTTGCTATGAGGGCGTTGTGACACCTTCGCCATACGTGTTCTTAGCCTAACTTGTCTGTAAAGGAATGGGTTGAAGGTGGCATTTCGGGATTGCAAGGTTAAAGCTTGCGTTGCTTATTATTCTTTCTTTGATTTTGAGGTGAACACATAGGACCCTCCAGATTTCTACAAAAGAAACGTGTAATTGCAAGATTTATCTGTGGATGATTGCTTTTCAGTTCAGGTATTTATCGAAATTGAAGATTATCTTCAATCTTTTTCTTTGTTCGGGTACAGATGATACTGACAAGAAGGTAACTATAACGTTTTGCAGCTAAGATATGTAGTGACGGTGGAAGAGGACATTCTTGTTGAGTTGATTTAAAAAGATCAATTTGTTTTAGGTTGGATGATCTTGATAGTGAAACAAGTAGAAGGGTCTACAAACAAAATTTGTTGCTGATGGAAGAAAGTTGCCGTCACACATATGAAGTTGAGAAAAATAAAGACTATTTAATTATATCTTAGGTTTTTGAAACAATAATTTCACAATATTCTCTTAATCATTGTTTGGATAGTTTTTATTTAATTTATGGCTTCAATAGAGAAAGACTTGGTATATATCTAAGTGGGTTTTTAGGTAGTTTTTTCTATACAAGTTCAACCCTCCCTTTACTCATAATACTTTTAACACATAAACTAATATTTATAGTATAGTAGTGAAAAATCAATCACTATTTATATTATATCTAAAGATTCATATTTGTCTATGGATGTTAGGGGTTTTTATTGGATGGTCAATATAGACAGTAATGTTTGACAATGACTTGCACTTACTATTAATTTCATAAATGGGGAAAAGTTACACTATAGAAGGGTGAACAATGGATACTAATGTATATTTTATAGTATATCCATGTAATATAGATTACTTAAATGATAGATCTAAATATTTTTTGACAATTTGGAGAGGGAGATACCAATCTACTTATACAAGTAGCCCTACCATATCCCTAAAGAAAAAGAAGTCTATTAGAGGAAAACACAAAGGGGATCAATAATCTAGATCATAGTTCACAATCCACCCTTGCCAAATATTTGGCCACATGGTTATCTAGGTATGTTCCCTTTTATAGTTATAGTAGGGGAACCATAAAAATTGAAACCAAGTCACTTCTTGATAGATAGTATTTTAAACAAACACTCAATATACACCTAACTATCAATCTATCTATTTTTTTTTTCCCTATCCACCTTGCTAATGTTAGGAAATGTGTCTCAACATTATTTCAAATGTCAGTTATATGAAGAATGTGATTTTTAGAGTACAAAACATAAAAACTTAATGTCTAGGCTACAATTTTTTTTTCTAACAAAATTAAAATTTTGGGCTATACAATGTTTCTTCTAGTGATGGTTTTTGTGAGATGACTCATTCTTGTAACTAGTAATGTGGTTCTCATTGGAGAAAATTGTTAGAGTAAAGCATTTACTCTCCTCTTAAGATTTCACTTTATGCATATATTAGTCATTTAATAATTAATATTTAATTATTAAATGCTCTCTCCTTAGGGTTAGGTTTTCCTTTCGGTGTTGATCTCCTTTATAAGGATTGATCTTTTGTATTGTATTCAATTCTTGATTCATTTTTTCCTCTGATAATAAATTTTTTCACTTTGTCAGAGCCAAAACCCTTGTCTTCGTTCTCTCTCTTTCTCTATGACAGGTTTCTTGCATGTAGGTTTCTTTGGGTTTTTTGGATTTATATTTCTCAAATCCTACATGGTATCAGAGCCAGATCTGCTACAACCTGTTCAATCTTTTGAAAGATTTTGAGATCTAGGTTTTGGAGGCATCAGATCTGCGTTTGTCTTCTGTGTTTTATTTTGGAATACAGGGGTACTTTTTTTTGGTGCACTTTGAGCCCAAACAGACCTCACCGTTGAGCTCGTAGCACCCAAAAACCCCTATTTTCATATAAAATACGTCCGATTTGGACACAGTTGCTCCATAAGGAAAAAAAATTTGCCCCAAGGCCGTACGGCCCCAGGGCACGCAGTACGAGGCTCGAAAAATGAAAAAAATTCAAAAAAATTAAAAAAAAAGTTTTTTTGTTTTTTAAGCGCTGCCCGTTCAAAAGGC
>VDFB02000003.1:424804953-424964845 GCA_007258455.2 Sequoia sempervirens
ATCATCTTGAGTTGTTTGATTCACCATCTTGTTATTCAGACACTCATACTGTAGTTCCATTCTTTAGTGAGCATCATCCAGGATTTCCATTTTCACCTCACATTTAGGGATTTCCTCTTCCTCGATCGTTGGATCTATTTCTTCCTCCGAGGAGACGCATTATTTTGATCATAAGCACAAGGGTTCTCTCATTCTGGGGGGGTTTTGGAGCCTCTTCTCTCTCCTGTGGGGGAACATATTTTGTACTTGCATGATAGAAGCAGTTCTTGGGGGGTCATGTTGACTCCTCCTTCTATCTCTCTTCTTCTTTCACTCTTGTTCATCTCTTTTTGGAGAGGAGTTTTTTACCACTGGGTTTTCTCCTTTACTCCGCTTTATAGAGATTTCCTTGTATTCGGGTACCTGATCAGGCCATGTTGCCGGGACCCTCTGTTGCATTGTAGTTCCTTTGCTTTCTTCTGTATTGTTTGTAGCTACATTGTAGCTCATCTTAAGGGGGGGTGTTAGAGTAAAGTAATTAATTAACTTTACTCTCCTCTTAAGATTTCACTTTATGCATATATTAGTCATTTAATAATTAATATTTAATTATTAAATGCTCTCTCCTTAGGGTTAGGTTTTCCTTTCGGTGTTGATCTCCTTTATAAGGATTGATCTTTTGTATTGTATTCAATTCTTGATTCATTTTTTCCTCTGATAATAAATCTTTTCACTTTGTCAGAGCCAAAACCCTTGTCTTCATTCTCTCTCTTTCTCTGTGACAGGTTTCTTGCATGTAGGTTTCTTTGGGTTTTGTGGATTTGTATTTCTCAAATCCTACAAAATCACCTAAGAGCAACTGTATACCAAGACAAAAACCTTCAAGAATGAGAGAAGCAACATAGGAGAAACTATTTCGCTAGAAGTGAAAAAGAGTGCATTGAGACATGATGAAAAATACTATACACAAAATTCCTTAAAAAGCATGAGAAATATGGTGGGGAAGGAAATTGCAAAACTAAAAATATAGTTTTAATTATTAAAATCAAACTACCCCTACGTTAACTTAAGAATTGTGAATGGTAAAAACTAAAAACCATTCATGCTAATAGTTCTATATGATAGCTAGTGTGCCATATGTCTAGCAAACAACCTAACCTTTTACGTGAGTAAAAAGCATATTGATGTCTAGAAACATAGATTTCATGGCATGCTAGAGGATAGGAGGGTGACGTTGGAGAAATTTGATACCTTACAAAATGTTGTAGATGCATTGAGCAAGTCAATGAGCACATAACGTTCACATGGTGATATCATCCTATGGCCCTCTTGGCCCCTAGAAACTAATTTATAATTGTAGTTGCATTGAGCAAGCCATTGAGAATATAAACATTCTCTTGAAATATGTTTGGAATGTGGGATATTGTTAGTGGTGTAGTTCAAATTTCAATGGATTTATCAATCAATTGAAATTTGTAGCTCAGACATTCATATTCCATTTTTTTTCTTTATTCATTTAACACACTCTACTAGAAAAATAAAGATCATTGGAAATTCAAAGTTCTTTGTTTATTTATTCTTCAGTTGGTTATAAGAAATTTAATATTTACAATCTCCAAGTTGCAAATTTAGTTTAAAAATATTATCACCTTGTTCAACTCCTTCAAAGAATCAATTTTGTATAATTTTGATTCCTAATCTATCACAACTGTTTATGAACAATTCTTACTATTTTCAAACCTTACGAGATTATTTCTTATGCATGTGATGCCTTATCATCAAGTGGACAATTCTTTATACTGCACAGCCTTGATAATGTCTTCTAATTTTTCCTTTCCAATTTTCCACACACCCAACTAATACTTCTCTATACTTTTATATTTTATGTTTTTTTATTTGCAAATACTATACCTTTTATTCATCTCCTTACCTAGCGACTACCTCTACATGGCTTTACTTCATTTGCAATTTAGTTTTTTTTACTTCTATACCATAGAAAAATTGATCTTTGACAATTTCATGGCCTTTTAGGTCTTTCTCTTGTGATGCTTGACCTATTTTGCTATGATTTAATGTTGCAATGTAACTTAAGCATTCACATTAGGTCCTAAATATTCAAATTAAGATGTCTTGTGAAGGTGTTGTGAAGTGTTGTAACACATTTCTACACTCTTCTAGACTCTTCTCATTATAATTCATCTAAAAATCACATTTTTTATCCCTTATCTTGTCCTATTTTAAAATGTTGTAAAGTCTTGTAACAAGATTTCATGCTTTTCTAGGCTTGTCATCATTATTTACACCTTTCTTATGCTTTATATGACCCCTTTATGCACTCATAAGACTTAATTAAGTGTATTTTTGAAAGTAAACATGAAAAATAACATTAAATGCAACTTAATTCCTGACACCCACTTACAAGCCTTGAGTGGGCCCCATTTGCCATGGGTGGTGAATGAGTCCGTCTTGGCTACAAATTCAAAATAATTCAAATTTTATTTTTAGTTTTTATTCAAACAGACCTTATGTTGGCCTATGATGATGTATCATTGGGTAATTAGGGAATAAGTGTGTATAAATAAGTATTTTCCCATCCATTTTAAGCCCCATTCATCTCATTTTTTCATACACCACCAATTAGCATTCTTGCATTCAATCCATCAAAGCATCATTCAATCAAGCAGTTGTTAAGTATCTTGGAGCAACCATTGACATATCTTTAGACTTCTACAATGAGGATTTGGTGAGTTTAGGACATTTTCATGTTGTTTATTCATCATTCCTTGCTCCTTTTATTTCATTTCTTTAGTAAGGGTTTGATTACCAAAGTGGGATTTGACCAAGGAAAATCCCTATACTCTAACCCTTAACCATTTTTCCCCTTTTGCATGTGTGTTTATAGGCTTTATATGCAGATTTAACAAGCAAATAGGTGTTGAAAGGTGGTCAACAATTCATCAAAGTGTTTCAAGTCAACTAAACCTATTTCAAGCTTCAAGACAACCTACAACCCGTTTTCTATAGATTTGATTCTATCAACCCAACAAGAAGACAAGTGTAGATCTAGACCTACAAAATTGACTCTTGAATTTGTAGATTTTTGGAGGAGGATTGATCTACCATCAATGGCGAATGAGTTCCACTTGAAGGATGAAAATTTTTATTTTGTTAGAATCGAGTTGCCGATAGTCGGAAAGTAGTTTTAGGGGTTTTTACTAGTAGGAGGACTGCCATCACTAGTGAATGAGTCCCACTGGTGATCAACAATAATTTCTGCCAGTTTTCAGAACCTTCCAAGCTCAACATTCAACTTCCAGGTGCACTTTTTTAAGCTTCTTTCAATTCTATTTGAATTAGTTTATGTTTTTAGTTCATTTCTGCATATCACACTGTGTTTTCAAACATTGCATATTTCATTAGTTTTGCATTCATAATAAGTCAATTTTATCACTTAGTTGCATATAGATCATTTCATTTAGTCATAATTCTATCTTACATTCCTTTATTTGAGTGAACCACCTCAATTTTAGTATTTTATCTCTCTCCTTTAGGTGAAAAACCCTAAGAATGCAAGATAAGTTAATAGAACACCTCAAAATTGATGGTTCATTTTGGTGAACTTGCATATTGAACACATTATCTTTTTTATTTAAATGGCATATTGCATCATAGGTTTCCTTTGCATCAACATTCAATTACATTTTTTTTTTTGCATCCTAGGGTTTCTAAAATTGCATTAGTGAAAGAATCATATAGATTTCATTTTTGCATATCAAATCATGTTAAAAAATTGAAAATTTGCATTTTCATCTTCATTTTGCATCTAAAAACCATTAAAATCTTTTTAAGTTTTTTGAAAAACACAAAGAAATATCATACCTGGACTCATTCGCCACCTTGGGCAATTTAGTCCAAGTGCATTTTCTACATTAAAATTTTTGGCATTTTCACAGTATTTTATCCATTTCTATTTCTTGTTACTGCCTTCTTGTTTCAATTCATAGAATTTTTGTCATTAGAATTTTTTTATTCCTAGTTTGCATTTGCATTCACCCCATCTTTTCTGGTACTTGTATGAGTGTTTGGTGCCCTATTGATAATACTTTAGTGAGACGAAGTTCTAAACTCATGGCTTCCCACAATAGTACTTTTTTTATGGACCTTGTGATCTCAACAGCTCCTACTCTTGGTATGGAAAATGGTTCATTAGGCATGGATACTACCACTAGTATACCTTTACCTTCACATATAGTCAAACTGATCCAATTCCATAAGATAAAGTCATTAGTATTCATGACGATTTTTCACATTTACAACAAGATTTATCCCTTGAAAACATTTCCACCACTGCCATAGAAAACCTTCATCGCTTGATTTAAAGTGATGATGGCTTACAAGTTATGAAAATAATTGCTAAGATATACAACAAACATGTTCCTTCCACTTTGCAACCAACAAACATTATGGTTAGCCATGAAGGATCTCACATTCCTCCTCCTTCAACCATAGCATCCATTCCCACCTATACCACTCCTCAAGTTACAACAACCATGCAATAGGTTAGTCATGTGACTCCTTCTTTCGCTATTCCAACTAGAATTCCTAATTATTTTGTGGCATCAAATGTTCCCTCTTCCACATTCATCACTCTTAGTGTCCCCTCCACTTCTCCTAACATTACATACACTCCATCACCATTTTCCCTTCCCCCTCATACCACTTGCACCGATCCCCTCATTACACAACTCTTTAACACTATTTCCTCCATGCAACAACAAATATCTACCATAAGCCAAAGTCAAAATGCTCCACCCACATATCATGTCTGTAGTAGCCCATTATCTCTAAAGATCTTAAGAACACGGATTCCACAAGGAATTGAGATGCCTAGGTTTGAGAAGTATAGAGGTAAAGGAGACCTTACTAATCATGTTAATGCCTATACAACATTGTGCAGTGATTTTTTCCTTGATGACAAACTATTAGCCAAACTTTTTCCTAGGACCTTAAAGGACATTGCATTGGAATGGTTCTTGAACTTACCCAATCATTTAATCTGATCATTTAATGAACTTGTCAATTCCTTTATAAGTCATTTCCAAGTCCATATGACTCCCAAAAAGACAATGGTTGATTTAATGGGATGTGTAAAAATGTAGATGAAAAAGTAACTAATTTCATTTCACGTTATTAGTCATTGTACACTCAAGTAGATGTCAAGATTCCTGATTCACATCTTCAAAAGATGTTTAACAAAAACTTGCACACTCACCTTCAGGATAAGTTGACTATGATGAAATTTCCTTCGTTCATGCATTTATGCATTACCCTTTGTGACTATCACAACTCAATTATTAGTTGTGATTCAAAGTCCACTTCTACCCAAGCTAACAATTTTGAACAAAACAACCAGAACAATGCGCAAAACTTTAGAAAACCAAATTAAAATTTTTTATAGTTCAATCCACCTCCACCACAACCAACCCAACCTGTTTAGAATCAAGTTGTTACTGTTAAAACAACTGTTCCCTTTACCTATGGGGACCTAAAGAAACAATTTACCCCCTTACCCAATACCCTCCATAGCATAATGAATCAACTACCATAACAATAGATGATCACTTTGCCTACCATTAAACCCCTTGCTACTACCAAGCCTTTACCACCCACCTTTAAACTAAATGCTTATTGTCATTTTCATCACCAAAATGGACATGATACTAAACAATGTAAGTGTCTTAAACACTTAGTTCAAGACCTCAATGATTCTAGTTGTTTGTCCATTGCGGGTGTCAATGATCAAGGCAATAAGTTTGTTGCACCTCCCAATTAGAATTTGCAAATTTTTACCAACCTCATTCCTAAACACAATGTTTCATTTGTCAAAGCAAGTAAACCTTCAAATACTCACGTGATGAACATTGAGACAAATAATGAACATGTTATTACTCCAACTGTTACCAAAATTAATCCTATGGATGAACTTGTGGGTACGATAGACGTTATCCCTCGTAAATGCCCAACCAAAAAATCTCCTGATATTAATTTTTCTTCTCATGATATATTTAAAAAGCTTCTCGATAGTCCTCTCTACATAGCTGACCACATCTATGATAAGCCCACCAATGGGATTTTAATAGATCCCGCCTGTGGCGAGAATGTGATCACATAAGAATTTTTAGTATTACATGATCTCTATCAAGATGATTATGATAAACCAACTACATGGACTAAAAAACATATTGGTTTTGCATGCCCTATGATCAGATTTATTGTACTCCCATTACAGATAGGACCCAAAACTTTGGATGTAACATTTTCTATTATTCCGCAATCAGATCAGTTTCATTTGCGGCTAGATCATCCTTGGGTTCGCTCAATGAAAGTTGTTCCTTCAGTGGTTGAAAAATGTTTGAAGTATCTACATGACAATTAAATAGTTACCATACACTGTATTGGATTTAATCCATTTTCCTCTAAAGTAAATTTTTCCTTAGAAGCTTTTTGGCCTAAACTTATGGAACCCATCACCGCTTGAAAAGATTTATTTTCATTACCTAACAAAAGTTCAAAGCAAAATGAATAGCCGAATTGTCTCTTCGCCACATGTTCCCATCCACTTCCTCTACTCCTATCCTAGATGAGACAATGCTTCAACCTAGGTCTAAACCTGAATAAACAATGCAATCTCATGAGCTCCCAACCTTAGACACTTCCCCTTTATTGTATAAATTCCCAAGAGATAACAAAACCAACCCTATCATGCCTCCTCACATTAAACAAGTTTATAAATCCAAAGAGAAAGTGATTGACCCATCTCCTTCGGTCCCTTTCATTCCTTCTCCTCAGGAAGAAAAGGAGCCTATTGTGGATCAACCTTCTCTTACACCTCAAAAAATTCAAAATAAAATTAAAAGAAACCACGATGCTCGGGAGTGTAGGAATCATTATCATCTCCTTGCTTGTCAAATGAAAAATGAAAACAACAAATAAAACCAACCTCCACCTTTGAAAAAAGAAATAACTAATCACCTTGCTCCTCTTGACCTGACACAAGATAGTATGATACAAAAATAACAAAAAAATGATCAGATACAACAACCACAACTTCTGATACATCCTTCATTATAAATTACTCTTCGTCCTTCTGTCATGATTAATCTAGATGATGATGATGATGGGGAGATCACTAAAATAGATGAAGAAGTGCATAACGATTTAAACTCTTTATTTTCATCTACCATGAGATTAAATGATAAATCTTCTACACCAAGTGAAGAACCTGGTACTTCCTCTAGTTCGGTACTTGCAATTCTCCCTTTGGATAGTCAAACACCCTCGCAATACACTAAACATGATTGGGAGGTAGATGAATTGTTATATTGCTGACTTCATTCGCCTCGATAGATTTTTACATTTCTTTTTCTTTTTCTTTACTTTGTTGTGCTTGCATGTGCATATCATGTTCCCTCGTAATGTGTGTTTGATGTTCTCTCTCTTTGTGCACTTCCTCTATTTGTAACTCTATTATTATATATGTCATACTTTATCTTTTCTTTTTCTCTTTGTCATTCTTCTAGTTCTATGTGTTTTGGGGAATGATAAAAGTTATGAGCTCTTTCATAAAAACATTGTGGAAACAAACATACTGACCCCAAATCTACAGATCCCTTATGTGTTTGGTGTTTTCCTTTTTGGGGGAAACCCTCCTTTTCTTTTCTTTCCTTTTTCATTTACATCAAGCAGCCTTACTTAGAAACATATGAATTGGCATAGGGGCTTTCCGAGTTGGCTCTCATGTCTATTTTCTCGTTTTGCATTTTTTTCCTTTGCTACTTTAAAGTAATTTCTCATAGAATGGTGTAGAGAAATTCCTTTAAAGTGGGGGGCATACATTGGCATAATTCATTTGCATTATTAGTTATTAGTGTAGCCTTGTCACTTCATATGATGCATTTTCCACTTTGTGGATGACATTGGGTGTGATGTCCTTCATAAGTGCATGATCTATCTTAGCATATTACATTCCTCTTAGTGGCATGATGTGACGTATTATATCCCCTAAGTTGTGAATATACTATTCTTCGATTAGTCCTCTCTTGGAGACATTAGACACAATGTTCCCTAAGTGATAGACTTCGTATGAACCTAACAAGACTCCTTTGAACATCTTTTTCATTTTAAATTTTTTACATTTTTTCATTTTACATTGTTTCCACCTTACATAATGCAACTTGCATGCCTGTGGTACCATCTTGCTTGTTCATGATTTCTAAGCATATGAAGCTTTGCTTATCTCATGAAGTACAAACCAAAATTTTCCTTTGTGGCACCTTATTAAAGTTATCAGGAGGTATAACTATGATATGGTTGAGCGGGAAGCCCATTCCAGCATGACTTTCCCCATATCCACCTATGTGTTTATGAGTCAATACCAACTAGTGTATGTTTCTCACCTTTTGGGCCTCCTCACCTAGTGGAGCGCCATGTGTTCTCTTGCTCTAGAGTGAGTGTGCATTTTCTTTTTCAGACAAACAACTTAGATCTGATTCACAACTAGCTAAACAAATAATTGAAGCTTGATCCAACCCTTTTCTATTTTCATCTCCCTTCTCTCATTCTCTTTCACACTTGTGTTCCTTTGTTATTATGTTTAGTTTTCCATGGGATCTTCATCCTGGGGGCTTGATCATCCCTCTTGATCATTTTCATTCCATCTTGCTAGCATAAGTCCATTTGGACATCCCTCTTGGTATGCATGGCTACTTTAGTGTGAGTTTGAAGCAAGTTCATCCTCTTACTAAAGTGGGAGATAAATTTACCATAGAAAAATGGATCTTTGACATTTTCATCATATTTTAGGTCTTTCTCTTATGATGCTTGACCTATTTTTCTATGATTTAATATTGCAATGTAACTTAAGTATTCACATTAGGTCCTAAATATTCAAATTATGATGTATTGTGAAGGTGTTGTGAAGTGTTGTAACACATTTCTACACTCTTCTAGACTCTTCTCATTATAATTCATCTAAGAAACACCTTTTTTTCCCTTATCAAGTCCTATTTTAAAGTGTTGTAAAGTCTTGTAACAAGATTTCATGCTTTTCTAGGCTTGTTATCATTATTTACACCTTTCTTATGCTTTATATGACCCCTTTATGCACTCATAAGACTTAATTAAGTGCATTTTTTAATGTAAACCTAAAAAAAAACATTAAATTCAACTTAATTCCTAACACCCACTTACAAACCTTGAGTGGCAGCCATTCACCATGGGTGGCGAATGAGTCCCTCTTGGCTCCAAATTCAACATAATTCAAATTTTATTTTCATTTTTTATTGAAAACGACCTTATGTTGGCTTGTGATGATGTATCATTGGGTAATTAGGGCATAAGTGTGTATAAATAAGTGTTTTTCCATCCATTTTAAACCTCATTCATCTTATTTGTTCATACACCATCAAGTAGCATTCTTGCATTTAATCTATCAAAGCATCATTCAATCAAGCAATTGTCAAGTATCTTGGAGCAACCATTGGCATATCTTCAGACTTCTACAATAAGGATTTGGCGAGTTTAGGATGTTTTCATGTTGTTTATTCATCATTCGTTGCTGATTTCATTTCATTTCTTTATTAAGGGTTTGATTACCACAGTGGGATTTGACCAAGGAAAATCCCTATACTCTAACCCTTAACCAATTTTTCCCCTTTTTCATGTGTGTTTGTAGACTTTACATGTAGATTTGTCAAGAAAATAGGTGTTGAAAGGTGGTCAACAAGTCTTCAAAGTGTTTCAATTCAACTAAACCCTAATTGAAGCTTGAGACAACCTATAGCCCATTTTCTATAGATTTGACTTTATCAACCCAATAAGAAGACAAGTGCAGATATGGACCTATAGAATTGACTCTTGAATTTGTAGATTTTTTGAGGAGGACTGATTTACCATTAGTGGAAAATGAGTCCCACTTGAAGGATTAAAAATTTGATTTTGTCAGAATCCAGTTGCTGATAGTGGGAAAGTAGTATTAGGTGATTTTACCAGTAGGAGGACTAATTTGCCATTAGTGGCGAATGAGTCCCATTGGTGATCAATAGTAATCTTTTCCAATTTTCAAAACTTTCCAAGAACAATATTCAACTTCCAAGTGCATTGTATTAAACTTATTTCAATTCTGTTTGCAATAGTTTATGTTTTTAGTTCATCTCTGCATGTCACACTGTGTTTTCAAAAATTGCATATTTCATTAGTTTTGCATTCATAATCAGTCAATTTTATCACTTAGTTGCATTTATATCATTTCATTTAGTCATAATTCCATCTTACATTCCTTTATTTTAGTAAAACACCTCAATTTTAGTGTTCTATCTCTCTCCTTTTAGGTTAAAGACCCTAAGAGTGCAAGAGAAGTTCATAGAACACCTCAAAATTGATGGTTCAACTTCTTATTGCTTGCTTAGCCCTTTTTTTCATCCCGGAAACAATATTTTCTGATTTTTTCTCTTTCTCATTTCCTATGCCCCTCTATGGGTTTCCTATAGTGGTACACTCCATTTTTTCCCTCTCATTCCCACACCCTCGCTAAATATATTTTTGGTTTGTCATTTAAAAAAAATCCTTCACATTCCTACCTTCTCTACCTCAACCCTTCAACTTCCCTATTGTCTACACCTTTACCCATTCCTTATTGCTTAAGTCATCTTTTTTACATTTTTTCTTCATGCTTGACAATTTGAATTATATATTTTATCGTGCCTTCCAAGATTGAATATTTTATCATGTCTAGAAATTTAAATAAAATGCCTCTATTTTATCATGCCTCACAATGTAAATAAAATACCTTTGTTTTATCATTCCTAACAATGTAAATTAAATACCTTTGCTTTATCATGACTAGTAATGGATTACATATATTTTGAATATTCTAACTGTCTCACCTCAACACAAAATTTAAATCAAAATGCAAGCCAAAACTAAAAATGAAATTTACCACACTGCAACAAAATTGTTGATGCAGATTGGTAGACTCTCGGGATGCTCCTGCATTAGACACACTAGGTAGGAGAAATGTTCCATGAAGATAAAACTCATGACCATTGTTGGAAGATGCAAATGGTGATTCCATGCTCATATTTTATCCATATTTCTTCTTCATCAATCAAATTCTACTTTTGTCTGTTGATCAAAAACCTCTTCACCTCTTCCCTCTTTCACATTCCTTTGTTGTTTATGTTGTAATCTACAATCACCTCGGTGGTCACCTCTACTTGGTTCTTCCCAATAGAAAATATCTATTTTAAACTTCTCGTACAAGTAGGCATATTGTTCGAATACTAATGTATGTTTTCCCTTTTGACTCTTTTCACTCCTTTTACACTTATTTGGCTACTTCTTATTCTTCTTCTCTTCCTTGTGTAACTGCTACACCAACTCTTCATCACTTCCCTTGACCTCTCTAAAAATTCTCTTCTCATGAACTACTATTGGGTTTCTCCCAGCCTTACTTTCCAATGTCACAACATTTTCACTAGCACAAAAATAAACCAATGAGCTATCTCTCACTTGTTTCTCCTTTTCCTTCAATGAAATCAAATGATACTCCCTTCCATCCTTTGTTATGGTATACATATTTTCACAACCATCATATGCAACATGTCTATCATATTGCCATGATCTACCCAATGGACATGAAAATTATCCATGGGCATCATATGACACAACAGCTCGTGAACATAATTACCAATCTAAAATTAAACCAAGCTTTGTTCACTTACAAGAATTTGATGATCCTTTTGCAATCAAGTGACTCAATAAGGATTTGGATGTTTTTTCCTTTCAATTTTAGCTTCCCTACCATCTCTTGTGAGACCAAATTATTAGTACTTCCACTATCCACAACTACTTGACAACACTTGCCACCTGATTTACGCACCATTTAGAATAAAATCTACCTTTGAGTTGGCTCTAGTTGTTCTTTAGCTGGATTCAAAAGAACTATTCAACATCAACGAATCTCCTTGCTCAAGCTCTTCGACTTGCATTAGGGAATTCACACTCTCTTCATCATCTTGTATCACATAATTCTCTGTTGCACTCTTCCTACTAACTTCTTGCTATATTTGAGTGCATTCAAAGGCCCCATGTCCAACCTCTCCACATTGATAACATGTGCCTCCATATATCCTTCCTCTACCTCTTTCGGAGTAACCTCTTCCCATGTTGTTTTGACTTGATTCTTCCTTGCATCAAGTGTCATTTTCCTCCTAAAAAGCTCAAGTTTTCCTTTGATATTACTTGTTGGTTCACTTCTCATGACAAAATTCACAATTTAGTCACAATTTAGTTTCCACTATCAAAAAAATTCATGATAATCTCCTTCAAGAATAGTTTAGGAAGCATCTTCACATAGTTTAATTCCTTTAAGGCAATATTAAGGGAAAGGATAGTAAGGATTTAAGAATCATAGGTAGATGAGGGAGGGCCTACATTCATATGTTGATAATTTATGTTCTATCTACTTAGTTCCCTACTTTTTTAATTTATAGAGGACCAATTTGGTCGTATCTTACTCATATATCTAAGAAGGAAGGAATATAATATTTTTAATACATCATAGTCGCCCTAATTTAATATGGCTCCTACTAAAGAATATTCTTTTTATCCCTTATGTCCTACCAAGAGTGCTCATATATCCCCTAGTACAACTTTACTACTAGTGGTTTTTTGGCCTATAGTTAACAATTATATTGTAAAAATCCTATCAATTCATTACTTCCTTCCATACCCTACTTGAGATGGTGTCTCACTTCTATACTTCAATTTGAAAAATTGTAAAAGTGTAGGATCTTGATTATAAATAGGGGGATTCAAGAGACTATTCACAGTCATTCTAGAGGAAAATATCCTCTAAAATTTTGAGAAATAATTAGATGAAAGTTATTATTTATTATCATGTTCATAAGTATTTAACTATATTATCTAACATGGTTAACTTTACCTATGGATAGTACGTAGTTGCAAGTTTGCAATCTATCTAGTAGTTATAGTTAATATAGCTTTCTATTGAATTTTTCTTCATCTAGATGCTTACGGAAGTAGATTGATTCTAGTCATTTTATTTCTTTCATAGTTTTTGATAGAACTATAGATTGTAGGGATTTATGGTTAGGCTTTCTTATGGCCCCTTATGTATAGAAGGTTGCCTATATATGGTAGGGGTTTCCCTCTCAAGCCATATATAGTGTAGAGTCCCTCTAATTTCTAATTAACTTGGTGCTACTAGGTATACACATAGCTAAGAGGAAAAATTCCTAACTAAATAGTTCATCTTTTATAAGAGGCTACATTTAATTATCAACCAAGGACTTATAAACTACTAGCTTATGCTATGAGTACCTAACACTTAAGACTATAATTTCCAACTATTCAAAAATAATTCCTAGCTGGTTTCTCTATAATACGAAACTAACATGAAGCTACATAATTCAATCCAAAATGACATAATATCATTCATAAATTACACATGCATATAATTTGAAACTACTAACTGATTAAGGTGAAATATGTGACTTATTAGATCACACTTTCCTATTAAATCATTCACTAATGTCCTAAGAGTCCTAATTGGATTGACTAACAATATCACAAGGTGAGTCAATTTCATAATTAGAAGGGTCCTAGGAGGGGATTCTTTAAGTTCTATAGGGTTCACCACCAAGAAAATGTTTGAAAATACACCGTGATATGCAAAATGACCTAAACCTAGAAATGTAAGCAAAATGAGAGATGCAAATGATTAAATTATGCAATAGGGAGATAATATGCATGTACCTGGGAAGTCTAGAGATGTTGTGAGTATTCTAGAAATGCAAAGAAGCTATTGGAAAATTTTGTGGAGGACTTGTTGAACTCAAGCAACACTGAGAGGGGGTAGGGTGAATCAGTCTTGTGCAATTTTTAACATTATTAATCTGTTCTCTTCAAGTGTCTACAACATTCAATCAAAAGAAAGATGCATGAACATAGAAAAATATGCCACAATGCCATAACTCAAGAATTTTTACATGGAAACCCGGTTAAGGGAAAAACCATGGTGGAGGTCAATCCATAATTTGAGTACTCAAAATATAAGTGTTTTACAAAATGGGGAATTCACTTGCATTTAGGCACACTACCTAGAGCTCACTACTCAAAATAAGGAAGGTTTACTACCTTAAAAACATATTTTTATTATATCAAAAGGTTGAAATGAGAAAATAGCATCTATAAATGCCTGATTACAATTTTGGTTAGGCTCATAGATTAGATTCTGGACCTTTTGTCTGATTCTACACTGCGCTCTACTCTGCCTTAATTTGCTTCACAAAATCCTCTTCTACACAAAATAAAATTGCTTAATTTCTCTTTGCAATACACATCCACACATATCAAACATGACACACACCCCAAAATGAATTAACCAATCTGATATATATATATATATATGCTATCAAGAATTCAGTTGCTATATGTCAACTTCAATCAAATAGAAAATATCTTCCAACTATCGGCTCAAATCATGAATTACATTTAATATGCATCCATAAAAGTTGGCCATAGAATAGTTAGGACCCAAAACAAAATCTCCAACACAAAAATACTTCAAAAAATTCTTCCTTAAACATCTACGACACCTTACATTCACTTAGTCAGCGTTTATATATTAATGAATAGAAAATAGAATGACCAGATACCATAACTCGTACACCACTTGATGCGACAACACAAAAATTGAGAATAAAAAATTTCATATATCCAATGACCTTCCATGAGATCCACAACCAAAACTATAAACTGATAAAGCAAACCACTCCACGAATTCAACTTCAACCGGATACCCTATTCTTCACTTTGTCTTCTTGTATAGTCAAATACTATAGTGTAGACCAGATCAATGACTTCGGTTTCCATCAATGACAACACTAGAATCCATATGCCAACAATATCCCCCTTTGGAATTAATGGAAACACTTAGTGAAAAATGACTAAGTGTCAAAACTGTCAAAACTTTGGAACCTTCAAAACTTCAAAACGCCAAAGCTGACAATACTCAACAAAAATCCCCCAAAGTTTGATAAGGCATTTTTCACTGGTCTCTCTCCCCCTTTGACATCAATGACAAAAAGATAATAAAATATTTTCTCTCTGCCTATCAAGTGAAACCAAAAACTTATTTATGCAAAAATTGAAGGAATAGGGTATGTGCAGGATCATGATGGGCCAAAAAGTGGCAATATGATGGGTATTTGTAGGGTATGTGGCTGACGACTTTTTTTTTACCCAAAATTGATGAAATGAAAAGGGTTTTTAAAGGAGATTATCAGCTTTCCACCAATATAAATTATGTTTTACTTTGAATTTAATAAATAATTATTATTCATTTTCTATTTGAATTACGTCTAAAGTGTTGATTGATAGGCTGATTGAAAAAAATCTATAGCTTTCAAACGGTATCACATTTTTTGAATCCAAAACATCCATCACATTATATGCTTCGCATACTATAGGATTAAAAAAAGAAAAATTGAATTTCATGAAGTTTTGACCAAGTTAAGGTGGTTAGACATACGAGTTTTTATATTTTTTAAAAGTTGTAATAAAAATTTCATAATTAATTATTTACTTGGAAAAAAATTACAAAACAATATGCATCACATCCAGACACGAGTCCTCTACTTATGTCTAAAATATTATAAATAACTATTATCATTTTATTGTGGTTACGGTGGTCAGAGAAACACCTACTTATTTTTTCCCTGAAATTTAAGTACTACTACATTGAAATTTTAAAATTTCGCCAATTTTTTTTTTTTTTTAAAATAAACCTAGTAGTTTAGAAACTACATTCAATTTTCTACAAATTCTATTCTTACATATTTTTGAAATAATATAGATAACTTATTCAAATTTTTACGTCAAGTTTCCTAACTATGATTTTTCTGAATTTTTTGCCACTTAAGGGCCTATTTTTTCCATGATGATCTAGCACATACCCAATATAGCTTCTATTTGAAGATTATTTTGTACTTTTCCTTTATCTTCAGAAGAAAATGCTTCAATGTTTCCACTACAATCTCAGTGATTACGATCATGTTGTTGTTTTTAGATGTTTGGTTGATAATATTGATGAGGGTTTCTAGAATGGTAAAGGCTTCTTCCATTACTTCTCTCTTCCTCAATATTTCAATCAATTGTTCCATCCTGCATTTAGTTATATCCTTCACTTTCCAGAAGGTGTCAACAATCCTATTCATAGTGTTCTGAACATTTGTATGCTCTACCTACTGTGTCATAGAAAAATGGCCCCTTGTCATTTTCATGGCCTTTTAGGTCTTGTTTCATGGTGTTTGAACTATGTTGCTTTGATTTTATGTTGTAACATGGCTTGAACAAACTTATTTAGCTACTAAAACTCAAAGAGAAATGTCTTGTGAAGGTGTTGTGAACTTTTGTAAGACATTTTTACATTCTTCTAGACTTTATTAATTACAATTCACCTAAAAATCACCTTTTTATTCATCACCAAGTCCTATTTTGAAGTGTTGTAAAGTCTTGTAACAAGCTTTCATGCTTTTCTAGGCACATCTTCACTATTTATTCTCTTTTCATTCTTTATTTGACCCCTTTATGCTCTCATATGCTTAATTAAGTGTATTCTTGAGTATTATCCCAACAAACAATATTAAATACAACATATATCCCGACACTTGTTTTTATGTCCTAGGTGGGACCCATTCATCATGAGTGGCGAATGATTCCCCCTTCGCCCCAAATTCAAAATATTTTAAATTTCCTTTTGGGATTTTATTCAAAATCACTTGATGTCAGCCTATGATGAGGTATGAAAGTGTAACTAAGGCACAATTGCATATAAATATGTTATTTTCACTGCATTTTACATCTCCTCACTCATTCAAGTATTTCATCTCATATTTCAAGCATTCAAGCATTCAAGCATTCAAGCATTTTACAACATCTTCTCAAGCACTATTCAAGTACTTTGAAGTAGCCATTGGCATTACTTCATATTTACATCATCAATGGTTTGGTAAGTTAATAGTAACTGCATGTTGTTAGTTTATCATTCCTTTGTATTTCATTATTTTATTGAAGGATTGATTACCAAAAGCGAGGTTTGGCCAAGGCAAACCCCTATTCACTAACCTTAAACCATTTTTCCTTATTTGAATGTTTATTTGCAGACCTAAGTATGTAGATTTGACAAGCTTCTTGGTGTTGAATATTGGTTTACAAGTGGACTAGGTGCTTCAAGTCAATGTATGTCTATTTCAAGCTTGGAGAAGCTTTTTTGTCTCTTTTATGCAGAATTGACTTCGACAACCTAACAAGTAGTGATTTCTAGATCTGGTGTTGCAGAGTTATCTCCTGAGTTTTTAGAAATTTTTGAGAGGAATGATTCTTCACTAATGGTGAATGAGTCCCACCTTAGGACTAAAAATTTGAATTTGTCAGATTTCAGATCCCAATAGACAAAAACTTGCTTTCGACAATTTTCACTGGAAGGAGGACTAATTCGCCACCCTGGACGAATGATTCCCACTGTGAAAAATTAGTAATTTCAACCAACATTCAAAATACTTCAAATTCATCACACTTCATCCAGGTGCACTTAGATTCATCCTGTTTCTTTTTGTTCTGCATAATTTCTTCATTTACTTCATTGTTTGCATATCATAGTGTGTTTTCAAACATAGTAAAAATCTTAGTTTTACATTTATTTTCATTCATTTAGATCAGTCAATTGCATTTAGTTAACTTCATTTAGGTTATACAACATCACACATAACATTATTTGAATGAACTAGTTTGCATTTTTGGCTTAATTCTCTCCTTTTAGGTGCAAAACCCTAGAAGAGTTAGAGAAGTCCTAAGAGCCAAAAATCAATGGTTCATTTTGGTGAACCCAAATTTTGAGCACTTTGCATTTCTAATTTCATTTACATATTGCATCCTAGTTTGCATTTGCATTAACATTAAATTAGTACATTGTTTTGATTTTGCATTTTAGGACATTTTATCTTGCATTCGTGAAAATGTCATTTCGATTTCATTTTTGCATTGCATCCCCTTGAAAAAAGTAAAAATCTACATTCTGCATCAATTTTTGCATTTTGTAGGACATTAAAAGCATTTCAAATTTTCTATAAAAAAATAAAAAAAGTTCATACTGGGACTCATTCGCCACCCAGGGTGAATCAGTCCCTCTTCACTTGTTAAACAACATTTTTAGCATGTTTCTGGCATTTCTCTACATTTCTATTTTCTGTAGTTAGATCTCAGTTACACTTAGAAACATTTCTATTTTTTCATTTCAAACTCTTAGATTAGTTTGCATTTGCATTCACCTCTCCTTTGTGGTACTTGTATGAGTGTTTGGTGCCTCGTTGATAATACTTTAGTGAGAATAAGTTCTAGACTCATGGCTTCCCACAATAGCACTTTCGTTGCAGACCTTGTGATCTCAAGAGCTCCTACTCCTAGTATGGACAATGGTACATTAGGCCCTCACAATACCACTTGTATACCTTCACCTTTCCATCCAATGAATGTTGACAATCACAACAACTCTCTTCCTCAAGACAAGGTCATTAGTATTCATGAAGAATTTTCACATTTATAACAAGACTTGTCACTTTAAAACATTTCCCAAACTGTCATACCTTCCATTGATAATCCTTATTGTTTGATTGAAAGTGATGATGGCTTGCAAGTGATGAAGAGAATTACCAAGATTTACAATAAACATGCCTCTTCTAATACCCAATCTCCAACCATTCCTATAAGCCAAGGAGGACCTCAAGTTCCTCCCCCTTCAACCATAGCTTCCATACAAACTTATACCAATCCTTAAGTCCATAAAACTATGCATTAGGCTACTTCTTTCCCGATTTCCACTAGCATTCCTACTTCTCTTATGGCATTGCAAGTCCCTTCCACCACCTTCACACCTTATTATTCCTTCCACTTTGCCTCATATCACCTGCACTCCACCATTTAACTTTCCACCTTAGCCCACATACCCTGATCCCCTTCTTACACAACTACTTACCACTATTTCATCTATGCAACATCAACTTTCCATCATTAGCCAAGGTCAATCTACTCCACTTACATATCATGTCCGTAGTAGCCCCTTATCCTGAGAAATTTTGCATACCCTGATGCAACAAGGGATAGAAATGACTTGGTTTGAGAAATATGGAGGAAAAGGAGACCCTGCCAACCATGTTAATGCCTATACAACTTTGTGTAGTGACTTAATCCTTGATGATAAACTACTAGAAAAACTATTTCCAAATAACTTGAAAGACACTACCTTAGAATGGTTTTCCAACTTGCCTAATCATTCCATTCATTCATTCAATGAATTGGTGGATGCTTTCATAAGTCACTTTCAAGTTCACATGACACCCAAAAAGAAAATGGTTGACCTTATGTGATGTAGACAAAACATAGATGAAAAAGTAAACAATTTTATCTCACGAAACCAATCTGTGTATTCTCAAATTGATGTCAACATTCCTGATGCACATCTATAAAATATTTTTATCGAAAACTTGCAAACACACCTTTAGGATAAATTAACAATGATGAAATTCCCTTTTTTTTATGCATTTATGCACAACCTTATTTGAATGTACCATAATTCAGTTTTAAGTCATGATTCAAAATCCACTTCTAACCGAGCTGATAAACCTGAACACAACAATCAACACCAAAATAGCCAACAAAACTTCCGTAAATCAAATAGAGGCTTTTTCCAATTTAATTTTCCTCCTTAACCTCAACCACAACCAACCTAACATATTCCAAATAAAGTGGTAGTTGTTAAAGCAGTGGTGCCTTATACCTATGGGGACCCAAAGAGATAGTTCACTTCCCTACCCGGTACCCTTCATAACAAAATGAACCAATTAATTCAACAACACCTACTTACTTTTCCACTCGTTCGACCGCTTGATCCAAACCAACCTTTACCACCCACCTTCAAACGTAATGCTTATTATCATTTTCATTTCCAAAATGGAGATGACATTGAACACTGCAAGCGTCTAAAATATTTAGTTCAAGACCTCATTGATTTAGGCCATCTATCCATTATGGGTGTTAATGATCAAGGCAATAAGTCCATTGCACCCCCTAACCAAAATTTGCAAATTTTTACTAATCCCATGCCTAAACAGACTACTTCATTTGTCAAGGCTAGTGAACCTTCAAACACTAATGTAATGACTTTTGATACAAACAATCAACATGATACACCTACCCGTATGAGTACAGAAAATATTATGAATGAGCTAGTAGCTATGATAGATGTTATCCCTCGTAAGGGCCAAGCCACTAAATATCTTGATATCACCTTTTCTTCTAAAGACATACTAAAAAGACTTCCTGATGGTCCTCTTACATAGCTGGTGGAATCTATAATAATCCCACTAATGGGATATTAATAGATCTTGCTTGTGGCAAGAATGTGATCATAGAGGAGATTCTAGTATTACATGAGCTATATCAAGATGAATATAATAAACCAACTACATGGATTAAGACACATATTGGTTTTGCATGCCCTATGATCAGATCAATCATGCTACCCTTACAAATAGGACCTAAGACTTTGGAGGTAACATTTTCAATTATTTGATAATCTAACCAATTTCATTTGTGGCTAGGCCATCCTTGGCTTTGCTTAATGAAAGTGGTCTCATCAGTCATTCACAAGTGTTTGAAGTTTCCACATGTCAATGAGATAGTCACCATACACCATAGTGGCTTTAATCCTTTATCTTCCAAAGGTAATTTTTCATTAGAATCCTTTTGGCCTACACCTATGGAACCTATCACACCTTGAAAGGACTTGTTTTTCACTGATTATCAAAAGTTTAAAGCCACAAAGATAGTTGAATTGTCTCTTCATAACTCGTCTCCATCCACTTCTGCACCTCCTATCATAGATGAAACCATGCTTCAACCTAAGTTTCACATTGAACAAACCATACAACCTCCTAAACAACCACCCCTTGATACTTCCCTGCCATCGTTTAAATGACCAAGGGAAAATGAAACCACTCCTGTCATGCCTCCTCACCTTAAACAAGTGTATAAAGCTAAAGAGAAAGTGGTTGATCCATCCTCTTTGTTTCTTGTATTCTTCCCTCTTTAGAAGTAGAAGAACCTATGATGCCTCAATCCACTCTTACACCTTAACAACTCCAAAACAAAATTAAATGAAAGCGCAGTGCTAGGGAATGAAGGTATCATCATCATCTCCTTGCTCATCAATCTTGCATAGAAGAAGATAAAGAAAATTAGCCTTTACCTTTGAATTAAGTAATAGATGACCACCCTCCTTCTCTTGACTAGCCACACGAAAGTCTAGTGCAACTTTCACCAAAAATTGAACCAATCCAACAACCTCAACTATTAATACATCCATCCTTAGAAATAACCCTTCCTCCTCCCATTATCATTAATATTGATGATGATGATGAGACGATAGAAAAAATAGATGAAGTGTATAATGATTTAAATTCTTTATTTTCATCTACAATGATCTTAAATGATACACCCTCTCCACCAAGTGAAGAACTTGGTATGACTCCTGGTTTGGAATTTGCAGTTCTTCCTTTGGATAGTCAACTACCCTCGCATTACACTAAACATGATTAGGAGGCAGATGACCTATTAGATGCTTGACTTGCATTTTCCTAACTAGCCCTTGTTTGGTTTTATCTTTTTATTTTCCTTTTCATGTGAATATTGTATTCCCCTGTATCATGTGTTTGATGTCCCCTCTCTTTATACACTTCTTCTATTCGTATCTCTTTTATTCTATATGTTGTACATTATCTTTTTCTCCCTTTTTTTGTGTTCTCCTTTTGGGGATGATGCAAAGCATAGAGATGCTCTATGTCTCTTCCATGTTGACCAAAAAGGTCCTCGTCTTTTTCACTTTTTTTTTTTTTTTTTCCTTTTGGGGATGACACAGAGTGTAGAGATGCCCAATGTCTCTTCCATGTTGACCCAAAAGGTCCTTGTATTTTTTTATTTTTTTTTGTTTTATGTTTTCCTTTCGGGGATGACACAAAATGTAGCTCAAAGCCCTATGTCTCTTCCATGTTGATCCAAAAGGTCCTTATTTTTTTTTCACTTTTTTTTGTTTTGTGTTTTCCTTTTGGGGATGATGCAAGGAATTGAGACCAAAATTTCCTTCATATTGACCCAAAATCTTTTTCATTTTCTTTCTCCTTTTCATTTTCTTTTGTTTCACTTGTTTTTTGATTTTGGGGATGATGCAAAGCATTGAGACTGCAATGCCTCTTCCATGTTGACCCAAAACAGACTTTCTTTTTCTTTTTATTTTCACTCTTTGTGTCATTCTTCCAGTTCTATGTGCTTTGGGGAATGATGATAGTTCTTAGCTCTTTCACAAACACATTGCAGCCCCAAATCCATAGATCCCTTATGTGTTTGGTGTGCTTTCTTTTCTATGGGGAAACTCCCTTTCTTTGTTTTCTCTTGACATGACACAACCTAACATTGAAACATATGACTTGGCATAGGCCTTTCCAAGTTGGATCTCATGTCTTGTTTTCTTTTTTCTTTTTCTTTCCTTCGCTACTTTAAAGTAATTGCTCATAGAACGATGTGTAGCAATTCCTTTAAAGTGGGGTCATACATTACCATAATTCATTTGCACTCTTGGTTCCTAGTGTAGCCTTGTCATTTATGTGATGTGTTCATCACTTTGTGGATGACATTGGGTGTGATGTCCTTCATAAGTGTGATCTTTCTTAGCATATTACATTCCTCTTGGTGGCCTGATTTGATGCACGACATCCCCTAAGTTGTGAATATACTTTTATTTGATTGGTCCTCTCTTGGAGACATTAGACACAATGTTCCCTAAGGGACTGACCTTGCATGAACTGAACAAGACTCCTTTGAACATTTTACACTTTACACTTTACGCTTTTTTCATTTTACATTTTGCATTTTTTCCACCTTGCATAACGTAGCTTGCATGACTATGGTACATTATACTTTTGTTTATAGCATTTTTTACCTTGTGGTGCCTTGTTAAAGTTATCAATAGGTATAACTTTGTCATGGTTGAGTGGGAAGCCCACCTAGCAGCATGAATTTTCCCCATAGCCACTTTTGTGTTTGTGAGTGCATACCAACTAGCATATGTATCTTACCTTTTTGAGCTTTCTCACTCCATGTAAAACTAGTTCTATGGCCCCAAAGTGAGTAAATTTGGGCCTTCTCACCCAGAAAAAGTCATGTGGTCTGTTGCTCCAGAGTGAGTATACATTCTCTTTTTCAAACAATTAGCCTAGGTCTAATCCACAACTAGTTGGATTGATGATCAAAGCTTCATCCAATTTATTTCAACACTTGTGTGTTCCTTTTTTCTTACGTTTAGTTTGCTATGGGATCTTCATCATGCGGGCTTGATCATCCCTCTTGATTGTTGTCATTCGATCTTGCTAGCATCAATGCATTTGAATCCTTCCCTCGATGTTCATGGCTACTTTAGTGTGAGTTTGAAACACATTCATCCTCTCACTAAAGTGGGGGCTAAATGTGCCATATAAAAAATGGCCCCTTATCATCTTCATGGCCTTTTAGGTCTTGTTTCATGGTGTTCGAACTATGTTGCTTTGATTTTATGTTGTAACATGGCTTGAACAGGCTTATTTAGGTACTAAAACTCAAAGAATGATGTCTTGTGAAGGTGTTGTGAAGTGTTGTAAGACATTTCTACATTCTTCCAGACTCTATTAATTACAATTCACTTAAAAATCAGCTTTTTATTAATCACCAAGTCCTATTTTGAAGTGTTGTAAAGTCTTGTAACAACCTTTCATGCTTTTCTAGGTACATCTTTACTATTTATCCCTTTTTCATGCTTTATTTGACCCCTTTATGCTCTCAAATGCTTAATTAAGTGTATTTTTGAGTATTATCTTGAAAAACAATATTAAATGCAACATATTTCCTGACTCTTGTTTTTAGGAACTAGGTGAGACCCATTCACCATGGGTGGTGAATGAGTCCCCCTTGGCCCCAAATTAAAAATATTTTATATTTCCTTTCAAGATTTTATTCAAAATCACTTGATGTTAGCCTATGATGAGGTATGAAAGGGTAACTAAGGCACAAGTGTGTATAAATATGTTATTTTCACCTCATTTTACATCTCCTAACTCATTCAAGCATTTTACAACATCTTCTCAGGCACAATTCAAGTACTTTGAAGCAGCCATTGACATTACTTCAGATTTACATCATCAAGGGTTTCATAAGTTAATAGAAATTGCATATTGTTAGTTTATCATTCCTTTGAATTTCATTATTTTATTGAAGGTTTGATTACCAAAAGTAGGGTTTGACCAAGGAAAACCCCTATTCACTAACCTTAAACCATTTTCCCCTATTTGCATGTTTGTTTGTAGACCTAGGTATGCAGATTTGACAAGCTTCTTGGTGTTGAATATTGGTTTACAAGTGAACTAGGTGCTTCAAGTCAACATACATCTATTTCAAGGTTGGAGAAGGTTTTTTGTCCATTTTCTGCAGAATTGACTTCGACAACCCGACAAGCAGTGATCTCCAGATTTGGTGTTGCAGAGTTGTCTCTCAATTTTTTGAAATTTGGGAGAGGACTGATTTTACACCTTGGGATAATGAGTCTCACCATAGGACTGAAAATCTAAATTTTGTTAGATTCTGGATCCTGACTAACAAAAACTTGCTTCCAATAGTTTTTCACCAGGAGGACTAATTCGCCACCCCAGGTGAATGAGTCCCATTGTGAAAAATTAGTAATTTCAACCAGCATTCAAAACACTTTAGATTCATCACACTTCATCCAAGTGCACTTAGATTCATCGTGTTTCTTTTTGTTCTGCATAATTTCTTCATTTACTTCACTATTTACATATCACAGTGTGTTTTCAAATATAGTATAAATCTTAGTTTTTCATTCATTTTCATTCATTTAGATCAGCTAATTGCATTTAGTTAACTTCATTTAGGTTAGAAAACATAACACATAACATTATTTGAATGAACTAGTTTGCATTTCTAGCCTAATTATCTCCTTTTAGGTGAAAAACCCTAGAAGAGTTAGAGAAGTCCTAAGAGCCAAAAATCAATGGTTCACCTGTAATTCTTGCATCCTTTTCTTGATCACACCATATTGATCTTGAGACATGTTAAATTTTTTTCCAATATTGTTCAACTTCATTTCAATTTGTTCCAGCTTCTCCTTGTACTTGCTGATTGCATAAGCCCATCAAAGATAATAGTTATAAATGATGTTTGCTTAGCTCATGCATTGCCCTAATTCATTCATGTGCCTTTTTAACTTGGTAAGTGATAATATTTATTACTTCTTTAGGTGTAGGATAATTTCTCCTTCCTCCTTGTTCTGATAATCATAGTCCATGGTTTTCTTGATATATTTAATCAACTCTTCTAACAATTTATTCTGCAAAATCTCCAATTGAATATGATTGTGCACAAAATGAGCACTTAGCACACTTAAGATCATGTCCTACTCATATGAAGGTCTAATACACCACATATTTTCAATTTTCCGCATTCCATCTTCCTCATGAATAAGTTGCAATAGCTCTTCCTTGGTTAAATAACCTTCTCCTTCACTTCCTTCTGCCATTGCCTTTTCTTGTTCTGATTTAGCTATTTCAATTTCTTTTCATAGGGTGTGCTCAGATTCCTCATCTGGTATGTCCACAATCACTTGTTCTTTCCCTTTCCCTTCAACTTTTAGAGTCTTGCATGCTAGTGGAGTATTGATATTAATTTATTTTTCTCTTATCTTCTTTCTCTCCATCTCACTGAAGGAGGAACCAAGTTAAAGTCCTATTACCGAAATGGAAATACTAGTTGATCCAAAATTTCTTAGCGAACCCTTAAAGAAAATTTCATACACTTGATCACAAACTTTCAAATTATTAGAGTATATGTAAATCTGGTTGCAAATTGATTCACTCTCTTCCCACATTACATTGTTATTCAGGGGTAAGATATTCGTAAAATACATCATAAGGCATATAACCAAAGTACCAAACCTAAAAAGAGTAACCTTTCTCCTTTTTCAATTGCACGTTATCCAATAATTGATCTTTCAATAATCTACAAAGATCAAAATCCTGATCTTCCATTATCATCTTGTGTGAAATGTAAACAAAACCTTCCGAAGTTGTACCTTCTCTATTTCTAAAAAAAATTTTGTGGGATATTCAATGCATAATGTACCTTGTCACTGGATCTTTGATTGTGGATATTATTAGTTCCCTTTGACCTCCAATTACTTCGGTTAGGGTTTTGACTTCTTTGTTTTGAATTGAATTCTTCTTCAACACATCCCCAATTTTGCATAACCTGGTTACAGATGCAATCACTTCTTTCAAGATATGATAGGGTTTATCTAGAGTTAGAATATCATCATTCAATTTTTTCAGAATAAACTCAATGACTTATGTGCTTCCAAAATAGGGAAATTCACTCCAAATATCCAAGTTTTTTTTTTTCCTCTTTCAACCATTTTAATTCATCGTGCAATAGAATGTTTCTTTTGGCTCTAATCTTCTCATAGCTATATTCATCTAGTTTTACCATTCCTTTGATTTTTTCCATTTTCCCTTCTGTACACATGTCTCGAAAACACCAAAGAAGTTTTTCAATTGCACACCAATTTAAAATTTCTTAATATAATAGAAGTACCTGACAGATTAGGGTTTCACTGCCGAATTCTCTTCATGCATTCAAAATTTTGGTGTAGAGTGCTCTGCTACTTCTTTTCTTTGACACAAAGTGGTAAATGAGGGTTTCAAGTTTCCTTTTATATTTCACACACTTAACTTTTGTTGTAATAAATGGTTTTTCCCTAACTTATTTGGATACCCTATTTTCCCAGTTTGTGAAAGATAACTCTTTTGTGGATCCTCAAATCAGCATGACATTGTTTCCAACTGTTCCAACAACATTTGTAAATCATCAGTGCAACCACTGCACTCATCCACATCTTGGTTTTATTTATCGATAGGGGGTTTGAAATATTTTCTTGACAGTTACCCCTAGGCCAAAGGTCTAAAGCTAATTCCTAGAGGAATTACCAGAAGTAGGTTTTGGTGCTAGGTCATTTCCTATAACAGAGGGACACTTCTTCACCCATGTCTTCTTCATCTAATCTCTTATTTCATCCACAACCACTTTCCCTTTTCCTTTATCATCTATTTGCATATTGTTGCCTTTGTATACCAGACCTCTTCTATCCATATTCTTGTTTCTATAGAATCTTGCAATGTGGCCATATTTGTTGCAATTAAAACACACAAAATTTCCTTGTTTAGACTAGTTACTCCATTGATTTCTTCTTGATCTGCACTGGCTAGCAATATTCCCAAATCTTCCATAGGTATAATATCTAACACTCCTATTAACAGATTTGTTTGACACATTTCCACATTCAATTGACTTGTGACCAAACTTATTGCAATTGAAACACTGACTAGAAAATGATGAATCACTTAATTTCATTTTGATTCTACAATAAGCAGCCATATGACAAATTTTATTGCAAGAAAAACTAGTGCAGGAACACCTAAGGAACAACAGGCAGTTTCACTAGGCAATTAGAAAATCTAGAATGAAATTTTGTTTTACTATCATGAGGGTCATGTTGACCATTGAGTTGAGGAGATAGCTTAGGGATGTGTTTTATCTCTAGGATAGAAGTTGTGAAAGGATGGAAGAGCTTAGAAACTCATCTTAGTTTTCTAAAAATTGGCAAAAGTTGAAAAACACAGTACATTTTACAACTCCTGCCATTATGTAACTAATATGTTTGACCAAGGGAGAATAACTAATGGAGGAACCATATTTAAGGTGTTCCTCGACCTGAGAGCAGGGTTGGAAGTATTGGTATTGTGGAAACATTTTGTGAATTAAAAAGAAAAATAGTGTTTTGTGGGTTATTTCTAATTTTTGCTTCATAATAGAGCTTTAATGGATTGAATTTGTTATTGTGTTTTGTGGAAGATGTAGTTCATTGTTTTCTCAAGCTTAGAGTTCCATATTTTAGTCTTTTTGTTTCACTTACAATCGTTGTTTGTAAATAGTTCATTTTTAACCCTATTGCTGGTCTGAACCAGACCGTTTGTAAAGAATGGAGTGCTAGACCACTTTCCCACCGTACAAATTGTATAGCCCTTTGGCAATAGTGACTAGACTCCATGTGTGTACATATGGTAGGTTTTAGGTTTGGTGTGAGTACAGGAGTTGTCAACAAAGTCTTGCCCTAGGCGAGCTAGGAAGAGTCCGCCTAGGGAAGACAAGGGGTGCAAAGCACTTAACTTGCAACCTGGGTGATTGATTCTTGCTGTATTTCCTTTTTGAGAAGGTAGGGGAAGGTCTTACCAAGGTCTGGTAAGTAGGAGGAGGTTCCACTAGCTCATTGGGTGGGTGAAAGGCTTGACAGATTGAAGGCAACCTGAAAATGGCTTAAAAACCCTAGTTTATGCCCATTTTCAAGTTGTGGCTTTGTACGGCTGATAAAGGCCCAAGAACTCTAAAATATTTGAGAGGTTTGCATTTGAACCAAGGACCTCAGAGAAAGAATGAGGTGTTATTGGGAAAGGTTTGAGCAAAGACTAGTTTTCTTAGAG
Source organism: Sequoia sempervirens (assembly GCA_007258455.2). Lineage (NCBI taxonomy): Eukaryota > Viridiplantae > Streptophyta > Pinopsida > Cupressales > Cupressaceae > Sequoia > Sequoia sempervirens. The sequence goes on from VDFB02000003.1 coordinate 424,833,699, forward strand.
ATGGAGGCCTAATTGGGGCTCTTGGGCTAGTAGCCTTTTTAACCCTAGATGAGGGTTTGGTGAAAGCGATGAAAAGGTGGAGTGTGGTGAGCTTTCAAGAACCCTAGGAGGATTATTTGAAGCTGTTGAATACATCTCTACCCCCCTACAAGGTCTAATTGAGAGTTGAGGTATTTGTTAGCCTTTAAGGTAGATTAAAGGCAAAGGAAGAGTTAGAGCTTTGGCACCAAGTTTGACTTGGTTGATAGGATTTGACTTGATAGTTGGGTTGGCAAGGTGAACTAGGGGAACCTGAAAAAATAGTGGGTACTATAGGTTAAGGTGGTGGACTGTGACACCATGGGGGTCTTCCTTAGCAAGATCCAAAGCATGGAACAGTGATTGTTTCCATCCAACCCAACCCTATCAAAAACATTATCCATTAAGCTTTTGAGCATTAGGTTGTCTTACCGTATGTATTTTTTCTTTGTTGATTAGAATTCCTTGCTTAAAATTCCTTTGCACAGATCTGAAACTTTCTCCTTTCTCATAACCAAGTCCTCGTTTATCATTTGCATTCTTTTGTCCTTGAGTTAGCTCATCAAGCTTAATAGAGCTAATCTTGAACTTCTCATTGTATTCATTTGTAGTAGTTAGTTCATCCCTGAGAATAACAATCTATTTTTCAAGCTCTTCTTCATTGTTTCTAGATTGTTGTAGTTCAATCTCTAACTAAATGAATTCTACATTAATTTTTCTACATTCATCAGATCTCTCTTTTAGGGATTCGACAATATTTTCCTCATTCTTCTTTCTTTCTTCAATATCCTTAGTCATCTTCATCGCCATATGCTCTATCTCATGCTTTAGGGTAGCATTGTCTCTAGCAAGCTTTTCACATTCTTCAGTTATTTCCTTCAAGGTTTGATTCAAATGAACATCATCCATGCTTTTGCTCTCTTTCTGCTTAATCTAATCATAGAGATCCTTTATGTTTTCCCTAGAATTAATAATTTGATCCTTCAACTTCTAAATGAATTTCTCAACATCCTTAAGATTTGCTCTCAATTCCCAGAATTTTTCTTTAGACTGATCAAGGTCATCAAGTGCCACCAAAAGTTTTTGTTGAAGACTACTAGAGTCCATTAAATTCCAAGATCTATGTCAACATGTAAAATTTTTTCCAAGGAACCTGGCTTTGATACCAATTGTTGGACTCAAGCAACACTGAGAGGGGGGGTGAATCAGTGTTGTGCAATTTTTATCATTATTAATCTGTTCTCTTCAAGTGTCTATAACATTCAATCAAAAGAAAGATGCATGAACATATAACAATAAGCCACAACACCATAACACAAGGATTTTAATGTGGAAACCCAGTTAAGTGAAAAACCATAGTGGAGGTCAATCCACAATTTGAGTACTCAAAATATAAGTGTTTTACAAAATGGGGAATGCACTTGCATTCAAGCACACTGCCTAGAGCTCACTAGTCAAAATCAAGAAGGCTCACTACCTTAAAAAATATTTGGATTACATCAAAAGGTTGAATTGAGAAAATAACATCTATAAATGCTTGATTACAATTCTGGTTAGGCTAATAGATTAGACTCTAGACCTTTTATCTAATTCTACACTTCGCTCTACACTTCGCTCTGCTCTTCCTTAATTTTCTTCACAAAATCCTCTTCTGCACAAAAGAAAATCACTTAATTTCTCTTTCTAATACACATCCACACATATCAAACATGACACACACACCAAAATGAATTAACCAATCTCATATATATATTCGCTATTAAGAATTCAGTCGCTATATATCGGCTTCAATAAAATAGAAAATATCTTCCAACTGTCAGCTCAAATCATGAATAATATTTAATGTGCATCCATCAAAGTCGGCCATGGCATAGTTAAGACCCAAAACAAAATTTCCAACAGAAAAATACTTCAAACATTTTTTCCTTAAACATCTGCAACACCTTACATTCACTTAGTCGACCTTCATATATTGATGAATAGAAAATCAAATGATCGGATCCCATAACTCATACACCACTTGATGCAATAGCACAAAACTCAAGAATAACACATTTCATATATCCAATGACCTTCCCTAAGATCCACAACCAAAATTGTTAAAATGATAATGCAAACCACTTGACGAATTCAATTCCAACTAGATGTACCCTATTCTTCACTCTGTCTTCTGTTATAGTTAGATACTACAGTGCATACCAGATATATGACTTCAGCTATAATCAATGAAAACACTAGAAGCCATATGCCAATAGGACTAAGATGCCCAATATGGCATATTAGTCTCGCTACTATTTTTCAAGGAAAATGTGAAGTCTTCGAATGTTAGAACCAGATCTTGAAAAATATTTGAAAAATAAGCTTGGGAGGAATGAGACACCCAAGATGGCATATTAGTACTTGCATCCTTTTCGATCCTAGGTTCTAAATCTTCTGAAATCAGCTCGTAGGTGAGTTTCCATGAAGATGACAACTTTATGATGCAACTTTGCAAGTTTGGCAACTTTGCACAAATATGCAAAATGGAAAAACTTGTTGTTTGTTAGTGAATAGGGGTTTTCCTTGTTCAAACCCCTTGCTGGTAATTAAACTTTGAAATGAAATGATGAAATGAAGGTAAATAATGAATGAACAACATGCAACACTACAACTCACCAAACCCTTGGTAAAATATGCAAACTTGTGTGTAATGGTTGCAATGGATATAGATATTGAATGCTTGAAATCTCTTGCTTGAATGGCTTTCTTGAGTGAAAACCCTACATCACAAATGTTAGCACAACAACACACATGATGCAAGAAAAATCTTTGATATGATGCTTGAATCTTGAAATGGCTCCAAATGCTTGATGAATCTCCTCTTGAATGCTCTTGTGAACTCAATTATGCTATGATAAGAGATCTCACAAAAGAATTGGGTTGAAATGAATGAAGGAACCTTATATGTATACTTATGCTTAATATCCTAAAATTATATCACACCAAGCCGACATATAAATTCATTAAATAAAGGAGGCTAAATCTTGCTAGAATTTGAAATTAAATCCCGAAAATGACTCAAGGAAGACTAAGAAGCTCTAGGTGGAGTCTTAGTCCCAAGCCCTAGAAAATTGGGGCATAGACACCAAAAAGGGGTCCGATCTAGAGATGCAAAAATCAAGGTCTCGAGAGCCTTGGGGGACTAAGACGCCCTACGTGGCATTTTAGTCCTGACCCCCAACCCAAAAATCAGGAACACACTGTTGGATTCATGAAATTATCATTTATGCATTGGAGAATGTTGGGATCAACAAAAAAAATATGCAATTCATAGGGCTTGTGGACACAAAATAGGACCAATTAAGCCATAAATGAACATAAATAAAGCAAGGCAAGCCCAAATAAGTATGAAAATGCAAAGGTATGCATTTTTCTATACTACATTTAGCCCCCACTTTAGTTAGAGGATGAAATTGCTTCAAACTCACACTAAAGTAGGCAACCACGCAATCAAGAGGGGTTCAAATGTACAAATGTTAGTAAGATAGGATGGCAATGACCAAGAGGGTGGCCAAGCCCCTAGGATCAAGATCCTATGGAAAAACCAACATAGGCACAAAGGAACACACATGTGGATGATATATGAGGTCATAACCGGGTGAAATCACAATACTGTGTTTCACTTTTTTTCCCAAGATGTACATTTACATCAATATTTTTTAACTATATCTTCATCTTTCGAGACCTATAGCAGCCAAACCATAAATAATTTGAAGATTATGTGAACTAGTGATTTGTGGCAATTTGTGTGTAGATTCTAAATATATTTTTTTTTCAAAATTTTCAAAATAAATCGTGAATCTTTCAACATCTCCTTTAACAACTAGTTTTAGACAAAAAACAACATTTTTTGAAAGTAATGTTTATGTCGTACAACATAAGTTTTTTCTATAAAGGATTAAATTCTAATTTTTGAAATATAGTTTCTCAATGATCAATATCTAGGGAAAGGATATTTTTTCATAATTTTTTATTGCATATTTTTTTTAAATTAATTTTTGAAGTCGCTATAACTATAATTTGGACATACATGTGTGTTGTACAACCTAACTTTTTATCTATATTTAGAAATCCAATTTTTCTTTTTTGGGTGAAAAAAGGAAATCAATATATAGGGAATGGATATTTTTTTAAATTTTCTTACAATGGTTTACTATTTTTCCACCTCTACACAACAAAGAGCTTGTTGTTAAAAGAAAAACCTATGTTTAGTAAAAATTGGAAATTAAATACATGATAAAATGAAAATATATCAAACATATACTTGTTGGAAAGCTAGTTTCAAGGGCTACAATATTGAAAATATAATTTTGAAATGATGTTATTTAATCCCTCAAAAGGTAAATAAAAAGTGGTTTTTTGCTATCTTGTTGATAGTTGTGAAGGAGACTCCATTGTGGGCATAATTTAATACTATAGGGGTTCTATCCAAGGGGGTTTGATCTAAGGTTGTCTTATCTATCCCTCTTTAATTAAAAACCTTTAGATAGAGCCTCTCAAGACTTAAATCATTAGCTTTTTCTAAAAATAGTGATTTCAGAAAAAAATCAGCACGTCCCAAAAGTGAGACATAGTATTGTGGCAACACCCAACTAGGTCACAAACATACACCATCAAAGACAAGAAAAATGAAAAAGGAAAACTACAATGGATCAAGCTTTGACTGGCCATCCAACATGGTGGACCAAGTCTAGGTTGTTTGTCCAAAACAAGTTTACAAGTGGAATGTGTTCTCCACTATGCAAACAAAATGCATGCTCACAAGGGATAGTGGGAACTAGTTGTCCATTAGGTGAGCCCCAAGGGACCATATTAAAGTCATACACCCATGAATTTAATAAGGTACAAAAACAAAAATGCATGCTCACATGGACTAGTGAAGCTAGGTGTTCACTAGGTGAGCCCTAGGGGACCATATTAAATCCATGTACCTCCATGAATTTAATAAGGTACACTTACAAAACAAGAATGAGGGTGCTCAGAGTGATTTTTCTTAGTTATTGTAAGGTCTTACTCTTAGGGGACATTGTTCATAATGTCTCCAAGAGAGGACCAATCAAAGGATAGTAGATTCACCACTTAGGGAATGCAATGTGTCACATCACCACTAAGGGGAATATAATATGCTAAGATAGATCATGTTGTTAAAGGAAATTACTCCCAATGTCACCACAAAGAGGAAAACACATCGTGTGAAATAATAAAATTGCATCAAAGAATGTGAAAAAGGAAAAAAATAATGGAAGTGAAATCATGCTAAAATAACGCCAATGTATGCCCCCACTTTAAAGAAACTGGTAATACCATGCTATGAGTTGTTACTTTCAAGTAGCAAATGAAAATAAAAACAAGAAGGAAGACAGGAGAGCTAACTTGGAAAGTCCTATGCCAAGTCATAGGTTTCCAAGTAAGACTACATCATGCGAGAGAAAAAGGAAAGGAAAGGGGTTGACCCCCAAAAAAAAATACCAAACACATAAGGGATATATGGGTTTGGGGCCCATATGTTCATTGCTACAATGTTTTTAGAAAACTCGAAGCTGTCATCATTCCCAAAATACACATAGAATTGGAATAATGACATAAAGAGAGAGAAAATAGAGAAAAGGAAAGAGCCTTTTGGGTCAACATGGAAGAGAAATAGGGTACCTCGATGCCTTGCGTCATCCCCAAATGGAAAAAGAAAAAGAAAAATGAAAAGGAAGATGAAAAATAAAAAGGAAAATATTTTGGGTCAACATGAAGGAGACATGAATGTCTCAATGCCTTGTGTCATCTATTGCAAGTATGAGCTAGGTTGGTGGTGTTGTCACTGATGTTGTCATTGATGTCAACACAGTTTAGGATATTGCAGATTGTACACGTATGGTTGAGATGTTGGTGAGATGTTATGAGTACATGGAGATATCTTTATGGTGTTGCAAATATGTTAGTTTGATGAGTTTCCAAGTGCTTTTTAGAAAATTAATATAGAAGAGAAGTCACAGTGATGAATGTGTTCATAATGTGCTTCGATATGTGCTTCGTGTTTCTCCTATGTTGATACTATGTGTGTGTGGATCTGAAGGCATTTTGTTTTTATTTTCATGGTAACATATGATGAGTTTTAGCTTCTGGTGAGATGGTACATGAAATTTGTTTCCACCAGTATGTGTGTTCTACCGACAAAGTCAATGTTCTATGGACTGGGAGAAATATGTTTGCTCCACAGTCCTCTACTGTTTCATTTAAGATCGTGTGGATATGGGATATGTATTGTGAAGGTCTTTCCTATGCTCTAGCAAAGAGGTTTGGAGTTTGGTAATCAGGAAGTCATGTTTTAGTATTTCTATGTATGTCTACACAGTCCAGATAGACTAGTGAAAGAAATTCAGTGATTGATGCCTGTTGTTTTTGTTGTGGATGTATTTGAAAGGTTCTAAGATGTATTCTCATGCTTAATGAAGCATGTTTTGGCATGCACATGTCATCTTCTTTTAGGTTTGGTTGACCTGGTGTTTACACTTCATTCAAAGAATAAAATTTAATTGAGGAAGCATGTAGAAGATTCAAGAAAATAATTTTATTGGTCCACTCTTATTCCTTTCCACCATGGGAATTTTGAGTTGCCAACCTAATGTGAATTTATGAAATGGGTTATTTTGTGGCCAACCTTGGTGAATGAGCTTCTAAGGTTAAGAATGGTATAAAAGCAAGTTGAATTGTGAAGAGTTTTATGATAGTGTGATGCAAAGTTACAAAAGTGTGCCACAAATCTTAAGAGAGGAATTGTACACATGAGTGAGTTGTGATAACAATTTTTAGTGTGTTGAAGGTAGTGAGCTGATGGTTTCTATAATATTTTGAATGTACTTTAATTGTAGTGGTGGATCTTTTGTTCTCTTTTGTATTTGTAGGAAATGAGCCTTCCTATTAGACAGTGAATCCTTTATAGGTAGTGAGCCTTTGTATTTAGATAGTGAGTCCTCTTTTGGGAAGTGAGCCTTTGTATTCAGTTTATAATCTTGATATTGTGAGCTAACCCTCACCATGTTTTTTCCCTTATTGGGTTTTCCATGTAAAAATATTGTGTTCATTGAGTCGATTTACTTTTTGTTATCTGTGTTTCATGCTCACACTTAACAACAAAATAGTGTGGTTGAAGATTTGATAAGTGATAAATTTTTAAGTTTGAATTTATGTGACAACTGATTCACACCCCCACTCTTAGTTGTCACGAACTTGTTTAACAATTGGTATTAGAGCTTGTGGTTCCTTGTGTAGAGCTTGACTGCTTAAGGAAGGTCTGATGGTACACAAATTGGAAATCCCTATGTTTGATGGAAATGACTACAATTATTGGAAGGGATATATGAGAGTACATTATCTCTCTTGGTTTCAAGACCTTGAAGGCTATTGAGAATAATTATACACTTCCATCCATTGGTGTTAATTTTGAAAATTAGATCTCTTGTGAAGAAAATGAGAATGTGAAGTATGTGATTTGCAGTGGTTTATCTAAAAATGAGCGAGTCAAGGTTAATTATTTGGATACTGCATATGAAGTTTGGAAGAAGTTAGAAGACATGTACAAAGGAAATGAAAAGGTGAAATTGACAAAGAGGCTGGCCACAAAGTGTAGATTTGTGAACCTGAAGATGGAGGATTGTGAAGAATTTACAAGTTTCTTTCAGAGAGTTGAACTGGTAGCAAATGAAGTTAGAAATTAAGGAGGAAAACTAGCATATGGAGATATAATCAAGAAGATCCGGAACACTTTACCAAAATGTTACAACGATAATATTTCTGTTATTGAAGAAATGTATGATCCTAAGAAGTACACTCTAGAAGAGCTTTTCGGAACCTTGCAAGCATTTGAGATAAGAAAGTTTCAGAAAGATGACAAGATAGAAGAAAAGATAGAAATGACATTTAAGGATTTGAAGAGTGAAGAACCAGATAGCAATGATGAAGAGTTGGAAGAAAACTTCACCAAGAAATTGAAGAAAGGTACCAAAAAATATAAAGGTATGTTACCCTTCAAATGCTTTAGTTGTGGTAACATTGGTCATTATTCTTTGAGATGTTTGAAGAGGGCTACACATAAGAAGAAAAAGGATTATAAAGATAAGGATAGGAAAGATAAGAAGTATAAGAAGCTCTACTATGTTAAGGAAGAGGTAGGTATTTCTGATGATGAATTTCAAAATGAGGTTGATGATAGTGAATACTTATTCTTAGCTTTGGAAAGTAAATATGTATCCACTAACTCTAGAAATTGTGTAAGAAGGCTCCAGAGTTTAAGCAAAGTAGGATGGAAGGTAATTTGGTTACCGCTTTTCATGAAAGATAGGATAAAGACTACTGGGTAATTGATAGTGGATGTTCAAATCACATGACTAGAGATAAGATTAAGCTCACTAAACTTGAAAAATATGATGGTGGTTTAGTCATGTTTGGTGATGATTCAGGAGCTAAGATATGTGGTAAAGGTTCAATTAGTTTTTATGGAGTGCACAATACTAATGATGTATATTATGTGAAGGGTTTAAGGCATAACCTTCTGAGTGTTGGTCAGATGTGTAGCAATGGCTTTAAACTTGTATTTCAGAACAATACCTGTGAAATCAGGAAAGGATCATAAATGGAGATATGATTGCTATTGGAAGAATAACTCATGGAAACATCTATCATCTGAAGGGAGTTGATGGTCATTATCTTGTATCTTAGATCAATGAAAGTTGGTTATGGCACCAGAGAATGAGACATGTGAACTTTGATAGCCTAGTCAAGATCAATGCTAAGGATATTGTTCAAAGACTACGTAGAATCACAAGACCTACTAATGCTATTTGTAGAAGTTGTCAATTAGAGGAAGCAGACAAGATGTAGCTTTAAGGGAAAAGAACATTCTACTACTAGAATGCTAGAGTTGATTCACACTGATCTTTGTGGTCTAACCAAGATCAAAAGCCTAAATGGTGACATATACTTTATGTTGCTTATTGATGATTATACTCAAATGACATGGATTGCTTTTCTCAGAGAGAAGAATTAGGCCCTAGATAGGTTTAAGGTATTCAAGGCAAGAGTGGAAAATGAAGTAAATCTGAAAATCCAGTGTTTGAGATCTCATAGAGGTGATGAATTCACTTCTGGTAAATTTAATGCATTCTGTTAGAAGCATGGCATAAAAAGACATTTTTCTCCTCTAAGAACCCCACAATAGAATGAAGTAGTTGAAAGGAAAAATAGGACAGTTTAGGTAGTTTCTAGAACTAGGATGAAAGAGTCTAATGTACTTGATGTATATTGGAGAGAAGTGATACATACTGATGTTTATGTTCTTAATAGAGTTTAGATCAGGCACAACAACGCAAAGACACCTTTTGAGTTATGGACTGGTAAGACTCCTATTGTGAAATATTTTAAGGTATTTGGAAGAATATGCTATATTAAAAGAGATGATGAAAATATTAGAAAGTTTGATGCTAGATGTGATGAAAGAATATTTATTTGATATTGTACTACTAGCAAGGTATACAAATGTTTTAACAAAAGGTTGAGAAAGATTATTGAATGTGCTAATGTGAAAGTTGATGAAGACATACATAGACCTATTGAGATGAGTAAAGTTGAACTTGATGATCCTATCAGTGGACATGTATCAGAGGAGAACAAGGAGAAGGAAGAAGAAGAGAAAGAAGAAGAAGAAAAGGTAGAAGAAGAAGAGAATGAACTAGAACTCGTTTCTAGGACTCCTAAATATGTACAAAAGAATCATCTAGAAGCTGAGATAATTGGATACAAAAGTGAAGGTGTAGAGACAAGAAGTAGAGCTACAACTGAGGTAAATTTGTGTTTGCTCTCTAAAATAGAACCTAAATTTGTAAAAGAAGCATGTGAAGATGAAAGTTGGATGAGAGCTATGAAAGAGGAATTACAGTAGATAGAAAAAAATTAGACATGGGAAATAGTCCCTAGACCTATGAACAAAAATGTGATTGGCTCAAAATGGGTGTTCCGGAATAAGCTAAATGAAAATGTAGTAGTAATGAATAAGGAAAGACTAGTATGCAAAGGATAGTCACAAGTTGAAGGTGTAGATTTTGAAGAAAAAATTGTTCCTATAGCTAGAATGGAAGCTATCAAAATATTTTTGGCATTTTCTGCCCACAAGGACTTCAAGGTATATCAGATGGATGTTAAGTCAGCTTTTCTGAATGGTGAGTTGGAGGAAGAAGTGTACATGGAGAAACTTGAAGGGTTTAAGTTGTCTAACAAGTTGGACATGGTTCGTAAGTTGAAGAAAGCATTGTATGGATTGAAGCAAGATCCTAGAGCCTCGTATGCAAGACTGGATAGATATATAACAAAGCAAGGATTCAACAAAGGTTCTACTTACAACAACTTGTATTTCAAAGTGCAAGGTAATAAGATGTTGACTGTCGTTATTTTTGTTGATGATATCATTTTTGGTGGAAATGATGGCATGTGTAAAAAATTTGTTGTATAGATGCTGAAAGAATTTGAGATGTCTATGATTGGTGAATTGAATTTCTTCCTTGGTCTACAAGTGAATCAAATTGATAAAGGGATATTCATTTCACAATCTAATGATGTAAAAGAGTTGTTAAAAAAGTTTGGGATGGAGGATTCTAAACCGGTTTGTACTCGTATGGTAATTAGATGTAAACCGAGCAAAGATGATGAATCTGCTAAGACTGGTGATAAAAAATATAGATCCATGATTGGAAGACTATTGTACCTTACTACTACTAGACCAGATATTATGCATGTTGTGTGTTTAGTTGCTAGATTTCAAGCAAATCCTAGAGAAGCACATCTTATGGTTGTTCAAAGTTAGATAGATGAGGTGAGAAGTTAGGAGTAAAAATATGTAAGATCGTGTATGACATGGGTCACCATGGTGGTTAAAATTTCATTAAGATGTTTTATTATGTATGAGAAACTTGAAAGAGACCTCTATGGGCCAATCGTACTATGCAAGAGGCTAAAAGCTTTGCAGCTCCTAGAAGCACATTCAGAGAAAGCAAAAGGCCACATAAGTTCTCCAGTTATGTTGCCTTGATGAGTCATATTATAGAATCTGAGCCTAACTATGTTGAGGAAGCATCTTTTCATCAAGTTTGGAAAGATGCTATGACAGAGGAGTATCAGTCAATTCTTAAGAATGATGTTTGGGACATTGTTCCTAGACCCGAGGGCAAGTCTTTGGTATCTTCTAAATAGCTATTCAAGATTAAGCATGCTGTAGATGGAAGCATTGAAGAGTACAAAGCAATATTTGTGGCTCGTGGGTTCTCCCTGAAAGAGGGAGTTGATTATGAATAAACATTTTCTCCTGTTTCTCACTATACTTCTGTTAGAACCATCATTGCTATTGTCGCATCTAGAGGATGGAAGATTCACTAGATGGACGTGAAGACAACCTTTCTCAATGGAGTGATTGAGGAAGAGGTTTATATAGAGCAACCTGATGGATTTGAGGTTCATGGGAAGGAGTCACATGTCTGCAAATTAAAAAAGGCCTTGTATGGTCTTAAGCAGGCTCCTCGTGCATGGTACGAAAGGATTGATCAGTACCTATAAAGCTTGGGCTTCTTGAAAAATGATGCTGATTCAAATCTCTACTTGAAGGTAATCAATGGTGATGCATTAATTTGGTTTTATATGTTGACGATTTAATCCTTACTGGAGAAGATCACCTGATTCTTGAGTATAAGAAGGAGTTGACTTTAGAATTTGAGATGAAGGACCTTGGGCTCAAGCATTACTTCCTTGGATTAGAAGTCTAGCAGAAACCAGATGAGATGATTCTAAGTCAAGGAAAGTACACCATTCATATACTTAAGAGATTTGGTATGATGGATTGCAAATCCATGTCAACACCTATGGAGACCAACTTACACAAGTTGAAGGAGGCTGCAGTAGATAGAAAAAAATTAGACATGGGAAATAGTCCCTAGACCTATGAACAAAAATGTGATTGGCTCAAAATGGGTGTTCCAGAATAAGCTAAACAAAAATGGAGTAGTATTGAATAAGGAAAGACTAGTATGCAAAGGATAGTCACAAGTTGAAGGTATAGATTTTGGAGAAAAAATTGTTCCTGTAGCTAGAATGGAAGCTATCAAAATGTTTTTGGCATTTTCTACCCACAAGGACTTCAAGGTATATCAGATGGATGTTAAGTCAGATTTTCTGAATGGTGAGTTGGAGGAAGAAGTATACATGGAGAAACCTGAAGGGTTTAAGTTGTCTAACAAGTTGGACATGGTTTGTAAGTTGAAGAAAGCATTGTATGGATTGAAGCAAGATCCTAGAGCCTGGTATGTAAGACTGGATAGATATATAACAAAGCAAGGATTCGACAAAGGTTCTACTTACAACAACCTGTACTTCAAAGTGCAAGGTAATAAGATGTTGACTATAGTTATTTTTGTTGATAATATCATTTTTGGTGGAAATGATGGCATGTGTAAAAAAATTGTTGTATAGATGCAGAAAGAATTTGAGATGTCTATGTTTGGTGAATTGAATTTCTTCCTTGGTCTACAAGTGAATCAAATTGATAAAGGGATATTCATTTCACAATCTAAGGATGTAAAAGAGTTGTTAAAATTTTTTGGGATGGAGGATTCTAAACCGGTTTGTACTCGTATGGTAATTAGATGTAAACCGAGCAAAGATGATGAATCTGCTAAGACTAGTCATAACAAATATAGATCCATGATTGGAAGACTATTGTACCTTACAACTACTAGACCATATATTATGCATGTTGTGTTTTTAGTTGCTATATTTCAAGCAGATCCTAGAGAAGCACATCTTATCGCTATTAAAAGGATATTTATATATCTTAAACGAACACCAGATTATGGACTATGGTACCCTAAGAGTAATGATTTCACCCTGAGTGCTTATACAGATGCAAATTGGGTTGGATGTGTAGATGACCAGAAGAGTACTAGTGGTGGTGCTTTCTTTCTTGGTGGAAGACTAGTTTCGTGGTTGACTAAAAAGTAAGACTCAGTTTTTTATCCACTGCAGAGGTAGAATATATTGCTGCAACATCCTACTACACACAAGTTTTGTGGATGAAGCAAACTTTGAAAGACATTGGTGTGGTATGTTATGAGCCTATCTCTATTTTATGTGATAATACAAGTGAAATAAACATTTTGAAGATCCCAGGTATGCATTCAAGAATGAAGCACATATCTATCAAGTATCATTTTATGAGAGAAAAAGTGTTGGAGAATGAGGTCAGATTGGAGTATGTGACAAAAAATGAACAAATTACAAACATATTCACTAAGGAACTTCTGAAGGATACTTTTAAGCATCTTAGGGAGATGTTGGGGGTCATTGGCCATCCTAACTAGGTGTGCATTGATGAGCCTAAAATATGCTCATAATTTGATGTTATGATAAAGTTTTAAATGACTTTATTTTTGCTATTTCACAGGTGTTTAAACTTTGTTGAAACCTTTTGTGGGGATATCCTGTAGCAAGACATTTTTATATTCCTGTAGCCTATTGTGTTGACTTGATTGCATTTATTGCCCTGTTGACTCCTGAAAATGGCTGGTATATCGTATACAGTTTTTGAATGGTGAAGTAGATTTAAAATGTGTGATTAATGAATAGATATCGTGTATGTGCCGAATGCCTTTTCTTGCGCGTCTGTTACCTTTTGTTTCACAGGTTGTTGAAGAATGATCGAGTCAAGTGCAGCCGATCTCGACCTTGCAGTAAAGTCCATTTCCTGCACAACTTTGAGGAAGCTCAATCGAAGACTCTTTGACCGAAACCTGATTTGGAAAGATTTTTTAATGATAAGTCAATCTGGAAAGAGTGGAGTGCTAGATTCTCTCTAAATCGAGTTGAACACATAAATTCATTTATGAAGTTTGTTCCTTGATTCAGGGATACATTTTACTTCCACGTCTTTCTTTGATGAAGTTAGTTAGTTAGTTGTTCCTCTGATTTAAAAATAAGATACTCCTCTTGCGCGAGAGAGTAGAGGATGAATAGAATGAGTAATAGATGATTTTTAGGGTAAGATAGAAACATAGTAGCAGATATCATGTAAGAATTAGTATGATAATGAAAGACAGAATCTATTTGACCAGAAGCAGAGTTCGTTGTTAGTTTCACATCAACAAAACAATGTATTTCATTCTGTTTTCATGAATAAAGATCGATGAAGTTCTGAGTTCAGCATCTATGTAATCAGTAGATGCTTGCTAAGGGGGCCCACTTAGTAAGTATCTGTAGTTAATTAGTTAGATGTTCTTTTCTGCTGATATCCAGTTAGCTTTCATCTTTTGAAGTTTTTATACAAACTCAGTCTTACATTGCTCCTGTAGCATAGAGAGTCCATCCCTATGACTGTTCCTACAGCATAAGGCCAGTTCTTGGTTTGTGCTTCAGTCGTAGCTATTACGGTTTTTGTTTTAATCAAGCATAGTTGAGTTAAAGAATTCTATATTACCATTCTATAGCTTAGATAGAATTTCTTTCCAGTATATATTTTTGCTAAGATTTGACCAAAGCAAATTCCTAGTGCATATATTTTGCTGCGCCATTTAAAGTCTACGTCCCCTGGTTTGACAAGTAAATGAACGTCCATAGAGAGATATTAGTCACCTGTTGGAATGTCCAATTCCTAGGAAAGTTTTACTGTGATATTCATATCCTTTTGTGAGTGCGAGCCATTTTTGGTGCCGTTGCCGGGGATGGCATCTAATTAGGAGTCTGACAAAGTCATTTTCAGCATTAGTTTAGTCTGTTAGTCAAAAAATTTCAAAATCTTTCAAGCCATTACTCACCGTATTGCATGCATAGAAGAAGAAGAGACGCACTGGGAAGGTTCCTCCCTGAAAATCTATTTATTGAACTACCATTTGACCCAGCTGATAATGAACCTGAGGAAAATCCATTTTCTCTGCTATTCCAGCACCCAGACATGGAAAATAATCCACCTAATAATCCACCTCCTGCATTTGAGTTTCCCATTGTTCCCCAACAAGATACTGACAATCTTAAAAAAATCCCCTCTTCCTTACTTCTGAAGTTTTATGGCCTGGTCACAGAAGACCCAGAAACCTTTCTGTTTGAATTTGATGTCCTCTATCGCAGTTATGACTACAACATAGATGCTCATAAACTGAAGCTATTTCCTTCCACTTTGAAGGAGGGAGCTCTCAGATGGTTCATGAGTCTGGGAAGAGCCGTTGTAAATAGTTGGGCAGCCATGCAGACGAAATTCCTTGAAAAGTATAAGGAATATTGTAAGAGTGCCAGCAAAGGTGATGACATATTCCAAATTCAGCAGAAGGAGGATGAAAGTCTGGAAGATTATATTTCAAGTTTTTTGTTTTCATTAAAAAGAAACTCAAACCATACTCTTAACGAGGACTCTCAGAAATTATTTTTTCTAAGGGGAATCAGTGATACGTGTATTGACACCTTGGACCTAATGGGAGGAGGTGATATAACTCAACTGCCTTGGGATGATATCTAGAAGATATGTCTTAACTACTCTCGAGCAATAGTTAAGAAAGGTCGAGGTCATCATGCTTCAGTGGGGAAGTCTTCTTCTGGTGGAGTTTCCAGGATGGAGATCACAAATCTGCTATCTGATTTTAAGCAGGACATCATTAATAATATGGCTACACAATTAGACACTATGCAAGCTCAGAAGAAACATGCAGAAGCTGAGGTAGTTTTGGCTGAGTTCTGTCCATACTGTAGACAAAAGAAGCGTGATTGCAGATGCAAGATGGTGGCTAATTTGGAAGCCAAACAACTGCCTACTGATTTCAAACCAGTGGAAGGTGACGATGATTAAGTGTTCTTTGCTGCACAAAGGAGACCATGGGCCCAAAGGCAAGGTATGTCTCAAGACCCTTTAACTTTTGGTAATCCCTATTCTGGTTATAATAACCAATGGCAACAAGCATATGGACCACCACCACCATGGAATCCGCCTCAACCAAGTTGGCCTAATTATCAAACCCCACAGTGGCAATCTCCTCAAGGAGGTTGGCAACAGCCACAAGGGCAATGGACCCCACCTTCAGAAAATTGGCAACAAAATCTTCAATGGAGAGGTCCTTAACAATGGCAAAACCAGTCTCCTGGGTTCCTGCAGCCTCCGCAGCCACAACAATAGGCCCTTATGCCGCCTCCTACAGCAACTACCACAAATTTTGGACCTCCAAAGCAAACACCTATGCCTGCCCAGCCGTTGCCTAATCCCAATAATAAGCAACAACAGCAGCCTCAACAGCCTGTGTATATTTCTAAAGCCAACCAATATCAAGCTTATGCCTTAAATGTTAATGACATCCATCTAAGGTCTGGAACTACTTTACCTGCTCCCAAACCACCTCTGATTACAGAAATATCTGATTCACCCCTTGAAGAATCTAATGCACCTGCTGTTTCCACTGAGCATATGCCTATACCTGATACAGTTTCTATGGAACCTATTTTGCGGAGACAAGATAAACCACCTTTTCCTCAGAGGTTGCAAAGTACTGAATCTAAACTCATGGAAGAACCCACTTTTGACATTCTCGATCAGCTCAAAAATGTGCAAATTCAAATTCCTTTGTTTCAGGCTATTAAAGATGTTCCCATTTTTGGAAAAGCTATTAAAGAAGCATGTTTGAAGAAGCTTGGATGAAAGAAAAAGGATCCCCAAACAATTCATGTCTTAGGGAAATTGGCTGATATAATGTTGGGAAATGTAGTCATACCAAAGTATATTGACCCTGGAAGCCCTGTAGTACAGATACATATAAATGGCCAAGTTGTAAAAAATGTTTTGATTGATTTAGGAGCTGCCATTAATGTGATGACAAAGCATACTATGGACTCCTTGAATATTTCAAACATTAGGTCTACACCGACAAATCTGCAACTTGCAAACAGCTCCACAGTCAAACCTGATGGGATGATAGAAGATGTAATTGTCACTCTTGAATCTTGGGAGTATCCTGGTGATTTCACAATATTATCAGTTAAGGCAACTTTAGGAGGGTATCTAGTTATTCTTGGTAGGCCATGGTTAGCAACTGCTGATGCTTTTATAGGATGCCGTTATGGAGATATGACCATTTCTGATGGGCAGTCCATAAATAAATTAGCTTTGTATCCGCCTGCTAAACCTCAAGCAGATTTGTCCCAACCTATTTGGCCAGATGTGGGAGAAGAAACTGAATAAGCCAATTCTTTGGCTCAATTAATGATACTTCAAAATGATCTATTCTCTCAACTTCAAAGTGAAGATGCTTTGCTTTTTCAAATTCTATAATTCAATCTTGATGCAGATAGTTTATCTGATCCAAGTGATAGTCAGCATCAATGTTTCGTGTAGCAGCTAGATTCTGAGAGTTCATTGCCTAAACTTCTGACAATTTTTCATAACTTGCTTCCACAAGACGTACAAACATTACTTGTTGATTCTATGAGTAATCTCATTAAGCAGATAGAATTGTCTCTAGATCATTGTTTGAATGTTAATAGCAAGTTGTCTCAGTCTCAAGAGGCTAACTTATTAAAAATACTACAAGAACAACATAAAGCTTTTGCATGGGAATATGGGGACATGTAAGGAATAGATTCTTGAGTTTGTACTCATAGGATATATATCAAAGAAGATTGTTTACCAGTTAGACAACCTCAGAAAAGAGTAAATCCAACACTTAGAGAAATAGTGAAAAATAAACTTCAAAAGTTGCTTGATGCTGGTTTTATTTACCCAATTTCTGACAACCAATGGGTTTCTCCATTAGTCATTGTCCTCAAGAAAGGAGGAAAATGGAGAGTATGTGTAGATTATAGAGAGTTGAACAATGCCACTAAAAAAGATCACTTTCCATTACCTTTTGTAGACCAAGTACTACATTCACTGTCTGGTAAAAGATATTTTTTGTTCTTAGATGGTTACAATGGGTATAATCAGATAAAAATTGCCCCTAAAGATCAAGACAAGACCACTTTTACCTTCCATGGGGGACATTTGCTTATTCGGTCTTGCCTTTTGGCTTATGCAATGCACCAGCAACATTTCAAAGAGTAGTAATTAGTATATTTGCTGATATATCTCATGAATGTATGGAGATTTATATGGATGATTTCACTACATATGGAGTCACATTTGAAGAAGCACTGGTGAATTTAGAAAAAATATTAAAAAAGTGTAGAGAGCAAAATTTGTCTCTAAACAGTGAAAAGTGCTTTCTAATGATGGAATAAAGTATTGTTTTAGGTCATCATATTTCAAAGAATGGAATTCAGGTTGACCCTACAAAAATTGAAGTTATTCAGAATTTACAAACTCTTGCAAAACAAAAAGATGTTAGAAGTTTTCTTGGTCATGCAGGGTATTATAGAAGGTTTATAAAAGACTTTAGTAAAATTGTTAGTCCACTTTATGCTTTGTTAACAAAAGATTCCCAATTTGAGTGGATCGAGGCTTGCAAAAAATTCTTCCTGCAGCTAAAAGACTTGCTTACTAAAATCCCTGTTCTTCAAGGTCCAAAATGGAACCTGCCTTTTCACATACATGCTGATGCATCTGATTTTGGTATAGGAGCAGTTTTAAGTCAAAAAGAAAATTCAATTGAGCATGCTATCTACTTTATCAGCAAAAACCTTCAAAGTCCTGAGCTCAACTATACTGTTACAGAAAAGGAATTGCTTGCAGTAGTGTATGCTTTGAATAAATTTAGGCATTATGTCATAGGTTATCAGATTTTTGTCCACACTGACCATGCAGCAATCAAGTACTTGATGAACAAACCTGCCATTTTTGGTAGATTGACACGATGGCTCCTGTTGTTACAATAATTTGATATTACAATCATTGACAAACTAGGAAGAGCTAATGTTGTAGCTGACTTTTTATCAAGACTTCAATCAGCTGTATCTAAGGAACATGAGGTCATTGATAATAGATTTCGAGATGAACACTTATTTTCCATTGCTGCACATACACCCTAGTATACAGACATTGCTAATTATCTGGCAGCAAACAAAATACCAGCTCATTTTTCCCCAAAAGAAAAGAAGTTGTTGATAGAGAAAAGTTTTAACTTTACCTAGATTGCCAATTGTTTGTTCTATACTAGACTTGATCAAGTAATGCAAAGATGTGTAAGAGAAGATGAGACTTATGATATCTTGCATGCTTGCCATGATGAACCATGTGGGGGGCATTTTGCAGCAAAAAGAACATCAATGAAAGTTCTTACAACAGGGTATTACTGGCCAACATTACACAAGGATGTTGTGGCCTATACAAGGAAGTGTGACAGATGCCAGCGTATGGGAAGACCAACTAAGTCAGATGAAATGCCACTATATCCGCAGGTAATAGTCACCCCTTTTGATAAATGGGGGATGGATTTTGTGGGGCCAATTGATCCACCATCAAATGGAAAGTCATACATTCTAGTTTGCACAGATTATGTCACAAAATGGGTTGAGGTAAAAGCTATGACCAATGCCCGAGATAACAAAGTTGCTGAATTTTTGTATGAATAAATTTTCACTAGATTTGGAGTTCCCAGAGAGCTTGTAACTGATCAAGGAGCTCAGTTTACGTCAAATCTGATCACTGCACTTATGAATGACTAAGATCAAACATAGGAAATCCAGCCCTTATCATCCTCAAGCCAATGGTCAGGTGGAGGTAACAAATAGAGAAATTGAAGCGATCCTCACAAAGACAATGCAGATTCATAAGAAAGACTGGAGTAATAGACTTCCTGAAGCAGTTTGGGCTTACAAAACTACATGGAAAACAACAACTGGGTTTACACCTTTTGAGTTGCTCTATGGGAAAACAGCTATGTTACCCATTGAATTTGAACATAAAACTTTGAGAACAGCTCTTCAACTCAACATGGACTTATCTGAAGCACAGAAGGACCGTCTCCTACAGCTAAATGCTTTGGACGAAATGAGAAAAGCCGCCCTGCAACATACATAAGTAATCCAACAGCAGAGAAAGAAATGGCATGATCAGCACATCAAAACCAGAAAGTTTTTTGCTGAACATTAGGCTTTGTTATATGATTCTAGGTACCAAGAAAACCAGGGTAAACTCACAACACGCTGGCTTGGCCCCTATGAAGTTGAAAATTTGTTTGACAACGGAGCTATGCAGCTGGTCACAATTGATCTAGTCCGTTTCAAATTGCTCATCAATGGCCACCGACTCTGACTGTACCATAAGCCAGTTTCTAAGGAAGACTTCATGAAGCAGTTCATTCAAGTTCCTCCCGCTACTCTTCCTACAGCCGAAGGCTCTAGCCTTTCTCCTATAGCGTTCCTGTAATTTTTAAAAAGCATGCCCATAATAAAGGTTTTCTTTTTACGAAAACCCTTTTTCTCCATCTTCATTTATTGCCCCCATCTCACTTCTTTACCTTCCATCCATCCATCCCATCCATTCATTTCATTCATACATTTCCTCCACCCACGTCACCCATCCACTTCATCCATCCGCATCAACCTTAATTAGAATATCTTTCCAACTTATCAATTCATGCAGCGCTGTCATCCTTCTTCACACGTACGTGCAATTACTAAAGGTACGCCATATCTTTTCTTATCGCATATTTGATTTATTTCATTCTATTCAATTACTGCTATGCATGTACCGGTCATTATTACCCGAGTCTCTACCTGTTCTTTAGTACATGTGAGGACACATGTCATCTTTTAAGTACGGGGCAGGGTAATTCATTGTTTGAAACCTGTCTTTTTGCCGCTGCCATAACTACAAAATAATCTTTCTTTAATATATTTCTGGTACTTTCCAAACGTGATTGCATGACCTTCTTTAATGCATCTTTTTATTGCAAATTACGATTAAGATTGCTTGTTTAAAAAAGTTTATTTTTGGAAAAAAGAAAGAAATGTGGCGGCCTGACAAAGAAAAACCAGAACAAAAAGGGAAATAAAGAATTTGAATTTTCAGCAAGAAATTGAGTTCAGCTAGAAAAACTACAAACATGGGTGGTCAGTTGGTGCGACATGAGCCTGTAGCTCATGAATTGTTGTTGAAAAAACCTCAGACAGTCCAAGCATTTAGCCTCTATGGATGGTTAAATTATTTTATGAGTTTAAATGATTTTGATGAGGAGGCTACGACAGAATTTTTGAGAACACTTTCTGAAGGGGAAGCCACCGTATGGGTTCTAACAGTTGTTGCAACCGAAGACAGAATTGCTGAGGTAACTGGGCTCCCAGCCATTGGAGAAAACTTTTCTTCAGATGCTGCAGCTGCAAGGGCTGAATTTTCAATGCCTGCTGATGGACCTCTGGAAGTCTTCAAGCAAGGATGCAAGCGAGTGTCACTGCCTCTTCCATATTCAGAGTATGCCACTTATATAATAAGGTATTTCACCTGTGAAGGCCATTTTTCCTATCTGCATTCTCATCATTTTAAATTATTAAGCCATATAAGGCATGGGTTGGCTGTGAATGTTCTGAATTTCTTGTTAAAATTTTTACAGCAAAGTGCCCATGAAACTCAACAGGGGAAAGATAACTTTGTCACTCATCATGGCCTTATTAAATTACTAATTGAGTGCTCTTTGAGAGACGTCTCACCTCTCTCCTGGCAACAATTTGTTGCCCAAAAGAGTTTGCAACCCCGTAGGGTAATTACCCCATGGCCTCAAAGAAAGAAGAAAGAAATTGCATCTACCAGTGGAACAGGGCAAGGGTCATCTACTCCTGTAGCACCCGATCTTGTAGCCGTCATAGCTGAATCATCTGCTAGAGTACAAACTAGGTCTGCTACTAGGAGGGAGAAAGGAAAATCAAAGGTAGAAGGGTCCCCTGAATTTGACCCTCATTCTCAGAAAAGGCAATGCTCCTCTCCTGCAACACCTTCCCCTGCAGCAGTTTCTCCTACAGCAACAGCTGTTGATATTACCAGTTCACCGTCATCCTCTAGTAGGGCAGAGCCCCCTGAACAAACAAGAAAAAGAAAAGCTACCAGAACACCCCCTGCAGCCACATCAGTACTAAGAAGGGTTTCCACAAGGAAACAATCTAGGACCTCCCCTGTTTCACCGCAACCTGAGGTGATTGTAATTTCAGAAGGGTCTGTTGAATCTGAACTTAATGTTTCTCAGAATGAATTTGAGAATGCTGCTCAGAGTTCGCTTGTTCCTGAAGAGGAACAAGTAGAGACAAAAGAAGCAGGGCATAATGGGCACGAGTTGCCAAATCTTGATGATCTAGCTAATGCTGCTATGTAATTCTCAGAGGAAGCACAGACTTCTCCACCGCAGCAACAAGAAGAATTTATCCTGCAGCAAGAACAAGAACAGGCTAAACAACTGAATGTGCCTAGTGAAACTGTATTTCACTCCATAATTTGCAAAGCCATTGTTGTGTATAGGAGGACCTTTTTAATTAAGTTTCTGGAATTTGTTAAAAATAATTGGGAAATAGTTACACTGCAAACTGTGACTTTTCGACACATTGCCCAGACTGACATGCAACAAAGTCTGTGGCAAGTAGAAAAGAAGAAATTAAAAAAGAAAATTGAAAGTCAGAAACAGGAAATTGCTGAGTTGAAAGCAAAAATGGATGAAATGTTAAAGGTAACTGGTCAAATTATGGAATGCAGACCGCCACCCAGAGTTTATGCTATGTGCCTTAAAGAACAATTTTTATGGTTTCAATTGATGAGAATTTTTAGAAACCAAGACCCTATAATTCATTCTGCCAAAGAATTTTATGAAGCATATCAAGCAGCCCCTAACTGGTTAAGGAATTCTCTATGTGAATTCTATTTGCATGACTTTTTAATACCATTTGAAACATAATGGAATCATCTTCTATACATTGGTGATATTCATTTGAGAGCATTTATGTCATGGGCAGCAAATGAGGTGAATTATGGCAGGCAGTGGGAAACGTATGAAGAAATTGAGAAAACAGAGCTTGTCCCATTACGCTCTCAAAGTTCAAACCCACATGCAATGTTGAAAGATTGGTTTGCTTTGACATATGGTATTAATAATGTTTTAGCCAGAGCGAAAATATTTGACATCATAAAGCAAGTATATGATGAATTCCAGGCACAACAATATTCATTTTGGAGATTAGCATATACTAGAAATGAGAAAAGATGGAAAAAATTAACTGTTGGGTTAAGAAAGTCAGAACCACATGGTCCCCTAAAATTTACAGCTGCACTCAAATGAACTAGAAAATATATTCAATTGGGACTTCAAACAAGATTTGAACTATGGCTACCATTGACATTCAGACCCCCTATGCTAATGTGGTCCCTGTATCCTCATCAGGCTACAAAACTTAACAATGAATTAGAAGACCGAAGATATGAAAGGTGCAGGGATTTCAGAGGATTCTATTACAGGTTTGGACATCCATTCCAGAGTCATGCAGCCACTACTGACTTCAGAGAAACCACCAGAAAAGTTAATGCTGGAGGACCAGCATTGGGCTAAGTAGGGGGCAGTGATAAGCCTAAAATATGCTCATAATTTGATGTTATGATAAACTTTTAAATGACTTTATTTTTGCTATTTCACAGCTGTTTAAACTTTGTTGAAACCTTTTATGGGGATATCCTGTAGCAAGACACTTTTATATTCCTACAGCCTATTGTGTTGACTTGATTGCATTTATTGCCCTGTTGACTCCCGAAAATGGCTGGTATATCGTATACAGTTTTTGAATGGTGAAATAGATTTAAAATGTGTGATTAATGAATAGATATCATGTATGTTCCAAATGCCTTTTCTTGTGCGTCTGTTACCTTTTGTTTCGCAGGTTGTTGAAGAATGATCGAGTCAAGCGCAGCCGATCTCGGCCTTGCAGTAAAGTCCATTTTCTGCACGACTTTGAGGAAGCTCCATCGAAGACTCTTTGACCGAAACCGATTTGGAAAGATTTTTTAATGATAAGTCAATCTGGGAAGAGTGGAGCGCTAGATTCTCTCTTAATCGGGTTGAACACATAAATTCATTTATGAAGTTTGTTCCTTGATTCAGGGATACACTTTACTTCCACGTCTTTCATTGATGAAGTTAGTTAGTTAGTTGTTCCTCTGATTTAAAAATAAGATACTCCTCCTGCATGAGAGAGTAGAGGATGAATAGAATGAGTAATAGATGATTTTTAGGGTAAGATAGAAACAGAGTGGTAGATATCATGTAAGAATTAGTATGATAATGAAAGACATAATTTGTTTGACCAGAAGCAGAGTTCGTTGTTAGTTTTCACATCAACAAAACAATGTATTTCATTCTATTTTCAAGAATAAAGATCGATGAAGTTCTGAGTTCAGCATCTGTGTAATCAGTAGATGCTTGCTAAGGGGGCCCACTTAGTAAGTATTTGTAGTTAATTAGTTAGATGTTCTTTTCTGCTGATATCCAGTTAGCTTTCATCTTTTGAAGTTTTTATACAAACTCAGTCTTACACTGCTCCTACAGCATAGAGAGTCCATCCTTGTGACTGTTCCTACAGCATAAGGCCAGTTCTTGGTTTGTGCTTCAGTCGTAGCTATTACAGTTTTTGTTTTAATCAAGCATAGTTGAGTTAAAGAATTATGCATTACCATTCTGTAGCTTAGATATAATTTCTTTCCAGTATGTATTTTTGCTAAGATTTGACCAAAGCAAATTCCTAGTGCATATATTTTGCTGCGCCATTTAAAGTCTACGTCCCTTGGTTTGACAAGTAAATGAACGTCCACAAAGAGATATTAGTCACCTGTCGGAATGTCCAATTCCCAGGAAAGTTTTACTGTGATATTCATATCCTTTTGTGAGTGCGAGCCATGCATGAAGGTGCATTAGTTCAGTGAATTCACAGATTCTTCATTTTATTTGGACTAATAAATGGGTCTACTCTACAAGGGGAGTAGAAAAGGTTTCCATTATTGTAGTATGAGTGTACTCCTAAGGGGGATTAATCAGAGTAGTTGTTCTTTTCCATTGATGTCAAAGGGGGAGAAAATTTTATGTGTTTCCATCAATGAAAAAGGGGGAGATTGTTGCAAGTATGAGCTAGGTTGGTGGTGTTGTTATTGATGTCAACACAATTCAGTATGTTGTAGATTGTACATGTATGGTTGAGATGCTGGTGAGATTTTGTGAGTACATGAAACTATCTTTATGGTACTACAGATATGTTGGTTTGATAAGTTTACAAGTTCTTTTGAGAAAATTAATATAGAAGAGAAGTTAGAGTGATGAATGTGTTCAAAATGTGCTCTGGTATGTGCTCCACATTTCTCCTAGATGTTGATCCTATACTTGTGCAGATCTGAAGGTGTGTTGTTTGTATTTTCATGGTAACATATGTTGAGTTTCAGCTTCTTGTGAGATGGTACGTGAAATTTGTGTCCATCGGTATGTGTGTTCTACCGGTAGAGTTAGTGTTCTGTGGACTGGGAGAAATATGTTTGCTCCATAGTCCTTTTCCATTTTGTTTCAGATCATGCAGATCTGAGATATGTCTTCTGAAGGTCTTTCCTATGCTCTGGTGAAGAGGTTTGGAGTTTGGTAATCAAGAAGTCATGTTTCAGTATATCTGTGTATGTCTACACAGTCTAGATAGACAGGTGAAAGAAATTAAGTGATTGATGCCTGTTGTTTTTGTTGCAGATGTATCTGGAAGGTTATAAGATGTATTCTTGTGTTTAATGAAGCATGTTGTGGCATTTGCATGTCATCTTCTTGGGAAACATGTGCATCAATGTTTATTTATGTTTTCATTAGGTTTGGATGACCTGGTGTTTACACTTCATTCGAAGAATAAAATTTAATTGAGGAAGCATGTAGAATATTTAAGAAAATAATTTTATTGGTCCACTCTTATTCCTTTCCACCATGGTAATTTTGAGTTTCCAACCTAATTCAAATTTATGAAATGGGTTATTTTATGGCTAACCTTGGTAAATGCTTCTAAGGTTAAGAATGGTATAAAATCAAGTTGAATTGTGACGAGTTGTATGACAGTGTGATGTAAAGTGATGAAAGTGTGCCACAAATCTCAAGAGATTTGTGATCATAGTTTTGAGTGTGCTGAAGGCAGTGAGCTAAAGGTTTTTGTAATCATGTGAATGTGCTTTAATTGCAGTGGTGGATGTTTTATTCTCTTTTGTATATGTAGGCAGTGATCCTCCCAATTGGATAGTGAGTCCTTTGTAGGTAGTGAGCCTTTGTATTTGGGCAATGAGTCCTCTTTTGGGTAGTGAGCCCTTGGAAGTGAGCCTTTGTATTTAGTTTATAATCTTTATATTGTGAGTTAAGCCTCACAATGGTTTTTCCCTTATTGGGTTTTCCACATAAAAATTTTGTGTTCATTGAGTCAATTTACTTTTTTTTTATTTGTGTTTCATGCTCATACTTAACCACAAAATAGTGTGGTTGAAGATTTGATAAGTGATAAAGTTTTAAGTTTGAATTTGTGTGACAACTGATTCACCCCCCTCTCAGTTGTCCTGTGCTTGTTTAACATCATCCCCAAAAGGAAAACACAAGAAAAATGAAAAGAAAGGAAAAGAAAAAGAAATCCTTTTGGTTTAACATGAAGGAGACATGAATGTCTCAATGCCTTGCATCATCCCCAAAAGGAAAATACAAGAAATGAAAATGAAAGGAAATGGAAAAATATCAATTAAAAGGTAAAATCATATGACATATAGAAGAATGAAGGTACAAATAGAGGAATGTACATAGAGAGGGAAACATCAAACAAAACATCACGGGGGATCACATTATGCACATGCAAGAAAAAAAATAAAATACATAGGAATGAAAAAGATAAAGAAAAGAGAAAATAGACTAGTAAAGCACATGTGAGTCAACTATCTAGTAGGTCGTCTGCATCCCAATCTTGTTCAATATATGTAGAATGTAGATCAGTAGCGAGAGGGACAACATTAAGTTTTGTACTAGGAGAACCACCAAGTTCAACACATGGTGAATCACTCAGTTTAGGAGGATCACCATGGTTGGTGTTGTTTAAGGTCATGGAAAAGGAAAATAAATTTTTTAACTCATTATGTACTTCCTCATTGATTTTAGTTGTTTCCTCAACATCATCCAAGTTAACCACAATAGGAGGATGAATGATATTATCCATAGAAGTTACTAATCCTTGTTATGGTGGAGATATAGCTTTTTTTTGCTTTGGTAAGAGAGGAGGGGCATCATTTATTGCTTTTCTCTAGTTCAGATTTTTATTTTCATTATTTTTCTCGTCAGTCATCTTTTGAGCAAAAGCATGACACCTACGTCTACGCTCCCTAGCATTACAATTTCTTTTGTTACAATTTCAAGTTTCATTTGTGTAGAAGTGGGTTTTTCAACAATAGTATCTTTTTCTTCTTGTAAGGGAAGAATGGAAGAAACCATGAAAGGTTGATCAACCAGTTTATCTTTGGCTTTATAAGTTTGCTTAGGAGGGGGATTAATACTTGTTTGGTTTTCTCTAGGTCTCTTGAAGGAAATAGGTAAGGGAGTGTTCATGGATGGGTCTTGGTTCATTTTAGTTTCAATAATGTTTTCTTTAGGTGTTGGAGGTTCAAGCATGGGTGGAGGTTCAATCATTGTTGGAGGAAAGTTCTCAAGGGATAATCTAACTATGCATTTTGCTTTGAACTTTTGGTAGGATAGGAAAAGGAAGTCTTCATGGGGTTTGATAGGTTCCATTGATTCAAGACAAAAATAATCTAAGGAGAATTTTTTATGGGAAGATAGGGGTCTAAATCCACTATGGTTTTGTGGAAATCGATTTTGGTATCCAAGGTTCTCTTACACTTCTAGGGTCTTCCACCTAAACAGAGAGAGATGGACCAAAATGTGTAATTTCCTCACTCAAAAATATGAAAATGTGGATGAAATATGTATAAATAAAATGATCTAAATGCAATAAATAGATAAAATAAATAAATTATTAATGCAAAACCTAAGAAATGCAAGTTGTTTGAAAACACATTGTGATATGCAAGATGACCTAATAATGCAAGTAAACAATAACATAAATGAACAAGACTATAGAGGTGCACCTGAAAACTGGAATGTGATGTAGAGAGGCTCTAGAATCATGTAGAATTTTTTGTTGAAGCCAAATGGGACAATTATGCTAGGCTGGGTGACTTAGCCATGTTTTGAGGAGATTATGCCAGAACGAGTTTCTGTCAAATGGGTATCCAAAAATGCAAAAATAACTTTTCAGGCCTAGTAGTTGGACTAATTCACCATATATGGTGACTTAATCCACCCGGGACTCTCAAGAAATTTGGGGCAGGAATCTGTAGCCTTCAGTCTATAGTTCCCTTCTTGACAGGTGTCCAGTTTAGAAACCTCAAAAAATTGGCTGAAGAGGTCTCCAAGCTTCAATTAGGGCTTTGTTGACTTGAATGACTTTGATGAGTTGAAACCACCTTTTCAACACTTTCCTCTTTGATAAATTTGCATACAAGACCTATAAAATACACAAGCAAAGAGGGGAAAAAATGGTTTAGGGTTAGAGAATAGATGTTTTCCTTGGTCAAACCCCAATTTGGTAATCAAACCCTTCAAAATAAAATGAATTAAAGAGAGAATGATGAATGAACAACATACAATGCTAAAACTCACCAAACCTTTGATGTAGAAATCTAAAGATATGCAAATGGATGCTCCAATGAAGGCTTGATAATGCGTAGAATTCTTGAGAATGATTAAGTAAATGCAATAAAGAAATTAGGAAATTAGAAGATTGTAGGAGATGAAAAATGAGGGCAAAACCCTTTATTTATGCTTGATTTTATAGTATTTCTTGAAAATAACACATCATAGGCCGACCTTAAGGTTAAGATAATAAAATCCCACCAAAAAATTAAAATAATTTTGATTTTGTGCCTAGTGGGACTAAGTCGCCCCAAGTGGTGAGTTGGTTCCAACAGGGCAATTTTACTAGATGTCAGAAATTAAAGTGTATTTAATGTTGTTTAACGAGATTATTCTAAAAAATACACGTAAGTAAGATTAGAAAGTGCATTAAGGGGTCATTTAAACATAAGGAAGTGTTGAATTAGTGATGACAAGCCCAGAGAAGCATGATATTTTGTTACAATTCTTTACAACACTT
This sequence comes from Sequoia sempervirens, assembly GCA_007258455.2. Classification (NCBI taxonomy): domain Eukaryota; kingdom Viridiplantae; phylum Streptophyta; class Pinopsida; order Cupressales; family Cupressaceae; genus Sequoia; species Sequoia sempervirens. Next base: position 424,862,913 of record VDFB02000003.1, read on the forward strand.
TGAAATAAGACTTTTTAAGTGATAAAAAGAGGTTATTTAGGTGAATTATAATGAAAGGGTCCTAGAAAGTGTGAACGTTGGTTACAACACTTCACAACACTTTTACAAGACATTCTAGAATTATTATTGATTCACAAGGGTCCAATACCTAATGTGAATGTGTTGATCACATTACAACATTAAATCTATTCAAAAATTAAGCCAAATTCCATAAATAGCCAACTATAGTGAGCATAAAAATGTCCAACTATACATTTTTTGGTGACACATTAAGCTCCCACTTTAGTGATATGATGAAATTGCTTCAAACTCACACTAAAGTAGCCCAACATGCATATCAAGAGGGATCCAAATGCACTCATGCTTGGTAATATGAGAAAAAAAAATCAAGATTGATGATCAATCCCCTAGGATCAAGATCCCATGGTAAACCAAAGATTAGTGCAAAGGAACAAACACGAAGATGATGAAAACGAATGAAAGAGAGAAAAGGAGAAAGAAAAGGGACTCATATCAAGATTCGATCATTCTTCTACCATGTTGTGGATCAGATCTAGGCTATTTTTCTATAAAAATAAATGTATACTCAATCTGAGGTGACAAAACTCATGGCCGTCCACCGGGTGAGAAGGCCCAAAAGGTGAGTAGCATACACTCATGGATGGTATGCATTCACACACATGCAGGCGGCTATGGGGAAAATTCATGCCTCAGAATGGGCTTCCTGCTCAACCATACCAAAGTTATACCTCGTAATAAATTTAAAAAGGAACCACAAAAGAAAATGGCATTTTGAGCTTCATGAGACAAGCAAAACTTCATGTGCTTGGAGCTCATGAACAAATGTGATGGCACCATATGCATGCAAGCTGTGTTATGAAAGGTGGCTATATAACAAATGTAAAATGCAACATGAAAAGAATGCTCAAAGGAGTCTTGCTTAGTGCATGCAAGGTCTATAACTTAGGGAACATTGTGTCTAATGTCTCCAAGAGAGGACCAATCAAAGAACAAAAAATTCACAACTTAGGGGATGCAATTTTTCACATTAAGGCACCAAGAGGAATGTAATCTACTAAGATAGATCATGCTCATGAGAGACATCACACCCAACGTCATCAACAGAGCAAAAAAATGCATCGTATGAAGTAACAAGGCTGCACTAAGAACCAAGAAAAATAAAAATGCAAAATGAATATTCCAATGTATACCCCCACTTTAAAGGAATTTCCACACACTGTACTGTGAGAAATTACTTTAAAGTAGAAAATGAAAAATGCAAAAAGAAATAAGACATGAGAGCCAACTTGGAAAGCCCCTATGCCAAGTCATACATTTTTTAGTAAGGTTGTGTAATGTGAGAGAAAGGGAAAAGAAAAAGAAAGTAAGGGGTTGCTCCCAAAATGAAAACACCAAACACATAAGGTATCTATAGATTTGGGGTTAGCATGTTCTTTGCTACAATGTTTTGTAAAGAGCTTGGAATTTTCATCATTCCCCAAATACATAGAACTGGGAGAATGACACAAAGAGAGTGAAAATAAAGAAAAAGAAAGATCCATTTGGGTCAACATGAAAGAGACATGGGATGTATTAACACTTTGCATTGTCCCCAAAAGGAAAACATAAGCAAAATGAAAAGGAAAAAAAGTGAAAAATTAAAAAGATTTTGGGTCAACATGAAGGAGGCATTTCGGTCTCAATGCCTTGCATCATCCCCAAAAGGAAAACACAAGAAAAAGACAAAATAAAAGGGAAACAAAAAAGAAAAAGGGGGCCTTTTGGTTCAACATGAAAGAGACATTGCAGTCTCAATGCCTTGCATCATCCCCAAAAGGAAAAGACAAAATAAAAGGGAAAAGAAAAAGAAAAAAAGGGTCTCAATGCTTTACATCATCCCCAAAAGGAAAACACAAAGAAAAAGAAAAGGGAAAAGGAAAAAGTGATGTACAACATATAGAAGAATGAAGGTACAAATAGAAGAATTTCACAAAGAGAGAGAACATCAAACATCATAAAAGAAAAAGAAAATGCAAAAGACTAGTAAGGAAAATGCAAGTCAACTTTCGAACAAGTCACTAGCCTCCCAATCTAAACTGGTATAAGCAGAAGGGAAATAACGTAGCGAAGGGAAAATGAAAAATGCATTACTAGGAAAAAGCTACCAACTTCTTGCCCCCACTGAGTGTAAGATAAGAATGAGTTGAGGTAGGTGATGAGAAGGAATCATGTAATAGTGAGAAGACAATGTTCTACAACTGTTACATGAGAAGGTGTTCAGATGGTGGTTTATTGAATTATAGGATAGAAATTATCACCATGAAAATGATACTTGCTTTGTATTTATTTCAATTGGTGACACTCATCACTTCTATGTCCAAGAACAAGATGATATGCACAATGTGGAACATTAGCATCTCTAGGATAGATCACCAACCTATTCATAGGTGGTAATAGTATGAGTCCTTAGTTTAAAAGTATTAGCAATTTTCTTTCACATTCAGGTGGTGGATGGACATGAAACTTGATTTTTTGTAACTTGTAAGGCCTCTTGCATTTGCTAGATTCACCCTTTTCTCGAATAGAAGGAGGAGGAAGAGGACCCAAAGTGATCCTATCATCCTTGTCATTGTTATAATGTATGGGTTGTGCACGAGGAAGGAGGACATTGAGATTGGGAGGGGAATCAAAGATCACCGTGCCATCATCACGAAGTCTCCAATATTCTAAGGGAGGCTTTCTATCATGAGGAGGATCTTGATATCATAATCTGGTTGTGTTTTCATCTTTTGGATTTTTTTCTAAAAGTTGATGAATATCATGTTTAGTTGTTGTCACATTCTTGTTTGCTTAAGATGGTAAATTTTTTTACATAAGTTTCTTCAAGGTTGATTGGGGTATTTGTAACATTGTTGTCATAGAATGGTTGAGGAGTTGGTTCTATAGAGGAACTAGGCTAACCTGAAGGAGGGAACTTAGATACTTTGTTTTTCTCGAGATGTAAGTAACCAAACATATCAGGAGGTGAGACTATAGGAAGGTCTTGTTGTTTCATGGATGGAGAAAAGGATGCATTGCCTTCAAGGTTATCAAGGCATTCATTTAAGTACTTATTCATGTTGTCATCATCTTCTCCATTGATGTCAACATCATGAGGATGACATTAATGAGGATTTCAAGGCACATGAGGAAGTTCAGTATCATTAGGATCAATTCCAAAGGTACAGCTTGACATGTCAACTAAAGATTTTAAGGACGTCCAAAACTTATTAAAACAAAGAGCCATGATGTAAATGTATGAAATGAAACTAAAGGAAAGAAATTGAATGAAACAATAAATCTATAAATATTAACATAGATGCAATAATAGAAAATAGAACTGTATACAGTGTTCTAGAAATGCAAGAGATTATAATGCAAAATGTGCAGGAGGACTAAGTCGCCCAGTGTGGAAAATTAGTACCAGTAGTTATTTTTTTTAGATTTTTCAGAATTTTAAAATGAAATATTTTGCTTTTCAGATGTTCAGATGTAGACACAATATGAATATGCAAATTTTTTGAATTTTTAATGAAATGTAATATAAAAATGTAAGCTATATGAGCTTTTCACTAATGCAATTTTTAAATCCCTAGGATGCAATTTAAACAATGCAAAACCTAATGCAATGTTGATGCAAGTTATAACTAGGATGTAAATGCACTTGAAATTAGAAAGAAAATTTTCAAAAGTTAGGTTCACCAAAATGTGGATACTGGTTTTTGTATCCGAGGTTCTCTTGCACTTCTAGGGTCTTCCACCTAAAAGGAGAGAGATGGACCAAAATGTGTAATGTCCCCACTCGAAAACTATACAAATGTGGATGAAATATGTCTAAATGAAATTATCTAAATGCAATAAAATGATAAAAGAAATGAATTATTAATGCAAAACCTAAGAAATGCAAGTTGTTTGAAAACACATTGTGATATGCAAGATGACCTAAGAATGTAAGTAAACAATAACATAAATGAAAAATACTAGAGAGTTGCACTTGGAAACTAGAATATGATGTAGAGAGGCTCTTGAATCTTACATAATTTGATGTTGAAGCCAACTGGGAAACTTATACCAGGTTGGGTGACTTAGTCCTATTTCGGGGAGATTCTGCCAAAATAGGTTTTTGTCAAATGCGTATCCAGAAATCTAGAAACCACTTTTCAAGCCTAGTAGTGGGACTAATTTTCCATAGATGGAAACTTAGTCCACCTAGGAATCTTGGGAAATTCAGAGTAGGAATCTGTAGCTTTCGGTTTGGACTTCCCTTCTTGATAGGTGTCTAGTTTAGAAACTCCAGAAAATAGGCTGAAAGAGGTCTCCAAGCTTTACTTAGGGATTTTTTCACTTGAATGAATTTGATGAGTTGAAAACACCTTATCAACACTCTCCTCTTTGACAAATCTGCATACAAGACCTATAAAACACACATTCAAAGAGGGGAAAAAAGGTTAAGGGTTAGAGAATAGGGGTTTTCCTTGGCCAAACCCGGATTTGGTAATCAAACCATTGAAAATGAAATGAAATAAAGAGAGAATGATGAATGAACAACATACAATGCTAAAACTCACCAAACCCTTGATGTAGAAATATGAAGATTTGCAAATCGATGCACCAATGAAGGCTTGATAATGCTTAGAATGCTTGAGAATGATTATGTAGATGCACTAAAGAAATTTTAGGAAATTAGAAGATTGTAGGAGATGAAAAATGAAGGGAAAACCCTTTATTTATACTTTATTTTAGAGTATTTCCCAAAAATAACACATCACAGACCAACCTTAAGGTTAAGAGAATAAAATTCCACTAGAAAATTAAAATAATTTTGATTTTTGTTCCCAGTTGGACTAAGTCACCCCAAGTGGTGACTTGGTCCCACCAGGGAAATTTTACTGGATGTTAGAAATTAAAGTGTATTTAATGTTCTTTAAGGAGATTATTCTCAAAAATACACTTAAGTAGGGTTAAAAAGTGCATTAATGGGTCATTTAAAGATAAGGAAGGGTTGAATTAGTGATGACAAGCCTAGAAAAGTGTGAGAGTTTGTTACAAATCTTTACAACACTTTAAAATAAGACTTGGCAAGTGATAAAAGAGAGGTTATCTAGGTGAAATATAATGAAAGGGTCCTAGAAAAGTGTGAAAGTGGGTTAAACACTTCACAACACTTTTAAAAGACATCCTAGAATTCTTATTGATTCACAAGGGTCCAAGACCTAATGTGAATGTGTTGACCGCATTACAACATTAAATTTAGGAAAAAATCAAGTGAAAGTCCATAAGAAATACTCAAGTGAGTATAAAAATGTCCAACTATACATTTTTTGGCAGCATAGGTTTACTATGAATATTTCATTGCCGACTGGAAACTGTAAGCACTTGTGGACAATGAATGGGACAACCTTCATGGATCAAAGCCATTTGTAGCCTAACTTCACATGAAATTAGTCCAAATTAGATATGATAATTAATGATACATTTGATTTTTTTGGTCCTACTTGTAAAGGGAGTGTGATCGATCCCATCGCAACACAAGCACAACCATCGTGTGTTTTAATGCATTCTTTTGGTTTATCATATCTATCCTAAGTGAGTTCATACACATATAATAGTTCTTTTTTGGTCAAATTCTCTCCATAGACTAGATCAATTAAAATCCCAAGAGTGGGCTTGTTATTAATTTTTCCAGCTATGTGAAGAGGACCATCAGCTACATGTTTGATTATTTCTTCTGAAGAGAATGTAATGTCAAATGTTTTCTATTTACGAGGCTCGATGTCAATCACTCCTATCATTATATCAATAGGACTTTGTTCATTAATATCCATAGGACTTTGTTCATCATCATCCATAGGAATTTGTTCATGATTTCTCAGATTCTCATCATCCATGTGAACATTCATCACATCGGGCTTAGGTTCACTAGACTTAACAAATTAAATATTATGGTTGGGCATGGGATTGGTAAATATTTGTAAGTTTTGGTTGGGAGGATCCACAAACTTATTACCTTTGTAATTTACACCTCTAATTTGGATATGATTGGAATTAATGAGGTCTTGCACAAGATGTTTAAGATGCTTGCAATGTTCCATATCATGTCCTTTCTGTCAGTGATAGGTAGAGTAGGCATTGTTTCTAAAGCTTAGAGGTAATGGCTTGCTAGGGTTAATGGGTTGAATGGGGGGTAAAGTAAGAATGTTTTTGCTTAAGAGATGGGTCATAATGTTATGAAGTGTCTTGAGTAAGGGTGTAAACTATCTTTGTGGATCCCAAAAGATATAAAGATTACTCTTCCTTATACTCGCTACTTGGGTATCAATAGCTTGGGTGAGTTGAGAGGTGGAATTTAGTTGAAGGAAACTCTTATTTTGTCTTTTCAAAGGTTGGTAAGTGTTTTGGTTTGAAGTTTCAGAATTTTCAAGATGGGTAGAGGTGCTTTTTGAGTCAATACTACCTACAAAATTCTGATAGTCTCTAAGGGTAATGCATAAATGCATGAAGGATGGGAATTTCATAATGGTGAGTTTATCTCTGATCTTTCTTTGTAGGTTTTTGACAAACATATTTTGAAGGTGGGAATTGGGAATTTTCACATTGATTTGGGAATAAAGCGATTGGTAGTGTGAAATAAAGTCAGTGATTTTTTCACCCTCATTTTTCTTGCATCTCATCAAATCAACTAATGTCATTTTAGGGACCATGTGCACTTGGAAATGGTTAATAAAGGCCTCAAAAATTTCATTCAATGAACGAATTTTGTTATTCGGTAATGTGTAGAAAAAATCCAAGGCAATGTATCTCAAGGATTAAGGAAAAAGTTTAGCCAAAAGTTTGTCTTCGAGGATAAAGTCACTGCAAAAAGTAGTAAAGGCATTAACATGATTAGTAGAACCTCCCTTTCCTCCATATTTCTCAAATCTAGGGATCTCTATACCTTGTGGCACCAAGGTTCTTAATATCTCTAAGGACAATGGATTGCTCTTGACATAGTATGATGGTGGACCATTTTGATTTTGATTTATGGTGGAAACTTGGCATTGAATGGATGAAAGTCTTTGTAAGAGGTGGTTAATGATAGAGTCATTGCTTGTAGTATGTGATGGAGATGAATATGGTTGTGGTATGTATGTGTTGGAAGGAATAATGAATGAATTTCTTATGGGAGGAGATATAAGATTAGATGCCACATAGGTATAAGGAGCACTAGTGGAAATGTTCGAGGTAGGAAGGATACTACTCGTTGATTGCATTGTTGTGGTCATTTGAGAATTGGTATAGGTGGGAATTGAGGTTATGGTTGAAGAGGGAGGATTTTGATTTCCTCCTTGGTTTTGCATATTGTTTGAAGCTTGAGCACCATTAGCGGTGAAAGGAAGATGTTTTCCAAAGATTTGAGCTAAGTTACGTACAACTTCCAACCCCTCATCACTTTCCATCATGCGGTGAAGGTTAGCTATAGTAGGTATAATAGTGCTAGAAATGTTTTCAATACTCACACTATCTTGTAAATGAGCTAAGTCTTGATCAACCATTGCGTGAACACTCAACACAAAAATTTTAGGTAAGGTGGGCATAGTAGAAGAGGTGTCAAAGGTATAGTCCATACGTAGTGATCTAATACCAATACTAGAAGTAAGAGAGCTTGATAACCCAAGATCCACAACAAGTGTTTTATCATGGGATTCCATGAGTCTCCCACTTCATCTAACCATAGTATTAATAGTAGGACACCAAATACTACAACTCATACAAGGGAAAAAATAGAGAAAATGTAATGAGCACAATATCCTATTCTTACAATTACACATGAAATGAAAGATTGGAATAATAGCTCAATTCAGGAAACTAAAATAGAAAACATAAGGCATCCCATAGAAACATGGAAAGGAAATTTCAGATTCTAAAAACTGGAGAATCAAACTCAATAGGGAGTAAGACGCTAGGAAGGGTGTCTTGGTCCTCCTGATGAGATTCTGAAGTTCCAGAGGTTTAAACTGACAACAAAAAGTAGAGAGAAATGGCTGAAGTAAAAATCCTAAGAGAGACTAAGATGCCAGGAAGGGTGTTTTATTCCTAGCAGAGGTTTTTTGCAGAAAAATAGAGAATTTTGGAATGTCAATAGGGTTAATAGATTTTTTATTCAAGATATTGATGCTAAAAAATAGAAAAATATGCAAATACATGCAAGAAAAGGTAACTAGGAATAATCAATTGAATGCAATTTTTCAATTTCCAATGCAATAAGAATGTTTGAAAATGCAATTAGGATGAGAAACAATGCACTTTTCAAATTTTCAATGAAATTAAATGATGCAAGAAAGTAAAGATGCAACCTATATGCACTTTCACTAGTGCAACATGCAAGAAAGACTAGATTCACTTTCACTAATGCAAGATGCAATGCAAGAATGAATACAATCTAGATCTAAAGAATTTAATGGACACCAAATCATAAATGAAATGAATCCTCAAGAGTCAGGTTCACCAAAATGATTAAGGTGAAATATGTGACTTATTAGATCACACTTTCCTATTAAATCATTCACTAATGTCCTAAGAGTTCTAATTGGATTGACTAACAACCTCACAAGGTGAGTCAATTTCACAATTAGGAGGGTCCTAGGAGGGGATTCTTTAAGTTCTATGGGGTTCACCACCAAGAAAATGCTTGGAAAATAAAATGTTTGGAAACACAGTGTGATATGAAAAATGACTTAAAACTATAAATGTAAGCTAAATGAGAGATGCAAATGATGAAATTATGCAATAGGGAGATAATATGTATGTACCTGCAAAGTCTTGAGATGTTGTGAGGATTCTGGAACTGTAAAGAAGATTTTGAAAAATGTTGTGGAGGACTTAGATGCCCAAGATGGTGTATTAGTCCCACTACTATTTTTTAGGTAAAATACAGAGTCTTTCGATGTTACAACCGGATCTTGAAAAATATCTGTAAAATAAGCCTAGGAAGGCTAAGATGCCCAAAATGGCATGTTAGTCTTGTTTTGCATTTCTACAAACTTTGAACAAGATCCTGAGCTCCAAGGGTTGCACTTGCTTCCTTTCCAATCTCAAGTTCTAAAACTTTTGAAATCAGCCCATAGGTGAGCTTCAATGAAGATGACAACTTTATGATGCAACTTTGCACTCCAACTTATGCTCAACTCTACAACCAAGATCTACAATCACAAATATGCTAAATGGAAAAACTCGTTATTTGTTAGTGAATTGGAGTTTTCCTTGGTCAAATCCCTTGTTGGTAATTAAAACCTTGAAATGAAATGATTAAATGAAGGGAAATGATGAATGAACAACATGCAATGTTACAACTCACCAAACCCTTGGTAAAATCTACAAACTTGTGTGTAATGGCTGCAATGGATATGGATCTTGAATGCTTGAAAGATCTTGCTTGAATGGCTTGCTTGAGTCAAAACACTACATCACAAATGTTAGCACAACAACACACATGATGCAAGAATTGTTTTTGATATGATGCTTGAATCTTGAAATGGCTCCAAATGCTTGATGAATCTACTCTTGAATGCTCTTGTGAGCTCAATGATGCTATGATAAGAGATATCACAAAAGACTTGTGTTGAAATGAATGAAGGAACCTTTCATTTATACTTATGCTTAATATCTCAAAATTATATCACACCAAGCTAATATATGAATTCATTAAATAAAGGAGGCTAAATCCTGCCATAATTTGAAATTAAATCTTGAAAATGACTCAAGGAGGACTTAAACGCCCTAGGTGGCATCTTAGTCCCAAGTCTTAGAAACTTGGGGTATAGACATCAAAAGGGGGCCCAATCTAGAGATACCAAACTCAGGGTCCTGAGAGCCTTAGGGGACTAAAACGCTGAAGGTGGCATTTTAGTCCCAACCCAAAAATCAGGAACACGCTGATGGAGTCATTAAATTATCATTTACACATTGGAGAATGTCGGGATCAACCAAAAAAATATGTAATTCATAGGGCTTGTGGACACAAAATAGGACCAATTAAGCCATAAATGAGCATAAATAAAGTAAGGCAGGCCCAAACAAGTGTGAAAATGCAAGGGTATGCATTTTCCTACACTACCCAAACTAACTTTAGAAATGCACTAGTTAATCTAATAAAAAAAGTAAAGTAGATGAGCAGTACCTCACGTAGCCCTTACCTAAGTTGTTGTTTCCATAGAAGTTGTTAACACTGACTTACTAACTCAACAATTCATGATGTCAAACTAATTCCTTTTATTTCATATGAACATTAAACTCATACAATCCAACAAGAATGTGTTGAAGATTTCTTATTCAATAACACATATCTATTGCTCTAACTAGTGATAGCTAAAAACTAACTTATCAGCTTGATTAACTAACAACTATAACAACCATTAGCAACTATATTTTATCCTCAAAAACAAATCCAACTACATAGTGTTTGTTAGGAGTTTTATTCTTCTAGGACTGAAAATAAACTCATAAAGTAGTCGTCCACTCTCCCTCAAAGATAGGAAGAGGACATTTTATAATAATGGAAATAATAAGTATGAAAATAGGAGTAGAGAAACTAATTTAGAATTATATGAATAATGGTTAACTATTATGACAGAGATGTGTTCTTGAGAACAGTCACATCATAAATCAATTTTGTTGAGAATAGACTCCTTCTCCTCCTGGTGGTCTTATTCATTGAGCAAGATTATGATCTAGTAAATCACGGTTGATCTTTAAATGATCACCTTTGTTCTCTTCTTGAAGTGTCACACCTTGGTTTTCCTGACCTCTTCCTTGCAACCATTAGCAGTCCTTATGCTACAGGCTAGAAAACCTATTTTTCCAGGTTAACCGACTTTTTTTATACAAGATTTTAGTTTCATTCCTAATGCATCCACATTATTAATAATCATAATTAAATATTATATCATACCAAATACCATTGGAATTCATGCATTCATATAGGTATATATCAATTAACTTATTTCTAATATAAAAGATATATAAAGTCTTGGTAGTGTCTATGAAACTTAGTAGATGAAATGATAGAAACATAAAATAGTAAAGGAAAAATAGCCATTAATTGAACCCATCATTTCCCCCAAACTAATTTATTACTTTTCAAGTCAATCAAATTTAAGGTTGAAGGTTATATTGCAAGGCCATCTCTCTAAAATCCACCACATAGTATATTGCTTTTCCCTACTTTAAGTAGTAACATTTTTTTATTGAGAGCTTTTCCAACCTTTTATTTTTTCTATTGCTTCTTTCCCCCATTTTGTCCCTATCTAGTGTGGTATAGGGAATAGGAGAATAAGAGGATGGAAGGTGAGTGGTAACCAAGAAAATCCATTTTTGTAGGTAATTGAAATGTAATTATGTGATCTTCCAATTGCTACCATAGAGTTGTAAATGGAATAAGGTTCAGGTCCCTCCTCAGTTCCAGCATAAGCTCCCACCATATTCCTTGAGAAAATTTAAGTGTCTCTTGATTATTCCTTCTGTTAATAGTCCTTATTTTGTAATCATCTTCTCTATATTCCATTATCTTTGTTCCAACTCTCCTATGCTCTAAGAGATCCAACCATTGATCTGTCATTGTATTTGGATCCCCTGCCTCCTTTCTTATCTATAGAGGGAGAGATTTCTCTCTCATGATATTCCTATAAAAGCTTCCCACTTTGACGCTCATTTCAAACTTAAAAATCCAAGGCCCTAATTTGGAGAACTCCCACAAACATTAATTGGTTCCATTTAGTTTCATCTAAAAGAACCAAATTATGCAAGTAGAATTCACACAATTGGTCTAAGAACAAAAAATTCCTATTCATGGAAACAGGCAAGTCATGAATCATCTGACTAAACTAAAAACATAAAATATTTTCTTACAAAAATAGGGCATGAACTTTGGTAGACAGTCTAGTCATTTCATTAGCTACATTATTTTATCTTCTATTTCCTCAATTCTTACTTTTAATTTCTCTACCTCTATTTGTTGCTTCTCAACTATCCTAACATTATTATAATTCATCTTATTTTTCTTCCTTTCCCTTTCTTTTTCTTTTTGGTAGAATTATTGTGTTCACCTCCATAATTCAATACCTAATGACACTGTAATGGCCAAGTGGGGGTCTTATAGGTCCAATTGAGCTCCTTGGAATTGAATCTTTTCTAAATGTTTCCACCATGGAAAGTTGTGCCAATATTTCTAGTTTTGATCCATGCTCAAATTTATGGAGTCTTTCTCCCAACTCCCTGATTCTTGCATCCCTGTCTATGTCTTTCTACTGATATGTTTTCAATAAGTCTTCTAATTGCTTAATTCTATGCAAGGATTCTTACAATTATTTATTTGTATTTCATTCCTCTAAAAATGATTCCTCTTCTTTCTCCAAAAATATTTCTTCTCCTACTTCCTCTGTATACAAAAACCCTTTTGAGATAGGGCTCTTTGGAGTTCTTCTTCTCATCTTTTTGGCAACAAAGATGTCTTCTGATATAGAGTCATAAGTGCTAGTAAAATATAAAGGCTATATAATTGGTGTTTTTACTTCAATACCAAGGGTATTCCCCTCTAATTTTGTGTTTGTTTCTATCATTAAATATTTTTTTCCTTTTTATTTTTTCCTCTCATAGGCCCCTTCTTCCTTAGTTGACATGATCCCCTCCTTAATGGTGTGGCTTTCCTTTTCCCATTTGTAGGTGTAGAGGTATAATCCTCACTCTTTATTTTCTTGTATTTTGGTGGCCTCTTACATGAAGCTAGGGTTTCCTGATTGTCTTCCATTGTGGGCTACTCAACAAAGGCTATAGGTTGTGTTTCTTACAAACCCTACTCTTTTGGCTCCTCCATGATGCAAGTAGGTGTTTCAAAAAGGGAACCAAAGGGTATTTCTCCCTTAGGAGAAACCACAAAAGGTTCTTCTACTTCTTGTTGATGACCCTTATCTTCTCCATTATGCATTTGAATAATGTTGTTGATATCGTTGTAATTCAAAAAATCCTCCCAAGACACATTAGGAAATTGAAATATAAGGCTTCTTTTCACCAATAAAGTAACTAAACAAAAATGTGATATTGTTGATTGATTTCTTTTTCTTTTATACTCTGAGGGCATTCTTTTCAACAAATTGTACAAAAAATTTGGAATATTCACATGCCTTTGGTAGCATAAATGACTAAGTAATTTAAAATAAACTTTGTACAATAGTGATTGTCTTCCATCACATGTTAAGTACCTAATATTATGAGAAGCTATAGAGGCCCAAAGCCAAGACAAATATAAGAGTAATTGTTACCTTGTGGGGAAGAGTCCAAGTGCAAGGAGAATTTGTTCCTAGTTGTAATTGCATGTACTCTTATTGGAAACTCTTTTCCCACCCTTGGAAGACTTGACACTTAAACTACAACAACTCCTGATGCATATAATCTCAAACCCCTAACAATTACCTAGTCATTTTGTAGGGTTCTATAAAACTATTGGGCCATAACTTCATTGAATTCTACAAGTCTCTTAACTTGATTGAAAATTGTGAGAGAATGTGATCATGGTTTAGTACTCAATTCTCCTTTGGATGTATATACATCATGGTTATTTCATCATGTGATTGTTAAGTCTTTCATTGGTGCAACCTTTCTTGTAGCACTAGCGATAGTGTTCATGCAACTTGTGCCCTTGTCTTGTTTTGTTTTACATGATAGTTGTGTGCACAAATTTTTTTCAATATATAACATGTTATTGTGACGTCTTTTTCTCATTGTTGTTGTTTCAAAAGGAAAGTTGTTTTGTCATTTTTTCCTACATGTCTAGGCCTGGGGAATTACATTTGTTATTAGTCTTTATGCTTTAATTTTTTTTACGTATCACTCTATTTCTTCATTATTAGTGATTTTCATGTTCATTAAGCATCGACTTTTAGTATTAGGATTTTATTAGACACAACCCTCCTAGCATTCTCTTTTAATGCTTCTCACACCTCTTCAAGCATTTTTTTTGTATATTTCATGCCATTCTAGGGTTTACTTCAATCTTATTCCTTCTTCCATATTTTCTATCATACTCATGTTCTTATTATCTTTCAAACCTATCTTGATCTCAAAGATATGATCTCTTATGCTCTTCATATCACCTTTCTCCACAAGGATGTTAGTTAGTATGATTTATTCATCTTTAATGTCTTTCTTATTTATCTCTAATTATTTAGATTTGATTTATCATGACAATGTTTTTTGGATATTATCTCCAAGTATTGAAGAATAGGTTTAAATATGTGGTACCACATATCCGCATTACTATCAAAATTTCATTAATACTTGATCTCTTCAAATTATTCTTTATGATAATTCTCTTCTTAGCATTTACAGTTCCCTCATATATACTAATAAAATTGTGTCCCAATAATGGAACCAAATATTAAAAATGTAATATAGACTAAAATTTAGGATTATATTATATCAAAAAATTAAACCCTAAACTATTACAATAAGAAAGAAATTGTAAATAGTGTGACATAATACATATATAAACAATGAAAATACTCATTCACATACACTTTATATAATAGAATCATTCATGTCTTTATCCATGTCATCAATCTTACAAATTCTCTTCATATTAAAGTATCAATAATAGTAGTATATCTTAAATGTATGCATGAACATATCATCAACTCTTCCATATTCTTCTTCCACCAATATGAGCTTTTATAAGACTAAATTACCACAACTTTCTGTATAATAATTTTTTGTGGTGCTTTTTTAATTCTCTATTTGAGTTGGGTAATTTGGAATGACATACCTTTTGGTGTCATTACCACTTGTAACCATTAGCCTCCATAAGACCACTTTTTTTTAAACCTAATGTTAGTAGATCCAACTACCTCTGGTTTTTAATTATATCTATTCAACTTTACTATTATTTGTAACATTTCCAAATAACTTATTCTTATCTTTATTCAAAAATAATAAAAATGGCATATATTTCATTAATAAATACATATCCATTACATTATGAAAAAGAAATTTTGTAACTTCAATATTTTATGAACTTAAAACAAATCTGGAATGTAACTCTCATAATAGAACTATGAAATTGATAATTATAAAAACATAAAATATTATTTTGCAACAAAAGGGCATTTCGTTAACACCAAGACAAAACAAAAATAAAATCATATAATAACCTAAAAATAATTTAATATAAATATAAAGATAAAAGTTGAAGAATAAAATTCAGTAAGAACCTCCCAATCTACGTTTTACGTTTCTGTTTGATGGACAATAATTGAAAATAAATAAAATAGGAAGGTCTCTGAGCCTGGAAACAACCGCGGCGAGAGATTGATTTTGGTTAACAGTGAAATCACAATTCACTGTTTAAGCCGTTCAATTTATACTTATCCCTTAATATGATGTAAGCCTTCACTAAGGAGCAACAAAAGTGAGGTCGGAAGACTCAACGAGATCAAAGCCAAAATTCCAATGGCAATGCCTGGTCTGCAGTTAAGTAGAATGCTCTGCAAACGCAGGAAGAAAGAACATACATCTGAATGATAGGTGGGATACCAGTTTTTCTCCCACTGCATCCAATTCTGCGGCGGAATATAGTTTATCTCCTCCATTCTTAACTTATGAATCCGATATCTCAAAACTATCATATCTTCATCTCCAAAACCCGTCCGTCCTGCAACGCAGTTTTAACCTTAGAAAAATTAGACAAACATTCCCATGTATATAATGTTTAGAGATGGGCAAATAGAACAATTGAACTGGAAAAATATAGAAACTTACAGTCATACGTTCATACCTGAGGAATCAGAGAAGGAAGCTCTAGCAGCCAATCTTCTTTCACTCTTCTTACTGCTAATACGTTTATAACCTGGGCTGTATGATCTCTCACATGGCATTAGCCCAATAGATTTAACTAAAGCTTTTGCATGCATGACTGTATCTATTCACTCTGCAATTTTTTGTTTTTCTATTTCTATTTAGGGAAACATAGGGCAAAATCACCGCATTAAATAGACTATTTTTGGCAAGTCAGTGGAGGGAGGAGGATACGTGTTCAACACGCACATATGATTGAAATCAGATACTGATCAATTTCATAGAACTTATGTTTATCTAGTGGTCTGTGATAGAGACGTGCACGCTTGTCCAGTACGATGTAAGCTCAGCTCCGTGTATTAACTTCCCATTGTCAACACGGAAAGAAGAAAAGGTCCTTTGGGTCAGACGAATTAAGCCATTCGTGAGGTCGTTCTTAAGAAGCATAATTTTGTATGTGACATTCAAGGGAGGTGCAAGTTAATTGGTTTACGAGGTTTATTTTTATTTGAGGAAGTTGTTTATTTAGAGGAAGGGATATCAAAGTTTCTTTAGCGATAATTTCGGTTAATTAACTCAACAAAGTATTTAGGCATAAATAAATGTATGTTCAAATAGTTATTAGAGTGGAGTGGCTTAGATTGGACAATAAGAAATATAATGTACAATCATGTCATAAATAGTAATTAATGTAGACATAGATTCTTTGGATTTAAGATTTAAGAATATCTGTTAATTGACAAAGGTAATGAGATTTGTGCATCTCAAAATCTATAAATGTCTTAAAAAATCATGTTTATAGATGAGAATAGAATATTTTTCTTTTCTCTATGTACCATTCACTTCAATATTCACTCTAGCCTCATGATTGCAAACATGATCTATTCCCACTAATTTGATCTCTAGATTCTACCTTATGAATTGTAAGATATTAAATTGTTACAAATTGATATCCTCTTTGATACTCTAGATTTTTTTGACAATTTGGTGATATTTAAAACTACCTTGATAGATAACATATGTCAAACATGCACATGAATTCTAGAATGATTACTAGGCAATGCACATATGGTAGAATTAGTGTGTGATTAGATATGGTAGATAATTTGATATTTTGGAATGACGTTTACATGAATATCTTTTTAGTAATGAATATAATACCAATTATAGAGATTTATGTATAGCAAACTTAGGACCAATGTGTAAAAGAGGATAGTTAATTGATTTAGTATTTAAGTGCATTTAAATCATTACTGAAAGGACAACCTCACAATTATAGAGACAACCTACGTAAAATAGCAAAATAACATATGTGTCTAGCAAAATGGGACTATGGATTAGGATTGCACTAATGATAAAAATTAGATAGTGTGAAGAATTTTTTCCTTAACCATTTTTTATTTTCGGATTTTATATGTTTTTGGCTTTGGATGTGTCTGCGCTCAAAGCAAAAGTGTGTCTGAAAAGAGTGCAACATGTCACATGGTGGCTGTGCGGATTTTGTTTATCACTATCCTTTCAAGAGAGGGTCGGGACACATCAACTTGATGAAGATTTTCTCAAGAACGATTTTAACAAATTTGAGAATCTCTGCCTGCTCGACATGTCATCTCTTCATTGTGGGTAGTTTGCACTTTTAAGAAGCGATCTTTTTTGAGGTTTGTCGGAGCATGCCGGGTCTTTTGGTTTTCAAGATAGGAACTTTGAGTCGGCATTGTTGAGCACATGATTGGTCAACTAGATTTTTTCCAGGCTATTTTTAGGATCTAATTGTTTGCTGATAATGATCTTTGCCAAAATATCTAAAGGGAATTAATGTGACAGTTGGGAATTAATGAGAAAATATTGCCATGACCTAATAAAAGATCTACAATCAGATGGTGAGCTATCAAATGCCAATGTCTGGCAACAATTACTTTTGGAATGTGGAAGCGTTTCTCTCTTTTTTTAGCTATAAATGGGAGGCAGAAAGAAAAAGAAGAAGTTTTGAGTTTTAAATTCCAAGTTCCAAGTTATAGCTTCTTTTATGAAGAAAAGGTTTCTTTAGTTTTCATTAGGCATAGAAGCAATTTCAGAAGAAAAGTAGAAAATTGCTCTTCTCTCGCATGTTATATTGTTTTAACTCAAACTATTATTGGATTGGCATATGACCTTTGTTTTCTAAGTTCATTTGATATTCAAGCATGAACTATTTATAAGAAATATTTGATATTGTGCATGTTATGGACTTTATCATGTTCCTTCTTTATGCTTTCATTTAGAATGAAACATTATGTTAAGCTAAATCCAAATAGTTTGAGTAGTTGATTTCCATACTGTAGGCTTATGCGGTATGATAATAACTTATAGAAATTGGATTATGTCTATCAAACTTCTCTACTTTCTTAAAGGGTTGTTGTTTTTTCATATTATGTTGTAAGAAGAGTAAGAGTATATGCAATTTTTGAATGTTTTATGTTAACCTTAGAAAATTTTATGTTTGATTGGACCTTAATGAACACTACTTGTGGGGAGATTTGAAAGACTACTTTGTGCTTGTATTTAGCCTTTGTTGCTCGTTCTCTTACCAACAATGAAGGGTTGTGGTGTTTTGTGTCTAATATATCATTCATAAAAAGGGAAATTGGATTTAAAATTTTGTAAAACCTTTAGCACATCGCTATTTTCCTATTTTATGTTTACATTTTATTCTACCCTTTTCTCCAAACTCAAAGAAGAGTTGACTTTCTATAAAAATATTGGAGGTATTCAATGAGGCACAAATCGGTCCCCCACTTGTTGAATTCCCCATAAGACTGTCTAAGAAGCACAATATTTGATGATCAACAACTCTTTTTTTGGCACACTCAGTGGGACCTAAAGTTTTTTGAATGTCTGATTAGAATTGAAAAATATTTCTTAAATCAGGCTAAGCAAAGAAGCTAGAAATTTCATCCCTAGAATCCAAACAAGGGCATCCTCAAGAAGCCATTTCCAATACTCCCAATTACCCACCTTAGTACCTAGGAGAAAAATAATTATAGGTTTTGTATCACCTCTAAGGAGTGATAGAGCAAGGAGTGAGAGCCCAAAATTTAGAGCCTTATCTAGCCCACCTGGAGGCCAAACTTTTTGAATCAAAATACTAGTGTACCTAATTCATTGGAATTTGTTCTCCATGGATCATATAGCTGTCCCTACTCTTAGAAATTTTGTAACCTAGAATAGTGGTAGTCTACTACAATGACCTATGCCCCTAGATGTATGCCCCCCAACCCACTAATACCCTTGAGCCTATTCCAAAGTGTTTCTGAGAAGACTTCAAAACCCCCTCTGAACACCTCCAAGACATAGTGGAGGTATGCAAATTACATAGCATTGCGGAGGAAAATATTGCTCTTATG
Organism: Sequoia sempervirens; assembly: GCA_007258455.2. Classification (NCBI taxonomy): domain Eukaryota; kingdom Viridiplantae; phylum Streptophyta; class Pinopsida; order Cupressales; family Cupressaceae; genus Sequoia; species Sequoia sempervirens. The sequence continues at coordinate 424,882,154 of VDFB02000003.1, forward strand.
TTGTTGGCCACCTCTTTCAAAGGAAAGGCACAAGATTGGTATCAATATTTGGCCCCCGGTTCTATCCGCTATTGGGATAAGCTTGGAGAGAGGTTGTTTGAATGCTTCTCAGAGAAGGGATACTACTCTTCATTACTACATCAATTGATCACCATCAAAAGAGCCTTGTAAGAGGTCATGAGCGATTTCAACACAAGGTTTCACAAAACCTGGCAAAGAATCCCTGTGACTGCTTGTCCTCCAACTTTGATGGCGTTCATGTTCTACCTAAAGGCCTTCAATTTAGACATAGCATCAATGATAACTTTCATGGGAGGGGATATCTTACTCAATGCATACGAGTTGGTTGTTAGTGCGGAGAATAACATGATCGATGCTGGAAAGCTTCTGCCACAACCTCCAATGCATGTATTTGCAAAACTCTCTAGTGGTCCTTGAGAAGAAGCTACACCAAGCACTTATGCTACACAATTGATGACATCGGCCATGCCACAGCTTTTATGAATGACGTGGATAATACAAAAAAGAAAGAGGTAAGGAAGCCAAATCCCACACCTTTATTTTTAACATGTATTGTGGGAGATAAGATTTTGTTGAATAATATGATTGATTCAGGAGCTAGTACAATGGTCATGCAAAAGCAAGTGTTAGATGCCCTAAAACTTAGGTATGAGCCCCTTGAGAATGGAATCATGCAATTATATGGGAAGAAGGCTCTGATTGTCTGTCAGATAAAAGATATGTCTTTAACCCTCTTCTCATGTCCAAGCTAAATAGTCTTACAAGTAGTAGTGGTGATAGACATTCCCCCAGGTGATAGACATTCCCCCAGTCTTCAGAATGTGTCTTTCAAGAGACTTAACCACAAAGCTTGGTTGATATTTAGTGCTTCATTGGTCTCACTTGATATTGAGGATCAAGCATTTGGAAAAGATGGAAATCCTATCCAAATCTTTGCATCTAGAACACATAGTGGACAATGCAGTCCTATGTTATGAAGCAATACATACCTCCTTCTCACATAGGGAGAGATACTATGTAGAGATGTTGGAAGATAAAGAAGACACAAGTGATTGGAATCTCAAGGAAGAGGTGTTCCTCAACTAATTCATCAGCTCTCACCCATTCAACAACTTTCATGCAACAGGGCTAGGCACCTATGTGATTTTTGAAGATAATCAAGTATTTCCAAAATTGTTAAAGGATCAGGAGGAATATGATGATTTACGTGACAATCGTCTATGGACCTTTTATTTTGATGGCACCAAATGCAAAGCCAATTCTAGAGTGGGTGTCTAATTACTTTCCCTGACATGATCAAAGACCCTCAAGGATTTTCATTTTTAGTTCTCATGCTCAAACAATGATGCGGAGTATGAAGCCTTAGTTCATGGTCTGATTCTTGAAGAATGAATGGGCGTAAAGAGAGTGCAAGTATTCGTAGACTCATAGTTAGTTGTGAGCTAGGTCTGTGGGCAAGCGGTTGTGAAGAATATAAGAATGAAGTTGTACAGACATCAGATATGGGATCTGATTAATATTTTTGGAGCTTTCAATATACAAGTCATTCCCTAATCTCAAAATAATGTCGCCAATCAGATGGCTTCAATTGGTTGACAATTCAAACTAGTTTCTAATTCAAGAACAAAGCAGTGTGTAGTAAAAATCATCATCTAACTAGCAATCCCTGACAATGATCAAAACTGGAAAGTATTTGAGGATGATGTTTACATTTTCGCCTTTCTACAAAAAACCAAGAGCAGTTTCTAACTATTCATAGCCAAGAGCAGAATCTCCTGAAGAGTAGGTTATCCAATTGAAAGGCAATAAGCTTACTCGAGGTTTAATCTCCCTTGAGAATCTTTTTTATTGTGAAGATGTAAGAAATGGAAAATAGAGGTTCACTACGGATGTACGAGATTATGAAGAGCTTGATGTCAAAAGTGGGAAAAAGTTAAAAGTTAGAAGGGAAGTTCTACGGAAGGATAAAGAAAGACTAAGGGATTTATGCTCTAGGTATGATAGAGTTATAGCTTGGACCTATGATGATCTCAAAGGGTATGATTCAGGCATAATTCAACATACCATTGACTTGGCAGAAGGATCAAAGATAGTTTGAAAAAAAAAGGGGCCAGTCAATCCAAAGGTTGAAGTGTTGATGGCTCAAGAGCTCACCAAATTGATCGATTCAAGGATCAAATATTCGATTAAGCATTCCACCTAGGTGTCTAGTCTGTTACTAGTTGAGAAAAAGAATGGCGATATTAGGCTTTGTGTTGATTTCCAAGATTTGAATAAAGCCTCGCTAAAACACCACTACCCTTTGTCGTCAATGGAGCAGATCCTCCAGACCGTGGCTGGATTAGATATTTTTTCATTGCTTGATGGATTCTTAGGTTATAGCCAGGTATATGAAAAGGAAGGCAACCAACATAAAACAACATTTACCACTAAGTGGGGAGCATTTGCATACTCAAAAATGTCATTCGTAATTTCAAATGCTGGTGCAACCCTTCAACGAGAAATGGATATTTCCTTTAGAGGATTAATTAATTTGATTATTCTCATACATCTGGATGACTTAACAGTTTTTTCAAATTCAAAGGATGATCACTTTGATCATCTGGAAAAGGTTTCCAAGAAATGTCAATAGTTTGAGACTTCTTTGAATCCCAAAAAAATGTGTTTTTGGAGTGCCCCAAGGCAAATTACTCAATTTTGTAGTGTCAAAAGGGGGAATAGGGATAGATCTTGAAAGAGTTAGATCAATAATGTAGTTACCCCTACCAGTGAATCATAAAGGGTTATAGTCTTTCCTGGTGAAAATAATTTTTTTCAACAGATTCATTTCATATTTTGCAGGCATCGTGAGACCTATCATGCTCATGCTAAAAAAGAACCTAATATTCAAATGGACCCTCAAAGGTAAGGAAATTTTCAAGTAGATAAAGGTGGCTATCTCAATCACCCTGGTGTTGGCTAACCTAGAATTTTCTAAAGATTTCCTACTCTATGTATACAATGGCCAACATAGCGTAGCTTCAAAGCTCACTCAGAAGGACAAAGGAAATAACAGAGAGCATCCTATGTTGTTTCACTCAAGGACTCTTAAAGGATATGAGGCTAAGTATAATTTTGTTAAAAAGAAGGATTTTTCCCTTATTAAAAGCTAAAAGAAGTTCCAACACTTGGTGTTGGCAAATAGAATCACTATTCTCATCACACATCCTAGTGTGCATGAGCATATCACCAAAGGTGAGATAACTGAGAAGAGGAAAAATTGGATCACCAAGATTCTAGAGTATGATGTGGAAATTAGACCAACCAAGCTAGTTCAAGGAAGAGATCTATGTGAATATCTTATGCAAGAATCAGGCTTCATAGCTGAAAAAGGGACTAATCAGTTCTACACAAACTAGTTCAAGTTTGATGAGTCCTAGGTGGCAGATCAAACACAATATATGCAAAAGGGGTAGTACACAACCAACCTTTCATCCCACAAAAGGAAATACTACCAACTGCAAAGCACTAGGTATGTACTAATTGAAGGTATATTATTCAAAAGAAATTATGATGGTCTCCTACTCCGATGCTTAGATAAGCTGTAGGTGGAAAGAGTTCTTAATGAATTGCATAGCAAACGTGAGGGTGGACATTTATCCGCCAAGACTACCACATTGAAGATAATGCGAGTGGGATATTATTGGCCCTCCATGTTTTCTAAAGTGTACCATCTGGTGTAAAAGTGTACTCTATGCCAATATTTTGTTGGCAAAAGAAACAATTATGCCTTGCCGTTGAGCCCAATTGTAGCTAAAGAATCCTTTTCTGAATGGGGTTTGGATTTCATTGGAATGATAAATCCTATTTATAGTGCTGGTCACAAGTGGATCCTTACAGTGACCGACTACTTCACATGGTGGGAGGAGGCCATCACCCTCAAAAATGCTATAGAGGGCAAGATCGTCAATTTCCTTGAAGAGCTGGTAACCAAATTTGGTTCACCGAAAACCATCATATCTGACAATGCTGGGGTTTTTTTAGGCTCGGGGATGTCATATTTTTCTATCAAACATGGGGTATACATTAAAACTTCAACAAATTACTACCCACAAGGAAATGGGTTAGCTGAGTCAACCAACAAAAACCTAATTAGGTTAATCAAGCGCATCAGGTCTAAGTGACAAAGGGATTGGCACAAGCACATGTGAGTTGCTTTGTGGGTAGACCAGGTTACACCCAAGTAGATCCTGAAGGCCTCTTCTTATTAACTAGTATACAGAAAAGAGGTAGTTTTACCTATTTCCATAGAAATCCCTCCCTTGCAACTACTAAAAGCCCTAGAGATTGAAGAAAGTGACAAAATGGAAGTATGATTGGAAAAACTCCTCAAACTGAAGGAAGATAGAGAAAAATCTCATGGATCCATGATTAGTTGCCAATAGAAAGTGAAGTGGTGATTCGATAAAAAGACCTCCAGCCTAGATTTTATGGAAGGGAGCCTAGTACTAAAGTATGATGAGTGCAGTACAAAACTGGGACAACATACAAAATTTAAAGCGCTATGGAAGGGACCCTTCTGAATCAGTATGTGAAAAGAAAGGAATGCATATGAACTTGAAGATATGGAAGGTAATGCTTTGGTTATACCAGTGAATGGTATTTTTTAAAAAATATTCCATTAAAATATGCAATTCTTTAAAAAAAATTAACAGTTATGTACCATATGTAAAAAAAATTGTAAATACATTTTATTTTTAAGAATAAGTCATGAGAATAAACACAAAGAAGGTATAAGGTAATGTATTATATTATATTTATCAAAAAAATTACAATGTAATACAAGCCCAAGCCTCATATTTAAACATGAGGCCCTCTGGAGTGAACCCAAAAAGAGTCACAGAGAAAAAAGAAGCAAAAAGGAGGCATCACGCAAAAAATAGTAAAACTATGCCTCTAGCCATTGTAAGCAGTCGAAGCGGCTCATCATCGGGTTTTATTCTTCTTCTTCTTCTTCTTTATTAAGATGCAAAAGGGGGGTGAACACAGAGCACATGTGGGCTTGACATACCATGGACCATAGACCTACTCATTGCAATTATACATTAGAAAATTGGAGTGCTTTCTCCACTTGAGCCCCAAAATGCACTGTACGCCATATGCCCACAGTAGGTAGGTGGATGTCGGTAGAGACGATGAGAGATTCCCTTCAAGTTCCATGGTCGGGAAGTTAGAAGGGAAGGGAAACTAGGGTACATCTATCCCGAAGTCCATGTGCCTACAAATATCCATGGCACTTGGAATACCAATGCTAGGGATAACCACCTACACAATTTCATCAATCCCTTCCATCAGTGCAAAGTCAAACATCTAGTGACATAATTCAATTATCATGGGCTTGGCAACATTCAGGTCGATCAGGGAAGCAACAAAGTGAGAAATTATGTTACAATTGCTCCTCAACTAGTTCTCATCATCAATGTAGTCCAGGCCAACTACCCACTTAAACACAACCAAGCCAAGGTAGTCACACCTTTTCACCAGGAACTTAATTCTATCATTGGTGATCTCTCCCACAAAGCAATATTGTGGCCTTTGTCGTAGAAGTCAAATAGGATTACCTAGGCCAACCGACATTCTAATAAAACAATAGATTATAGTAGAACGAGAAAGTGTGAGAAAATCTTGCTAAAGTTAAAAGGATTTTATTTTTGAATGAATATTGCAATAAGGTGGCAAAGCTATATATAGAAAGGATGTGCCAACAAATCCAACCAATGGGAAGTTCATTTTTGGTCAGATGACAACGGAGAAAATACCAAAGCAATTGGATGACATCAAACAAGTCATATGAAAAAATTGACAGAAGGACTTGGGAAATAAATTTGGGCTTTGGGAGTAAATTCTCTCATATGTCGATTGTCAACATGTGTCCTTTTCCATCATCAACACCAACCAACTTGCTTATATGAAAAGACATGGATTAAAGCATTAAATTCTGATAAATTAAATAGGTGTGTCTTTTCAAAAGTACATTGCATTACTTATGCAAGTTTATCATAGATAAAAGCATGCTTCCCAATGTAATGAGCTTATTTGTGAATGAGGCAGTGGGGAGAATGTACTAATTCCATTTTCATGAGGTTTTTGGCATTCCCAAGGGATACAGATCTAAAATCCACACGTATCACCTTGGTGGTAGCGTTTAATGGACTAACAATAGTGGTGTTGCCTTAACTACATGTATGAGCAAGGAAATTAACTGCACCCAAACGGGAAAAAAATTCCATGTAGAAAAAGGCACACTGTCGTTTCATTGAAGAAACTCTTTACAACTTCTCAATGCAGCCATGGTCGAGCCCTCAAAATTTGGTAGGAAGGTTGGAACCTCATCAAAAATGTCGGGTTACACCAATATATTTGGGAGGAATTCATTTTCCAATGCTCTAGACCCAAAGGAGTGACCTTTTGAATTTTGTAAGAAGGTGCAACTAGATAAACATATCCAGAGAGAGGCAGTGTAGGATTTTTCCAATAATATTTTTGACCCAAAATTGATAGTTAACCCTAAAAACCTAAGGGAAGGAGCACTCCAAGGAATGATAGATCATGTGTCATTTGAAGGCCTCGTGTCTTAGCTTTGGAATTGTGGCCTACCACAGTTCATGTTCCCTATTGTACACCCATGCCCAGAGTTGGTGGATGCATGTGCCAAAAGATTCAACAAGGAAATAGAGGCCATTATGGGCGACAAGATCAAAGTCACAATTTTTGCCACAACCATATGGAATATCTATCCTTATGACTTGAGTGCCCAACATTTCGATGAAGAAACAATGGAAATTTTCTGGGAGGAAAGAACCAAGAAAGGAAACTTTTATGAGAAGGAAACGAAGGAAAGGCTAGAGAGAGGTCATTTTTCTTTCCCGCTTGTGTGCCGAAAGTTCAAGAAATATGTAAATACTATCTTCTCAATGCTAGCATAGATTTATGGCCTTGATGATGAGGAGGTCCACCCCTTCCAGATGGGCCTAGATTTCATGCTCAAGAAGGAGAAGAGTCAGAAATATTATGATTTTCTTGATGCAATAGTCAGAGGAATGATAGAACAATTGAAGAACTATGATACTGAGTATAAATTCAAGTATTCTTCTTTCTTGGTCCACTTGATTTTGCATCAAAATTCCAAGTTTTTGGAGAGAATTTTTCTAGTATCTAGGTTTGATGCAAAGGTTCTATATCATCCAATTTCTCTATGAAATTATGTGCTTTGAAAAAAATGAAATTAATATTGGTTTGTGGATTATTTTATGAGGCTAGTACTTCAAGATTTTCTCCCATGAGCTACGGGTCATTTCTCTCCTAAGATCATGTAGTGGATGAGAAATTTTCCTACCCTAGTGGATTATTTCCAAGGAGAGGATTTTACGTTTATCAGATTCCATTGTTTCAACAAAGAGCCTTTTAGACTCCCTAGTTTTGTAATAGATAGAGTTTTTGCATTGGATGAATGTTGTTAGGAAACCCTTGCTGACAACACCTATGGCACCAAAAGGAATAAGACAAGGGTATATCTAATCCCCTTTAGCATTGGAAATAGTTAGGTGACATTGGGGAAGTGGAAGGCAGATGGTGAACTTACAAACCTACTAGCAACCCTTGGCTTGGTCCTCACTTGTGACACATGGGACTACAATTCAAAAAAGCACTTCACTTTGAAACATGAGAGTTGAGAGTATTTTGAGTTAAGGAGGAATCTGACTCAAGAAAGGCCAGAAGTATACATTGACTTGGCCTCAATACCAATCAAATGACCAAAATGGAAATTGAGGAACCTCCCAATGGGTAAGTCCCTCAACATGCAATTGAAGTGCAAGGGATGGTCGGAAAGGAAGAAGACAAATTTTTAGAGGTTCTAACAAGAGGTAAGGTCCCTCAATGCCCTGTTCAGAGAGTTTCAGCCACATGATGAAAGGTTTGAAGAGATTTACAACTAAGAGGTTGATAGCGACAATAAAAACCCAAAGAAAAGTCATGAGATTGAAGAGGAGTAACTTTTGCACTATATTTCCCATCCTCAGGAATCCGAAAATAAAAGAGGCTTAAATCAAAGGGACTCACAAGTCATGACCTTCATTAGTGCTCGAAGTAAATGAAAAAGAGTCTGATTGTCCCCAAGAAGGTCTGCTATGGATATCAAAGGCTAGGTTTCGGCGGGGTTGATGGCCAAAGGATCGAAACGTACCAGTTCTAGTCATGCAAATAGAAGATGAGTCCAGGATCTAGGTATACCTAATACATTAGAGAGAGGAGAAGAATTGGAGTGTGTTTTTCAAAGTGCTTCAACTACAATGGCCTAGGTAAGTTTTACTCCCTCTCTTCTTCCTTCCTCTACATCTCTAGTTACTTCTCTACCCCCATCTATAGAAAATAATTTTCAAACCACAAACCCTGATCTATTGGTCCTTAATGATCCACCAACCATTTTTAGCAATGAACCTTGTGGAACAACCTCACATGTCGAGTGAGTAGCATCTACTTCAACCATTATTGATTCTTTTATGTCCCTATTCAGGGCCCCCATTGAAAAAGATGAATCATCCATGTTTCCCATTACTCTAGGTCCATCTGCTTCTAGGAAAAATCTCTCCTTTTGCCCATTTCTCCTTTTACTCCAACTCATTTTCCCATTACCTAATCACAATTCAGTATCCCACTTTTTTCCATGATTATGCTCCAATTTTCCTCCTTGCATGCTCATACATCTGAGGTTTCTCCTTTTGTTACTCTTTTTGGTCTCCCTCTAGGGGCTTCCATTGCAACACAAAGCGTTGATACCCCTCAGAGTCTCCAAGAACATTTTGAGGCAACCAAGTGGGCTCGACAAGTCAAAAATTAGAAATAGTTATTAAACAACGTTGCACTATTGGCTACCAAGAAGATTGAAGCTTGCTTCAATGAAGAGAAGAACTCTAGATGCTAATTACTACTATGAAATTGCTCATGTACAAACCTGAAGGAAAAATGAAGATGGAAGACTACAACACTAGGGCCATGGGTTAAGATTTGAATGAAACTCGCTCCTGTAATTAAGTGGTCATAGTTAAGGCAACACTAAAGGTGGTATATGCGGATTATGAAAGATTGGATAGGAAATTGAAGAAGTATGAGGTAGAGTTAATGAATATAAAGGAGACAGTGAACAAGCTACAAACATAAATCAAGGCAAGAGATGTCGAGATGGCCCACATAAGGAAAATACAAAACCAACAAGGAGAAGAAGCTAAATTGCTGAAGGAGGCCACGGTGAATAGGTTCAGCTGTATGCTAAAATTGAAAATTTGAGAGTTGAGCTTGCTACTGAGCACCAGACAAACACTAAGTACTAGTTTACTCAAGAAAATATAAAGAGAGTTGGATGGTGTCTGATCTCAAGCTTTTGACAATATACAAAAGGCCCAGGTAGTAGTAGAAAAGTCAAAACAAGATAAACAAGAGAACGTGTCTGCTTTGTAGGCTCGTGATCAAGATATCGAAAGGTTGAGCTATGAAGTGGTGAATGCCCTTTGAGAGAAGAATCAAATGGAGGAGAACAAAAGAGTGAAAGGGGCCTAGTTACATCAGGATTTAATTTCCACACAAGGGTATGGGACCCTCCTGGTGTTGAAGAAGCTAATATCCATGCACTAGGAACAAATCATAGTTGCATTTTCCATCCTCAAACCAGCCCTATAGTTTTTCAGTGACGCTCAGGAATTAAACAAAAAGGTTGGCCCACTAGCCGACCAAATTCTATAGATATATGCTCCTTGAGTAGCCAAATCACAAAGCCTAATTTCCAAGCTGTGTGTGGCCACTGATGAGGCCCTAAGAAGTGCAAGAATTCTGGATTGAAGGGCTGCATCTAGTAAATAAAATTAATTCGTCAATTTCCACAAGGTCACAACAAGAAGCAAGGATGGCTAAGTAGTGTTGAACAAGAGGGTTGAAAAAATCAAGAATAGTTTTGGTGTCCTACATAGCCTACATAGCTTCGACTTGCCTCCCTTTCTTTCACCAAATGAAGATGTGCTATTAGTTGAGTATTGAGCACGAGATATTTTCCCTTTCTCATCTCTATTATCACCTTGGGGTGGTTTCAACAAGATGGAGATTTGTTTCCTTCAGTGAAGTCCCCAAGCTAGATAAAGCGTATAAATTCATTTGTGATCTTGTCTAACTAGCTAATGTGGATTAAAAGGTGCATAATTCCACTTTCCTCAAACTCCAAGAACAACTAGAGGTCCGTGTTTGCACCTTTGCAAACCAATATCCCTTGTGAGTCACCAGAACTGCGAAGCATTTTTACTTTAACCATTTTTTTTAGCTTTTATATATATTTTTCTTTGGATGTGTCCATGCTCAAAGCAAAAGTGTTTCTGAAAATCATGCAATGCACCACGTGGTGGCTATGTGGCTTTTTTTTTATCACTTTCCTTTCAGGAGAGGGTTAGGACACATGAAATCTCAATGAAGATTTTCTCAAGAACGATTTTCACAAATCTGAGAATCTCCACCTATTCAACACGTCATATTTTCATTGTGGGAAGTTTGCGCTTTTAAGAAGTGATATTTTTTGAGGTTCATTGGAGCATGCTAGGTATTTTGGTTTTCAAGATAGGAACTTTGAGCCAGCACCGTCGAGCCACGTGATTGGTCAACTACATTTTTTCCAAGTTATTTTTAAGATCTGATTGTTTGTAGATAACGATCTTTTCCAAAAAATCTAAAGGGCATTAATGTTGTAGTTGGGACTTGGGTATGTGCATGATCGTTATGGAAAAAATAGGCACTTAGGTGATGAAAAATTCAAAAAAATTAGAGTTAGACAACTTGATGTAAAAATTTGAATAAGTTATCTATATTATTTCAAAAATATCTAAGAATAGAATCTATAGCAAATTGAATGTAGTTTCTAAACTATTAGGTTTATTTTAAAAAATCTATTTGGTGAAAATTTGAAATTTTAATGCAAGAATACTTTAATTTCAGTGGAAAAATAAGAAGTTTGTGTCTATTTGACCACCCTAACCAAAATAAAATGATAATATTTTTTATAAGATTTAGATATAAGTAGAGGACTCATGTCCCAATGTGATGCATTTTTTTGTAATTTTTTTTCCAAGTAAATAATTATTTATGAATTTTTTATTAAAACTTTTAAAAAATATAAAAAATCGTATGTCAAACCACCTTAACTTGGTCAAAACTTCATGAATTTTTTTTTAATCCTATAGTATGTGAAGCATACAATGTGATGCATGTTTCAGATTCAAAAAATATGATACTATTTGAAAGCTATAGATTTTTTTAAATTAGCCTATCAATTAGGATTTTAGTCATAATTCAAATAGAAAATGAATAATAATTATTTACTAAATTCAAAATAAAGCATACTTTATATTAGTGGAAAGTTGAGAATCTCCTCTAAAAACCCTTTTTGTTTCATCAATTTTGGGTAAAAAAAAGTCGTCAACTACAGGGCCATCATATCACTGACATATCGCCACTTTGTGGCCCATCATGATCCTGCACATACCCACTTAATGAGGAAAGATTACCATGACATAACTAAAGATCTACATTAATATTGTGAGCTATCAAATTTCAACGTCTTATAGCAATTACTTCTAGAATGTGGTTGTGTATCTCTTTTTTCAGCTATAAATGGGAGGCGACAACAAAAAGAAGAAGTTTTGAGTTTTTCCCAAGTTCCAAGTTACAATTTATTTTTAGAAGAAAAGGTTTATTTAGTTTTCTTCAGGAATAGAAGTATTTTTAGAAGTAAAGTAGAACACTACTTTTTTACGGCATGTTATACTATTTTAACTCAAACTATTATTAGATTGGCATTTGACCTTTGTTTTCTAAGTTCATTTGATATTCAAGCACCTACGATTCAGAAGAAATATTTGAGACTATGCATGTTATGGCCTTTATCAAGTTCCTTCTTTATGCTTTTTTTTAGAATGAAACATTGTGTTAAGCTAAATCCAAATTGTTTGAGTAGTTGATTTCCATGTTGTACAGGCTTATATGGTATGATAATAACTTATGGAAATTGGATTATGTCTATCAAACTTCTCTACTTTCCTAAAAGGTTGTTGTTTTTTCATATTATGTTGTAAGAAGAGAAAGAGTTTATGCAATTTATGAATGTTTTTTATTAACCTTCGAAACTTTTATGCTTGATCGAACCTTAACGAACACTACCTGTGGGGAGATTTGAAAGACTGCACTTTGTTTGTATTTAGCCTTTGCTGCTCATTCTCTTCCCAACAATGAAAGGTTGTGGTGTTTTGTGTCTAATATATCATTCAAAAAAAGGGAAATTGGATTAAAAATGTTGTAAAACCTTTGGCACATTGCCATTTTCCAATTTTATGTTTACATTTTCTTCAACCCTTTTCTCAAAACTCAAAGAAGAGTTGACTTTCTATAAAAATCCAAGACGTATTTAGTGAGGCACAAATTGGTCCCCCACTCGCTGGATTTCCCATAAGATTTTCAGAGAGGTGCAAGATTTCATGATCAACAAATAGGTGAGATAATCAAATATGAATTGCATGCACTTAAGAATAGGGATAAGTGCAACTAGGTCTAGTTGAATTGAAGAAAAAGTGAGACCCTATAATTTTACTCTAGGATTTAGGAACTTTTCCTTATAATTTTCATTTACAAATGAAGGTGGTATGGATTTGATGGATTTGGACCAAGTATAAGGTTCACTTATAACCTGAAAGGTGGGTAAACTTACCCTTGACCAAACTTTCAATGGATTTTAGAATGAAATGACTATGCTAATGATGCAAATTACTATTTTAATGCAAACATGGAAGATTTAGAAACTCACAGACAAATTCAAAATTCAAAAATAGAATAAGAAGATTCTTGTGTGCTAGTGATATGAATTTTGGAACTAATTTTTGAGGACCTAGTAGAGGAATTCTAGATTTTATTTTAGAGTGTTTTGGAGCTAAATCAGAGACTTCTTTTGGTAAGGAATATAACGTATGGGAAAAAATTCCTACACTAATCTTGAGGAGAGAAAATTCAAAACATTAAATAGGTCTTTAACAATTACAAAAAATTAAACAAAAATATCATACATACCACAACAAAATGATTTATGTGGGGAAAACCCTTTTGGGAGAAATACCCCACACTCCATAAGAGACCAAATATATTACTTATAAATAAAAAGATTACAATGTACTCGTAGAGAAATCTTCTCACAAGAGTATCACCACTAGAGATCAAGAGACAACACAACCGTTATCTAACTCTCAAAATACACCCCTGTCTACACACATCCCATCCACTTATAATAGGATTTTGGGAACCTTCTAGAATTAGGATTTTACAAGGACCATTTTTCATTTGACATGTTAATGGAAAAACCTTGATGTGTTAGCAAGAAAAAAACTTGACATGTCAGTAGGAAAACCTTGGCGTTTCAGTAGGAAAGCCTTCACGTGTTAACAAAATGTTAACACATATCCCATCCATATCTTGTTATGAGTGTACAATATTTGCATGATTAGTCACCACATGCCAACATATATCCAATCAACAATAAAATTTATATAATTGCAAGGTTGAGACACATTTCCCAACACTTTCCTCAGTTGTCACACTGTCGAATATTCATCAAGTGTTAAGATAAAAAAGTTTTCATATGTTATCAAAGTGTAGGGTTTGAATGCAATAATGAATATTGACCTTTAAACTTCTCCCAATCTTCAAATTTAACACCTACACATTCAAAGAGAGAGGAAGGTTTGTGCTATATAGTGGTTTTCCTTAGTCAAAACATGTGTTTGTGTTTCCACTTCCATAATGGCAATGCCAATGAAAGAGATCCTATCCTTTTGAGGGATAAGGATAAATGATAAAATGAATGATGAATCAACATTGGATTGTAACTTGCCACCCAAAAATAGCTTTCTTGAAGGATTGAAGTAATACAATCCCATGAAACCATGATTATTGTTGAATTGATTCTCTTGAATTCCTACAAGGGTTAGATCTTGATACTCACAAACAATATGATGACATGAATATGCAGAAACTCACATACACTTTCACATGATGCTCTAATATTGAATTGACGTAATAAATCTTCTCTTTACAACTCTTGAATTTCTTGATAATTCTCTTTATAAAAATTCTCACTCCTAATGCTAGATAGATTTCAAATTATGCAATAACTAGGAATTTATATGCAATTATTCTAATTTATCAAAAATTAAACCTTGATAGTCAAGATTGGATATTTAAAATTCAAATAATAAAATGCCACCTTCAACATACTCATTTTTGGAGGAAAAAGAGGGGGACTTAGATTCCCTAGGAGACTAGGTCCCAACCCTATTTTACAAGATTTAAGGTGTCAAGTGAAAATTATTAAATGAATGCTCTAGTTTTCTATATGTAATTTATCAATAAATGTTAAAATGAGTCACAAAATGCATAATTTAGGAAATTAGGTGTACAATTAGCTCAATTCATTTAGAGGGGAGAAAAGAATATTGTGAAACTATCAAGGGTGACAATTTATGATGCTACATTTAGCCCCCACATTAGTGAGAGTATGAACTTATACTTAGACTCACACTAAAGTAGAAAATATCTCAATGGGTTTGATTGCTCAAATGTTGAAGAGATAGGATGAAAATAAATCTAGGGAGAGTATGCAGACCCCTAGGATTCAAAATCCCATTGCAATACACCACAAGCATAAAGGAACACACATGTATGTAATGGAAGAAGACAAGATACACTTGAACATACATAATGTCAACACAAAATGCACAAGGAGGGTATGGATATCACAGACCAACAAGCTTCATTATGGTAGGATCCACATCCAAAGGTGTTCATGACTTATGGGAAAAAAAAGGTGATACTTTCTAGGTGAAACGCTGAAACATAGATTTTTGGGACCCTATGGACTACTCTTGCACTTCTAGGGTTTTTCACCTAAAAGGAGAGATATAGGGCCAAAAATACTAATGTATCACTCAAATTAGGATGTACACAATTTTATAGGCTATATGAAGTAAACTAAATGCAATTAACTAATCTAAATGATTGAAAATGAATTCAAAACTAAGATTTATGCTTTGTTTGAAAACACATTGTTGTTTGAAAAAAGGTTAAAATAATGAACAAAAATACAATTTTTAACCAAATAAAAAGCTATTTCAAAAAATATGTGCACCTGAAAAGCTATAGAGAACTGGAGAACAATTTGAAAAGCTAATGAAATCTAAACTTGGGCTGACTGGGACTCATTCGCCACCTTGGGCGAATCAGTCCCAAATCAGGACTTTTCTGCACAAAACCTGTTTTCTAATAGTCGGGGATCTAAAACTGCATCTAACTCAAATCTACGTCTTAAGGTGGACTCATTCACCATGAATGGTGAATCAATCCTCTTTCTGATTTTTGTAATCTCAAAAGTCAGATTTGTACCTTGACACCTACACAGTAATTTATGACAGAAACACGATTCTGGATCTCAGAAAATTTATGCAAAATAGCTTGAAAGAGTTGGTCTAATAGGGGATTTTCCTTAGTCAAACCACTAGATAGGTAATTAAACCTTCAATAGAGAAAAATATGCATAGACCCTAGCCTTAGATGTTTTAAAGACTAGGAAAAGATGAAATGTAAGAAGGGCCCTATTCTATTGCTCTAGAACAAGACATGTAAGCGTGATTGAAATGATGCAAGATCTCAACCCTAGAAACCTTACAACTCATGAAACATAGAAATAAAATGACATGCAAATGTTGAAGAAACACAATGCAAACCTTAATCTAAAGATAGAGTGAAAATGGAAGATGGAATCAATACGAAACCAAGTCCTTAGGAATGATTTGGTGGCTATTTGCACCTCTTCACTCTAGATTTATTCATGATACACCATAGGAATCCATCATCAACCCCTTGCAATGTTGGTTCTTGACAAGAAAAGTGAGCTTCAAGACTTGCAAAAACCCTAGTTTGTCATCCTAAAACTTCGAATTTTGCTAATAAAAATTGTTGTAGAAGACTTTACCCTAAAAATTGCTCTTGAGAGATTATAAAAAGATGATAAAAAATGATAGATGGATGTGTAAAATGACTTTAAATGTGTGTTTATAAGCAACAACACCTTATTTTCCCATTAATTAGACCTAAGAGGCCGATATTCACTGGAAATAAAAGTTAAATTGATTAAATTCCCGCTTAATTTTGAATTTTCCCTCAAAGGGGACTCATTCGCCACCCTTGGTGAATGGGTCCCACTACTACTATTTTAAGGTGAGTTGTCAGGGTATGATGTCATTAAATGTTGTTTGTCAGGTTTAATGTGATTTCTCAGGTGAAACATGCCTCTAGATCAAAATTAATAGGTCTAAGGGGCCTATAAATGTTGTTTTGAAGGAGAAATGATGTGAGGGGACTCAAAAGTGGGTCCAATTATGCATGAAATTATCTCTTTTCTCAAGAGGGTCCAATTTTCTATGGCACATTTAGCCCCCACTTTAGCACCCATATGACTCTATGTGCATATGTAAGCTAAAGGAATCTAAACAATGCACCTTACTACATAAAATGATGCATATTCAAAAGGACGAGAGAAAAAATCCCCCATTGTAGTTATCTGCACAACCACAACATTAGGAATCGCATCCTGTAAGAGACATTTGTTTATTGCTCAAAAATCCTTTTATCTAGCTCTTAGGAATCCAATTTGAGGGTAGATGTATTCCCCCCCTTGATTTCACTTGCTTTATGGAGGTGGAATCAAGGTGGAAATCTAGCCATGTGAAACAAGAAATATCATATCATAGGGCATTTCAAGGTACCATGCCACATAATGATAGGGAAATGATGATTTGAGGGAAATATATGTTATGAAGCCTTTAAGAGACAATAACCCTATGATAATGCATAAAAGTAGAGGTGAAAAGTTATTAAAGAAAGAGGAGAAAGTAATTTGTCACTTACTATTCATTTTACCTTCATGTAGCTTGAAAGTGATGAGTGAAAGAAGAATGTGTTGAGAAGAAGGGATTACACACCTTCGTGGTTGGATGATCTTCATGAGAAAGTAGCATGTGGTGGTCTGTATCATGAGGTGAGTCGATTCTATAACTTTCGCATTGTGATTTGATGGTATTTTAATGATTTTTATGCAAGGATAGGTTCATTTAGGGTTCTTGGATTTTTTTTTGTAAAGTGTCCCCTTTTTTCAAAAAGTGTCCCATTTGTTTTCAAAGTTCCCCTTTTATTCACAAAGTGTCTCGTTTCTTTGCAAAGTGTCTCATTTCTTTGCGAAGTGTCCCTATTTTTTTGTTAAATTTTGAAAAGGGTTCTAAAGTGTCTAGGGCCATTAGGAAAGCACACTAGATCAGCTTTAGCATGCTTGCATGATGAAAATTAGTTGAAATTCAGAGTATTTTGTGATGATTTTGATAGGTTCCCGCCCAGTCGCGACAGTGGCTAGGGGGAAGAAAGTTGACACATTTAAGAGATCATGTGCTAGCACTATCAATGACAGAGGTAGAGCATTTACAGTTAGTGGGTATGTATTGGGAATATCTTATGCGCGATTGTATTTCCGGGGGGATCAGTCATTTTGGGAGAAGAAGAGAGATATGCAGTATTTTTTGGATGGACCTATTCATGATGAGATAGTTAGAGTGTGGATTGAGCTTCCCATGCTATTGTATTCATGAGCTCCCATGGTTAGATAGATTGTGATGCACACAATGGCACTAGTTCTCAATCTAGATGGATGAGCAGTGCACTTGGATGGGGGACTAGATGTATGAGCAGAGGACAGTCTATGCTTGGGGATGTTGCATTCTAGCACACTTGTATCATGATCTTGGTCAATTTTTTTTTGAGAGATTGACAGTATGGCCCATTGTACACTTCTAGAGGTGTGGTTCCTTGAGCATATCACATTTACCATGCCTATTAGATACCCTTGTACTATAGCAGTAGGATACCCATGAGTGTTTGACTATCCTTTGAGACGGCTATGGTAGTATGGTGATGTAGAATTTTGGAGGCTGAGATTCAACTGGCTAGAGGAGGATGAGATCCTATGGAGGCCTTATATACTCACTCAAAAATGGCTAGACCCCACCAAAGAGTTATGGAGGATGTAGATGTTAAGATATCTAGCGGGGAGGCATGACTACGTCATATGACCATTCTATTATGGGTGAGTCATGTGATAGTTTGGAAAGGTACAGACACCATCAAGGGCATACCCCTTCATTACATGATCAGTGTGGAGTGCCTAGAGGCCAGGTGACACTATTTGGCTAATGATATATCATGTACGGGAGGGTGATTCTGATGATTCAGATCACAACCAGCCACTAGTCTCTAACACTGATGATGTCAGTAGAACAGATGAGCACGAGGAGCGGTGGTCATATGCATGACTAGCTCCTAAGTTCCCCATGTATTTTCTTCTAGGTGATGCAGAGCTAGTAGCAGATGAGGGTGATGAGCTAGAGGAGAGAGTAGAGGAGGTATAGTACAGACCAACATATATTTTTATAGATATTACCAATGAGGAGTACCAGTTTGAGGGTGATCTTGATTATGAGGACTAGGATGGAGGAGAGGATGATGAGGAGGATGGGGATTATGAGGAGGAGCCACCCCCTGAGTGAGGGTGATTAGGTATCTATTGAGGATTGGTACGAGCATGGAGAGTAGTCACATACTTACAGGACCAGTTCACGGGAAGTAGCTACAACAGACATCAACACACAATGTCAGAGAGAGGCTAGCACATCTTCTATGCCCCCTAGAGATGAGGAGGTTGAAATTCCTCATGCATCTGGAGACATAGGTAATGACAATTGATTTGATGCATGTCCTTTAGTGACTTATGTTGTATTTATGTATATATATATCATGATGATGTGTTACTACTTGTGTACATGATCTATCTTGCAGGAGTGACGAGAGACTAGCAAGAGTTCTATCATCAGGAAACCACAAAGATAGTGCCAACATCCCTCAAGGAGGATGAGATAGATCTTGAATACGTTCCCCCATCAATTTTGGAGGAGGAGCCAAAGTCACTCAGACCATTTGCAAGGTTGGAAAAAACAAACGAGAGTGTGAGGAGGTGACTCTGTCGGGCTGAGAGTGTACTATAGTTAGCACAAACCTCAATAGAGGTAGAGGGACTACATGCATAGCTGGCACAGACACGAGTGAAGATGGACCAGATGGTAGATGAGTGGCTTATAGCCATTGGACGAGTATAAGATCTAGAGTATGCACTAAGACTCGGTAGTTTGCGATTACAGTTAGACACGACCGTCTGATGATGTCCAAGGACTAGATCATGAGTGCCAGATCTTGAGGGTTCTAGCTTTCATAGAGCATTTTGATATTTTATATGATTCTAAGATGTATATAAATTTTACATATATATATAGACCTACATCTTTGATGTTATGATGATGTATCTTTTGGTATGAAAATGTTAAATACTATGGGATTAATTAAATGACTTATGCTAAAAAGTATTTAATTAATTGCTTCATGATTTAATAGGAATGGTGTGATCTAATATAAAACATATTTCAGTTTTATCATAGATACAACATTGATAAATGAAAAAAGAATATGCCTAATTAAATACACTAATAAGAATTTAATTTAACACAACAGGAGGGTGAATAGTATGAAGCCTAAAGTAATTATAAAATGAACTTAAATAATTACCTTAGTGTTCAAGACAAACAAAAATTTAGTTGTCAAGAAAAAAGTAATGTGAAAGTTATAACATCAAATAAATTTAAACAACACTGCTATACCACTCATACTATTCAAACATGATTAGAGATAATACCGACGTAGATGCATGACATTAATAGTTTCCCTAAGGGGTCTTCCATAAAGCTACATTAAGAGATAAGCACCAGACCCATAATTGCTATCAACTACGTAAGGTCCCAACCAATTAGGGTTGAACTTATCTTTGTCCTCGTTGTCAACACTAACAGTTCTTTGATTTTCAATAAGAACACAATCTCCCTTAGAAAATGATCTAGGGATAACATGATTTTTTTGTTTGCATTGTAATTGTTTGATGTGCGTATGTGTAGGATAATGATGGGCCAAAAAGTGGCAATATCATGGGTATGTGTAGGGTATGTGGCTGGCGACTTTTTTTTAACCCAAAATTGATGAAACGAAAAGGGTTTTTAAAGGAGATTCTCAACTTTCCACAAATATAAATCATGCTTTACTTTTAATTTAATAAATTATTATTATTCATTTTCTATTTGAATTATGACTAAAGTCATGATTGATAGGCTGATTGAAAAACATCTATAGCTTTCAAATGGTATCACATTTTTTGAATCCAAAACTTGTGTCACATTACATGCTTCACATACTATAATATTAAAAAAAAATGAATTTCATGAAGTTTTGGCCAAGTTAAGTGGTCGACATACAAGTTTTAATATTTTTCAAAAGTTGTAATAAAAAATTCATAATTAATTATTTACTTGGAAAAAAATTACAAAAAAATATGCATCGCATCAGGACATGAGTCCTATAGTTATATATAAAATCTTATAAAGAAATATTATCATTTTATTGTGGTTAGGGTGGTCAGACAAACACCTACTTTTTATTTTTTTCCTAAAATTTAAGTACTAGTGCATTGAAATTTCAAATTTTCACCAAATAGATTTCTTTTTTTTTAATAAACCTAGTAGTTTATAAACTAGATTCAATTTTCTACACATTGTATTCTTACATATTTTTGAGATAATATAGATAACTTATTCAAATTTTTATGTCAAGTTGCCTAACTCTAATTTTTTTGAATTTTTTGCCACTTAAGGGCCTATTTTTTCCATGATGATCTTGCACATACCCATGTGAGCTTGGAGATGTTCGAGAGTGTTAATGCCTTGTTCATCAAGCATCTCAACTTGATGTATTTGTTTTTGTGTATAAGTTTCAGTGTCAAAAAGATCTCAAAGAGCAACTTGCAAAGTAGGAATTTCTAACTCCAAGGGCATAATCACATCAATTCCATAAACAAGGCTTTAAGGGGTATTTCCTATGGATGAATGAACATTAGTTCTATAAGCCCAAAGCACATAAGATAGTTGCATATGTTAGTATTTATGATTATTGTGAATATTTTTCTTAAGGATTTGTTCAAGTTTATTAGTATTTTCAACTTGTCCATTGGATTGCGGATAATATGGTGTAGAGAAACAATGTTGAATATTAAATGTTGCAATAAATCTTTGAACTTCGCTCTTCTTAAATGGTGTTCCATTGTCTAAAACAATTGTAGAAGGAATTCCAAAGTGAGCAATTATGTATTCTAATAGATTTTTGGGACCCTATGGACTACTCTTGTACTTCTAGGGTTTTTCACCAAAAAGGAGAGAGATAGGGCCAAAAATGCTAATGTATCACTCAAATCAAGGGGGGGAATACATCAACCAAATTTTAGGATAAACTCACTATGATGAATTTTCCTTCATTCATGCATTTATGTACCACCTTATGTGAATATCAAAATTTAGTTTCAAGTCATGATTCAAAATCCACTTCTAGCTGAGTTGACAAACTAGAACACACCAATCCAAACCAAAACAACACACAAAACTTTCGCAAACCTAATAGAGGGTTTTTATAGTTTAATCCACCTCCTCAACCTCAACCACAGCCAACCCAATTCATTCCAAATCAAGTGGTCTCTGTTAAGGTAGTCGTGCCTTATCATTATGGGGATCCGAAGAGACAATTCACTCCTTTACCTAATACTCTCCATAATGCAATGAACCACTTAATTCAAAAACTCATGCCCACTTTGCCACCTATTAGACCACTTGATCCAAACCAACCAAAAATTACCACCCAATTTCAAGCCTAACACTTATTGTCACTTTCATCACCAAAATGGACATGACACTAAACAAACTAAGTGTCTAAGACATTTAGTTTGAGACCTCATTGGGTTAGGCCATTTGTCCATTGAGGGTGTTAATGATCAAGGCAATAAGTTTGTTGCACCCCCTAACCAAAATTTACAATTTTTCACCAACCCCATGCCTAAACATACTACCTCATTTGTCAAGGCTAGTGAACCTTCAAACCTTGATGTAATGACTATTGATACAAATAGTGAACAACATGATACAACTCCTATTGTTACCCAACTTAATCCTACAGATAAATTTGTGGCTACAATAGATGTTATCCCTTGTAAGGGCCAAACCACTAAGTCTCTTGATATCACTTTTTCTATGAAAGACATATTACAAAATCTTCCTGATGGTCCTCTCGACATAGCTGGAAGAATCTATTATGATCCCAATAATGGGATATTAATAGATCTCACTTGTGGTGAGAATATGATCATATAGGAGTTTCTAGTATTACATGAACTCTAACAAGATGAATATAATAAACCAAATGCATGGATCAAAACAAATAATGGTTTTGCTTACCCTACGATTGGATTGATCATGCTACCATTACAAATAGGACCTAAAGATTTGGAGGTAACATTTTCAATTATTCCACAATTTGACCAATTTTGTTTGTGGCTAGGCCTCCCTTGGCTTTGCTCAATGAAAGCGGTCCCATCAGTTGTTCATAAGTGTTTGAAGTTTCCACATAAGAATGAGATAGTCACCATACATCATAGTGGATTTAATCCTTTATCTTCCAAAGGTAACTTCTCATTAGAATCCTTTTGGCCTACACCTATGGAACTGATCACCCCGCATAAGGACTTATTTTTCATAGCTTATAAAAAGTTTAAAGCCAGAAATATAGTAGAATTATCTCTCTGTAACTCGTCCCCGCCTACTTCCCCACATCCTATCATAGATGAAGCCATGCTTCAACCTGAGACTGACATTGAGAAAACCCTCAAACTTCCTGAATAATCACCCCACGATATTTCCCCACCATCGTTTAAATGACCAAGGGAACATGAAACAAACCATGATAAGCCTCCTCGCCTTAAACAAGTGTATAAAGCTAAAGAGAAAGTGGTTGATCCATCCTCTTCAACTTCTTTTGTTCTTCCCCCTTCAGAATTAGAAGAACCTATGGTGACTCAATCTACTCTTACACCTTCACAACTCCATAATAGTGTATCAATGGGTAAATTTCAGGTTAGATGATTAGCATATAAAATAAAATCCAAAGAACTATCGAGTACAATGAAAGCTAAAAAAAAAAAGATTATACCAATTACTCCTCGAAGCTTCCATGATTCATCTCCATAGCACCTTCTAGCTTGTAGCGTATGATTGTTTCCCTCATATTTTTGTGTGTGAGCAAATGCCTATGACTATGTCCTATGCAAGTTTTGAAGGATTTGAATGACAAATAATGAATATGCCTATGACAATGACAAATGATGATGCCTATGAATAAGTAATCAAATAAAATAAGCTAAATGCAAAGTAAAATCTAAGCATGAATGTCTCTAATAATGAAGTGGTCCCAAAATATGAACAAAATTGGCATTTTATAGAAAATGCAATTTTGGACGGACGAACGAGATTGAAAACTGACAAAGCCTAAAATTAGTGGATGAGATTTCATGTGAAAATCCTGAATTAGGGTTAGGGAAAAAACATTAAATGAGTGGTCAAGATGTCATTTGAGAAACTCAAATCGGCGATCGAGAATAAATGTGATAATTAGTCAAAAAGATAAAGATTTTCAAAAATCAAGAAGATAAGGACTGCTTGATTTGTAAGATTCAAAAAATCAATAAGATAAAGGTTGAATTGAAAAGTAGATTTGAAAAATCAAGAATTTTCTTAATTACTTGATTTTTGGAAGAAGATTACTATTTTGAATTAAATATATTCAAAATATGGATTTTGTGTGACAGTAAATAATCAATTTTCAGATTATTTACTAAAATGAAGTGACAATTAGTAAAATGAAATCATTTTAAATAATTTATTTATTTAAAATGAGAGAAATGTTAAATTAGATAATTAAATAATTAAATATAATCATTTAATCTAGAGGATTATGACCGATAATTAATAAATTCATTTAATTATGAGAATTAGTGACATATTAAATAATTAAATAAAATTTATTTATTTAATAATCGAGAAGACATAAATGAATAAAGGTAATTAAATAAATTAAGAAATTTACTTAATTGTAAGAGGACAATAGACCCTTAGTGACGTATTGAATAAATAAATATAATTTATTTATTTAATAATCATGAAGAATAAAACAGATATGAATTAATTAAAAAATTATAAATTATTTAATTAATAGTCGAATGTGGACCAAGGACATAATTAAAATGTCATAATTATGCTAGGACAGAAGTGGTAAAATAGAGCTTGTAGGCCTAGGTCATTTTTAAGTTTCTACAAATAGAATTAAATGAAACCGCGGTGCTAGGGAACATAGGCGTCATCGTCATCTCCTTGCTCGTCAATTTCGCATAGAAGAAGATAAAGAAAATCAACCTTTACCTTTGATAGAATTAATAGATGACCACCCTCCTTCTCCTAACCCACCACAAGATAGCCCTATGCAAATATCACAACAAATTGAACCAATCCAACAACCTCAGCTTTTGATACATCCATCCTTAGAAATCACCCTTCGTCCTCCTATTGTCATTCATCTTGATGATGATGGTGATGAAAATGTGGAGATTGCCAAGATAGATGAAGAAGATCATAACAATTTAAATTCTTTATTTTCATCTATAATGAGCTTAAATGATACATCCTCTCCACTAAGTGAAGAACCTAGTACGACTCCCAGTTCGGCGCTTGCAATTATTCCTTTGGAAAGTCAATCACCTTTAGATTACACTAAACATGATTGGAAGGTAGATGACATGTTAGATGGTTGACTTGCATTCACCTAACTAGCCTTTTTACTTTTCTCTTTTTATTTTTCTTTTCATGTCCGTATCGTGTTCCCTCGTATCATGTGTTTGATGTTCTCTCTCTTTGTACACTTCTTTTATTCATTCATCTATTCTTCTATTCGTCATGCATTGTCTTTTTCTCTCTTTTTTTTGTGTTCTCCTTTTGGGGATGACGCAAAGCATAGAGATGCCCTATGTCTCTTCCATGTTGACCCACAAGGTCCTTGTCTTTTTCTCCTTTTTTTTGTGTTCTCCTTTTGGGGATGATGCAAAGCGTAGAGATTCCTGTGTCTCTTCCATGTTGATCGAAAAAGTCCTTGTATTTTTCTCTTTTTTTATGTTTTCCTTTTGGGGATGACGCAATGCATCGAGACTGAAATGTCTCCTTCATGTTGACCCAAAATATTTTTCTTTTTTTCGCCTTTTCATTTTTGTGTCGCTTGTATTTTCCTTTGGGGGACGATGCAAGGCATCGAGACCACAATGTCTCTTCCATGTTGACCCAAAATAGACTTTATTTTTCCTTTTTTTTCACTCTCTTTGCATCATTCCTCCAGTTCTATGTGCCTTGGGGAATGATGATAGTTTTGAGCTCTTTCATAAACACATTCATGCAACGAACATACTAAACCCAAATCTATAGATCCCTTATGTGTTTGGTCTACTTTATTTTCTGGGGGGAAACTCCCTTTCTTTTTTTTTCATTTTCCTTGAGATGATGCAGCCTAACTTCGAAACATATGACTTGGCATAGGGCTTTCCAAGTTGGCTCTCATTTCTTGTTTTCTTTTTTCTTTTTATTTCTTCTCTACTTTAAAGTAATTTCTCACAAAACCATGTGTAGCAATTCCTCTAAAGTGGGGGGCATACATTACCTTAATTCATTTACATTCTTGATTCCTAGTGTAGCTTTGTCATTTATATGATGTGTTTGTCTCTTTGTGTATGACATTGGGTGTGTTTTCCTTAATAAGTGTGATATTTCTCACCATATTACATTCCTCTTGGTGGCTTGATGCGACACACCACATCCCCTAAGTTGTGAATATATTATTCTTTGATTGGATCTCTCTTGGAGACATTAGACACAATGTTCCCTAAGTGACTGACCTTGCATAAACTAAACAAGGCTCCTTTGAACATCCTTTTACATTTTACACTTTTACATTGTTTCATTTTGTATGGCCCCTTGCATAACACAACTTTCATGCATGTGGTGCCATCTTGTTTGTTCATGAGTTCTAAGCATACAAATATTTGCTTGTCTCATGAAGCTCGAATTGATACCCATTCCTTTTGCTTTGCGACACCTTGTTAAAGTTATCAACGGGTATAACTTTAATATGGTTGAGCGGAAAGCTCACCTAGAGGCATGAATTTTCTCCATAGCCACTTTTGTGTTTGTGAGTGCATACCAACTAGCGTATGTATCTTACCTTTTTGGGATTTCTCACCACATGGAGAACTAGTTTTGTGGCCCTAGAGTGAGTATATAGTTAGTATTTCTCACCTTGTAGACAACCTAAAGTTTTGTGGCCCCAGAGTGAGTGCACATTCTCTTTTTTTTTCAAACAATAAGCATAGATCTCTTTCCACAACTAGTTGGATTGACGATCGAAGCTTCATCCAATTATTTTTAACACTTGTGTGTTCCTTTGCTCTTATGTCTATTTTTCCATGGGATCTTCATCCTAGGGGCTTGATCATACCTCTTTATTGTTTTCATTCCATCTTGCTAACATAAGTGCATTTGAACCCTCTCTTCGATGTTCATGGCTACTTTAGTGTGAGTTTGAAATAGGTTCATCCTCTCACTAAAGTGGGAGCTAAATTTTCCATAGAAAAATGGCCCCTTGTCATTTGCATGGTGTTGGAACTATGTTGCTCTGATTTTATGTTGTAACATGGCTTTAACATGCTTATTTAGGTACTAAATCTCAAATAATGACGTCTTGTGAAGGTGTTGTGAAGTGTTGTAAAACATTTTTACATTCTTCTAGGCTCTATTTAATGCAATTCACCTAAAAATCACCTTTTCACTATTTTTAAGTGTTGTAAAGTCTTGTAACAAGCTTTCATGTTCTTCTAGGCATATTTTCCCTATTTACACACTTCTCATGCTTTATTTGGTCTCTTTATGCTCTCATAAGATGTAATTAAGTGTATTTTTGAATGTCACTCTGACAAATAACATTAAATACAACATTTTTCTTAACACATGTTTTTAGGTCCTAGGTGGGACGCATTCACCATGGGTGGCGAATGAGTCCCCCTTGGCCCCAAATTCAAAATATTTCAATTTTCCTTTTGAGATGTTATTCAAAATCACTTGATGTCGGCCTGTGATGAGGTATGAATAGATACTAAGGCACAAGAATTCTATAAATAAGTGATTTTCACCTCATTTTACATCTCCTCACTCATTCAAGCATTCAATCTCACATTTCATGCATTCAATCATTTTGCATCATCTTTTCAAGCACTATTCAAGCACTTTGAAGCAACCATTGACATTATTTCAGACTTGCATTATCAAGGGTTAGGTAAGTTGATAACAAGTTTGCATGTTATTAGTTTATCTTTCTCTTTCATTTCATTATCTTTTCAAGGGTTTAATTACCAAAAGTGGGGTTTTGCAGAGGCAAACCCCTATTCACTAACCCCCAATCATTTTCCCCCTATTGCATGTTTGTTTCCATCTCTTTGTTTGAAGATTTGATAGGTTATTAGGTGTTGAATATTAATTTACAAGTAAACTAGGTGCTTCAAGTCAACTTGAGTCAAATTCAAGCTTGGAGAGAGTTATTTGTCCATTTTCTACAAATCTGATGTTGATAACCTAACAAGCAGACTTTTCCAAATCTGGTGTTGTAGAGCTGTCTCTTGATTTTTCATAAATTTGGGAGAGGAATGATTCACCACATGTGGCAAATGAGTCCCACCTTAGGAATGAAAATCTAAATTTTGTCAGATTTTGGATCCCGACAAACATAAACCAACTCCCAACACTTTTTCACCAGGAGGAGGACTGATTCGGCACCCAGGGTGAATGAGTCCCACTATGAAAATTCAGTAATTTCTATTAGCATTCAAAATACTCTAGAATTATCACAATTCATCTAGGTGCACTCAGATTCATCTATTTACTTTCTGTTTTGCATTATTTCTTCATTTACATAGTTATTTGCATATCACAATGTGTTTTCAAACATAGTTGTAATTGCAGTATTGCATTAATTTTCAGTCATTCAGATTAGTCAATTGCATTTAGTTAAGTCCAGTTACATTAAAAAGAAAATAGATTTTTGGCTCCAATGTACTCTCTAACTCTTCTAAGGTTTTTCACCTAAAAGGAGAGAGATTAGGCCAAAAATGCTTATTGGTTCATTCAAATTATGATGTGTGTGATGTTTTTGATAAAGGGTAAAACGGGTTTTACAGGGACCCAAAACCACAAAGTTTACAATAAAAAAGACAGGACACAAAAGTCCAACAGAAAACACCAGCTGCCCAAGAGAAGAAGGAAAGAGCAAGCAACAGCCACACAAAACAGACTAGAAAGGTCAAGCCAAAAAGAACATCAAAGTAAACAGAAAAATCCACCGCTAATGACTCAAAGTCTTGAGGACAGACTTCGTTTCTGCCTCCAAATTCTGCATATCATTGACACCCTTTTTAAAAATTTGAATCATCTTCGGAGTAGGGGGGGCCTTACGCTTCATATTGGCTCTAGTTGTTTTGGAAATGCTAGCATCTGTATCCTAACTTTTTCCATTGGTATCCTCCAACTCCACCACCAAAGACCCCTAATGGGATTTTTTCTAAATTCTTTGTCATCGTATTAATGATAATGGCATTGTGTCTGGCCATTCGATTGTTTTGTTCAACAACAATTTTGATGGTGTTTCTAATATTCTCAACCTTGGCATCTATATTTCTGTTACTGAGAGGTTCTTTCTGGAGACCATGAACCCCACTATCCACTTCTTTCTTTTCAATCATAGCAATCTTAGCACCCAGCTCTTCTAGCTTGCTTTGAAGGGCCCAGTTTTTTTATCTTTAATTCATTAATTTCATTGAATGTCCACTCTGAGAGTTTGAAATGGGACTCAGAATTAGTTTTGGCTAAGTTCAAAAAATCCAGAGAGGGATCCTTTTCAGTATTAAGATGAGTTTTCTTAGGGTCAGGAATAACAAGGGAGTCATCTTTAACAGGACTATCTAGCAAGGGTTCAGGGCAAGACTCAGTTTTGTTGGCCTCAGACTCCTAAGAGTCAGAGGAGTCTTCGGAGTAGGAAACAAGGTTTTTGGCCTAGGGTTTCTTTTCAACATGACTATTCTTAAGGGATGGACCTCCAAGCTCAAGCTCAACATGAGCTTTATCATAAAAGGGGGGAGGGCTTTTAATCCCAGAAGGGCCAACATGCGAGCTAAGGACATTTCTAGCCAGACTTAAGTTAGGCAGAAACTCCGAGCCACTAGGCTCAGTGTCATCACTTTCAGAATTAGGATGAGTATCCAGGTTAGCGGGGACAGGCATTTTTTGATAATGCTCAACAATCAATCTTACAGACCAAGTATGTAGAATAGGAAATCTTCTAGGATTTTTCTTATGATCATCCAAGCTTTTCATCAAAGAACAGAAAAGATAATAGGGGAAAGAAACCCTAACCTTGTAGTGGAAGTGATTGAGAAGAGTGAAGTGGTACCCATAGACTTTGGTGAAGCGCCTATCCACCGTAATGTACTCCATGATGACCCAAAGGACCTTTCTCCAAATGGATTTTATGGTGTCAGCTTTGAAGTAGTTGTTAGCAACTTTCACAAGACTATCTTTCTTTATCTTTTTTAAGAAATCTGATCACGGCTTCATCGAAAAAAACCCTGTCCCTGAAGAACTTCTTCCCTTCAGTAGATAAACCCGTAACATCAGCTATCAAATTTTCATTGAGCTCCACATTCCTACCAAATAGGGTCAGATTTCCGTTATTCCAATTTTTAACAAAGAGGTCCGTGGCCTCCTGATTTGAGCCATGGAGCTTCTCTAGGAAAGGATGTAGCCTGCCACTTTTAACTTTATTCCAAACCTTGACATTTTTCGTGTGCATCTCATAGCTGTCTGGCTCAATTCTTTTTCTGTCTCCTCCCATCTCAGCTGACACAGTGGGGTAGACACAGACAAAATCTATGCTAAAATTGGCCCTGCCGAATCTAAGAACCCAAAAAGCGTGCAGAGCTTTCTTGCAAATTAAGCCACTGAGCTTGGTCCCATACAATCTAATGATTGTGATGTGAGAGATCGAATCTATCCTCATTAAAGGGATAACACGTCTCTTTTCCATGTGTTTTATCATAATTCAATAGGGCGAGACATTAGAATTTAGATCACTAACATTATGCCAGGTGCACAAATCATTACTCCTAACTCCTTCATTAGCGAAAAAATCTGCAACAGCATTGGCTTCTCTATAAGCATGTGATATTTTAAGTTTATCAAATTTAGCCAAAGTCTAGATGGCTTCATCAACCCAATATTTTATTGTTCATGAGGGGGGAGACTTGCCATGGAGGTAGTCAATTATATTTTTGGAATCTCCTTCAAGCCAAATATTTTTAAAGTTAAGACTTTGGGCTAAATTTATAATGTGATAAGCACTAGTAGCCTCCACCAAATGATTGGTTTGGGAACCAAGAGGAGAGGTCATCACACTAAGGAAATTACCAAAGGAATCCCTTATGACTCCACCATAGCCTGCCACCCCCAGATTACCTTTAGCCACACCATCAAAGTTAGCTTTGATCCAACCATTTGGTGGAAAAGACCAACGAACACCCTCTCTATTCTTCTTGGCTTTTATAGGAGCACTAGATAGGTCTAAAATTATGTTCCAATCCTTAGCAACTATTAGGTCATAGAGCGAATGCCCCACTATCACAGACAAGCTATCCTTTTGGACCAAGGCATTGATATTTTCCTTCAAGAATCTGACAATTTTATCAAAAACAATATCCACAAAAGCTTCTTTGTCTCTATAAATTATATTGTTGCATTCTTTCCAGAGGCCCCAAGCAACATAAGGGAAGGATAAATCCCATAAAATCCTAAGCGTTGGATTTTTAGTAGGGGATTTCCATTGAAGGAAGAAGTCTTCAATGGATGAAGGAAAAACCCAAGAAAGATGCCATAACCTGAAATTTTTTTCCCAAATAGAAGTAGCAAACAAATAGTGACAGAATAAGTGACGCACAGATTCATTCTCCATCTTACAAAGAAAGCATCTGTTAGGTATTTGAAATCCATGTTTGCAAAGGTTATCAATCATGAGCACCTTGTTTTGGAGCAGGATCTAAAAAAAGATGTTGATTTTAGGGATCAAATGTTTGAACCAAGCCTTCGACTAGAAGGGAGGATAGTCCTGAGAAGAGGTAATCTTGGCAAAGGCAGAAGACACAGAAAAATTTCTTGAGGGTTCATCGAACCAGACAACAAGATCATATAACTACTCAGAACAAAGTCTAACGGCCATTAGAGAGGACTGGATAGGAGCCAAAACCTGGCTGACACTATGCAGATCCACCCATTTACCATTCACTCTATAGTCTTTCACATAAGATCCAAACCGGGCCTTACAAATCTCAGCCCATTCACTAAAGGAATTGATTTTTAAAATGGGCTCCTTGAAAAGCCATCTTTCCTCCCAAAATCTTGTATGATTCCCATTTCTCACTTGCCAGCCAATTCCAGCATCCACAATATTTTTTCCCTTGATTATATTATTCCAACATGTAGAACCTCTGAAAAGAAGGTGGGGATCCTTCTTAATTATGAAGGAGCAATTATTATCTAAATATTTGCTAGCCAGGATATCAATCCACTCCCTAGAGGCAGAAGAGATTCTCCAAATTTGTTTTGCTAGGAGGATTTTGTTAACTGTTCTGATTCCTCTAAGACCTAATCCTCCGGCCTTTTTAGGTCTACAAACCAGATTCCATCCAATTAAGGGAAGTCTTTTTTTTTCCTCAACACCTGACCATAGGAATATTTTTTGAATTTTTTCAATGGCATCAGCGAATTTAGCAGGAATCTTGAAAAGGCTCATGGCATAGATAGGCAGGTTCTAGAGAGAGGATTTGAGGAGCTGAAGTTTTCTAGCTTGACTTAACAGGGCTCCTTTCCATCTAGCAAGCTTCTTGCTGAATCTTTCAACCAGCGAGAGCCAAAAAGAATCAGGAGATTTCAAGCTTAAGGGTAAACCAAGATAGGTGGCAGGAAGGGAGTCCACCCTACAACCCAAAATTCTAGCAATTTTAGCCTGTCTATGATCTGGTGTGTTGAAGAAGAACAAAGAGCTTTTTTGGTTATTGATCAGCTATCTTGAAGTTCTCCCATATTTTTCAAGCAACTATTTTATAGTTTTACCTTCAGAGACCTTGTATTTACCCATAAGCATAGTATCATCAACGAATTGTTGATGGGAGCACACCAAATTACTAGAGGAAGGTTTGAGACCAAGAAGAGATCTAAAATCAACCAATTTTTTTAGATTCTTGCCTAAACTTTCAGCCATAATAGTGAATAAAATAGGAGAAATAGGATCTCCCTATCCTAGACCTCTGGTGCTTTGGAAAAGAGAGGTAGGGGATCCATTAACCATAATCGATATGGAAGTCGTGGACACAAGTTGTTCCACCAATTGGAGAACCCTGTTACAAAAACCAAAAGCCTTTAAAATTTTAAATAAGAAAATCCAGTCAACTCTATCATAGGCTTTTGGAATATCAAGCTTTAATAAAAAGCCTTCCATCTTTGACTCCACTAAGGAATGAATATTCTCATGTACCGTGACAATAGAATCAATAATTTGTCTACTAGGGACAAAGTCATTATGTTGAGGAGAGATCAAAGAGGGCAAAAAGGTTAAAAATTTATATTGAGGTTAAGACCTTAGAAATAATTTTATATAAAGAATTAAAGAGACTAATAGGCCTAAAGGCCTCAAAATTATTAGCTCCAGGTTTTTTGGGGATAAGAACCAAGAAGGTGGCATTTAATTCTTTTAGAAGACTTCTGGATCCAAAAAACTCTTTAACAACATTTACCACATCAACTTCAACTATCTCCCAGAGCCATTGAAAGAAAAATAAAGGGAAACCATCAG
The DNA here is from genome assembly GCA_007258455.2 of Sequoia sempervirens. Classification (NCBI taxonomy): domain Eukaryota; kingdom Viridiplantae; phylum Streptophyta; class Pinopsida; order Cupressales; family Cupressaceae; genus Sequoia; species Sequoia sempervirens. Next base: position 424,915,289 of record VDFB02000003.1, read on the forward strand.
GACCTGGAGCTTTACTCCCATCAAAAGAAAAGATAGCCCGCTTGACTTCCTCATTGGTGGGAATAGCGGTAAAAAAAGAGTTATTTTCTTGGTTGATAATTCTTGGTATAGCTTCAACTAGCTGATCCTGATCATTTTTGTTTATTTCATCACTTGCCAAAAGAAGATGTTTAAAGAAGGAGCTCGCATGCTTTCTAATATCCTCCTCCTCCTCATACATGGTTCCATTCACTTCAATTTGAGATATTTTGTTAAAAGCTCTATGTTTTGATGTCGATAGATGAAAGTATATGTTGTTTATGTCCCCTGCAGATAACCAAAGAGCTCTAGATCTTTGTCTCCAAAACTCCTCCTCCTTTCCAATTATGTCATGCATCTTAGTGAGGAGCTCATTCTCTTTTTCCTTAGTGTCATTCAAATATCCCTCCTTCTGGATTTAATATTGAATTTCTCCCAAATCCATCTGGAGATCAGACTTAATCCTAAAAAATGTTCCCAAAGGATTCCTTTTACCATTTTTTCAGATTACATTTCACTTCCCTAAGGTTTTTAGCTACTTTGAACATAGTTGTTCCAGGAATTCTTATATTCCACCATTTCCTAATTTCCTCTTTAAGAGCAAGATGAGAGATCCACATTTTTTCAAATCTGAAAGGACTGTTTTTCTTCTTTTTTATAGGATCCGCAGTGAAATTGATAGGGAAATTATCAGAACCAATCCTAGAAAGAGCTTTAAGGGAGCAGTAATAGTCAAAATACCAGTGATTTGAGATTAAAGATCTATCTAATCTTACCTGAATGAGATCCAACCCCTTTCTGTGGTTAGACCAGGTAAAGGAAGCTCCCTATAAATCTAGATCTATAAGCCCTTGATTATCAATGAAATTCTGAAGATCCTCTTTGCTCTCCACATTGATCTAGGATCCACCAAATTTTTCCTCATTCATTAAGGGTGTGTTGAAGTCACCCATAACAATCCAAGCTTCTCTATCAAAAATCCTCCTAAAGGCAGCCGGCTCTAACCAAAAGGATTTTCTCATTCCTTTTCCATTAGGAGCATATATATTCAATTGAATCCAAATAAAGTTATCTCTTATATGAGTAAATCTAGTGGCTATATGATTCGTACCTTTCAAAATCGGAACACCTTTGATTATGTGGCTATTCCAAAAAGTGGCAATGCCTCCAGAAGCCCCAGTCGAATTATTACCATGATTACTACAGTGCTGAAAAAGTTTCATCTTTTCAATTTTCTCCTTTGACATTTTAGTTTCCTGAATTAAAAGAATATCAGGCTTGTGATCTCTAACGAAATTGTGAAGAACATCCTGCTTGTGGGGGCTATTGAGTCCCCTGATATTCCAAGACATAATTTTCATTAAATACCAGGGGAGTTAAGACATTCCAGGATGGTTTTCTAAGATCCATCCGCAATATCCTGAAAAGTATTCTGCTCTCTTTTCTTTTTCGAGGACTTTTTCCCTCTTGAGTTCTTTACTGCTCCACAATCTACCTTTACTCTTGATCTAGTAGAAATGCTACTTGGAGTCTTCCGTTGTTTGTTTTTTTCTTTCTTCTTCTTTGATATATTCTCCTCTTTGTCAGTCTCTTCTTGGCTATCCATCTCTCTACTGGACTCCCAATCCTTATCAGTTGCGATCCTTTGTTCCCATGGCAATGTGTCCATATTTCCATTCCCTTGAAAAGACGAGATATTACTAGAAAGATCGATAGAGTGGTCTAGGTTTTCAAGGGAGTCCTTGACCATTTCAAGGGAGTTGGGATCCACTAGGTTCACAGCACCCAGAGGTGAGAGAACATTAGAAGACGGGGAGGGAAAAGGAATAATCAATTCCAAGGACAAGCCCTCACTAGGAATATCCTCCAACCCCAGAGTCTCAACATTTGTCTTAGTTGGGAGTGTCATTTGGGACAAAGATTTGGTTAGGTTCATATCTCCTTCCCCAGCCAACATGTCTTTATCAGAACCATTTTCCTTTGATGAAGACGTTTTAACAAGATTCATGTAATGAGGATCAAAGGGGATCTCACGATTAGTTTCCATAACTGCTTCAATCTCAGGAGAGATATTCTGAATATTATACTCTTTATTTTCTAGATCCTACACATTAGACTCTTTATTTTCCTTCCTATCTCCTCCTAACTCTTTTTTTTTCCAAACTATTTTCAAGGAGCCAGCTGGATTTTCTTTCTCTAAAGTGGTGTTTAAGGGACATTTTTTTGCCCAGTGTCCAGATTTCCTACACTTGAAGCAAACAAACGGGATGGTTTCAAACTCTATATTCTGCGACCAAGAACCCAGTTTAGATTGGATCTCAATCGAAGAAGGAAGATTAGCTTCCTAGGAAACCCCCACACATATCCTCACAAAAACTAATCTCTTTCTAGCAACTATCATTGTGTCAATAGAAAGGAGCTCACCAAAGGAGTTCACAATACCATGAAAGATGTCTTCACTCCAGGGGCAGGCCCGGAAGTCTAACCCAAACTGGGACATTCTCAAAAATGGAGTTTGATAGGTCCAAGTTGGAGGACCACTTCTTTAGAGCTAGGGAAGATTTCCCTATAATCCAAGGTCCTCCACTTCTAATAGCCAGGATGTCCTCTCTACAAGTAAATTCAAATGCAAAAAAACCCTTTGGAAGAGCAGCTACAGAGACTTTCCCATTTGTTCTCCATTTATTTTTAATAAACTCCTTGACCACTTCAATATTTGGTCTAGGGCCCATGAACTTACCAACCAGAGTTCTTTTCATTAGAGAAATATTATGATCGATGAGCAGATCTAGAATAGAAATAGAAAACTTACCTCTATCCGGGGACGAGCTATTTTGCACTGGAGAGAAAGATGATTTTCCATTAGGTTTTACCCCAAACAGAGAGGTCCAAGGCTTGTGATTGCCTCCAATGCCACCTGTGGTCCCCACCCCCACTTTAAATGAGATGATATGAATATATCTAAGCTATGAAATTGATTGAATATAAAAGAAAAACCTAAGAAACAAGTAATGTTTGAAAACACATTATGTAATGAAACAATGAACTAGAAATGAATGCAAAACTAAACCAAATTGAATGAAACTTGAAGTGTGCACCAAAAAGCTTGAAGGAGACTGGAAATTTCTTTTGAAATACTATTAATGCTGATTTTCAAGCCTGGTGGGACTCATTCACCATTCTAGGCGAATTAGTCTTAGTTCTGCAAAACTGAGCCGAAACCCGTTTCTAACAAAAGGATACCCAAAAATGCAGAAAACTCAAAATTGACCTTGGAACTAGGACTCATTCATCACTGATGGTGAATGAGTCCAATTTTTAATTTATTAATATTCAAGAGTGGGATCTAAGGCTTTCGATCTACACTTCAGCTTCCTATAAGTGTCTGCTTCCGAAAAATATTGTATTCGGGTTTGAAAGTGACTTTTTATTGATATTTTTACTTAAATGATGAAGAGATGGATTGAATGAATTTTGAAACTTAATCTTAAATTATTTCCAAGCATTCAAGAGTCCTAAATTTGCATACAAACAAGACAAAAGAGAGATAGAATGTTACGGCATGGGGGTTTGCCTAAGTCAAACCCCGTTTAGCTAATTAAATCAAAATGATGAAATAAGTAAATAAAATATGAAACAATGGAGTATATTACCTTTCCATTATGATTGATCTTGAATTTATACAACAATGGAGGAAGATTCAGTCCTTAAATGTCCTTAGAAGCTTTCTTAATGACTTGCAATGGCAAAACCCTAGGTTGCTTGAGTTGAGATGGAAGATTGGTGGATGAACATGTGAATTAAGTTAATGGATGTAAAAATAAGTTAAGAGAGGTGATTTTATAGGAAATTCACCTTATTTTCCCATTAATTGGATCCCTATGGACGACATGGAGAAAAATTAAACTTAAAACCTAATTTTTGCTACTCAAAACCCTAAAAATGGCTCAAATGGGACTCATTCACCACTAATGGTGAATGGGTTCCACAGGGGCCATTTTTGCTAGTTGGAATGCCGAGAAGTAAGAAAAATAGGCTTATATGATGACTATGTCAGATATTTGATCAAATTATGCCTCAAGATGCACAATATGGGTTAATAGGGTCCTAAATTAATGATGATGTAAATGTGAATTGGGGCTTGGGACACAAAATTCAATGTGAAAGTGTGATTAAGTACACTTTACAATACTAAAATGAGGTCCACATAGCCTAGGAAGGAGCAAGTATCAATGTGAATGTGCAAGACACATTACAACACTAATTTATCATTAAATTTATCTTACAAGCCTTCTAAATTTATGTGATAATGTTATTAAATACATTTTATAATTTTGAATTAGGGAGAAATAGGTTTATTAATTCTAGAAAAGAATTAAAGCATCTTAGAAGACTTTACAAAACCTTTACAAGACATCAATAAACAAATGTTATTCGATTTGCAAGGGTCCAAGGCCTATTGAAGATGCATAAAATTCCTCACAAAATAGATTAAGACCCCGTTAAGTCCATTTTATCATGAATTAATCCCATGTAAAGCAAAGGTTCCATTTTTTTATGACACATTTAGCCCCCACTTTAGTGAGAGGATGAACTTACTTTAAACTCACACTAAAGTAGACATTCAAGAAAGATTCGAGTGTACAAATGTAGATGAAAAATAATGACAAAGATCAAGAAGGTAGTCAAGCCCCCAGGATCTAAGATCTTAAGTCAAACTATCAAGATACCAAATCATGCAATGGAAAAATGAGAAAGATTAAAATAAAAAGGTGGATCAAGCTTTGATCATTTATCTAGCTAGTTGTGGATTAGATCTAGGGTTGTTTGCATAAAAATAAATGTGTACTTACTCTAGGCCTACATAACACATAACAATTTGTCAGGTGAGAAGGCCCAAATGTACTCACTCTGGGGCTATAGAACTTTTGGCTATCCGTGGGGTGAGAAATCCCAAAAGGTTAAGATACATACGCTGGTTGGTATGCACTCACACATGCAAAGGTTGCTATGGGAAAATTCATGCCACTGGGTGGGCTTCTTGCTCAACCATATCAAAGTTATACCTCCTGATAACTTTAATAAGGTGCCACAAAGGAAAATGATTTTTGAATGTCATGTAAAAATTTTGTTAAAGGGGATTTTGCTTTGTTTATGTAAGGTCTTCTTCATAGGGAGCATTGTGCTTAATGTCTCCAAGAGAGGAAAAATCAGGGTTGTCAGATCATTATCCATGGGATGCCTTGTTCACATTAGACCAATTCAATTGATCATACACTCTTGGAAGGAATCAAACCCAATGACACCACCAAGGAGAGGACACATCACAATAAAAAGTAAATCACGCCACAAAATTTGCAAATAGATGTTTATGTATGCCCCCACTTTAAAGTGGTTTCTATACACTTGTCTATGGGAAATTTCTTTAAATTAGAAGAAGGAGAACATGAGAGCTTACTCAAAAATCCCTATGGCAAGTGATATGTTTCCAATAAGCTACATCATGAAGAAAGGGTAATATGTCACATGTGAGTCAATCTTAAGACATGCCATCCACATCCCAAGATTTCTCTTATATGTTCATGAAAGGTTAACAATTAGTCAAAAGAGACAATGACAAGTGATATATGAGGACAATTCTATCAAACCCCTTTCCCCCACTTAGTGTAGGACAAAGGTGAGCATGGAATGGATGAAATGAAGTATTAGGTAGAGGAAGGAGGTACTCTAATACAAGGAAGAGCACCACAATTCTTGAGAGTTTGAATGTTATTGTCGTGTAAAGTCTTTGATGAAAATGGAGAGAAGTGTGATATGCCAAATTTGTTCATGTGTTTATTGCATCAATGTGCAGGAGGAAGGTTACAAAATTTTTCCAAGTGAGATGAACGGGTTATGTGTTTGTGAGAAGGATTGGTTACTGTACAATAACACAAATCCTTTTTATCATTATGTGTCATTGTTGCATGAGGGATGGGAGTTATATTGCCCCCATCACCACCATGAGGTGATTTGGTAGAACTAAGTTGAGTGAATGGAACAACAGGTTGTGTGGATTGGGATTGAGATATTGCACACCCTCCCTTAAAGGTAGGTGTGAAACTCCAATCACTACTAGAACTCGTGTCTAAAAATGAATCATTTGTATATGACTATTTCGAACATGAGTGTGAGATTTTAGAAATGTTATCGAAAGGAGGTGTATAATCTAACGACCCCCTATTATCAAGAAATAGTTTTATTGTGGGTGAGGAATTAGCATAAACGTGTATAGGTTCAAGGTTTGGTCTAGGAATGAAAGGATTAGGGGAGTTGGAAGTGTTGTGATCATTCGGTGTATAACTTCGCTCATCAGCATCAATTGTGTATATCTTGTGGTTGTATTCAAACTTCATGACACAGTGAAGGGTAGATAGTACTCCTTTCATAGTATGAATCTATGGTTTCCCTAGGATAATATTGTATGGAAGGGGTTCTTGCATGATATGAATAGAGGTAGGAAACACTATAGGTTTGACCTCAATAGGTAATGTGATCATCCCAAGTGGTTGCCTATGAACATTTTCAAAGCAATGAATATTAACATCATTAAGTTGAATGACCTTTTTCTCCATGCCAAGTTTGTGTAGGAGATCCATGCTACAAACATTAATCTTTGATCCATTGTCAATGAGAGTGTGCCTAACTAGAGTTTCCTTAATGAACACCTTTATCATCAAGGGATCATTTTTGTTTTGAATCTCAAGTGAGGGTAATTCAAGTTTAGGGAATATGATTTTCGATGGAGTGTCTTGCATGGGAAGAGAGGAGGATGTGTAATGATTCGGTTTGATGTAAGATTGTATCTCCTCCTTTTGTATTTCCAACATTTCGTGAAAGAGAATTTTGATCGTTGGTGAAAGTTGAATGAGCTCCCATATAGAGATATTAGTAGGAGTCTTTTTAAGATCTTCCACACTAGGAAATTTTTGAGGAAAAGATAATGATGTAGGAGTGTTGTGAGGTCCCCTAGATGTTTGAGTAACTAAGTTACAACTTAGTGACTACAAAACATTGTTATGAGTAGATTGCATCATGGATTTCAAGACATCTCAAATTTTTTTGTATTTTTCACTAATGTAAGGTGACTTAGGAATCTCACTAATTAATGGAGATCCCACTTGTGTCATCATAACCTCAAAATTTTTGTCTTGATTGGCATGATATGTTGGCAATGGGGATTCTAATGTCATTGGATGATTGTCACCTAGGGAAGGTTTAGTAGGTGAAGGAAATATGTCAATGTTCATATGATTTTGCACCATGAGATTCTCCCTAGGAGGAGAGTTTTTAGGAGAACAACAAGAAAAAAGTTTGTGACATTCATAGGTTGGTTCTTCTAAAAGGAAGTCATCACAAGTAGGGGAATGACCAATGGTTAGATATTGTTTTTCAAGAGGGGTTTCCTTAGGTGAAGGGGGACAACTAAGATAGTCATGACCTTCATCGATTGTGTTATCTACCATCAAAGTATCTAACTCACAACTAGGAGAGATACTAGAGGAAGAACATTTTTTTTTTGTCATGATCATCTATGTTTGTGTTATGTTGGTTGGGAATGTGTTGTCCACTAAGAGAGGTAAAAGGAGAGAAACAACTAGGATTCTCAAAACTCTCACCAATTGATTCTTCTACTAAAATATCTTCATCACCAAGAGGAGAGATATTATGAGAAGAACAAGTATGATCGTTAGGAATGGCCCAAGTTGTAGTCTCTTTCATTAAAACACTCTCATAGGGAGGGGATAATAAATGATTCTTAGCATGTCTACATTTTCAAGGTACTAGCATTGTTTGAATAAGAATGAAAAGCACATGTAACCATTTCATGCAATGTTTCAACAATATGAACAATGTATATGCAAAGATACAAAACGTTCTTATCCAATGTAGGCAAGATTTGGAAATTTTAAACAATGTACATGCAAGAATGAAAAGCACTTTTAACAAACTTATGCAATTTTTTAGGAATAGAAACATTATATATGAAAAATTGAAAAGTACCTTTCTCAATGTTATGCAAAAGTTCATAAATGGAAGCATTTTTAGATCTAATCGTGTTTGCAAATGAAATGATTTGAAAAATGACGAATCTAAAATGATGTTTTTGAGAAAAATGCATAAAAAAAAAATATTCCAATTTTTTTTTGGACTTATACTATATGATACTAGGCGGCTCAGGAAGCACAGAAATGAGGTTTCTAATGTTGTAACAGTCAATTAAAAATCTAGAAAGGCACTGATTCGCCAGCATGGCGAATGAGTCCCAGTACTAGTTTTTTGCAAAATTTTCAGATATTTTGAATGGTTTTAGATTTGTTTAATGTGGAAAGATGTAGACCTAAGATGGAGATGCAAAATTTTAGAAATATTTTAAGGAATTTGTATGCAAAAATGCAAGCTAAATGCACTTTTTCTAATACAAAAATTTAAAATCCTAGATGAAAATTAACCAATGAAAACCTAATGCAAATTCAATGCAATCTAGGATTAAGATGAAAATGAACTCCAAATAAGAAAATAAAATGTTCTAAAATAAGGTTCACCAAAATGAAACATAGATTTTTGGCACAAACACAATGCAAACCTTAATCTAAAAATTAGAATGAAAATGGAAGATGGAATCAATAAGAAACCAAGTCCTTAGGCATGATTTGGTGGCTAGTTGCACCTCTTCACCCTAGATTTCTTCATGGTTCACCATAGGAATCCATCATCAACCCCTTGCAATCTTAGATCTTGAAAAGAAAAGTGAGCTTCAAGACCTACAAAAACCCTAGTTTGTTATCTTAAAACTTCAACTTTTCCTAATGAAACTTGTTGTAGAAGACTTTACCCTAAATATTCCTCTTGAGAGATGATAAAAAATTATAGATGGATGTGTAAAATGACTTGAAATGTGTATTTATAAGCAACATCACCTTATTTTCCCATTAATTAGACCTAAGAGGCCGAGATTCACCAGAAATAAAAGTTAAATTGATTAAATTCCCACTTAATTTTGAATTTTCCCTCAAAGGGGACTCATTCACCATCCTTGGTGAATGGGTCTGACCAGAGTGGACTCATTCACCCAAGGTGGCAAATGGGTCCCACTACTACTATTTGAAGGTAGGTTGTTAAGGTATGATGTCATTAAATGTTGTTTGTTCGATTTCTTAGGTGAAGCGTGCCTCTAGATCAAAATTAATAGGTCTAAGGGGCCTATAAATGTTGTTTTGCAGGAGAAATGATGTGAGGGGACTCAAAAGTGGGTCCAATTATGTGTGATTGTCTCTTTTCTCAAGAGGGTCCAATTTTCTACAACACATTTAGCCCCCACTTTAGCACCCATATGACTCTATGTGCATATGTAAGCTAAAGGAATCTAAATGATGCAACTTACTACATAAAAGGATACATATTCAAAATTACAGGAGAATGAAGACCCCAGTATAGTTATTTGTACAACCACAACATTAGGAATCACATCTTGAAACACACATTCATTAATTGCTGAATTTTTTTTTATCTAGCTCTTAGGAATCCAATTCGAAGGTAGATGTATTCCCCCCCTTGATTCAAATTACACCAACCTTCAGGATAAACTCACCATGATGAAACATATATTTTTGCGACCCTATGGACTACTCTTGTACTTCTAGGGTTTTTCACCTAAAAGGAGAGAGATAGGGCCAAAAATGCTAATGTATCACTCAAATTAGGATGTATGAAATGTTATCTAGGATAGATGAAGTAAACTAAATGCAATTGACTAATTTAAGTGATTGAAATTGAATGCAAAACTAAGATTCATGCTTTGTTTTAAAACATAGTGTTGTTTGCAAAAAGGTTTAAATAATGAACAAAAATGCAACTTTTAACCAAACAAAAAGTTATTTATGAAAATATGTACACCTAGAAAGTTATAGAGGACTGGAGAACAATCTAAAAATCTAATGAAATATGAACTTTGGGATGATTGGGAATTGTTCACTACCTTGGGCGAATCAGTCCCAGATCAAGACTTTTTTGCACAGACCCTATTTTCTGACAGTCGAGGATCTGAAACTGCATTTGAATCAAATATAAATCTTAGGGTGGAATCATTTGGCATGCATGGCGAATCAGTCCTCTTTCTAATTTCTGCAATCTCAAAACTCAAATTTGTACCTTGAAATTTGCACAACAATTTCTGATGGAAACCCAATTTCAAATCTCAAAAAATTCCTACAAAACAACGTAAAAGAGTTGGTCTAATTGGGGATTTTCCTTAGTCAAACACCTAGATAGGTAATTAAACCTTGAATAGAGAAAAATATGCATAAACCCTAGCCTTAGATGTGTTAAAGACTAGGAAAAGATGAAATGTATGAAGGGCCCTATTCTATTGCTCTAGAACAAGACATGTAAGAGTGATTGAAATGATGCAAGATATCAACCCTAGAAACCTTACAACACATGAACCATAAGAATAAAATGGCATGAATTTAAAAAAAAACACAATGCAAACCTTAATCTGAAGATAGAGTGAAAATGGAAGATGGAATCAATAAGAAACCAAGTCCTTAGGCATGATTTGGTGGCTAGTTGCACATCTTCACCCTAGATTTCTTCATGATTCACCATATACATCCATCATCAACCCTTGCAATTTTGGATCTTGACAAGAAAAGTGAGCTTCAAGACCTGCAAAAAACCTAGTTTGTCATCCTAAATTTCAACTTTTGCTAATGAAACTTGTTGTCAAAGACTTTACCCTAAAAATTTCTCTTGAGAGATTATAAAAAGATGATAAAAAATGATAGATGGATGTGTAAAATGACTTGAAATTTGTATTTATAAGAAACAACACCTTATTTTCCTATTAATTATACCTAAGAGGCTGACATTCACTGCAAATAAAAGTTAAATTGATTAAATTATGGCTTAATTTTGAATTTTCCCTCCAAGGGGACTCATTCGACACCCTTGGTGAATGGGTCCCAGCAAAGGGGACTCATTCATCCAAGGTGGTGAATGGGTCACACTACTACTGTTTGAAGGTGGGTTGTCAAGGTATGGTGTGATTAAATGTTGTTTGTTAGGTTTTATGTGATTTCTTAGGTGAAATGGGCCTCTAGATACAAATTAATAGGTCTAAGGGGCCTATAAATTTTGTTTTGAAGGAGAAATGATGTGAGGGGACTCAAAAGTGGGTCCAATTAAGCGTGAAATTGTCTCTTTTCTCAATAGGGTCCAATTTTCTACAATACAATCACAAACTAATTTAGGCACCATGAGCTAGTGAAGTTTGATATTGACTAGGTCGACTGCCTAGGCAAGGTAGCAAAATAAGAAATAGACAAGGACTAGTGAAGTATGATATTCACTAGATGTGTTCCCATTGTTGGTATATTTCATTATAACTATTGAATAACTGCTGGTATTTTGTTACTCAAACACATTCATGCCATCACTTCCTATATCTTTCTATATATGCATATGTACTTCTCAATTAATATACAAGAAAGTTTTATGCATTCGTCTACATTTGGTATTAGAGTGATTTCAATCCCTGTGCCGATGCATCAAATATTTCAAGAAGAGAAGGAATTTGTAAAGTGACAAATATGACAAAATCTTATAAATGACAATGATCTCCATGAAGATTTTTTTCTCAACGTTTGATTGGAGATGAAGATATTTTCCCTTGGCTTCAATGTAAGGTTATCAGACCATATGGAAATCTCTAGGGATATATAGGATGTGTGAAGCAAAATTCCATTTCATTACTAAGGATGGATTCATTTTTCTGAGGAGACAAAGTGAGATCCATGGGAAATGTAGCATTGAGAATAAAATTTGGGAAGCCCTTTTTAGCATAGATTCAAACTTACCAAAATTTATAGTATATTGTGTACCATATTTGGAATTTATATTTATACTTGAAATTGTCTCTCACATTGTTAAGTGTTGAAAAATATTACCAATTCCTCACATCTAATAGAAACTTCATGGCTTAGTTTTATTGTGAAAACAGTGCATAGAATATGCATGGTTGCCATCATCTGTTCTTTGAAAATCTAGCCTAAACTTGTTTTGTTCCAATGAGTGAGTAGTAGCTTAGTGGTTAATGGTTACTTCAATAATGTTGATGATTTTTCATTTGTGCACACTATACTTCGTTGAAGATGATAAGGAAGGTAAGGGTGCTTTTGAAAGAAAAACTAGCTACAGGTGGACATCTTTGTTTGGAAGATCTTCATGCTTTTGTAAGTGCCTCATAAATTATCTGTAGTATAGGGAGGCATGTTTCTAAAGGTATGTGCAAGCTTATTTTACACAAAAGTAATTGTGAGAAAACTCTAGCTTGGACCAATATTAACTATTAGAATGGAAAGGATATACTCCACAATCAATAGGTGTTCGGTAGATGATTTTTAAGGGGGCATTATCTATTGAAACTGGGCTTGTTTTTGTTATTGGTTCATTCAATATAAATGGTCAATCTATCAATCATTGAAGAGGTTAATTAAGTAATTTATTTTATTTCTTTTGGTGCTTGGGAAAGTTCATCTTAAAACATTAAAACAATAAAAAAATTATTGAGTTTATCAATGTTATCAATAGATATTTGAATAGTTATGCTTGGACATTTGAGGCTACCTTTACTATTACTGATGAGGTTTCCAAAGACTCATCTAAGGAATCAAATGGATAACATGTAAGAGGGGCACATTAGAGGTTGGTGGCACTAAAGGGTGGAGGAATTTCCATCATCTCAACTTAGCTTCTCGCTTTGAGATGATGCTTTTCATGAGAAGCATTTTTTGTTTTAGTTTTGATTTTCCTTGTTGTTGCTGATAGATTTGAAGAATACATATATTGTGAAGGTTGATTTTTGGAGAAATGTAATGGGTTTGGTGTAGAGCTCAATACGGATGGTTGTCTAGTGAGCACTTAGGGTTGTGATCCAAATTATACCCTTATGAGGGTCATCAAACAACTTGATGGATCCATTTGTTTGGAGAGATCAATATGGATTGTTTGAATAATTCAAAGAATCTGTGATTCAAGAGTTCATGGGAGGAAGAACTTGGGTGTTCGTTGAGGGAATACACCTTTATGAGGGTTAAGAGACAGCTTGATGGAGCTACATTCGATTTAGGATTTGTTTCTTCAAGGGAGATCTTTAGAAAGATGTATATATATATATATTGAAACCAGCAAGTTTTATTATGTAAACCTTAAGAGGGGGTCCCTTAAAAGGTGAATAAGAGCTTTTGGTGGTTACATTTGTAGGAATAATGTAATAAGGAATGTTGGCATATTACATTATAACTATTGAATAACTATTGGTATTTGGTTACTTAACCACATCCATGCCACCACTTCCTATATCTTTCTATATATGCAAATTATGTATTGCTTGATTAACATAAAATAAAGTTTTATGCATTCACCTACACCCACATCAACCATACCAAGAATTTTAGTCCTTGATAATTCTAATAAGGTGCAACAAAAATTATTAAAATTCTATGCCAACCATACCAAGAACTACACTTTTGAAATCTTCCATTTTCTCTATTTTGAAAGCAAAGAGTTGACACATTTTTTTCTTGGCCCTCTTTAGTTGCATGACAAATATTTTCCTTAGCTTGATCTCTCTACGAGCACCTTGTAGGAAAAATTTGTTCCCAAGGTCATCCAGACACTCGTATTTTTGTAAAACAATCTACCTTGGCCCTATTATTCCATAATGAGTTTATTCCAAGGATAACATCATAGAAACCTAAGGGTGCTACAAATAGGTCCACTTCAAATGAAAAAATCAAAAGTTCAACCTTGGCTTCAAAAAACACTAATCTATCTAAGATCTTGTTTAGTTAGCATACTCTATTGACCAGGTTTCTATCATATAACTATTTTCTCTAGAAAACTTATTTAATATTTTTGGTGAAATGAAACTTTTACTTGCATGAGTGTTTATTAAAAGTGGAATTGGTACACCAATAAAATTACTTGTAGTTGCAACAAGAGTAATTTGGTACACTTCCTATTGGTTATCCAATGTTGCATGTATCTTTTACTAAAAATATTCTTGTTGTGTTGGTAAGGGATTACAATGAGATTGCACTCCTTGTGTGTTATTACAGAATTGGTTTGCATAATGGTCACCTCCACATGTGAAACATCCTCCTGAAAGTACTCACCTTTCAAAAGGCTTCATGAGTTGTCACCATTCTTCTTAGAGTTTTTATTATTCTTCTTATTTTCCTTGGATTCATTTCAGTTATTTCTGAATCCCTTATCATCTTTCTTTTTAAAATATTTCTTATCATTCTTCTTCTTCTTGAATGACTAGGATGATTGCGACCAATTGAAATTTTTATGGATCTTCTCTAGATAAGTAGATATTGATTTCAACTTTTTTTCTTGTTTTATGACCTTCTCAAACACTTGAAATTGATGAGCTTTTGATTAAAGAATAGTTGAAGGAAAACAAAATCCTAAATATGATCATGAATTGATCCCATGTTAAGCTCAATGAACCCAACCCTAATTCCTTCTTTATATTCATCCACTAGGTGGGTGTTTCCCCTGAAAACTTATATGCTCCACATACTACCTTAGTCACTTAATAGTTTCTTATTTCAAAGTATTTTTCTATTTTAGCGAGCCAAGATTTGGCTACATCTCTACTTACTGTTCCATCAAACTGTTGGAAAAGTATGCCTCAATAATCACAGGCTGAAACCTCCATTAGAGCAAAGTTGGTATGACATCTATCATGTCTTGCTGACTAGCACCTTTGATGCATTATTTTTTGAATAGGTCGCTATGACCTTGCAGAAGTCTCGCCGAACACTTAAATTCTTTGGAGCCTTCACTATGACATAGTGTATTCACTATGACCTCTTTTCGTGTGGAGTTCTTTGGCCGATAGGCCATTGAATCGTAAATCGGGGAGACTCGTGATGACCATGGGTTTCAGGATAACCTATGTCGGTTCCGTGAGAAGTCTCAGTGAATAGCCAATGTCTCACCAACAATGTAACACTTGGGTTCATCGAAGTAACATGTTTTTTTTGTTATGATGTCTCAGAGAAGTGAAAATATCTCACCGATAGGAATACATATGATATCTTCACCATAACATAAAGATCTTAGTGTGATGTCTTAGCGAATATTGAAATTCATGCCGACGGGGACACAGTCGGGAGTCATCGATGTAACACTAAGGTTTCTTTATGAAGTCTGGGTGAAGTGTTAATGTCTTGCCGATGTTAAATTTTTCTCTTAGTGTGACTCATGGCAACAGGTGGTGGTCCCGGTATAACTTAAAGACCTTAGAGTAAAGTCTTCAGTATAGGTCTTGGAAAAATGTTGGTCATCGGTGTAACACGGTGGTTTCGGTAAGAAGTCCCAGCGACGTTGGTGAGTCTTGTCGATGATGAAGAGTCTTCAGAATAGCTTAGAAATCTCAAAGAAACCTCTTGGTGAAGGTGTTAAGTCTTGCTGACTATTCTTTGGAGCTCGATATGACAAATGACTTCAGTATAACCTTTGGTGACTTGCTATGATCTCCTGGCGAAAGTGATAGGTCTGGGTGACTGCTTGGTGATTCGGCGTAACACTGAAAGCTCGATAGAACATCTTGGTGATAATGATATCTCTTGGTGACATCGATATGGAGCTTTGGGCATCGAGGAGACACTTCTTGTGTCTCACCGACATGCCAATATAGAGTGAAACTATTGACCAAGTGAGACCATCTGATGTGGCTCGTTGTCGACCAATGGGAGAAGCTGAATTTGAACAGTTACAAGATTGTTCGTTGTGACGGTTCTATGAGGAAGCTCGACAGACAAAGATCAACATGGATATACTTGGTGATTGCATATTGTAATCTGTTGGTTTGAAGGTTGGTTGCATCGACCGATTGTTGTGTAGTTGTATGATTAGTAAATGAATTCTATTATGTGTAGACTGTAACTTGAAGGTTTCTATACAAGATTGTTCATGGTGAATGCTGCTGTAAACAGACATCAGAAAGATAAGTCTGAAACTTGTATGTAATTATTTGTTACTGTAATACAAAGTGACTTCTCTTGCTGTGGTGGGTTTTTCTCCCGTAAGGGTTTTCCCATGTATATCTGGTGTTCTTGTGTGATTGTCAAATACTATGTTTCTGTTATCTGCTTCATATTGCATCTTAGTTGGATTGTAATTGTAAATTTTAAAGTGTATCTGCATTCTTTCCTGAGGTATTGATGTTAGGAGAATTGTTTTCCGCATCTAATTTTGCTTACAAGTGGTATCAGAGCCTAGCCAGTTGTGTTATCCTTGTGGGTACGTTGGGTTTTTTGAGTCAATTTTGTTCAATGGGAGTCTTGTAGAGGTTGTTATTTCTGATTACAGGTTGAGATGGCTAGTACATCTGGTAAGATTGATATAGTTAAGTTCAATGGCAGTAACTTTCAGTTGTGGAAACTCAAGATGGAGGATCTTCTAGTTGATCGAGATCTTTGGATTGCTGTGTTTGAAACTAAACCTACAAGCATGAAGCGAGAAGATTGGGACCATGCAGATAGAAATTCTAAGGGGCTGATAAGGCTCTGTTTGGAAGACTCATTTCTTCTGAATGTGCATGAGGAGAAGACCGCATCTTCTTTGTGGAAGAGACTAGTGTCTATTTATCAGGGGAAGTCCTTGGTGAATAAACTGTTCCTGAGGAAGAAGCTATATAGTTTGAGAATGCAGGAATGAGGGTGTGTAGCTGATCATTTGAATGCATTTAACATGTTGCTTGCTCAATTGACATATGTTGGTGTAAAGACTGAAGAAGAGGATCATTGTATGCTACTACTGTGTTCTTTGCTAGACTCATGGGATCATCTGGTGATGACTATTAGGAGTACAACATTGAATTTCAAGATGGAAGATGTTGTTGCATCTTTGCTATCAGAAGAGATGAGAAGGAAATCTTCTAAAATGGTGAAGGAAGCTCTTGCTATCAGAGGAAGACCAAAAGAGAAAGGCAAGAAGGACAAGAAATCAAAATCAAAATCAGAGGGGAGATCAAATTCTCCTGGCAAGAATTCCAAGGTGAAGTACTGGAACTGTGGGCAACCTGGTCATGTCCAAAAGGATTGTAAAGAGGAGAATAAGAAGAAGAAGTAATCTTCCAACAATGAATCTTCTCCCAGTGATGGTGATGCCTTCATTGCAACCTTGGCTACATAGGCATCAGATGATGTCTGGCTGATTGATTTTGGTGCATCCTTTCACATGACATCTCATAGAGATTGGTTCATGAAGTATGAAGAATACGATGGTGGAAAGGTGTACTTGGCAAGTGATTCAATTTTATAGATAGTTGGTCGTGGAAGAGTCAGAATCCAATTCCCTAATGGCAGAGTAAAGGGAATTAATGATGTTATGCACATACCAAGTCTGGCTCAAAATTTGTTGTTTGTTAGTAAGCTAAATGATATCGAAGTGCAAGTCACGTTCTCTAGAAATGGATGGAAGATGACTAGAGGTTCAATGGTGCTAGCTAGAGGTGCTCGAATTGGTACCCTGTACAAGCTGGATGCACAGGTTGTTCAATGTAACAGTGTCTCTAGAAATTCACTAAAAGTTATTCATGGAGGTAAAGAGGGGAATATCCCTAATTATGTAAACTCTATGGAAGTAAAACTTCTAGCAGAGAAGACTATGCTCTGGCATCATAGACTAGGCCACATATGAGAAAAATGTTTAAAAACTTTGAAGAATAAAAACCTGGTTGAGGGGCTTGAAGATTGTAATCTTGAATTTGAATTTTTTTAACACTGTATATATGGAAAACAACACCGTGTTTCATTTTATTCCAGTCCTCATAAATATTCTAGTTAGATAGATTATATTCATTTGGATGTATTTGGTCCAGTGGATGTTCCTTCTTTGTCTAAGTCAAGATACTATTTGTTGTTTATTGATGATTACTCAAGAAGAGCATTTGTATATTTTTTGAAAACTAAATTAGAAGTATTCAGTCAGTTTAAAGAATTTAAAAATCTTGTTGAAAATCAGACTGGTAGAGAAATAAAATAAGATAGAGTAAAGACCATGGAATCAAAAGACACAAGACTACACCTTATACTCCATAGCAAAATGGAGTTGTAGAAAGGTTCAATATGACAGTGATGGAGAGAGAACAAAGTATGCTCAGTAGTGTTGGCTTGGAGGAGAAATTTTGAGCTGAGGCTGTATCTACTACATGTTATCTAATTAATCATTCTCCAAATTCTACTCTTATTGAGAAAATACCTTTGGAAGCGTGGTCTGGTAAGAAGCCCTCTCTTAGACATATTTGAGTCTTTGGCAGTGAGGCATATGCATATGTGTCGGATGTGAAAAGATCTAAATTGGAGAACATGGCTATCAAATGTATTTTTATTGGCTATAGTGTTGTCATAAAGGGATACAAGATTTGGAATCCTGAAACAGAGAAGGTTGTATACAACAGAAGTGTAATATTTCATGAGCTGAAACCTTCAATTTTGGATCTGCAGTCAGAGACAAAGTCAGAAAACAATAAGGATGTAACATTAATTCCTCCTACACCAGAGAAAGATGAATTGAAAATTCAAAATGTACTTGAAACTGAGGAGAGCTCAAGCAATTCTGAAAGTTATGAAGAAGAATAACTTCAGCCTTAGCCAATGAGGAGGTCAACCCGAGAAAGGAAACAACCAGATAGGTATGGGTTCTCATTGATTGATTCTACTTGTGCCTATGCTTTAATTTCTAGCACTGATGAGCCTAGGACTGTAAAAGAGGCATTTAAAATGTCTGATTCAGATTCTTGATTGGAAGCCATGGAAGAAGAGATGGCATCTTTAGAAAAGAATGAAACCTGGAGTCTAGTGCCCTTGCCTAAAGGCAGAAAAGGTGTTGGCTACAAATGGGTATTTAAGAAAAATATTGGTCTGGATGGCAGTGTACAAAATTACAAGGCAAGACTAGTTGCAAAGGGATATTCCTAGGTCGAGGGAATTGATTATGGGGAGATTTTTTCTCCTGTAGCAAAGTTGACATCTATCAGATTTCTTTTGTCACTTGCAGCTGCATATGACTTAGAGGTACAACAGATGGATGTGAAAACAACATTTCTTCATGGTGATCTTGAAGAAGAAATCTATATGTCCCAGCCTAAGCACTTTGTTGAAAAAGGTAAAGAAAAACTAGTATGCAAATTAAAGAAGTCTCTGTATGGGTTAAAGTAGTCACCTAGAATGTGGTACCAGAAATTTGATACATTTGTATTGTCTTTGGGATTTGTGAGATCAAAATCTGATCACTGCATATATTATAAAGCTGAAAGTGATCGAGTACTTCTTATTGCTCTCTATGTTGATGATATGTTGTTCATAGGCAATAGTAAGCTAATGATTTCTGATCTTAAGTCTCAGTTGTATGCTAAGTTAGAAATGAAGGATCTTGGTGCAACAAGTTATATTCTGGGGATGGAGATAACCAGGGACAAGAAGAATAGAAAGCTTTGGCTCAGTCAGAGTAAGTATGTCAGGATTGTTCTTGAGAGATTTTGTATGAATGATTGCAAACAACTAGTGGTTCCATTCATGCAGGGAACGAAGCTATTTGTTGAGGACTATCCAAAATCTCCTACTGAGATGGAGGATATGACCAGTGTACCCTATGCTAGTGCGGTTGGTAGTCTCATGTATGCAATGGTCTGTACAAGGCCAGACATTGCCCAAGCAGTGGGAGTTCTTAGTCGGTTTATGGCTAATCCTAGAAGAAAACATTGGGATGCTGTAAAGAGAGTTTTCAAATATTTGAAGGGCACTTCAGATTTTTCTTTGTGTTATCATGGGAACTTGGTTGAATCATAGAGGAATCTTAGTATTCGAGGCTATGTGGATTATGATTGGGCAAGGGAAATTGACAGTAAGAGGTCCACCAGTCGATACATTTTCATGATGAATGGTGGTGCAGTGAGCTGGATGAGCAAGCGACAGGCTGTAGTCGCTTTGTCCACTATGGAGGCTAAATACATGGTAGCTACTCATGCTTGTAGAGAAGTTGTATGGTTGAAATGTTTGTGTTCTAACATTGGTTTTGATGTAGAAGAAATAAATTTTCTGTGACAGTCAGAGTGCAATTTGTCTAGAAAAGAATCCAACTTTCCATGCCAGGATGGAACATATAGACGTACAGTACCACTTTTTATGAGATATGGTGGAGGATGGAAAGGTTAGTTTGGAAAAGGTTGATACTTTGGAGAATTTTATAGATTCATTGATGAAGCTAGTGAGCACAGACAATTTCAAGTGGTGTGCTAGTTCAATGGGCCTTAGTGCCCATGATTTTCAGTAAGTTATGTTGTGCTCTGGAGGTTCCTGTGTGATCTTCGTCAAGTGGGAGATTGTTGGAAAAGTATGCCTTAATAATCATAGGCTAAAACCTCCATTAGACCAAAGTCAGTATGACATCTATCATGTCTCACCGACTAGCAACTTTGATACATTATGTTTTGAACAGGTCACTATGACCTTGCAGAAGTCTTGCTGAACACTTATTCTTTGGAGCCTTCGCTGTGACATAGTGTATTCGCTATGACCTCTTATCATGTGGAGTTCTTTGGCCGATGGGCCATTCAATCATAAATCGGGGAGACTCATGACAACCATGGGTTTCGGGATAACCTATGTCAGTTTAGTGAGAAGTCTCAGTGAATAGCCAATGTCTCATCGACAGTGTAACACTTGGGTTCATCGAAGTAACATGTTTGTTTCAATTATGATGTCTTGGCGAAGTGAAAATATCTCGCCGATAGGAATACATATGATGTCTTCGCCGTAACATAAAGATCCCAGTGTGAGGTCTTAGCGAACAGTGAAATTCATGCCAATGGGGACACACTCGGGAGTCATCAATGTAACACTAAGGTTTCATTATGAAGTCTCGGCGAAGTGTTAATGTCTTGTCGATGTTAAATTTTTCTCTCGATGTGACTCATGGTGACGAGTGGTGGTCCTGGTATAACTTAAAGACCTCAGAGTAAAGTCTTCGGTATAGGTCTTGGTGAAGTGTTGGTCATCGGTGTAACACGGTGGTTTTGGTAAGAAGTCCCAGCAACTTTGGTGAGTCTTGCTGATGATGAAGAGTCTTTGGAATAGCTTAGAGATCTCGGAGAAACCTCTCGATGAAGGTGTTAAGTCTTGCTGACTATTCTTTGGAGCTCGGTATGACAAATGACTTTGGTATAACCTTTGGTGACTGGCTATTATCTCCTAGCGAAAGTGATAGGTCTAGGCGACTACTTGGTGATTCGGCGTAACACTGAAAGCTCGATAGAACATCTTGGCGATAACGATATCTCTTGGTGACAACGATATGGAGCTTTAGGCATCGGCAAGACACTTCTTGTGTCTCACTAACATGGCGATACAGAGTGAAACTATTGACCGAGTGAGACCATCTAATGTGGCTCGTTGTCGACTAATGGGAGAAGCCAAATTTGAATAGTTGGAAGATTGTTCATTGCGAGGGTTCTATGAGGAAGCTCGACAGACAAAGATCAACATAAATATACTTGGTGATTTTAGATTGTAATCGGTTTGTTCGAAGTTTGGTTGCATCGATGGATTGTTGTGTAGTTGTACGATTAGTAAATGAATTCTATTATGTGTAGACTGTAACTTGAAGGTTCCTGTACAAGATTGTTCATGGTGAATGCTAGTGTAAACAAACATTAGAAAGATAAGTTTGAAACATGTAATTATTTGTTACTGTAATACAAAGTGACTTCTCTTGGTGTGGTGGGTTTTTCTCTCGTAAGGGTTTTCCCATGTATATCTGGTGTTCTTGTGTGATTTTCAAATAATTTTTTTTTGTTATCTGCTTCATAGTGCATCTAAGTTGGACTGTAATTGTAAATTTTAAAGTGTATCTGCATTCTTTTGTGAGGTATTGACGTTAGGAGAATTGTTTTCCACATCTAATTTTCCTTACACAAACTTAGGTGGCATCACCTTATTCATATCCCTAGATAATTCAAGGGATGACTAGTTTCTTTTCTCATTATCAGGTCTTGAATTAGAGCTATTTTCTCTATGCTCACTGTAGGTGGGGCACTCATGATGAATTTCATATTCACCTTGATG
Source organism: Sequoia sempervirens (assembly GCA_007258455.2). Classification (NCBI taxonomy): domain Eukaryota; kingdom Viridiplantae; phylum Streptophyta; class Pinopsida; order Cupressales; family Cupressaceae; genus Sequoia; species Sequoia sempervirens. The sequence continues at coordinate 424,937,488 of VDFB02000003.1, forward strand.
AGATGCTTCCTTTTTAGGCCTACTCTATCATCTAACGTCTTGTGCTATGGTACCAATTCTCATTCTTGTTTCATTTAACACTACTAAAATTTGATCTAGTTTTGCATCGATGTTGTTAGAAGGTTTACCTACATCTTGGCTATCTCCAAGGTTTATTCTAGTTTGAACCATTTTTATTTTTTAGTTTACCTAAATTTTTTAATTTATGCATAGAATTAGTTCCTCTAATTTAGAATTTTTACTATAAACAATAACCAATATTCATTCATTTAACTTAATGAAATGGAGAAATATTTTTGGAAAATTTTCAAAATTTTAGTATATTATCAACTAATTTACTGTTAGGATATGGTGTTGTACACCATTGCATAAATTAATTTATCATAATATTATAATTAAATAATTATTTAGTTGTGATGCACCTTGGTGACTTGATGTTGTATTGTAACATTGTATTATTATTTAATCTGTGGGAGACATGTGATAATAGTTTAATATTGGAGAAATATTAAATAATTTAATGTCTTAGTACCCAATATTAAATAAGGGGTTAGTGTTTTTGTATTCACATGGTTTTTTGGTACATGGTTTCACCTTACCACTAGTTGTATTTTATGTGAGCTTGTGTCTATAAAAGAAAACACATGTGCAGTGGTCTAGGTTGGCTGAGTGGTTTGGCTATCATTATCGAGTCTTCTTCAGGAGTGCATTTGTGAAGCATGGCATGGGATGTGTGGATTCATGCTTGGAGACATGAGAATGAATTGGAGGTCTTGATGCTTTAGAGGTGTTCATTACAACTCTTGTATTTTCTTGTTGTTGATTAATATGATGAAGTATGGATGCTTTTGGAGGTTAGGTTTTTCCCTCTTGAAGGTTTCACCAGGGTATATCTTGTGTCATCTTTGATGGATATGTTCTCTATTCTCTTGCATGTGGATTCTGATTAGTTATTTACATGAATATCTATTATAGGTTATGAAAAAATTGTCATTAGATGGCTGCAAGTTTCCTTACATTTACATAGTATCCTTATTCAATACAAAAACTTTTTCTTTGGAACTATAGGTCACTATTAGGAGGGATCTCCATAGGTTCTTCCTCACCCTCAAAGTCAACAAAAACAAATTTGGAGGGTGGACGTACTTACAATTACTCATCTATAACCTCCCTACTTTAATCACAAGTGCACTAGTACCACAACCAAAGGGAATCTCCCTATGAGCTAATGGTTTCACTAGTTTGACCATAGCGATAGGTACACTAGCCTTCATAGCTTCTTTCTTCCATTATTTCCTTTCTAGCTTGATATGCTTGAGTGAATCAACTAAGGTTTCAAAGTCAACCATTTAAGAACCTCCTATGTAGCTAATTTTGTCAAAGAATTTAACCTTCAAGGATGGATTCTTCTTATCCCTTAAACAAAGAAGGTTTTTGACTACTGACTTCCTTGCAGTTTTATTTATTATTACCATTCTAGCACAAGAACATTCAAAAATTATCTACTGATAATGTTTGAGGAAAAAAAAATTTCAATGAGCACATAGGTCCATGTGTTAACCTAGTATTTTTGATACCATATGTAACAATCTAACTTATACAACATAGTAATTTCTTTGGATTTTTAGCTTAGAAGTGAATCAATGTATTTCCATAAAAATAGGGATATAATTTTTTTCTTTTCTATCATCATTTATTGTACATTTCAAATCTGAAATAATATATATATTTCAACTTGTAAAAGAAATAAATCTTTCCAATTATAATTTATAATTTAGTTTCAAGTTCAAGTATTCCATATTTGTATAATTCTTCTATTTCAAAAGCCTTTACGATGTCATCTTCAAGAGGGAGAGAATCACCCAAGCGCTTAACCTTCAACCACAAGCCAATGGTCTTCCACACACTTTCCAACTAGAAGTGGACCTACCCTTCAACAAAGAGTATAGAATGAGGAACCCCTATTATCTCATCTGAGTCTCTAGTGTTGTTTCCTACATAACCAATAAGGTCATATAACTATAGACTTCTCTAACTAAGTATGACTCTATTGATTGGTTATGCAATACTAGATCATAGTGAACCGACTATTGCAAGGAAATAATTTTGAACTACTTTCGCTAAATTTTGAAAATATTTCAATGACTTCCTTAAAAATTGGAGTCATATGTACACCCACCTCTAACTCAGCTTGAAAGCTTTCATAAACTAAGGTTAACTCAAACTGATTATTTGACCAACTGGTTTTACTTTTCAAAGGATTCTTATTCATAATGTGATGACTCACTAAGTCAGTATACGACTAGGTTGGTTAAGTATTTTTTACTATGAGCACCCGTGTTATGTTCTTGTAACATCCTAGGTCTTGGTTATTTTAAATTATTCAATTCCTTTTAATGAACCAAGAGAATGAATTACTCTCCTCTTTATTGTATATTTAGTTATACTGATGACACATTGCCACTATAAGCCTCATTTTTAAAAGATAACAAGTCAAATAAGTCTATATTATATAATTTTAAGCATACATAAAAGAAAACTTCTAATAATATTCCATACTTTTCAATGATTTTCTATAGGGTTGTATTTTTAAGAACTCATTAAATATATTTATGATAATAAATCAATATAACTTCCAAAAAAATTCTCAAAGGAAAACTAAGTTCATGTGTTTGAAACTCCATAATTTTAGTTTACAAAGCTAGATATACACAAATAATATAACTAATATGTATTTATGTATATAAATTGAAACATCAAAAATAAGGGGAGGATTTTATTGAATATGTGGATTAATGAACAAAGTTTGATCCTATCTTCCTCTATTTCATTAAGAAATGATATCCCCACAAAGAATTGATTAACAACCGGGTATGTGCAGGATCATGATGGGCCAAAAAGTGGCGATATGATGGGTATTTGTAGGGTATGTGGCTGACGACTTTCTTTTTACCCAAAATTGATGAAATGAAAAGGTTTTTTAAAGGAGATTCTCAGCTTTCCACCAATATAAATTATTCTTTACTTTGAATTTAATAAATAATTATTATTCATTTTCTATTTAAATTACGACTAAAGTCCTAATTGATAGGTTGATTGAAAAGAATCTATAGATTTCAAATGGTATCACATTTTTTTAACCCAAAATATGCATCACATTCAATGCTTCACATACTATAGGATTAAAAAAATAAAAATTGAATTTCATGAAGTTTTGACCATGTTAAGGTGGTTAGACATACAAGTTTTTATATTTTTTAAAAGTTGTAATAAAAATTCATAATTAATTATTTACTTGGAAAAAATTACAAAAAATATGCATCACATCAGACATTAGTTCTCTACTTATGTCTAAAATCTTATAAAAAATATTATCATTTTAGTTAGGGGTGGGAAGACACCTACTTCTTATTTTCCACGAAATTTAAGTACTCTTGCATTGAAATTTCAAATTTTCACCAAATAGATTTAAAAAAAAAAAAAAACCTAGTATTTTAGAAACTACATTCAATTTTCTATAGATTCTATTGTTACATATTTTTCAAATAATATAGATAACTTATTCAAATTTTTACGTCAAGTTGCCTAACTTTGATTTTTCTAAACTTTTTGCCTCTTAAGGGCCTATTTTATCCATGATGATCCTGCATATACCCAACCCTTAGGTGAATCAAGTCAATGTGAGAAGCTTTAGATTTCCTTGTGCTCTCAGGACAAGGGTCAAGGTCAAACAACACTTTGGGGAGAAAAACTAGAAAAATAGAAAATCAACTCCAAAATGCAATATGACACTTGAAACAACAATATTAAACTCAATAAATTAGTAGAAATATAAAACCAAATGTGAATATAATAAGGGTAGAAATGCATTTACCAATCTCCAAGAGAAAGTTCTAAAGGTTGACTAGGACTCATTCGCCCATGGGTGAATCGGTCTTTTCTCAAGGTTTTTCTCCAAATTTCAAGATCCTTTGGCACAGATCTGAAGCTTTTGATTTGTCTAGGTTTCAATGCCGAAAAGTCAAAAATCAAATCTATACGTTATATTTTGTGATTTTACAAAAACTTTGATAAATTTTTAAATGTTACACTTCAAAAGGTCATCAATCCTTCTTCAACCTAAATCTGAAATTACACATACAAGAGAGAAAAATGTTTGTTTTGAGTGAATGGGGATTTTCCTTGTTCAAATCCCATTTTGTTAATAAAACCTTGAATTGAAATAATGTAGGAAAGAGGGAATGAAGAATTAACAATGCTATGTTACCACTCAAAAAACCATTGTATGAAACCTTGATAATGGAGATCTTAGGAGTTCTACAACTTGCATGAAATGGTTGAATTGGATGTGGATCTTGACACTTGAATAATGCTTTGAATGCTTGAATTTGATCTTGAAACCTACATCACAATGTTAGCTCGAAAAACATGCATGATGTAAGAAGAATTTGACATGATGGATAGATCTTGATTGCTGCAATAAATCTCTATTATATCTAATCTTGAATGTTCTTGATCATCAACTTTATCTCTTGTGAAGTCACATAAAAATTATAGGTGAAACTTAGTGAAATAACCTTTTATTTATAGGTATGTATCCTTAATCTCCAAAAATTCAAATATCAAAAATCCATAATGAATTATGGATTTGAAAACATTAAAATACCACCAAAAACATAATTTAAATTTATGTCCAAAGGTCTAGGGAGGACCCATTCACCCATGGCCGAATGGGTCCTAGGTCCCTATTCCCATAACACATTGTTCAAGGTAAAGTGTTACGTTTAGGCATTAATTATTGTTGGGTTTCCCCTTTGGAAAATATAATTTATTAGGCTTGTAAATAAATAAAAGGGCCTATTAAGGCATAATTAAGCTCAATTTAATTAATAGGGCCCAAATAAGTGTGAAAATGTAAAGGAATACATTTATCAACACTAAAATAAGGCATTATTAAGTCCATTTTAAAAAGGAGGGCCCAAACAAGTGAGAAAATGTAAATGGATACATTTTTCTACACTACATTTAGCCCCCACTTTAGTGAGAAGATGACCCTACATCTAACTCACACTAAAGTAATAATCAAGAGATGTCTAATTGTGCAATCATTTGAAGGATAAGATGACAAAGATCAAGGAGGATGATTAAGCCTACAAGATCTAAGATCTCATGTAAAAACCAATAATGGCACAAGGAGACACATGCCGATGCTTAACATATATATACAACAATGATAAGATAATTATACAATGTCAAAAACTAAAAGAAAGAAAAAGAAAACAAAAAGGTAGTGGATCAATCCTTGATTGTACAACGTGATGTGGATCACATCTCAACTATTTTTTCCAAAATCTATACTAGCGGAACTCATTGTCTACTAGGCAAACAAACAATGCATGCTCACATGGTCTAGTCAAATCTGTTATCCACTAGGTGAGCCCCCAAGGGTGGAAAATGACAATATTATTAGGCTCCCATACCATACCAAAGTTATACCTCTAATAAATTTAATAAGGAACCACAAAATATGAAATTTGAGCTTCATAGGGCTTAGAAAGCTACATTATGCTAAACACTTATGAATAAAAAATCATTGATTCCTCTCTTAGTATCCCTCCTATAAGTGGCATTAGTCTAGTGAAATAAAATACAACCTTAAGTAATCATAACAATCATATTCGTTCTTCTCCTAATATCTCTCCTAGTTGTAAAGAAGATATTTTGGTGTTAGAAGAATAAATCAATGAGAGTTTTAAGAACCCTAGCTATTTCTCTCCTCTTACCTCTCCTATTAGGCAAGACATTAATAAACAAGAGCACACAACCATAGGTAATCATGATGATCACATAACACAACACAAATATATCATTGAAAACTACCTACATAACACTTAAATTAGTCTACATTCATCTCCCAACATCTTCCCATCTTGTGATGAGGATATGTTGGTGTTAGATAATCAAATCTTGAAGATCTATGACAACCCCCTTTATGTTTCTTCCACTACCTATCCTATTTTGGAAGACATTATAGGACATAGGGATTTAATTGTAGATAACCATGATAATCACATTGGTTCATCTCCTAATATACTTTCTAGTCATGAAGAAGATAGTTTAGTGTTAGAAGATACACTTGAAAGTCATGAAAATCTCGTTTCTCCCTTTCCTAATGCTCCTACCATTTAGAGAGACCTTTACAAAAAAAAAGATGCAATCATTTGTAAGCATGGAAATGATAGTTGTCCTTCTCTTGATACCTCCCCTATTTGTGATGAAATTACTTTACAAAATATAACTATGGCATGTGATGAACATCTTTATATTATGGAACAAGAGAACAATTCCTTAGAAAAAAAGGATGAAATCATGGAAAATCGTGACAATCATGTGTTCTTCTCCTAGTATCTCTATTATGGCTAAAGAAGATATTTCGATGTTATAAAATTCAATCAATGGAATTCATGAGAATAAATTATTTGTCTCTCTTCCCCTAGGAAAAGCGTTATTGAACAAGAGAATGCCATCATTGATAAGCAAGATAATTCAACCAATGATAATTCCCTTACTTGCGATGAAATCATTTTAGAAGAACCAACCTTTGAATGTAATGAAAATATATTTTGTAGTTCTCCTCAAAACTCTCCTCCTAGGGAGGATATCATGGTGAAAGAAAATTAAAATATTAACAATAGTGATGTTGTTTCCTTAGGTGATGGTGAAAAGATGAAACTAGATTCCCCTTCATTAGAAAGACCTCAAATTGAAACCATTGAAGTTATGAATGCACAAGTGTTCGTTAAATCCCCATTGATTATTAGATCTCATACATACCCTATGGGACATCCTAAGACTCCTCTAATTATTTACCCACCCTCACAATGACCACAAGTTCAAAACAAACTTGTCCTTATCCTTGAACCACCAAAAAACAAGCCTTCATATAACAATGGTAATTCTTCACAACAAATAGGTTAAATACTATTGCACATACCTACAATACAAGGAATAATAGGGAAAAAAAAATCATATCTCATTACCCTTTCCTAACCCTATCTTTCCTAGTGCTTCTCATTTACCCACAAATAGTGGAAAGGAATACAATCTTGTTGAACGAATTAAGAATACTCCCGCTAAGATATCCCTATGGGAACTTCTTCAAACATGATCACCTAGTTATCATGACATGATTCAAATGGCCTTAAAACAAGTTATGGTTCCTCCTAACAATAATTGAAATAATGTAGTAGCACTAGTCCAAGGAATGAATGAGATGAATTTAGACATTGTCTTTCACCAAAGAAAGTTACCTTCGTTAGAAATTCAAAAGAAGCATGAAGCCTTCAATATAATAGTCTAGGTTAATCTAATCATGATAAAAAAACCCCTTCTTGACAATGTTTCAGCCCTAAATGTGTGTAGTGTGAGCATTTTGGAAAAGATAAAAATGATTAGAAGTTATATTAAACCCAATTTTTTATCTATTCATGGATTTGATAATATAGGAAAACAACCGCTCAGAGTCATCAAACTGCCTATTCAAGTTGGAAAAGTAACATTACAAACTCTAGTCCACATTATGCCTAATGATCTTTCTTACAATATCCTCTTAGGAAGACCTTGGATTCATGAAATGAATGGAGTACCTTCTATCTTGCATCACATAATGAATTATGTTTATAATAACAAGGTTTAATACATGCTAAAATTTGATCCTGAATCTAAAAGTTTCTTGATTTCAGAGAGAGAAGGAAGGAATTTGGAATCAACTACAAAATTGGAAGTTACAAAGGAAGAACACAAGAATAAAATTAATGAAGTTACTAAGCTATTGGAAGATGATTCTAGGGGTTCCTTAGATTTCATACCAACATTCATGAGTGAATACAAGATCATAAACAAAGATTTTGAAAAGGGAAAAGAAAAAGAAGTAATGTGAAAACAAAATTCAAAAGCATCCACCTCAATTGCTTTAGAAGATCAAGAAAATTACACAAAAAACTTTGATGAAGCTGATCATGAGCAACCACCAAATCTAAAGGAAATGCAAAAAAATTACGGAAGAGGTTATGAACTTATGATATAACTTGGTTATAGTGGAAAACGATGTGGTGCAAGAGAACAAGGTATATGTGTCCCTATAGAGCCTAGCATGCAAGAAAAAACTCGTGGTCTTGGTTATTTCCCTTTGATAAAAATAAAAACACCAAACAAGCCTTCACTTAATAGTACCACTATTACAAAGGATTCTTCCAAGACAAGTTTAACGACACTAGTGCACCCTAAACTAATAGATACTACATGTGGAAATATCTCATTAGATATGCATGCAGTTGATACTTTATCTACTCAATGTATAATCAATAACAATAGTTGTCGCTCCTTGCCATGTAATAGATGGATCATAGGATACCCACTATTACATGTTTTATATTCATTGCAAATCATTTCCTTTTTGTAAGGAGCAACATATCATCATCCATTATCATCTCACCCTTTTTCCACACTCATTTGGAGCAAGGGGTTAGGCATCATTGTCCTTGTATGTCACTTTTCATTATCTCTTTTTCCTATTTGATCACCTTCCATGTATATATAAGAGTAAGATTGGGATGTGGATTCCATACCTTAAGTTAGCTCACATGTGACATACTTTTCTTTCTAGGTTTAGCATTGTATTTTTGGGGCAAACCCTTCCTTCCTATTTCATGATGTAGATTTATTTTAGAAACATATGACTCAAGGCATAGGGTTTTCCAAGGAAATCTCTCATGTTTTAGAAGGAAACAATGGCTACTTTAAAGAAATTTATCACAGTAATGGTGTAGCAATTGCATTAAAGTGGGGGCATGCAACGATGACATATTTTGGTATATTTCATGGCACAATTTTCATTTTTCTTGTGATATTTCCTTTTCTTGGTGGTTTCATTGGGTTTGATGTCCTCCAAGAGTGAGATATTTCTAAGCATATGATATCCCTTTGTGGAATGATTCAAAATGAGAGGCATCCCATAAGTGGTGATCTGATACTCTTGATTAGTCCTCTCTTGGAGGCATTAGGAACAATGTTCCCTAAAAAGAAGACCTTACATGAGAAAATAAAAATCCCTTTAACAAGAAACTTACAGACACGACATTCAAAATCATTTACAAAAAGCATTACATTGCGGTGCCTTATCGAAGGTGTCAGGAGGATAACTTTGGTATGGTATGGGAGGATAATTTGATTCTATTATTTGAAACCTCATTGGGATAACTCACCTAGTGGACAAATTGAGGTTCCATGATCCCAGAGTGAGCACACATGATTGGGATAACTCACCCAGTGGACAAACTAAGGTTCCACTAGCCGAGAGTGAGCAACAAATGTTATGAATAAACAACCCCTTTCCACATTATGTTGGAATGGTTGTGTTGATCCTTTTTTTTCTCTTGGTATCTGATAGGGTATGACTATGTACTTGGGTGATCCCACAATACTAGTTTACAATTTTTGGCCAAACTGGACACTAAACTAATTTTTCTAACTAAATCTTCATTTTTAGGCACCTATAGCGGCTAAACCATGAGAAATTTGAAGATGATGCAAACTAGTGTTTTGTGAAATTTTTTCTGTAGATTCTAAATATATATTTTTTCAAAAAATTGGAATTACATTGCACTTCTTTTTCCATATCCTTCGAAAACTATTTTTTATCAATAAACACCATTTTTAAGGAGTGATTCTCACCATATACAACATAACATTTTTTCGATGAAGGATAAAATTCTTTTTTTTTTTAATTTAGATTTTTAACTACAATATCTAACCAATTCATTTGGTTTCATAGTTTTTTATTGAATATTTTTTCCTTAATCAAGTTTCAAAGTCAAACCAATTACAATTCAGTCATAGGTAGGCCGTATACAACATAACTTTTTTTGTATATATCAAAATTCAAAAAAAAAATTACTAGATCAAGGACATCAATGCCTAGCCTGAACATATTTTTTAGAATTTTATTTTGATAATTTTCTATTTTTCCACATGTGTAGAATAGAGAGCTTGATTTTTGGTGAAAAATCTATGTTTAATCAAACTAAAAAAACAAATACATAATAAAACAGAAAAATATTAAAATTATATTTGATGGATAGCTCGTTCTTAGGACTACCATCACCTAGTTGGGTCTGTGAAGTCTCCACCATTTTCATCCTCAACTCGAGCTTTGAAGGGAAAAATTCTATAGAAATTTGGTGCTAGAGGGGGAGAAGGGGGGAAAAGGGGGGTTCGAATGAACCCAAGTTCAAGTGAACCCCCCATGGAAGTTCACCATAAAAAAATGCAAAAAAAATGAGTCCCATCATTTGATATGGTTCACTTGAACTAGGGTCGATTTGAACCCCTTTTGGGTCCATTCAAACACCCCAATACATGTGAACCCCTAAAAAGCAAAAAAAAAATCATAGGACAGTTTTTGCAAATTTCCTTCCTCGCTAGAATTGTAAACCATTTTTGTGGGTTTAACCACCTTTGTTATTGATGAATACTTAGGTGTCTTGAATTTCTAAAATTTAGTGTGAGTTTTTCATGGGGGGAAATTCTCATTAAAGTGGGGGGGAAAATGTAGTGTCAAAAAAAGTAACCCTTTTTCACACTTAATTTGGAAATAAGTGATATATAATTAACCTAATAATGCCTTGGTTTAGTGTTGTAATGTGTTGAACACATTTACATTAATCCAGGGCCCCTTTTAATAAAATTTACTTGAATTGTACCTTATTTATTGTGGTTAATTGAGCTTAATTATCCCCTTTAATTAAAATTTAAGCCTTATTAATGAAACCTTCCAAAGGATCTATCCCGACACCCATTAATCAAAATTGCATAACATTTAATTTGGAAAAATCAAGGTCCTAGAAAATGGTGCTAGGACCCATTCACCTTTAGTGGTAAATGGGTTCTCTCCCCATAGGACACCCCTTTCTATGCATTTTTGAGGTGATATTTTGATGTTATTTGAACCCCCCAAAGCAAGGTCCTAGAAAGTTGTGCTAGGACCCATTCACCTTTAGTGGTGAATGGGTCCTCCTCACATAGGACAGTTGTTTTTGAATTTAAGTGTGGTAGGATCATTATGATTTTCAATTCTAGATATAGTGTTAGCTTGAATTATTTTAATTTCAAGGTTAATCTCTAGATTTAGTATTGTATACACCTAAAAACGGTCTTCACCTTTAATTAATTAAATACTAGATATTTGATTAATATTTCAACTACATATAAATAAATCCTCAATTTATTTATATTGTTCATTTTCTAAATTCTCTAAATCCAAAACATATTCTTCTAAATTAATTAAATAAACAAGGTTCCCTAAACTTGTTTTATTTAATTAATCTTCACTAAGTTCAATTAGGAATTAGAGCACATTTCTACAACTTTTTGTGCCACCTCACCAAGGTCACATGAAAATAAATAACTCTAATTTTTAATTAGATTTATCTTCAACTCATTTAAAAAAGCACATGGCTCATTTCCTCCCACACTTCCAACAATTTTGGAGCACATGAATTATTCTTCCCACACTTCCACCCACTTTTGGAGCACATGATTTATTCCTCCCACACTTCCACCAATTTTGGAAGAACACAGTATTCTCTTCACACACTTGAATCTTTCATCCAAATGGCATGTTGCCCATTTTTCAAGAGATTCTCCCATCCAAGTGGCATATTGTCTTTGGTCAAGGGGACAACATCTTGATTCTCTTCATCTTCACCGTCCATTCTTCTTATTCAATCTGGACCGTTGATTATTTCCACCTCACTATATGCTTGGAAAAGGCTATAAATACAATCCTTGGGCCTTGTATTTTGTATCCACATTTGAAGTAGAGTTATTATGTAGGTTTATCATTGGATCTTGGAGCATTCTTGGATTCTTATAGATAGTTTTTATATCATGTTTTGCATCATGTTTACATCTTAGATTAACATATTGCATCATAGTTTCATTTTAGATTAGTTCATTTTAAGTTTGCATTTGAGCATATGGAGTATCATGCATAGAATCATATAGATCACTACCATAGTATCCACCTCCACTTGTTCATTTATCATCAACATCATCCTTCACTCATCATAGCCTTCATCATCATTTTTTTCACATAGTTTCATGTTGAATACTAATCTCATTTCTTAAGTGTCATTCTAATAGCTTTTTTGCACATAGAAATATGAGGGTCAAAAAGGTTAAAAAGAATCACTTAAGAATAGAGGACAATGAGATGTTCTTGGAAGATTTATCTTTATTGCAACTTAGAATAGTTTACTTTTCTTTGAATTTTTCAATATAAATCATTTCATTAAGGTTTGTATTGATACTAACTTTGCACATTTAACACACACAAAATGGGGCCCACCATGGGGCCTTGCCCCATTTATTACACTAACATGTTTGAAAATTTACATTCATAGGTTCAAACATGAGCCTCTTGGAGCCTCTTGCACCCGTTTTGGAGCCTCTTGGAGCATCTTCGAGCCTCTTGAAACCTCTTACACATGTTTTGGCACCTTTGGTCTTTGTTCTAGTGGCTTTGGTCTTTGTTTTGGCGCCTTCTCCATAGTTCTAGGTTGTTCTATCTTTGTTTTGGCACCTTTGGTCTCTATTCTCGTAGCTTTGGTCTCTGTTCTGGCACATTTAGTCTCTGTTTTGGAACCTTTTGTCTCTGTTTTGGCACCTTTTGTCTCTGTTTTAGCACCTTTTGTCTATGTTTTGGTTCCTTTTACAGTTTCCAAGGGCTAATACTCTATGTTGTTGATTTACAGGTTTCCCAAAAATTCTTGTCAAAGACACTCTTATCAAACTACTAACATATTGTAGGGGCTGGAAGTGATTTACATGTTTCCTTTTGGTTAAGATAGGAACATAGCTTGATTAAAATTTTAATGAACACCACATTTCCTTTTGGTTAAGTTAGGAACATAGCTTAATTAACGAGTTAATGAACACCATGTTTTTTGTGCTTGACGAATGGTAGGCATATGCTCTCCCCTTAACTGGGTGATCAAAAAGCTAGACCCATTCACTTTTGTTGTGCGAGTGTGAGTGAATTGTATGGAATTTGTTCTCTCTTTATTCATGTGGAATAAAGATTGATCGAACTACGGGTACACTCACTCGCTTTTGTTTATCTTAGTGGGCCTGCCTTGTGGGAAAAAGTAATCACCCAAGGGAATGACCCAACCAGTAACACGCTAAAGCCAAGTGCATTTCCAGTTGGTATATAAGTGTGGATACTAGAACAAAGGCCAATATCACATGGTTGGTTCCGATGAGAAGGGCAGCAATGGTCTCTCACTGCATGGATCAATCCCAATGAACGGAAATTCCTTACTAAAACCCTTGTTGTAGTTTGGCCAAATCTTTTATCTATTCTTTGGTGCAACAATGGTCATTATGAAGGCATCCACATTATCGCAATTCTTAGTACAAATGAAAAATATGCCATGGGAGATTCATGGGTATTGGTGCTTGGTTGCTATGAGAAGTGAGTGTCATGGAGGGGAGCCAGTGGGGTCAAGCATCTAGTCATCCGCTAAAAAATGGTGCAGTTGGGGTAAAACCCGCATGGAATCCAAAAGAATATAGTATTTCACAACCTTAGGAGTGTACATGTGCTTGATGTGTCTTTATCTAAGTGTTTTAAAAACAAACAAAACGTCACATATTGAAGGTGAAAACCCTAATTCAAAATTGTATTTAGTGAAACAACCAAGTCTCCCATTGAAAAATAAGGAAAACCAAGCAACTTTTCAAAGAAACTTTCAAAAAAACCAAGTTTGAACTATTTTGGCACCTTTGGTCTCTGTTTTGGCCCCTTTTGTCTCTATTTTGGTGCCTTTTGTCTCTGTTTTGGGGCCTTTTTTCTCTGATTTGGAACCTTTTACAAAACACAGAATAGTGACCTAGGTTCATCTTTTTCCTACAATTAGTCTTATCTTGGGAATCCTTAGAAGTATTCAACCAATCCTTAGGTAAAAAAAGTTTAAACATTCATGTTACCAAATGATTTCATGAAAGATTAATATTTGGAAACCAAATTCCATACCTCTTAGTCCAAAAGAACATCAAAGACAGTTATCAACACTTTATGAATTTAGAGAGAGGTTGACCTTTAATTTCTACAAAAGAGCTTGCAAGAACAATCCTGAACTATACATGTTTTACTATTGACAAAAACCACAACTTTTCCAAATATTTGAGTACCTCGTTTAGGGAGAACATTTACCACCGGTTTCATAGTTTGAACCAAAACTTCAAAATTGTTTCCTTTCCAAGATCCTTCCTTAGGTACCTTAGAAGTCTAAACTTGTTCAAATTGACCTCTATAGGAAGAATTTTCCAACCTAAAACAAGATCTAACATCACAAAGTACCAACATCATCAAATTTATCACACCTTTGATTATTAGGCCTAGTTTCATCATCGACATTTACCATCCTCTCATCATGAAATGAAGTTACATAGTCAAATCCAACTTAGTATAATTAGAATTTGTCATTATATTTGACTTAGTTGTAATCCTTGGTACTTTTCAAAAACCTAGATCAAAGTTTAGTCTAAATTATAACACGTGTATGCCTATTCAAACAAGGTTGAAAAAACAAAAGATCAAGGAAAAGGGACTTGAAAATCAAAACATTGAAGAGCCAAACATTGAAACTTTCAACATTGAAATTCCAATAATTGAAACTCCAATCATTGATACTCAAAACACTGAAACTCAAAATAGTGAAACACAAAACACCATGGTGGAGGCCGAAGAGAATCATTTTCATCGACTCAACAACACTGACAGGGAAGAAGTGACTAAAGAAGATATCCAACATGTTGAACAAGACCCTAATTTCCACAAGTGTTTAGAAAATATTCTCGAAAGAAATGGGGAAAAATACATCCTTATGCTAGCCAAACAAGGTGCCAAATTACCAGAAGACTTTGATGTGAATCAATTGAAGGCTCCACCCAAAAAGCTCGAAAACAATCCTAAACAAGTAGTTTCCTTGACTCATTTAGTAAAGAACCTCCAACAAAAAATTTTGACATGTAAATGGGAACTTCAAAATGATACTTGATCCAATGTATTTGTCCTTATCCATTATATCAAAGTAGTCACATGATACCCTTTCCCAAACATTGTGAGTTCCCAAAGTACAAAAAATACAATGGAAAAACTGATCCGATAGACCATGTGAGAGAGTTTAGAACTATGAGTCTCAAATTTTCCTATGAGGAAACTTATTTGATGAGATTATTCCCAAGAAACTTAGGTGGACATTGTCTTGAATGGTTCTCCAAACTCACCCCACCAATTAACAACTTTGAGGAATTGGCCAACAAGTTCATCACCCAATATTCTTACAACATCCAACATGACATCACCATGAAATATCTTTGTAACTTGAAAAAAAAAAGGGTGAATCGTTCCTTGTGTTCTTGCAAAAATGGAGAAGGTTATTTTCATGATATTCTCGTCTTGTACTAGAAAAGGAAAAGATAGCAATCTTTATTGACAACCTTAACGATGAGATGAGTTATAGATTGGAATTACAATGTCCCCCAACCTTTGAAAAATTGATTGCGAATGGGATTAAAATTGAGGATGCCTTAGTCAAGAGAGGATTCATCAAGATATACAATGAAAATAAATCATCAAACTCCTCCAACAATTACAATAGTGGCATCAAAATTATGTTTTGGCAATGAAACAAGAACGTTGGAAACAATGATGGTACAGTCGAAGGTCAAAATACAAAACCTATATTCAACCTAACTACAACTGCTGCCAAAACTAGTCAGAATAACAATCCTCCCAACAACCAACGCAACAACCAAAATTTCAATGAAAGAAACAATCAAGGTAATATAGGATCTAGGATACCATCATATCAAGCATCCACAAATCAAAGGAGGTTCACACCTTTTGGGAAATCACCAGAATCAACATTAAAATAACTTCTTGAAGCTAAGGTCATAACTCTACTAGAAGCAATAAATTGGGAACCACAAGTTAAACCCCCATGGTGGAATGAGGCCCATTTCTATTGGTTTCACTGCAACAAGGGACATAAAACCAACGATTGCATGTAGTTGAAACACTTGATACAAGATTTAATTGACAACAAGATGATATTGCTAGAAGAACTCCAAACAAACAATGAACATGGGGCGTTCAAGAACCCTCTACCAAACTATGAGAAAGGAGAGTCTTCATCATCAAACAACAAGGTCAAGAACATAAACTATATCTATGACACCACCATTTTTCATATTGAGGTGGTTGATGATCCAACTCATGACACATCAGATCTTATTGCAAATAATAACTCAACCAATGACAACATCATTGAACATGAACACAACCTCATTGTAATTGAAAATCATCACCATAATGTTGACACTACCTCACATCAAATCAATCTTATCAAAATTAGGGAACGACATGACAACACACCCGCCAATGCAATCACATGAGGACAAGCCAAGGTAACATTGAAAGGAGCTACCCTTCCACATCCAAATCAATTGCTATCCCTGCAACCCAATATAACATAGTGGATCAATTGCAGAAGGTACCCATGAAAATATCCCTATTGGAACTCCTCAATATTTCTCCTGCCCACAAGGAAATCTTGGAACAAGCTCTAGTTACCACCATGATACCCAACAATCTAGAAGTTTTCCAATTCCAGGCTATGGCGGGATATTTGACTACACCGCACTACTTATCATTTTTTCAACATGATGATGTATCTATCAATCATCCCCACAATGTTTCTCTACACATTGAGGTCCTAATCCACAAACACCGCGTTAAACGTGTCCTAATAGATGGAGGAATTAGCCTAAATATGTGTACTTTGAAAATTGTCTGTGCACTAGGCTATTTAGAAAATGCTATTGATCCTAGAAGGAAAATCATAATAAAAGCATATGATGATGAGGAGAGATCTTCACAAGGGATAATAGTGCTACCTATTCAAGTGGGACTAGTTGTCAATGATATATTATGCCAAGTGTTAGACAAAGAGTTAACCTACAACATACTCTTGGCAAGACCTTGGATTCACGACATGCAAGAAGTGCCATCCACATATAACCAGTGTTTGAAGTTTCCATTCAATAGGCAGGAAATCACTATTACAGTTGATTCAAACAATCCCCAATATTGTAACACCCTCAAGACTACTCAAGATGCTTTTGTACCACACAATAGGGAAGCTCCAATTCAGGGTTTATGAAATGATGGGGAACAACTAAATGCCTTGTCAAAGTGGGTTGAGAAAAAGGACCAATCAAAGGATAAAGATATCGGTGATGCTAATCCATCAAGTAAAGAAGGTACATCAAATCCTACTCTACAAAATCAGGAAATTCAACTTGAATCCTTATCAAAACAAGTCACCAAATCCAATTGAAAGAAAAAGGCATGGGGGAATACTCATTTCAGCAATCCTGATGTTTATCACAACTTTCATCTTCTCCAAAGTCACATGGACAACCATCGACATCAAGAAAACAATCATCACAACCCACCACACTATTTAATGGAACCTTTGTAAGAGTAGGAACATTAGTGGATGAGTCAGATGACAAGGAGGTTTTAAAATGGTTGTAAAAAGATGAAGAATCACAAAAAAGCATCCACCTCCCACATATAGACAGAGCAATATGGAAAAGGAAAGGCAATCATGGAAAATATGGGATACGAAGGAAAAGGTCCTATCGGTATAAGGAAAGAAGGAATCATAGAACCAATACAACCTGTCACCATGCAAGCCAAAGATAAAAGATGATTGGGTTATATAGAGGGATCCAAAGAAGAAACTAGAGAACAAGTTGTTGAAAGAATCCTACAACTACAAGCTAGTGATGCTCATGAGATTGATTCAAATGAGTATGAGTGGGATTCGTTATCTAAAGAGTCTTGTCATGATAAGGAAATTGGTGTAGTCCAATAGTATACACCCATACGTGAGGAGGGTCAAAGTTTAGGATATAGAACGCTTGAAATAGGATGAATACAACTTGATGATTCTAGTGAAGATAATTAGACTCAGAGTGAAACAGATAATTCAGAGGAGAGTCACCTTATAGAAATCAATTTCTCTATTGGATAATCCAAAGATATTACCATCAGGACACTTACTGCATCTAAATTTAGCCAATCCAATGACTCTTTATCCCTGATACATCCCAAATAGATAGATTGGGATCAAACTGAGCCATCTAATATCACCCTCTTTTCAAATGACGAAGCCATTGTCAACTTCCTCTATTCCGCCAATCCAGAAACATATTCCACCATTGAACAACGTAATGAAGCTTCCAATCAGGAGAGTGTCCAATTTTTGAGTTGCAAAATGAATAATATATGGAATAGATCAGATGGTGAAAACCATTCAATGGAAGTATCAAAACTAGAAAAAGTAAAAGAAAAGAGCGTATCCAATAGTGAAATCCTCTTTGAGGCACTAAAGTATGGAAGATTTGACACACTCCTTGAGCACTTTCAGGAATGATCTAAAACATTGGTTGAACCCACCCAGTCTATCAATATTGGCAATGAAGAAATAGTGGAGACTGTCCATCTAGTAGAATCCTTAACAGATCAACAAAAATCGGACTTCATAAAATTCTTCACAAAAAATAAAATCAAATTTGCTTGGTCTTATGCTGACATGCCAAGGATTGATCTATAACTCATCATGCATCACCTTTCACTACCAGCCAGAATAAAACTAGTCAAGAAAAAGTTAAGGAAAATGCATCCTCACATCACCCTCTTGGTCAAAGCTAAACTGAAGAAGTTGTTAGATGTGGGATTTATCAGACCTATCAACTATGCAGAGTGGATTTCTAACATCATACCTATTTCCAAACCAAACAAAAGCATCAGAATATGCATAGATTTCAGAGATCTTAGTAAAGCTTTCCTAAAAGATGAATTTCCTCTACCCAACATTGACATCATCATGGACTTGTCTGTTGAACATGAAATTTCTCACTCATGGATGGATTTTCAGGATATAATCAAATCAAAATTGCTCTTGAAGACCAAGATAAAACTACTTTCACATGTCCTTGGGGCACTTTTTGCTGAAATGTCATGCCATTCGGGTTGAAAAATGTTGGATCCACATATTAGAGAGTAATGACCACCATCTTTCATGACATAATGCACACTTTTATGGAAGGCTATGTAGATGATCTATTGGAAAAATCCTACACCAAAGAAGGACACCTTGAAATCTTAGATAAAATCTTCACCAGGCTGGAGAAGTTCCATGTGAGACTAAATTCCAAGAAATGTGTGTTTGGTGTAACATCAACTAAAATGTTGGGGTATATTGTGTCAACTAAAGGAATTCAGGTGGACCCTGTAAAGGTCAAATCTATCATGGAGATGCCTCCTAAAAACATCGGCCAACTAAGATCCTTACAATGAAGATTCCAATTCATCAAGAGGTTTATCACACAACTGGCTGACAAAACTCACCCCTTCAACCACTTGCTTCACAAGAATGTATCTTTCTGATGGGATGAAAAATGTGAAGGAGCCTTCAATCAATTGAAACAATATCTGATGAGTCCACTTGTCTTGATACCACCAGCAGAAGGAAAGCCACTTTTATTGTACATAGCGACAACTGAAATATCATTGGGAGCTTTGTTAGTGCAAGAGGATTCAATAGGGAAATAAAGGGAAATATATTATATCAGTAGAACCTTAAATGGCTATGAGATCAATTACACCTTCATTGAAAAGGCTTGTCTAGTAGTAGTGTTTTCCACCAAAACATTGTGACATTATATGCTAACTCATACCATCAAGTTGATAGCCAAGATAGATTCACTGAAATACCTTTTAAGGAAAGCTAATCTAACAGGAAGACTAGCCAAGTGGGTCATGATGCTGAGTGAATTTGACATCTAATATATTGATAGGAAGGCAATAAAAAGACAAGCAATTTTGGATCAATTAATTGAAGCACCATTGCAAAACAATCATCCCATGAACATTGAGTTTCCAGATGTTGACGTCTTGACAATATCCACACAACAATGGGTCTTGTACTTTGATGGTTCTTATACAAAACATGGATCAAGAGCTAGAATTTTGTTTATCTTGCCACAAGGACACACCATTCCTAAGTCTTATAGACTAATGTTCCCTTGCACAAACAACACAACTGAATATGAAGTCTTGATCATTGGAATCAAAGTAGTAGTTAAGTGGAAGATCACAGAGTTACATTTATATGGGGATTCACAACTAGTCATTAATCAGGTAAACAATTACTATCAAACAAAGGATGACAATTTGATGCCCTAAAAAAGAATGGTTGATGACTTTAAAAAGTACTTTGTGGAAATAAGATTTGAGCAAATTCCTCGAAACAACAACAAAGTTGTTGATGCCATGGCAACCATTGCTTCTCTCTTGTAGATTATGGAGAAATGAGGCCATTACATGTTCATGTTGGAACAACTATTCAACCCATCTTATGAGAACCCAGAGTCCCAAGTTATCTACCATCTAGCTAAGGCTAACACTTTCCCCTACGGGAAAATTGATACATACCTAAAAGAAAACACCCTTCCTCCTGACCTATCTTGTAATAAAAAATGAAAAATCATTCTCCAAACCGCCTGACACACCCTTATCGTGGATTTCCTTTATCAACGAGGTCTTGATGGAACTCTTCTCTGATGTCTAGAACATGACAATTCTGAAACAACTTTACGGGAAGTACATGAAGGTGTTTGTGTCACTCATTCAAGTGGTTTAACCCTAGCTAAGAAACTCCTCCATTTGGGATATTATTGGCTGATTATGGAGAAAGATTCATTTCAATTTGTCAAGAAATGCCAAAAGTGCCAGATTCATGGCAATCTCATCCATGCACCAGCACATGAACTTCACCCTTTTGCATTAAAATGGCCCTTTTTTTAGTGGGGATTGGATCTTGTAAGAAAAATACACCCATCTTCATCCAACAAAAACAATTTTATCATCACAACCACGAAGTACTTTACGAAGTGGATCAAAGTGGTTCCCCTAACCACCATCATAGGAAAACAAATTTCATCTTTCTTCCTGAACTACATCATTTATCAGTATGGCATCCCTCAGCCCATCATCACGAAAAATGGATGACCTTTCAAAAATCAAGATGTTGAAGAATATGTGAGAAATTTCATATCCAGCATCGGTTTTCTACACCCTATTATCCTCAAGGCAATGGCCAAGCAGAGGCCTCGAACAAGACTATCCTGAAGATCTTAAAGAAAACAGTCAATGATGTTGGACATGATTGGAATGTACAACTAAACCCTACTCTATGGTCTTATAGAACCAGTATCCACCCCGATGGGGGCAACACCCTATTCTTTGGTCTATGGCTCAGAAGCCATTCTACCCATTGAGGTTTAGCTGCCATCACTCTAAGTGTCACTAAAAGGGATCATTTCATATGAGGATCATAGGGTGTCTAGGTTACAAGAATTGGAACTCTTGGATGAGCATCATTAGCATGTAGTAGATCACCTAAAGGCATATCAACGAAGGATATCCAGAAGCTACAGTCAAGCCTAGAACATTTTAGGTTGGTGATTTAGTCTTGAAAGAGAACCCCAATAATCAACAAGATTGAGAGAAGAAGGGGAAATTTGAACCAAACTGGCTAGCTCCCATTGTCAATGTCTTAGCCTTCAGATCAGGAGCATATTAGTTGTCTACACCAGAAGGGGATTTTTTGATGAAACCCTCAATATCCTGCATCTCAAAAAGTTCTACACTTGAATCATCTAGTGCATTAGAAAAAGGTCCTGAAAAATACCAAAAACATCAGAAAATTTCCTAAAAAAATGGTTGCCTTGATGAAAACTTGGCAAACAGGCGTTTGGTAACAACAACAAAATTAGACAAAGGGAAAGATACAAAAAAATAAAAAAGATCAAAAGATAACAAAATCATAAAATCTGAAAGAGTGCAATAAAAACAAGTAGTGAAAACCTGGTAACAGGCGCTATTTGTGATAGGTCAGCTTTTCCAACTATTTGAGGATGTCGACCAATCACTTTCACCATTCACTTTCTCCATCCATCTACCTATCCTTTGAAAGAACCATGTACATATCTTGGCATCGCGGTAGTGTCTCACCCTAGACTGGGGGAAAAATATTGAACTCACTGAGGACAAACAAACTTTGAGCTTGAACCAATAAGCAAACAACAGGAAGACAAACACAACAAAAAAAAATGATTAAAATGCAACCCAACATTGAACATCAATCACCATCGAAAATGCATCAAATATTCCATATCATATCAAAATCT
Organism: Sequoia sempervirens; assembly: GCA_007258455.2. NCBI lineage: Eukaryota > Viridiplantae > Streptophyta > Pinopsida > Cupressales > Cupressaceae > Sequoia > Sequoia sempervirens. The sequence goes on from VDFB02000003.1 coordinate 424,959,877, forward strand.
GAAAATAGGTCAAAAGTCACTCAAAAGTCAAAAACAAAGTCATCTTATCAAACTAAATTATCTTTGAGCTTAAACGTAGGCAAGGTTAATCTTTGATCAGCCCCCGAGACACCGTAGGTCAAGTCCTTTAGTGGTCCCTTGTAATTAGTTGTTGTCTCTGGTTTTTTCATATGTTGGTCTAATAAATCGGTTGGGTTAGTCAAACTACATGGTCTTTGTGTGTATAACATAGGAAAGTCTAGTATTTGATCAGCCCCTGAGGCCCCTAGGATAGGTCTTTACATTAGGTTCTTGGTCAAAATCTCAAAAAACACCTAAAAATTGGAAAATTGAAAAATCCCAAAAAAATTAGAAAACTAAAAGAATGATGCTCTTCTGAATCATTGGTTTATCACATTAAACACAAATGTTCATTTGTTGTACTTGGATTTTTCTTAACATATCTCTAGAGCCCCCTGATGATGTATCGAACTAGACTAACTAGGAAGGAGTATGATTTTTCTTTGTCTGTTGTCTATGAGTTGATCATTATTACTATGAAAATTGTCATGAGACGTGCACTAAAAAGTATCACTAATGACATTCCAAATTTCCATAGCGAAAGGATTAACTCTTGTCTATTTATGCAAGCAATGCTCAGGTCATCTCAGTGTAATTATACTTAGATGCATCTGTTAACTTGCACTATCAAACATCATGGAAGTAGTACTTGGGTCATCATGGTTTAAATATACCATTGATTCTTGTACTTTCTTTCAACATTTTAAAGGCCCAATGATGATAAAAAGGAAAAAAAATGGCTATTACAAATGACAACTTTGGCATACAAGATGTGTATGGTTAGAATAAATTGCATCCATGTTAGTTTGCATTATGTGATTTCCAAAGCTGCAATAATGATGTTATCTCCCGCATTAAGGGATTGAGTACACTTGACATTAAATAAAAAAACATCATTTTCATTTAGTTGCATATCAGTTGCATCATCATTTGAATACATTAGAAAAAAATACATCATTCATTCATTCATACATCATATCATAATATTTGCAAATTAGAAAATACAAAATCAAATCCATCGCATCTCATTTACATAATCAAAATGATGTCATTTAGTGGCATTAGGGAAGTGGTTCACTAAGCTTAAATGAGTGAGTCTCTTCATATTTCCAAAAGAATTGGGAAATATGTCAAGTTTTGTGAAGCTTAATGTAACAAAGAATCAACTGAAAACAACCTTCCCACAACTCTTGGAAGATGGATAGATTCACTCATTTAAGATTAAGACCCTAGAACACAATCATTTGCATAATCATTTGCATCACATAATCATCATCCATCATTAAAAAAAATCACACATCATTTGCATCACATTTGTACATATTCAACATGATCATCACATGAAACATTATACGTCATTTTCATAATCAAATCCATCATCCATAAGGCATATCAACTGATCATTACATACATCACGTAAACATCAACAAAAATATGCATCATCATGTGATTGTTTCATATACACATTCACTCATTCATTACATCATTTAGTTGCATTAGAAAAGAACAAAAACATAAAATTCATTACATAACATTGGCACAGTAAAATCCATCACATACATCATATATAAATCATTCATAAATCAACATAGAATCATAACACGCCAGTTGCATCATCATTTTCATCTATAGCATATCATAACATCAAAATAATTATTACAACATGGAGATTAAATGCATCATAGACATCTATCATCATCATAATCATCACTGCATATCATATAACCTAAAAAAAAATCATAATGTCAAAGTGTACAAGGATATCCAAAAGTATGACGAGATACATCAATATAAAAAATGGCACTATATCGTAAAGTCTGACATCATCAATGTCCCAATAGTGTATACATCAAAATATGCTATGTCGAGCTCCCCCTAGATAGTGTTGGCATCATGGAACCAATACCTCCTCCACCTAACAAACCTACACTAGGATCTCTCCTATCTCTAGACAATGGTTGAGTAACACCCATGCTAACAGTCTAAGACTGAGATCTACTAGATCGAGATAGTAAAAATCTCTCGCACCACTCGGAAGGAACCAACTCATGATATTTACCCCTGTAAAATTGTAACTCCTGAGCAGTGTGTTGAATCTCTCTAAGGAACTTCGTTGTACCCATGGATGTTGTAGCCTCCTATAATCTCTCAGTAATGCCCTCGGCCTACTTTTCCTGATGTCTAAAGGAATCCCTCTCTATAGTAAGTATGAAAACCTATTCCTGTACCTACAATATCTACTACCTATTTGCATCTCTCTCAGCTGTCAGTGTCTGAACCTGTACTTGAGCCTTCACTAACTGACCTTGAAGAGTCTAAACCTGTACCTTTACCTATGGTACCTGCTGCTTATCTACATCTCTCTCAGCCGTTAGTATCTCAAACTGTGCCCGAGCCTGCACTAACTCACCCTACAAAGTTTGAACCTATGCCTATAATGCCTCTATCTACGCTTGTTGTTGATGAGAAGGGACTCCAATATGAATCCTAGGAATCACCAATTGAGGTATGGTAATACTCCTACATCTAGGAACTACAAAATCTAGAAAGGGACTACCAACTACACATGATGGCCCTACACTTGAACCACCACCACCATCATCGTGACCCCCACCACCACCACCATCAACACCCTCATCATCCCCTCCATCCCCAATATCACTCTCTACCTCGTCTCCATCAACCCTCTGTCTCGGTGCCCTGTCATCATCATCAACTAGTGGAACTGGCTCATCAGGACTAGATAACCTCAGAAAAGGATGTGTGTAGAAATACTAAAAATAAGCCTTTGTCATCGCTGCATCTATCACCTATGGAAGATAATCCCATACACATGGTGCCAATGTATAATACTCGGTACAAGAAAAATAATAAGATACACAAGGTCCCCACTCCATCGCATCTTGTTGTTGTCATGCATAATGGGCAACCCCCTGGGGCATCACCTGTACTCTTCCAAACTACTGACAAACCTGCAGATAAAAATATCTCTCAAGCATAGAATGTGTTCATCCAATCAAATATCATGATAACAACATGTATGGAATCTCCACCTGATCCTCTGGCCACATCTCACAATCCAAGTACATGTTCCATGTCACGATCTCTAGGTCATCTTGGGCACATCTCCAATAAGCTAATTTTCCAAGCTTATGTTGAAAATGTAGACCACTGTACCTAAACACATAGGGTTTACCTGCTAATCACTATCTATCTCCCAATGATCGAGTGATCGCAATATGCTCCCATGCCCATGTATGTATTAACGTAATGCCCATGGGTGAAGCCACATAAGTGGTTTACACTTTTGTGGAGGAAGGAAATTTCGAAATTTCCACACTCTTCATAGCAAAGTGGTTCGGCCGAACCATATGGCTCGACCAAACCATTTGACTGGTTCGGCCGAACCATATGGTTCGGCCGAACCCATGACTTGGCCGAACCCTAAACCAAGCCTAATAAAAAATCATATTTAAGGTGGTTTGGCCGAACCCCTTGAATATGACAAAACCAAAAAAATTGCTTTCACTTTCACACTTTCACTGTGAATTACCAGTCAGTCACTGTCCTTGTGCGCGGTGAACAAAATCCGAACGGCGACCCAACAAAATTTCTCACCGGCGAAAGCAAATTTGGGGTCCTCTTTTCAAACTTCATCATTCCAATTCGCATATCGACCACTATTGAGCACGAGGTATTTAAAATTCCATTTTTTTTAGTTCAAAATGCATGTATTTGTTTAATTTCGAAACCCTAGATATGCAAATTTTTTTAAATTTGTTGAATTCAAATTGCATTTGTTTGATTGTTTGAAAGTTTTTAAAGTATTTTTAATATAGTATTTTTCTTCTCCGTTTTGCATAATCCAAGGGTTTGAGTAAGGAAAAATGAGTTTCCTCCGAAAGTTAGTGCAAAAAAACATTATAATAGCTCTCAATATAGTTTAAAAAATGGAGATAAATGCATTCCTAAAGACTAGAAATGTAGGGTTAAGCTCACAAAATAATTTTCAAACTACAAATTTAGGGTCAAACTTGTAGATGAAAATGCAAATTTCATACATGTAGGAGTGAACCGTGAAAGTCATAGCTTGATTTGTTAAGGTGTTATAATATTAAATCTTATAAAAAATCAAGAATCATATAATTGATTACGTACATTACAATAAAATATGTCCATAAACAAATGAAGCTAGTTCAATATCTTCATGTAGTGTGTACAAATTGAAATATAATTGACTAAAACTATAAGTTACTCTTATTGAACAATTTCCTCATGTAGTGTGTATAAATGGAACCATTGATTGAAAATATAAATCAAACCATCAAGAACAAAGACTTGATTGTGTCTTCATGCCCTCAATTAATATCATCTACAAAGTTTGGTCTTGGAAACCATAAAATTAACAATTACATTCTCTACCCTATTATTTGATGTATTATAATGCAATTTTCTATACTCCCAAGCAAATTCAATGGTCACAAGTTTGTAGAGACATTCTAGAAAAAGGTCTATCATGTGTTTAAAATACTATTCATATTGTAACACTAGAGATTCTAAGTAATATGAGAATGCCTGCATAATTTTATATAATGTATTTTCATCATCACTAACTACAGTAGACTAGTTTCTATCACTATTCAATTCATCTTCTTTCATTAGTCCATCATGACTTGATTATTCATCCTCCTTTATATTTAGAGAATAAGAACAATATATAGAACCACTACAAAATCTTCACACATATTACTAAAAGTTGATGTTTGGTATAAATGTATCCACATGCAAACAAGAGCCACCTTTGGACATTACTATTATTAAAAGGACAAACCTTATTAGAGCGAGTGCAAAAAGATGTGGGGCCAAAAAGTGGCCACCCCACCTTTTGGCCCCATCATATTAAGTATCA
>VDFB02000003.1:424964945-424976870 GCA_007258455.2 Sequoia sempervirens
AATCAAAACTATTCAAAGAGAGAGTGTACAATCAAATTTTGAGAGATAAATCGTATCTGACATCAAAGCATGAATAGTTTAACATTGGATTATCATCACACAATCATCGAATCCTTGAAAAAACATAAAAAAATCCACATTTTATTGATTTATCTCTCGAGGGTGCATATATTTGTTAGTACCTGAAAATCAACATTTGGGGCATTGTCTAGGGCATCGAAAACTTTTCTGAGCATCAGTATCAAATTTTTCTTTGAAGCAACACATAAAAACATTACTTCAAAGAGGGCAAAAATGTATACACCTAAAAATTGTCATCACCTCTAATTAATTAAATACTAGAGCTATTTGATTAATATTTCAACTACATATAAATAAATGCTCAATTTATTTATATTGTTCATTTTCCAAATTCTCCAAATACAAAACATATTCTTCTAAATTAATTAAATAAACAAGGTTCCCTAATCTTGTTCTATTTAATTAATCTTCACTAAGTCCAATTAGGAATTAGAGCACATTTCTACAACTTTTTGTGCCACCTCACCAAGGTCACATGAAAATAAATAACTCTAATTTTTAATTAGATTTATCTTCAACACATTTCAAAAAGAACATCCACTCATTTCCTCCCACACTTCCAACAATTTTGGAGCACATGACTTACTCTTCCCACACTTCCACCCACTTTTGGAGCACATGATTTATTCCTCCCACACTTCCACCAATTTTGGAAGAACATGGTCTTCTCTTCACAAACTTGAATCTTCCATCCAAATGGCATGTTTCCCATTGGTCAAAAGATTCTCCCATCCAAATGGCATGTTGTCTTTTGTCAAGGGGACAACATCTTGATTCTTTTCATCTTCACCATCCATTCTTCTTATTCGATTTAGATCATTGATTATTGCCACCTCACTATATGCTTGGAAAAGGCTATAAATACAACCCTTGGGCCTTGTATTTTGTATCCACATTTGAAGTAGAGTTATTATGCAGGCTTATCATTGGAGTTTGGAGCATTCTTGGAGTCTTATAGATAGTTTTTATATCATGTTTTGCATCATGTTTACATCTTAGATTAACATATTGCATCATAGTTGCATTTTAGATTAGTTCATTTTAAGTTTGCATTTGAGCATATGGAGTATCATGCATATAATCATATAGATCAATACCATAGTATCCACCTCCACTTTTTCATTTATCATCAACATCATCCTTCACTCATCATAGCATTCATCATCATTGTTTGCACATAGTTTCATGTAGGCATTAGATTAGCTTGCATGTTGAATACTAATCTTGTTTCTTAAGTGTCATTCTAATAGCCTTTGTGCACATAGAAATTTGAGGGCCAAAAAGGTTAAAAATAATAATTTAAGAATAGAGGACAATGAGATGTTCTTGGAAGATTTATCTTTATTGCAACTTAGAATAGTTTACTTTTCTTTGAATCTTTCAATATAAATTGTTTCATTAAGGTTTGTGTTGATACTAACTTTGCACATTTAACCCACACACAAGTATAAATATGAGGTTAATTCACATAGTTTCACCTAGCAACTTTGAGAGAGAATCCTAATACTTTACAAGATAAATTATCAAGAGCACTTACATAAGAGTTCCCAAGAGCATTTTAAAGGAATTCAAGGACAAATTATTGAAGTTTTATTGCAGCAATTCAAGGTTATTTCATCATGTCAAAGGCATAATGCATCAAGCATGTTGTTGACCTAAATTATGTTGATGTAGCATTGAAGATCAACTTGCAAGCATTGTTTTACATCCAAGTTCAGATTAAGGTCTACATTCTACATGACCACTTCATGTTAGTTTGTAGATTTAAATTCCAAGACATCATCTAAGGTAACATCATTTCAAGTTTAATGTTTCATGCACTTATTTCGTTATTTCATCATTTGGTTTAATTACCTAAAAGGGGTTTGATCAAGGAAAAGCCCTATCTTCTAACAATCAACAAGTTTTTCTCCTCTTGAATGTGTGATTACAGGTTTTTAGTTTGGAGAGCAAGATTCGAGGAAATTTTTTCAAAGTTGTAAAGTTGTCATCTACATTACAAGATCACATAGAGAGCCCTACAAAATTTGTTTCATACTTTCAAGAGCTAAAAACTTGGGAACTAAGAGTGCAAAAATTGAAGTACATAATCTAGAAATTAGTTTTTTGAAACCCTAAAAGGACCCATTTTCCACTAAGGGTGAATGAGTCCTCGGTGATTCCTGAAACAGTAAAAACCTGGAATCTAGGAGTGCAGACTGAGAGGAATAAAACCTAGAAGTCAATTTTCAAAACCCTGACAAGGATCCATTCACCAATAAAAGTGAATGAATCCTCTATGACCTAATAAGAACAATTTTTCTACAAGGTATACACTATTTCAAGCTCTCAAAACTCCACTTTTCATGGCTATAACTATTAGGTTTATTTTTTTTATTGATATTTGCATTTTTTTTCCCTCATAATTGAATGAAACACACACCTAATGAAAATTAGGTTCATCATTGATACCTTATTGATGATGAACCTCTTTTTCTATGTTTCATTATGTTAACACTATACAAAATGACTGATACTTTTTGAATTTTCTATATTTCAAAGGATGCAAAAATGTAAACCTAAAACCCTAAATGAGATGTAGACTAATTGAACTGAACAACCCTAAATGAGATGCAAATCAATGCAATGCAATGCAAATGAATGCAACACCTAAATCTAGGGCTAAAAATGGACTTCAAATTAGCAAGTTATGATGCTCAAAATTCAGGTTCACAAGAATGAAATGGAGAAAAATATGAGAGGATTTTATTAAATATGTGGATTAATGAACAATGATTAACCCTATCTTCCTCTATTTTAGTAGGAAATGAGATTACTCAAAGAATTGATTAACAAACCTTAGGTGAATCAAGTTAATGTGAGAATATTCATATTTCCTTATACTCTAAGGATGGGGTCAAGGTCAAACAACACTTTGCAGAGAAAAAATAAAAATAGCAAATCAATTCTAAAATGCAATCTAAAACTTGAAACAACAATATTAAGCTCAATATTAGTAAAGCCAAAAACTAAATGCAAATCTGAGAAGGGTAGAAATGTGTTTACTAGTCACCAAAAGGAAATTTTTGAATGTTGACTAAGACTTATTCACCAATAGGTGAGTATGTGTAGGATCATCATGGAAAAAACATGCCCTTAAGTGTCAAAAAAATTAGAAAAATCAGAGTTAGGCAACTTGACGTAAAAATTTGAATAAGTTATCTATATTATTTCAAAAATATGTAAGAATAGAATCTGTAGAAAATCGAATGTAATTTCTAAACTACTAGGTTTATTTTTTTTAAAAATCTATTTGGTGAAAATTTGAAATTTCAAAGCAGTATAACACTTAAATTTTAGGGAAAAAATAAGTAGGTGTTTGCTTGACTACCCTAACCACAATAAAATGATAATATTTTTTTATAATATTTTATATATAAGTAGAGGTCTCAAGTACCGATGTGATGCATATTTTTTTGTATTTTTTTCCAAGTAAATAATTAATTATGAATTTTTTATTACAACCTTAAAAAAATATAAAACTTGTATGTGACCAGTTAACTTGGTCAAAACTTCATGAAATTCATTTTCTTTTAATCCTATAGTATGCAAAACATAGAATTTGATGATGTTTTGATTAAAAAAATGTGATACCATTTCAAAGCTATAGATGTTTTTCAATCAGCATATCAATCAAGACTTTAGTCGTAATTCAAATAGAAAATGAATAATAATTATTTATTAAATTCAAAGTAAAACATAATTTATATTGGTGGAAAGCTAAGAATCTACTTAAAAGCCCTTTTCATTTCATCAATTTTGGGTAAAAAAAATTTCGTCAGCCACATACCCTACACATACCCATCATATCGCCATTTTTTGGCCCATCATGATCCTGCACATACCCAAGAAGATGGTTCTTTGCTCATAGTTTTTCTGCAACTTTTGGGAGCCTCTAACATAGATCAATAGCTTTTGATTTGTCCAAGTTTCAATGTTGAAAAGTCAGAAATTTGATTTGTAGGTTAGATTTTGTGATTTGACAACTTTGACAACTTTTGCAACTTTTTAAATCTTGCACTTCAAAAGGTCTTCAATCCTTCTTCAACCTAAACCTGCAATCACACAAACAAGAGAGAAAAATGTTTGTTTTGGGTGAATGGTGGTTTTCCTTGGTAAAACCTCATTTTGGTAATCAAACATTGAATTGAAATAATGCATGAAAGAGGGAATTAAGAATAAACATTAGGTGATCCAAGAAAGCTGGTTTACAATTTCTACGAGGATTTGAATTTTGTTGAAATCACATATTTTTAGAAAATATAATGATTTAAGCCTTAAAAATTTCCACTTAAAGCATTCCAATTTAAGAGGGTTTGATCAAACTACCTTAAATCAAACTCCCTTGGATAGAACCCCGCTAGTTTTAAACCATACCTATAACGAAGTCTCCTTTACACCTATCAAAATGCTGACAAGAAAACCACTTTTGATTTACCTTTTGGGGGATCAAATGAATTCATTTAAAATTTTATTTTTGTAAATATGTAGTCCTTATTATAAGCTTCCTAAAAATTATAATTTTAAATAAATTTAATTTTATTATTATATTTATTTTTTTATTTCTTGTGAATGTAGGTTTTTCACCAAAAATCAAGCTCTTTGTTTTGCACATGTAGAAAAATAGCAGATTATCAAAAAAAAAAATTAAAAAATATGATTGCACTAGATATTGAAGTTATTGATCCAAAAAAGAAAACAAAATTGAATTTTGATACATACAAAAAAAGTTACGCGTTATACAGTTGCACTATGTCTAAATTATAATTGGTTTGACTTTGAAACTTGATTAAAGAAAAAATATTTATTAAAAAATTATTTAACCAAGTGGAAGCACTAGATATTGGAGTTACAAATATAAATTCGAAAGAATTAGAATTTTATCCTTCATGGAAAAAAAGTTATACGTTATACGGTGAGCGTGACTTTTTAAAAATGTTGTTTTCTGAAAAAAACTAGTTTTCGAGGGAGATGGAAAAAAAAGTGCAATTTGATTCCAGAATTTTTGAAAAAAATATATTTAGAATCTATAGACAAAAATTCATGAAACTCTAGTTTGTATCATCTTCAAATTCCTCACGGTTTAGTCGCTATAGGTGCCTGAAAGTGAAGATTTAGTTAAAAAAAATATTTAAGTGTCGAGTTTGGCCAAAAATTGTAAACCACTATTGTGGGATCACCTCAATGTTATGTCACCACTCAACAAACCCTTGTATGAAACCTTGAAAATAAGATCTTATTAGTTCTACAACTTGTATCAAATGGATAAATTGGATGTGGATCTTGACACTTGAATAATGCTTTGAATTCTTGAACTTGATTTTGAAACCTACATCACAATGTTAGCTCCAAAACCATGCATGATGCAAGAATACTATGGAATGATGGATAGATCTTGATTGCTAAATTAAATCTCTATTATCTCTACTCTTGAATGCTCTTGATCATCAACTTTAGCTCTTGTGAAGTCACATAAAAATTCTAGGTGAAACTTAGTGAAATAACCTTATATTTATAAGTATGTATCATTAATTTCCTGAAATTCAAATATTACAAGCCGACATTGAATTATGGATTTGAAAACATTGAAATACCACCAAAAACATAATTTAAATTTAGGTCCCAAGGTCTAGGGAGGACCCATTCCCCCATGGGAGAATGGGTCACATGTCCCTATTCCTGGAATACACATTGCTTAAGGTAAAGTGTTATGTTTAGGGATTAATTATTGTTGGGTTTCCCCTTTGAAAAATGTAATTTATTAAGCTTGTAAATGAATAAATAGGATTATTAAGGCATAATTAAGCTGAATTTAATTAAGAGATCCCAAATAATTGTGAAAATGTAAAAAGATACATTTATCAACACTAAATTATGGCATTATTAAATCCATTTTAAAAAGGAGGGCCCAAACAAATGAGAAAATGTAATGTAAAGGGATACATTTTTCTACACTACATAAATATACGTACTTAATTGCATACCAATAAGAACATATATTTATATAAAATTTCTTATATCAATCTAGAAATGAAGTTTCCTTGGAAAATAAATAATTTATATAAGTTTTTACAGCTGAGACTAAGTCTTCTTTATTGTTCTAAATAGTTTTAAAGGGGAAAAATTTATAAACTCTTGCAAAAGCTAGAAATACTCAAACCATAAATTGCTTGTTTGCATTACGAAAATTCTTCATAATATAATAACAATATACTTATCAATTGATATTATAATCTTTCAAATTTAAACTTAGTTCTAAATCATAAATCAAAGTATACTTATAGTATAACTTAGATGCCTGTAAATTATTTATTTTGTTGTTTAAGCTCTTCCAAAAACTCAGTCCAATGTTTTTACACAACTTTACCATTACTTGGCTTGCAATGGTGGAGATACACTTAAATTTTTATTCAAAGATAACAATGGTTAGTCAAATTTTCATTCCTTGTTACTATCGTAGCTCTCCAAAATGGTTTATTTCACCTTTAACTGTACGAGATTCGATATCCAAATGATATATCAGATACTCTTCTTCCCAAGGAAATCAGGAAGCCATACTAATATCAAAATCTAGAGAATGGTAAGAATTAGTTTTACACTTCTCAACAAAGCACAAATGAAAATATTGCTTCATTGTAGACATGAATTCACCAAGCTTGCAAAAATTTACTAAGAAAGAAAACAAAAAGCTCTCTCAATAAAATTCCTCTTAGCATAGTTTTCTAGTCTCTTCCCTGTCCAAACTGTGCTTAGAATTTCCCAAAATAATAATCCATTATCATAAAATCATTAACAAATGAAAAATTCCTCCTCTCAAAATCCATGGCTCCCTTCTTCTATAAGCTAATACTAATAAGAAATAATATTTCCTTCCTTAAGGTCGCAACTGTCACTAATTTGTTAGCATTTATTAGTCCCTTCCATAAGGTAGAGACTAATGTTTTTATCTTCACTTTTTTTTTATTAGTCTCTTCTTGAAAATCAGATCAATAGTAGAAAATTGTTTTATCCTATGGTCTGTAATTATTTTCCTATTTTAATAAAACTTCTGTTTTCTCTTTTAATTTTTTGATTGGCAGCTATGAATTTTCTCGATGTTTTTGACATTTCTATTTACAAATTATTACAAATTATTCTTAGGACCAATAAAAATGAATGTTAGAATTTTTTTTGTAGGTTTCTAATGTTTTTCAACTATAGACGTGTCTTGGAAAGGAGGGTTGTAGGTGGGTATCTATTAGGCATGTATGCTAAATGTGATAGGAGAGACAAGGCATGCAAATTGTGCCTAGAGATAGAGAACCCCTCTGCTTTCTCTTTCTCTTCCTCTGCTAAAAATTTGACGAAACTTGTGGTCAAATTTTGGGTTAGGGTTTTTTTTACCATATCCAGATATTAGACCTAACATGTCTACTAGGGAAGTTGTAACTACATCATCTATCAAAAGCTCTCTATCCTTCATGTTTTCATGGATGCCAATACCCTATTCCAAAGCTCTCATTTTTGCATAGGTAGGGAGGACATTGGGAAATTTTGTGGGATTTGGATTTACCCCTACCAATTGCATTTGCTTGGAAGTTTCTAAATCCTTTTCAAAAAATCCATTTTGTGCAAATCCTGCAATCATTGCAGTTCATGGGAGCACATCTCTTTGAAGAATTCTATCAAATAGTTTGTGTACCTTGTTTACATTTCCACATTTTTCATACATGTCTACTAGGATAGTCACAATTACAATATCTGAAAAAATTCCTCTATCCTTTATGTTTTGATGTATCTCCATACCTTGTTCCAAAGCTCCCATTTTTGCATAGGCAAGGAGGATGCAGGCAAAGGTTGTTGAGTATGGTTTTACACTTACCAATTGCATTTGCTTGAAAGTTTCTAAAGTCTTTTGCCTTATAATATAGATCATATACATAAATATGCATATTATTTACTCAAATGTATTAATCATGCAAGGAAGAAAATGTACTATATAGCTTTATTTTTTGCACATTTCATACTGTGCAATATGGGATTCCTACTACTTTCTTGGAGAGCTCTCAAGTTACTTCATTTAATTTTACTTTTAACCTATATAAATCCAACAATAAAGCACCCTTGAAACTATTCTGGATAAATTTTGGGAAGATATGGAACCTTATGCCCTTGAATTATGCTAGAACTTGGTTTGTTTTCTCTATGCCATGCTTAAAAAAATGATAATAGTTAAGTTGTAATTGTCCAATTATTAGGTTACTTGGTTTGATATTTATTAGCATGGTTCTTCCTTTCTTTAGCACATGTTACTTCATTTAATAAAATGTCTTACTCTATTGATAGGTTTCCGCATTCTAGAAGTGCATGCAATCTGCTAAAGCTGATGAAGAGCTAGATGAGTTAGATGCTTGCATGCTATAAGAACAATTCTTGAATATGTTAATAGGCTTCCTCACCTTTTCCCTCGAGTGAAACCTATATTATTTCTTATCATGTGAAGAATGATTACTATTGATGGTCAAGGTATCTCCTTTCCCCCTTTTTTCCTAGGTAGTATAGAGACCAGTTGTTTGTAGGGAAAAAAATGTCTAGATTGCTTATCATTTTGATAGATATTTTCTATGATTTATGTGTTTTTCCCTCATTATTTTGACACCCCTTTATTGTTTAATTTCCACTATGCATCAATTTCATTGACATCCATAAATGCATTTTATTTTTTTGTGCATGGTAGAAAGGAAATAAATGGTTAAAGGCCTTTTTTTCAAATGCTTAATTTCTAGCTCATTGGTGTACACTACCTATTTCTATCTTGTGAACATGGAACTTGAACACATTTTATTTAACATAGAATATATCTTTATAAAGTTCTTGTCTTGTAATAGGAATAAAAATTCATTTTTCTTAGACATTCCTATCTCTACCCTCATCTCAAAGAGTTCTCTCTTTTGTGTTAAAGTGGAATTGTTGTTCTTTTGAGTAATTTGAGACCTTGGAAAAAAAATTAACTAATCAAGTTAGGTGCCTTGAATATTTAAATTTTTGTTGCCATAGTGATCAATTTTTAGAAATTTGCTTAGAATTCTACATTACCTTTGATTCAACTATAGAAAAGAATTGAATGTTGCCTTAGGCATGTGTTGAAACTATTGTCATAAGGCATAGTTTGGAAACTTGTGACTTGGATAAACATGGAAAATCCACTTTAAACTTGGATTTGATTACTTGAAAAAAACTCTTCAATTTAAAAGATGTAGGAACCTAATAAATTAGCATAGATATCTTAAATACATCTATCTAAAAGAAACTCTCTTGTTTCCTATTAGAGAGATGTATTTAAGATATCTATACTAGTTAACTATGTTTTTGAATAATCTAGGGTGGTTGAGTTATCTATTTCTTGTTTATTGAAGGTAGTTACATATACTTTTGGATGTGAGGTTGAACAAATAAGTTACTATTTTTTGCAGTTTCATGTTGGCTGAGATTGTTATATTGTTCATGTGGCTATTTCAAACAAAGTATATTAATCAATTTAACAGATACTATTCTTTCTAAATTATCTCTTTATTTTCTATGCAGATATCTTTGAGGAGGTTTTAGAGATTGTATCTTACATGACATATTTTTCTGAGACCATTTCATTGGAAATGTGGAGCCTTTGGCCTATAATGATAAATGCATAGGATGATTGGGCTATTGATTTTTTTGAAAGTAAGTTGAAGGCATTCCAAAAGTAAAGTCTACTCCTACTTTAGTTGGATTGATAATTACTATCAAAATTATCCAATAGAGTAGGATAAATTTCTTAAGCTTGCTGCAATTTTATGTTTATCAAATATAATTTTCAAAACTTGGATGTCTTTTGCAGCTAAGACACATGGATTTGTAACTAGCTAGGTGGCTTTGTGTTGGTCATTGCCATTAGGATGCTTGTAATTAGAGTATCCAACTTCAATACATAAAGGGAATCTTTCCCACTTTTGGATTATGTATTTCAACTTCATAAAATTGCAAATGTCCTCGACATCTATGAATTTTTCCATATTGCATAGCTTAAGTTCTATGCTTATTGTTAACAAAGAAAATTGTAATTTTGTGATTACAATTTTTTATTCAAATTTATGGAACTCTATTTACATTTTGAAAAGAACAAGTGTTTTATTCTTTTTTATTTTCGTGTTTCCTTTACCGGTTGCTATGAATTTCAAGATTAAAGTAAGAAATTTTATACTTTACCCTCCTTTGATTCTACACCAACATCATCTAGATTGAATTATCACATCCCATAAAAATAATATAGGAAAATATGTTGTGGAAATATTTTGTAGAGCCCATAGTTGTGGGTATATTTTCTAGGAATCATGTGTTCCGTAAATTTACTAGTCTAACACAAGATTCTAGTATTTGTAAATAAATATTTCTTCAGTAGACTTGAAATTGTTTTCATTTTGTGATGCAATTGGAATAGGAAAGATAAACTACAAACCTGAGTCAAATATTATAATAACCTTATAGACTACTTACTAGAAAGAGTTAAGAATAACACCTTAATAGTGCCATACAATTTCTAACAATGGTAAGTTTGTACTCTACTGTGGCTTTAAGGAGTAGAAGAGGTTATAGTTCATAAAACATAGTAACTATTATTAACATTGGTTTATATGTCAATCACATTGTATTTGCAAGAAAGTTGAAAGATATTCCTTCTACAATTTTTCCTACATACATTCTAGTCTCACCATTAACTATATTTTTCAAGGTTGATTGATCCAAATACATCAATTCTTAACCATACAAATTGGTTTACCTTGTCTCTAATAACAAATGTGAATTTGTGAGACAATAAGACCAATTATTAAAGATATCATACACTTAGACATCCACACCATCCTCAAGTATTAACACTATAACAACCTTGTTTACTCAGGATCATCAGAGTAGAAGAAATCCCTTAGTAAGAAATTCTCATAATTTCCTGTACTTTGTGGATCCCCCTACCTATTGATTAAATTATTCTTCAATTTTTTGATCAATGCATACACAAAAATCATGAACATCCAATATTCTTTAGGCAGGCACTACAGATGTGGCACAACTCTTGTTTCCAACAGATTTTGGCTCCCCAAAATTTCATTAACTTCTCTTTCAGCAAAGGTCATTTCCTTATAAAAAGGCTTGAATGACTCTTCACTTGCCATGATTTAAAAGTGTTTCTAAAACCATTAAAATCCAATTGATAGCACATGAAGCCATGGCTCTTAATGGCTGACTTAAGGCACTTATGTGGTAGTAGATATCACCACTCACTTATGGATTTAAAGTGCCTATTTAATGTGAAAAATAAAATGATTCAAGCTACCACTTAGTGGCTTATAAGGAAATAAAGAAGGATGCACCACATACAATGATATTAATTATTGATTAAATCCCATACAAAATCCTACCTTTAAGAATTGAATGATACCTTTGTTGGTGGCTAAAATTCACCACGAAGTTCTAATTTATATGCAATTTTAAATTACCAAGATGCACATGCTTTTATAAGCATGGCATAAATATTCAAAATATATTTAACACATTATATACATACATATATATATATATATATATATATATATATATATATATATATATATATATATATATATATATATATATATATATATATATATATTATATATACATTCATCACATGTATATTTTTAAATTTGTCATTTGCATATGTGTGTAACATATATACATAACAATATCGATCAATACTGTATCATATATAAATTATGCATATACATATATATATATATATATCTATTATATATGTAT
>VDFB02000003.1:424976970-424998747 GCA_007258455.2 Sequoia sempervirens
ATCTATTCTAAATTTCTAAAATGAGGCTGAAGAAAACTTGTGTTTTTGGACAATTAGACAACTCACTGGCCCACCAGAATTTTCTTTTTCACCTATTCCAAATTTCCAAAACTGAGAAAAACTCGTGGACAATTAGAGAACTCGCTGGCCCACCAGAGAAAATGTTTTTCCGAATTTCCAGCTCACTTGCCCTGTGACCGTCATGGCGTTTTCATCCTTCGCATTTTCTAACGCTGCCATGATTTTGTGACTCACTACTAATTTCACTGTTTTTGAACAGTTTTTTTCTTTTTTCCTTTTGGACTTTAATTGAACTGCCATTTCCTTTTTGAAACGATTGAACTATAGTTTCCTTAGAACCAATTAATGTTTTCGTTTCCAAACTCTTTCGTTTTACATTAATCCTTTGATTGATGTAATTCTATCCATGCTTTTGAATAAAGTAGATGCAATGAAATTTTGAATATTTAGACCACTCCAAAGGGACTCCATGTACAATGCAAGGTGTGTATTTCTGGTTAACGTGATCTTGTAGAACCTGAAATTTTAAAGCAAGCTTTAATTGTCACGCTAAATTTATAATAGACAAAGAGATGATAAATTCAATATTAGATATAGTTCTATTTATAATTTTATATGAATGAATAAAAATACAGTCCAAAAAGAAATGTCAAAGTGGAGCAATAAATGTAGGTACACAAGTTGTGTCTTTGAATAAAACAATCTTATTAATACATCCTAGGCATGCGAGGAATTTCAGAAATGGTGGTTAAAGTCTCTAATTTGTGATGGGTTAGATATTTACATTGGGTAAGACTGATGTGGGTGAGTCTAGCATCAAGCACCCCGCATCCCCTCACCCCAATGCATTTATATTTAGTCACAAACATTAAAACTTCTTATTCTTCCTTCCCAAAAAGAGCATCTAGCATTCTTTATCCTTGATGGATTTTCCTTTTCTTTACCTTTTCTTTCACACTCGTAGTATTATTGGATTTCTCCCAGCCTTGATCTCAGTTCATCTTCTATTAATATTGTGTATTCCTTTTCTTTCATCTCCTATACTCTTTACATCATTCTCTTTGAAACTTATAGAATTCTTTATATCTCCTTCCCAAAAAAATAAGTCAAAATGTGTTAAGCCCAAACCCTAATTTCCAACTTTGTAATAAAACTTTGGCTTCCAAATTTTTTTCCAGCCAATCAAAATCTACTATGTGGCAATCATTTTCTAACTAAACCAATGCCCTATGCCGCTAGTGACATGTTACTAAATCTCACCTAGTCACTTTATGAAACAAACTATAGCATGGGTTATGTCTTACATGCACCCAACCACCCAAAAGGAGTTGAAGAGTTTATTTTATTGTGATTAAATTTAGACTACCCATCCAATCTATGGTGTCTCCATTGCTATCTAGAAAATTTACCTTCATTCCTTTTCACACTTCACCTATATGTGCATATCATTTGAAATCTCAACCTCCTAACATAAATAGAAGCTACTCTAATCAAACAAATGCACACTAAAACATAAAGAGACTCTAAAAATGAATTGTGAGTTTGATTTAATTTTGTTTATATGGTTTTGACTAGTAATCATATATTTTATATGATATTAGTATTGGATTTTCTTAAAGGTTACAATTCATAAAGTAGGTAGATGAATTTATTATAGGAAACATTCATGGTACCCTAAAGAGCTAAAAATAAGTAGTTATGGGTAGATTCTTTATTATCTTATAAGATCCAAAATACTCCTAATAGTTTGTTAGCTTCAATGGATGACCTAGACACTCTATACATGTGTAAGGATCAAAGCAAAACAAGTAGATACATGTGTGTCCTCATTTTATTTATTTTTAATCTTCATGAAGTGTTTCATTCGCTAAGAGGGTATGTAATGTAGAAAAGAGAGAGGAATACCAATGAAGAGTATTACAATAGTAATAGACTAAAGTGATATTTTTAGAAATTGTAACTTTTATGTTAAAGGTTTTATCTATTTTAGGATTTATGTTATTTCAAGTGTGAAATATATGCTTTAGATGTAATGAAATTTGGCTTTTCATAAATATGATATATAGTTCTTTGAATCTTGTCAGCTTTTAATTTATTGACCCTTATACTATAAATGTAAATGGTGTACAGTTGTCTTAAAATATCATTATTGGATGTTCCTTTGCACTTAGCACTAGTCCCTACTATTGTTTTATAATTTCACATCAAGGAGGAGCTTTGTTTAGTGATATTTTATTTTTCTAGTAGCACAATATTCTTTTTGAAACAATAGGATCTATTTTTTGTTTCTCTAAGCCTTCTCTTTTGATTTTTATTTGATTTTTAGTAGAGTAGACTTTATCAAAGCTTTTCCAAAATTATTCATGTATTTTTTGATATAGTTTTAAGAATCCGATATGTATTATAAACTTACAAACTATTACACCTGTTTTTAATTTTACCAAGTATTTAAATTGCTATGTTATACAATCTGATACTTGATGATGACATCATGTTACTTAACATTATGATGAAATTTGTATGAAATGAGATGTATTTGAACTCTGAAGATTATATGTTATTAAATTGAGATTATGATTATGACGCGATTTATAATGGCTAACTACTTGAATTTGTTTTAAATGAAAGCAAGACAATTTCTTGCCCTCCAGAGAGAGGGAGAGTATCACCTAAGAGGAGAGAAAACTTCAAAGAAAAAGGTTATGTAATTTGAGTTCTCTCACACACTCGCATAGGTTTACCCTAAATCTATTGTCGATTCAATTTGAGTATTATGATATTTTGAGTTGAATTAAGTTATGTAAATTTGTGTGTTTTGTCAAACTTTGGGTTTAGTCATTAGGTTAATCTACCCTAGTCAAGTCTAGTTTAACCTTTTTTGAAAAGAAAATTAAAATGTTTAACATTATATGATTGTCAAAATTAATCGATCATCTACTCTTGAATCAAAAATAAGATAAATCGATTATTTCTTGTTTTTATGTTAATTGAAAGTAGCATATATATATATATATATATATATATATATATATATATATATATATATATATATATATATATATATATATATATATATATTGGCGTAGTCAAGGATGGAGGGTCCAGGAATAGGACTATCCAACCTTGCAACAAGATTAAACACAACAAAAAATCAAAGAATTGTACTAACAATCCCACATGGTTATATAGATAATGATCAATTTTTCACTGACAACATGCCCTGCCTTCCGACTTAAATATGACATAATGATATGGCATTAACCCTAGGAATACATTGCGGGTTGAAGCCCTTATCTCATTATATCACTACTACCACTATTGCTTTCTACCAAATGCAACTACACAATGGTTATATATATATATATATCAATTCCTAGCTCAAAAAAGGTTTGCATCACTCTCAAGAGGTCTCAAACCCCAAAATTGATGACACGTGTGAAGGTCAACCAAACATATGATTCTCCTTTCAATGTTGGAAAAACATGATACAAATCAGAATGGAGGTTTCTTGATGAACGTCCATCCTTATGAAATGGTTTACTGAACTCGACAAGTCTTGGGATAGGTCCACAAACTTGAAAAGAAAAAACTAATCGGTGAATGCTCTCTGTCCAATTACAGTTGATATTCTATTTGCAATATCTTCATATTGGGGTCTCCAAAACACTTGAATTTTGAATATGATGTAGATGTTGCAATGAAGATCATATATCTTACTCTAGGAGCTCCGATGTTACAATGTGGTATAATGTAGTATGAAATACTAAGACTTGGTCCAGACAGCTAACTACTAAAATGCAAGAAAACACATGAATGCAAATAGTTTTTGGTTGATGCAAGATTGCTTGAAACCTAGGATGCTCCTACATCAACATTTTAGGTTGAAGAAAAGTGGGCCTCTCACTTTCTTGGGGCTAGAGGAAAACCAATGCAGTCCACCTCAACCAAAGAAATCCATGATGAATCTTCCTTCGGTCTTCCCTTCCACCTAACTAGATATTCCTTGTATTACCTTCCTTTTGTACTACGCACAACTCTGCTCTCTAAAATTTCCTCAATTTCCTCCAAATGGTGTGCTATCTAGTTTGGAAAACCAACTTCCTTTTCCTTCGGTGACCCTCCTTCATGATACTGGTATAGGTATACAATATTGAATATAGGTGATATGTGAAATTCCTCCAGTAGTTCCACTTCATATGCATTTCCAGAATCAAACTTCCTGATGATCTTACAAGGCCCAAAATTCTTCATCTTCAGCTTATTATATGTCCAAACTGGAAATCTTTATTTTCTCAGGTATACCATTACTTCCTCTCCTATTGCAAACTCCTTATGTCCTCTCTTCTCATATGCTTTCTCCTTGTAGGTATTGTTCATTTTTTCTAGATGCTCCTTAACTTGAGTATGCATTGTTTCCATGAATCCTGCAAATTCTTCTACCTCTGTACTTCTTTTATTCTCTATAATGATATGTCTTATGTCTGTGACTCCTCTGGATTGATGTCCTATCACAATTTCAAATGGTGTCTTCCCTGTGCTCTGATTTATTAAATTATTGTATGCAAATTCTATTTGTGGTAGTATTAAGTCCCAATTTCTTGCTTTACCTTCAATCAAACACCTCAACAAGTTCCCCAAACTCCTATTTACCATTTTTTTTGTCTATCTATCTGTGGGTGAAATGTTGAACTATACTTCAAATTATTTGTCTTCATCTTATTCCATAATGTTTTCCAAAAATATCCAAGGAATCTAGTGTCTCTGTCTGATACTATACTCTTTGGTAGTCCATATAATTGCACAATCTCCTTGAAAAACAAGTCTGCAACATGTACTACATCACTCATTTTCTTACAAGGTATGAAATGCACCATTTTTTAAAATCTATCCACAACCACAATATAGAGTCAAATCATCTCCATCTCTTAGGTAATCCCAACACAAAATACATACATGTTAATGTCTCTCCCCATGGTCTCTAGTAATTTCAATGGTGTATACTTTCCAAGGTTCTAACTGCTTCCTTTCAACTTGACAAATCCTATAACTTTGAACATATTTCTTGACATCCTTATAAAATTGTGGAAAAAAATAGTTCTCACACACCAATACTACGGTCTTATCAATTCCAAAATATCATGCTAATCCTCTGTAATTCTTTTCCTTGATCAAATTCTTTCTCATTGAACTTCTAGGGATAAATAATTGAATGTTCTTGAATAACATACCTTCTTGAATGAAATAATCCAACAATTTTCTTATATCTATCTCTATAGGTTCCTTGCAAGCCTTCTATGCCTCCGCAAAATCAATGTCATCCTCATACATGTGCTTCAATTCTTTAAAACCTAATACTTCAACTCTCATCTTTGTCCACAAACTCCTTCTCCTACTCAATGCATCTGCAACCTTGTTTGACTTTCCACTCTAGTGTTTCAACACAAATGGGTAACTCTACAATAATTCTACCCATCTCATATGTATCTGGTTCAACTTCCCTTGACTATTCAAATATTGTAATGCTTGATGATCTGTAAATAACACAAATTCCTTAGGTACAAGTAATGTCTCCACTTCTTAAAGGCTTGTATTATTGCATAGAATTCCTAATCATAAACTGAATATCTTCTCCTAGCATCATTTAATTTTACACTGAAGTAAGCTACTTGTCTCCCTTTCTAACTTAACAAAGCTCCTATTGCACTTCCACTAGCATCACAATCTACTTGGAATACCTTACCAAAGTCTGGTAGTACTAACATAGGTTGTTTTGTCAACTTTTGCTTCAACAACTCAAAACTCTTTTGTGCTTATGATTTCCACTTGAATTCCTTTCGGTCACCCCTCATTGTCTCTTTCATAGGTGTGCAAATACTACTAAAATTCCTGATGAAATTCTGGTAAAAGGTTGCTAGTCCATGAAATGATCTTACCTCTCCAAAATTCACATGTGTAGGCCATTCAACTATTTCTCTAACCTTCTTAGGGTCCATCTTCAATCCTTTTGTAGATATCACAAACACCAAATATACTAGTTCTTCATTCATGAAACTACACTTCTTGATGTTTATCAACAACTTCTCTTCCCTTAGACTTTGAAATACTTGTCTAATGTACTCCAAATGTTCTTCCTTAGTCTTATTGAAAATCATAATATCATCCAGGTAAACAATGAAAAAATTTCCCAAGAATTTCTTCAAGACTTCATTCATTAGCCTCATAAATGTACTAGGTGCATTAGTTAGTCCAAATGGTATTACCAACCACACATTTAATCCCTCATTTGTCTTGAAAATAGTCTTCGATTCATATCCCTCTCTGATCCTGATCTAATGGTATTCACTCTTCAGGTATATCTTGGTGAAATACTTTTCTCCCCTCAGACTATCCATGATGTCATCCATCCTAGGCAATGGGAATCTATACTTCACTGTGATCTCATTGATAGCTCTTAAATCTATACACATCCTCCATTCTCCATCTTTCTTAGGTGTAGGTACCACCGGTACTATACATGGGCTCATACTTTCTCTGATCAATCATTTCTTCAACAATTCTTGTATCTGTCTATTTAGCTTTGCATTCTATGCTGGTGTCATCCAATGTGCAACTTTTTTGGAAAGCTAGCTTAGGTGGAATAAGATATATTTGATGACTGATACTCTAGATTGATGGTAATCCATCAAGCACATTCTCTGATACAATATCTTAGTACCCTGTCAATA
This sequence comes from Sequoia sempervirens, assembly GCA_007258455.2. Classification (NCBI taxonomy): domain Eukaryota; kingdom Viridiplantae; phylum Streptophyta; class Pinopsida; order Cupressales; family Cupressaceae; genus Sequoia; species Sequoia sempervirens. The sequence continues at coordinate 424,983,717 of VDFB02000003.1, forward strand.
GTTCAATGACTTCCTTCTCTGATGATTCTTCTTCTCTTGTAGTAATTCTCTTTGCATATAGGGCTCCACACTTCCTTAGAATCAAAGCAAAACACATGCTTTCATGTCTCGATCCATCCAAAAGTTTCCTTCCATCTACTAAGTTGATTCTAGTTGGACCACATACTTCACTTTTAGGTTCATCTTCCAAAGGTGTCAAGGTGATTCTCTTTGCATTGGATGCTATGGTATAGGTATTCTTTCTCCCATCATGAATATATTTCTTATCATACTACCAAGGTCTACCCAACAACATATGACATACATCCATCAACATAATATCACATAGTACTTCATCATGGTATGACCCTATATGAAATTTCGTTAAACATTGCTCACTTACTATTATCATGTGCTCATCTTGAATCTAGGATATCCTATAAGGTTCCAGATGTTTCCTTCTTTCCAAATTCAACTTTGTCACCATTTCCTCAAAAACTTGTTATTTGTGCTACCATTATCAATGATAACTTTGCAACACTTACCTTTTTCTTTGCATCTACTCCAGAAGAAAATTTTCCTCTGTGGTGCTTCCTTAGGTTCCTCTTTCTCCTAGATCAGTGCTCTCCTCATGAATAATGATTCTCCCTTCTCAAGATTTCCTCTAGAACTTGGTGATTCCACTGGTTCTTCCTCCACATATCTGGTTCTTGCATGATTTTCATTATTCTTACCTTCTTGGCAACACTCAAATACTCTGTCCTTCTTCGTACTTAAAATAGGTTCCTTTGAAAGTTCTCTTGTCGCATCCTTTCTCATCCCTCTAGTATCCATCATTGCGGTAAGAATTGTAGCCTATTCTATCATGGCGGTAAGAATTTATGTCATCTCTCCCCTTATGGTATGAATTCAAATACTTCTATTCCTTGCAGGTGAATCTTTGTCCTTCTTTTGCTCTGCATATGGGTTTTCTACTCTAGAATGTGACCTTCCTTTCTAAAATCTACCTCCTCTTCCTCTTTGCCTTTGTTCATGTCTTTTTTTTAGTTTTTCCTCCACCTTTAATGCAAATTGGTATGCTTACTCTATCGAATTCATCCTTACCATCTACTCAATTCTTCCTGAATGTTCATCCTCAATCCATTAATATATATTGCAACCTTCTCCTTGCTTGATTCACTATGTCTAGTCTTGATGATGATCTTATGAAATTCCTCATTGTAAATTCTTTCACAGTCTTTTCTTTTTGTCTCAAGTTTTGCAATCTCTTTAGTTGGTATTTAAGTCGGTTCTTCAATTTTGTCACCATTCTATCCCATTTCACAATATTCTCTTTACCTTTCTTGTTTCTCTCCAATTGAAATTCCTTCCACCATACTGCAACATTCCCTTTTAGTTTAGTCTTTGCAAATCTCACTCTCTCTGGATCTTCAATTTCTTCATATTCAAAGTATTCTTCGATATCATTTATCCAGTCAATCAACTCTTCAGGATTTAGGTTACCAATATAGTTCAAAATATCCATTCTAGGCCACTTTCCTATTTTTTAAATAGCCTTCAACATCTTCATCTGATCTGATTCTTCCTCTTATGTGGTTTCTTCACTTACCTGTCTATAGCTTGAACTTCATCATCATCACTTTCATCATTAGGTCTAGGGTTTAAGCATTTTATTTTATCTTCTTCAATAACATCCAATCTCACTTTCATTGTTCACATCATTTCCATAATCTCATCTATCTTTCTAGCAACATTAATAGTAGTATGAATTCTCCTCAGTGGCATCTCTTCCTAGGATCTAGTGCAACTACCTCAAGTCAACAATCTAGCTACAGGGTTGAAACTACCTCACAATCAATGATTGGTTGAAAAAAAAAAGTAGGTTTCCTCAAGTCAGTGATCTTTCCAACAAATATCTTATGGAAAGTCTTCCTCAACTTCACTCTCCTCTCTTGAGGTACACAACTCACTCTTATACCACTTGGTGTAGTCAAGGATGGAGGGTGAAAAAATAGGACTTTCCAACCTTGCAACAAGAGTAAACACAATGGAAACTCAAAGAATTGGAATAACAATACCACATGGATATAGATAATGATCAATTATTCACTGGTAGCATGCCCTACCTTCTGACTTACAGATTATAGAATGATATGGCGTTAAGCCTAGGAATACAATGTGGGTTGAAGCCCTTATCTCACTATATCACTACTACCACTATTGCTTCCTACCTAATGCAACTACACAATGCTTCTATATATCAATTCTCAGCTTAAAAAAGGTTTGTGTTGGTCTCAAGAATTCTCAAACTCCAAAGTTGATGAAACATGTGAAGATCGACCAAACTAAAACATAGATTTTTGGGACCCTATGGACTACTCTTGGACTTCTAGGGTTTTTTGCACCTAAAAGGAGAAAGCAAGGGCCAAAGAATATAAATAGTTCATTAAAATTATGAAATGTGTGATGTAATTAGGAATAAATGAGATGATCTAAGTGTAGTTAAGCTATGAAATTGATTGATTAAGTATGCAAAACCTAAGAAACAAATGATGTTTGAAAATATATTATGTAATGCAAAAACATTAAGAAATGAATGCAAACTATAATAGAAATGAAACACACTAAAGACATGCACCTGAAACCTTGATGAAGACTAGAAATGGATTATGGAATGCTGATTATGCTAATTTTCAAGCCTGATAGGACTCATTCGCCACCTAGGGTGAATTAGTCCCTATTCTGGTAAACTGTGCTGAAACTAGTTTCTAATAAAAGGGTATCAGAAAATGCAGAAATCACAAAATTGACCCTAGAGTGGAACTCATTCACCACCCATGGCGAATGAGTCCACTTTGGAATTTTTTAATATTCAAAGGTGGATTATGAGACTTTTAGTTTGCATTTCTACTTCCTATAGGTGTCCGCTTTTGGAATTTTCATATTCAGGCTTGAAAATGACTTTTTGTTGATATTTTGACTTGAATTATGAAGAGATGACTTGAATGACTTTTCAACTTGATCTTCAATGATTTGAAAGCTTCCAATATTCCTACATTTGCATACCAACAAGACAAGAAAGATAAATTGTTGATTGTTAGGCCATGGGTGTTTGCCTTGGTCAAACCACTTTTAGGTAATTAAAACAAAATGATGAAATAATAGAATAAAGCATGCAAAAATGAAATATATTACCTTGACATGATGAATGATCTTGAAATTCTATAGCAAAGCATGAATATTCAGCCCTTAAATTCTTTAGAAAGCTAACATGATGACTTCTAGTGAAGAAACCCTAGTTTTCTTAACTTGAATTAGAAGATAGATGACAAATTGAAGATAAAAGATGTAATAATGAGATAAGATGTGTAAAATGAGGATAAAAACACTTATGTATAGACAATTTTGCCTTAGTACCCGATAATACCTCATCATAGGCCGACATGTAGTGAAATTAAACTTTAAATTTCACTTTTTCCCACTCAAGGCTCAAAATGGGGCCAGCTAGGACTCATTCAACACACATGGTGAATGGGTCCCACTTGGATGGGACTGATTCACCATGCATGGTAAATGGGTCCCACAAGGGCTATTTCAATAGCTCAGAAGCCGAGGAATAAGGAAATAAGGTTTAAAATGCAAGTTTGAGGTATTTGATCAATTTGAACCTCAGGATGCACAATATGGGTTAATTAGGGCCTATTAGTGATGATGTAAATGTTAAATAGGGCTTGGGACACATAAATCAATGTGAAAGTGTGATTAAATACACTTTACAACACTAAAATTAGGTCCATGTAGCCTAAAAGGGCACAAAAACTAATGTGAATGTGAAAGAAACATTACAACACTAGTTTAAAGTTAAATTCACTTTACAAGCCTTCTATATTGATGTGATGATGTAATTAAATATGTTTTATAATGTTGAATTAAGGAGAAATAGGTTCATTAGGTCTAGAAAAGTGTGAAAGTCCATTACAAGACTTTACAACACCTTTACAAGACAGTTAATTGCATGTTATTTGATTTGCAATTGTCCAAGACCTAGTGTGGATACATAAAATACCTCACAACACCTAAATCAAAGCCTCATTAAGTACATTTTATCATGAATTAATCCCATGTCGAGCATAGGGTCCATTTTTCTACAGCACATTTAGCCTCTAGTTTAGTGAGAGGATGAACTTCAAACTCACTCTAAAGTAGACATTGAAGAGAGATCCTCATGCATAGATACATATGAAAAAAAATGACAAAGATCAAAGAGGTTGCGCAATTGCCCAAGATCTAAGATCCCAAGTCAGACCATCAAGATACATAATCATGCAATGACAAGAAAAAGATGAAAAATATGTACTCACTCTGGGGCCATAGAACTTCAGGTCATTTGCGGGGTGAGAAGGCCACAACATACTCACTCTGGGGCCACCGAACTAGTTATTCGTGGGCTGAGAAATCCCAAAAGGTAAAATACATACGCTAGTTGGTATGCACTCACAAACACAAATGTGGCTATGGGGATAAGTAATGTCGGTAGTTGGGCTTCCCTCTCAACCATATCAAAGTTATACCTCCTAATAACTTTAATAAGGCACCATAAAGATTTTCAAGCTTTATGAGGTAAGAAAAAATTTGTATGATTGACACTCATAGACATTGTTAATGAAAAATAATGTAAGGATTGTTCAATGGGATTTTTCTTAATTCATGCACTGTCTCATCTTAGGGAACATCATCCTCAATATCTCCAAGAGAGGATAAGTACAAGATCTCATCCTGAGAAACATTGTACCTAATGCTTCCAAGAGAGGGAATCGCAAGAAAAGGAAAATCACACAATGAAATGTGAGTGGTGATGAATGCCCCCACTTTAAAGTAGTTGCGAGCACCCATACTATGAGTAATTGCTTTAAAGTAGAAGGAGAAAGTGGAAGACATGAGAGCTTACTCAGAAAGCCTTATTCCAAGTCATATGTTTCTATTAAGCTACATCATGAGAGAGAGAAGTATGTCATATGCAATCCAACTTAAGGCATGTCATCCACATCCCAAGCTTGCTCTTGTGTATTCATGATAAGTCAATGACTATCCAAAAGGAGGCAACCACAAGTGACATACGAGGACAAGGATATCAAATTATTTTCCCCCACTAAGTGTAGGGAAAAGGTGAGCCAACGGGATTAATGAGATGTAAGCTAGAGTGAAAATCTATAGCAATTACAGAAATTAGATTCCCCCACATCGGGAAGCATACCAAACTGCTAAAAATGTTGGATTTTACAACTCAAAGCATTACATTCATTAGTGGAATGACCATGAACATGATGATATGCGTAGAATGAAGTCTTGTCATAACTTTTCTTTTGAGTTCTTGGAGGGAAGGTGACTGGAGCATTCCGAGGAGCCCCAGCCGCATACCCTCTTGATCAACAGAAGGGGTCCGTGATGGTGCGCAATGCATCCCCGGCTAGTAGTGATTTACACCGCCGCGGCCCGCAGACGCAGGATTTCGCGCTTCGGGCGTATTACAGGAAGCGATTTAATCTAACTAATCTGAAACCGAATCGCATGCAGAATACTGGCATTAAGGGCGGTGCATTTCGGTGCGTCATAGTTAAACGATGATTTCGCAATAATCGCCCAGGGCGAAAGAAGGGTAGATTGAGTGTTGTGCGATAGTGCTGAGCAAGCGATAAGAAAGCCGCAGTGAACTTTGGCCGCGCGAGAATAAACCACATCTCGCAGTTTTTGTTGTGCGATAAACATAGGGTTGCATACCCACCGGGTGGAGAGCCAGCATCCTTTCTACCATACCCAAGTTGTTTCGAGTCACAAACTTTCCCGCTAAATCATCTTCATTGCTTTTGGATCAAGTGATGATTCGTTATTGTGTTCAACAAAGGTTTTTGTGTATTTTTTGTCATTGTTTAAAGTGGTTGAGGTGGATGTTTTCGAAAGGTTTTCTGAATTTTGTGTTGACATGATGGTTGGTTGTCCTTGGTTTTCATCTTTATTTTGTGTGAATATGTATTCGCCCATAAATGAAGGTGCGAATTCTAAGGATCCCCAATCATCACCAAATAATTTAGATAGAAATTCCTCATTGTTGCATTCAATTTCTATGTTGGATGTTGGAATCAATGTTTTCAAAGCACTTGTAGCTCCTTTCTCAAGGTGCAAGAAACTCTTAGGCTTGGGGTTTGCTTCAACTTGATAAATTTTATTGTTATAGAAATATTTCATTATATGATGAAGGGTTGAAGGCACTGCATTCATCTCATGAATCCATTTTTTGCCCAAAAGAAGATTATACAAAATATTATAAGGCATGACATGAATATGAGTTTGCAAAGTAACCACCCCAACCCTAATAGGTAAAGTGATTACACCGAGTGGTTGCTTTGTTGTATTATCAAATCCTCAAATAGAGACAAAATCAGGTATTATTTGTGACCTATCTAATTTTAATCAATCAAGGAAACTTGCACTACACACATTAAGGGAATAACCATTCTCTATGAGAGTGTGTTTGATACATGTGTGATTGAAGCGAGCAATTATCATAAAGGAATCATGTTGTTTACGAAACTCCAAAGGAGGGAGCTCATGTTGATGGAAGGTAATGGCAAGATTATTTTTGTGTATAAGAGCTGCCACATCATTCAAAGGTGTACCATGAGGAGCTTCAATTTGTTTTAAGGCTGTTTGAAGAATATGGTTGTAATTTGGTGAGTTTTGAAGTAAATCCCAAAGGGAAATCTTTGCAGGAGTATTCTTTAATTGTTCAATAAGATCATAATCCTTTGTTTGTGGGAGGTGTTGGAATTTGTGCCTCAATTCTTACTGACAAGAAACTCCTTGAAGGAAAAGCCGGTGTGACATCACGGATGTCTGGCCGACTAACTGTTCTGAAGTTCTAAAATGTACATATCGCCATGATAGGGTTCATGTCTTGCCGAAGAGACTATCGCTATGACTCTCTAAGTTCGGCATGATCTTTTGGCTATCGGAAGAACTCTAGGTGATAGTTGATCTCATCAGCGTAACTCTTGGGTCGCGGGGAGATGTCTCAGTGAAAGTCTTGAGTCTTGTTGAAATATGTCTTTGGGCCAACATTGGAAGCTCGATGAAACGTCACAGCGAAGTCTCATGTCTTGCCGACAGAAGCTTTTGGTAAAGCGTAGTGAGCTCAGAAAGACATCACAACGACAAACACAAGTCTTGGCAATCTGCAGAATGTCTCATCCATGTCGGGCTATCATATGGTTATTGGGATATCTCAATAGCTTTGTTATGATGTCCTAGCGACATTAAAATGTCTTGCCGATGATGAGATGTTTTCCAGTATAGGTCTTGTTGAATGGTAGTCATCGGTATGACTGAGGGATTCGGTATGAAGTCCTGGCAAAGATGATAAGTCTTGCCAACTCATCAAAGGTTTCGGTGTAGCACAAGGAACTCGATAGAAGGTCTTGGAAAAGACATAGTGTCTTGCCGATAGACTGTTTGCTCACTAAGACTGGTGAATTCTCTATGTGTCTCATCGATAATGGAAATCCTTTCCGATAGGATCGTATTGGACATCGTTAGTTTCGGTATAACCTGTTACAGTCGTTATAGCATCTTGTCGACTTGTGGAAGCTGTAGCAATGCCGATAGAGAAACTTTGTGGCGTCGAGGAGACACTATGAGTGTCTCACCGATATGCCAACAAATTTGAATGCTCTTGACCAGTCTGACCATCCTATGTGGAGCATCGTGGGCCAATCACAGGAAGCAGTTTTAAAACATGATGACAGTAGATTTTATGCATCAGTTGCATCGCTGGAAAAACTACATGCAGGGAAAAATCAAGACTTGAATGGAAACTGTCTTTGGTTGGAAATGGCGGGTAAGAATGTACAGTTGGAAAATCAGAATGAGATTGTTTTAAAGCAAATCGATTCTGTTATGAAAAGAGTGATGAGTTTATCGAATTGCATGAGAGCTTTACTAAGAGAGTTTTGAACAGTGAATGGAGAAGCTATTGAGATGAACACCATAAATTTGTATTTCTGATTGTATGTAATTTTGTTACTGTAATACAAAGAGATACAACTTGGTGTGGTGGGTTTTTTCCCGAAAGGGTTTCCCACGTAAATTCTGTTGTTTCAGTTGTCTTTGTGTATTTTCTCTATTTCTGTTATTCCTTCATGTGTGTCTTAATTAGATTGTAATTTGGAAAATTAATAGCCATGTATTGCATTCTCCCCTGTGGTTTGACATTAGGAAAGTTGTTTCCGCACCTCTGCTTTCCTTACAAGTGGTATCAAAGCATGGCCAGTTGTGTTGTCCTTGTGAGTGGGTTGGGTTTTTTGTGTTAAACCCTTTTCAGTGGGAGTCTAGTAGAGGTCTATTAATTTAATTGCAAATTGAGATGGCAAGCACATCCAGTAGCATGGAAATAGAGAAATTCAATGGTAGAGAATTTTGAGCTGTGGAAACTCAAAATGGAAGATGTGTTAGTTGATCAAGATCTTTGGACGGCTGTGTCTGGAACAATGCCTCAAGGCATGAAGCAAGAGGATTGGGACCTGTCTGATAGAAAATCAAAAGGGTTGATAAGGCTCTATTTAGCTGACTCTGTTCTTCTTAATGTGAATGAAGAAAAGACTGCAACCTCTCTATGGACAAGACTAGCTGCTATTTATCAAGGCAAGTCCTTGGTGAACAAGTTGTTCTTGAGAAAGAAGTTGTACAATTTGAAGATGCAGGATGGAGTTGGTGTTGCTGATCACTTGAATGCTTTCAACATGCTGATTACTTAGTTAGCATCTATTGGTGTTAAGATAGAAGAATAAGATCACTGCATGCTACTGTTATGTTCTTTTCCTAATTCATGGGATCATCTGGTGATGGCTATTGGGAGTACAACATCCTCATTCAAGATGCAAGATGTTGTTGCTTCTCTGTTATCATAAGAAATGAGAAGGAAATATTCTGAGATGGAAAAGGAGGGTCTGGCTGTCAGAGGTAGACCAAAGGAGAAAGGCAAGAAGAAGGACAAGAAGTCCAGATCGAAAACAGAAGGGAGATCAAAGTCTCCTGGCAAGAAGTCAAAGGTGAAGTGCTGGAACTATGGGCAACCTGGTCATGTCTGAAAGGACTACAAGGAGGAGAAAAAGAAGAAGAAGAACTCTTCTGGAAATTATTCTTCTCATTGTGATGCAGATGCCTTCATTGCAGCTTTGGCTACACGGGCATCAGATGATGTCTAGCTGATTGATTCTAGAGCATCCTCTCCGTATTACGACATCTCATATAGAGAATGGTCTACAAAGCATGAAGAATACAATGGAAGCAAGGTGCAATTTGGAAATCGATTCATCTCTTTGGAAAATTGGTTGGTTGTGTGGAAGAGTCAATTCAATTCCTAATGGAAGTGAAGGGAATCAAATGATGCGGGGATGCATATACTAGGTCTCCGCTCAAACCTACTCTCTGTAAGTAAGAATACCGATGCAGGTCACTGCCTGGAAATAAATGGGTAAGACGTGACTAGAGGCCTACATAGCTTAGTGCTCCTCAATTGGTAATTCAACAAGCCTGGATGCAATGTTTCATTCAATGCAATACAAAGTGCCCCCCAGTCATTTAAGGTCACAAAGATAAGAAGAAAACATCCCCATGGTGTAAACTCCATAGAGACAAACCGCAATTGTGAGAAGACTATGCGTTCGCATCATAGCTCCTAGCTACATTGGAGAGAAAGGTTTAAAAAACTTGAAGAATAAAAACCTGGTTGAGGGGCTTGATGATTTTAACCTCAAATTCGAGTTTTGTGAATATTGTATATATGGGAAACCACACCGTGTTTCATTTTATTCCAGTCCTCACAAATCTTCTGGTTTGTTTGATTATATACATTCTCATGTTTTTGGTCTAGTGAATGTTCCTTCTTTGTTCAAATCAAGATACTGTTAATGGTCGCTATTGACATTACCTGGCGAAGAGCATTTGTATATTTTTTGAAAAGTAACTGGCGCTGCAATAAACCTTCACTGATCCGCATTCACAACAACGAAACCCGTTATCTGATCCAGCACCCACAACAAAATGGAGTTGTTGAAAGGTCAATAGGAAACCAATGAAAGAGCATGCCGAGAAAAGTAGCCTAGATGAGAAATTTTGGGCTAAAGTAGTCTCTACAACATGTGCTACTTGTAAATCGTTTCCTCCCACCGTTTTGTTGAGAAGACGATGTGGAAGGCCGGCCCAGGAAATATTCCTCGTGACATATTCATGTCTCTTTGGTCGCGAGGCATATGCATATAAAGCATTTGAAAAGATCCAAGTTGGAAAATAAAGTCAAAGGTATATTTCATAGGCTATACTAATCGGGTATAAAAGGATACAAGCTTTGGAACCCTGATACTGAGAAGGTTTTGCACAACAAAAGTGTTATCTTTCATGAGCTGCAACCTTCTACATTGGATCTGCAGTTAGAGAAGAAATCAGAAAATGAAAAGGATGTTGCAGCAATTCCTCAGACACCAGATAAAGAGGAATTGAAAAATAAAAATGTACTTGATACTGAGGAGAGCTCAAGCAATTCTGAAAGTTCTGAAGATGATGAAGAACCACCTCAGCCTCAGCTTGTAAGGAGGTCAACTTGTGAAAGAAAGCAACCTAAAAGGTATGGTAATAGAGTCTACTTGTGCCTATGCTTTAATTTCTAGCACCATGAACCTGTAGGGGACCTGCAAAAGAGGCATTTAAAATGTCCGGGATTCGTGCCTTGGTTGAAGCCATGAATGAAGAAATGGCATCATTAGAAAAGAATGACACCTGGAGTTTGGTTCCATTGCCTAAAGGCAGAAAATTTGTAGGCTGCAAATGAATATTCAAAAATAAAATTGGTCTGGATGGTAGTGTAGAAAAATATAAAGCACTTGGCTGGTTGCAAAAGGTTATTCCCAAGTAGAAGGAATTGACTATGGAGAAATATTTTCTCTTGTAACTAAGCTAACATCTATTAGATTTCTTTTGTCACTTGCATCAACATATGATTTAGAGATTGAACAGATGGATGTAAAAACAGTGTTTCTTCATGGTGATCTTGAAGAAGAAATTTATATGTCCCAGCCGGAGCACTTTGTGGTAAAAGGTAAAGAAAAACTAGTTTTCAAGTTGAAGAAATCTCTGTATGGTTTAAAATAGTCTCCTAGAATGTGGTACCAAAAGTTTGACACGTTTGTTTTGTCATTGGGATTTGTAAGATCAAAATGTGATCACTATGTTTATTACAAAATTGAAAGTGATCAAATTCTTATTATTGCTCTGTATGTTGATGATATGTTGTTTATAGGCAATAGTAAGCAAACGATTTCTAATCATAAGTCTTAGTTGTCTGCAAAGTTTGAAATGAAAGATCTTGGTGCAGCAGGGTACATTCTAGGAATGGAAATAACCAGGGACAAAAAGAACAAAAAGCTTTGGCTCAGTCAGAGTAAATATGTCATGACTGTTCTAGAGAGATTTTGTATGACTAGATGCAAGCAGCTAGTTGTTCCAGTTACACAAGGAATGAAGCTATCTATTGAGGATTGTCCAAAATCTTCTTCTGAGATGGAGGACATGACCAGTGTTCCTTATGCAAGTGTAGTTGTCAGTCTCATGTATGCTATGGTCTATACAAGGCCAGACATTGCTCAAGCAGTGGGAGTTCTTAGTCATTTTATGGCTAATCCAAGAAGAACACATTGGGATGCTATGAAGATAGTGTTTAGATATCTGAAGGGAACTTCAGACTATGCTTTGTATTACCATGGTAACTTGGTTGAATCATAGAGAACTCTCAGTATTCGTGGCTATGTGGATTCTGATTGGACAGGGGACATTGACAGTAGAAGATCCACTAGTGGATATATTTTCACGATGAATGTGCAGTGAGTTGGATGAGCAAGCGGCAGGATATAGTCGCTTTATCTACTACAGAGGCAGAATACATGGCAGCCAAACATGCCTATAAAGAAGCAATCTGGTTAAAACATTTTTTTTCTAACATTGGCTTTAATGCAGAAAAGATTACTATTTACTGTGATAGCCAGAGTGCTATATGTTTGGCAAAGAATCCTACTTTCCATGCCAGGATGAAACATATAGATGTACAGTATCATTTTGTACGAGATATGGTGGAGGATGGGAAGGTCTCTTTGGAGAAAGTGGATACTCTGGAGAATGTTGCAGATATATTGACAAAGCCTGTGAGCACAAACAAGATCAGTTGGTGTGCCAGTTCGATGGGCCTCTTTGTCCATGAATCTCAGTAATTCTATGCTACTCTGGAGGTGTCAGTAAGATCTTCGTCACGTGGGAGCTTGTTGGAATCTATGCCTCAATTCTTACTGACAAGAAACTCCTTGAAGGCAAAGTCAGTGTGACATCACAGATGTCTGGCCGACTAACTATTCTGAAGTTCTAAAATGTACATATCGCCATGACAGTGTTCATGTCTTGCCGAAGAGACTATCGCTATGACTCTCTAAGTTCGGCATGATCTTTTAGCGATCAGAAGAACTCTGGGCGATAGTTGATCTCATCGATGTAACTCTAGGGTCGCTAGGAGATATCTCAATGAAAGTCTTGAGTCTTGCTGATAGATGTCTTTGGGCCAACTTTGGAAGCTCAATGAAACGTCACGGCGAAAGTCTCATGTCTTGCCAACAGAAGCTTTTGATAAAGCGTAGTGAGCTCGGAGAGATGTCACGGTGACAAACACAAGTCTTGGTGATCTACAGAATGTCTCATCCATGTCGGGCTATCATATGGTTATCGAGATATCTCAATAGCTTCGTTATGATGTCCTAGCAACATTAAAATGTCTTGCCGATGATGGGATGTTTCCCGGTATAGGTCTTGCTGAATGGTAGTCGTCAATATGACTGAGGGCTTCGGTATGAAGTCCTAGAAAAGATGATAAGTCTTGCCGACTCGTCAAAGGTTTCAGTGTAGCACAAGGAACTCGACAGAAGGTCTTGGCGAAGACATAGTGTCTTGCTGATAGACTGTTTGCTCACTGAGACTGGTGAATTTGCTATGTGTCTCGTCGATAATGGAAATCCTTTCCGATAGGATCGTATTGGACATCGTTGGTTTTGATATAACATGTTACAGTCGTTATAGCATCTTGTCGACTTGTGGAAGCTGTCGCGATGCCAATAGAGAAACTTTGTGGCATCGGGGAGACACTGTGAGTGTCTCACCGATATGCCAACAAATTTGAATGCTCTTGACCAATCTGACCATCCTATTTGGAGCATCGTGGGCCAATCATAGGAAGCAGTTTTAAAACATGACGATAGTAGATTTTATGCATCAGTTGCATCGCTAGAAAAACTACATGTAGGGAAAAATCAGGACTCGAATGGAAACTGTCTTTGGTTGGCAATGGCGGGTAAGAATGTACAGTTGGAAAATCAGAATGAGATTGTTTTAAAGCAGATCGATTATGTTATGAAAAGAGTGATGAGTTTATCGAATTGCTTGAGAGCTTTACTAAGAGAGTTTTGAACAGTGAATGGAGAAGCTATTGAGACGAACACCAAAAATTTGTCTTTCTGATTGTATTTAATTTTGTTACTGTGATACAAAGAGATACAGCTTGGTGTGGTGGGTTTTTTCCCCAAAGGGTTTCCCACGTAAATTATATTGTTTCAGTTGTCTTTGTGTATTTTCTCTATTTCTGTTATTCCTTCATGTGTGTCTTAATTAGATTGTAATTTGAAAAATTAATAGCCCTGTATTACATTCTCCCCTGTGGTTTGGCATTAGGAAAGTTGTTTCCGCACCTCTGCTTTCCTTATAGGAGGTAATGAGGAGAACTAGGAGGATTAGGTAAAGGTAAGGAAGGTGGCATTGGTTGCGGTAGTTGCAGATTATTTCGAGTGTTATATGTATGAGCAACAATATCATTACTAGATTGTTGTGATACATTAGGGTTAGGAGGTAGAGGGTTTGTCAAGGTCGATTAGAGGGATGAAGGGGATGGGATTGTAGTAAAGGAAGAGTTTAGGTTTATTGGAAGGATGAAGCAGATGATAAGGTGGGTAAAGGGTGTGGTGATGTTGAATATTGTTAACATCCTATAACAAGTGATATTTTTCATTGTATTTGAAGGGGATATTATCTTTGTCTTGGGTCACAATATCCTCCCTAGAAAGAGAGTTCATAGGAGAACAAAAAATCACATGTTCATGAAAAGTAAGGTTTAGTTCATCCAAAATAACTTCATCATCACTAAGGGATTTATTGATGGTTGAATGTCTTTGATTATTGATAATGGGGAGATTGGAAGAAGATTTTATTTGATTGTTTATTTTTTTCTAAAGTCTCATTCTCTTGTTCCATATTGTCTACCATACTAGGAGAGCTTGGAAGATGTTCATCTAAGGGTGAAATGTACAAAGTAGCTTCATCACAAGGAGGAGAGACATCAAGAGAAGGACTATTATGAGTTACAAATGGATCTTCCCAAATGGGAGTAGCATTAGGGAAGGGAGGATCAAGGGTGTCTATGATCTTATGTTCTTGTTTTCTAAAATCATCCAAAGGGGAATAAGGAAAGGGAAAATCAAGACCCTCAAGACTTGTAACTTCTTTCACCAAGATACCTTTGTCACTAATAGGAGAGGTATTGGGAGAAGAGCAAGTATGTGTGTTATGATTGTTTACACCTCCATTCACACCAATGGGTAATGCAATGTTTTGGTGTACACTATGTTCCTTATAGTTGTAGTCAAAATAAAAATAATAAGAGGAGATGTTATGCTTATAAAATCCATGTTTAATCAAATCAAAGGCACAATTAAATAACATGTTACAAAAAAGTCAATAAACTGCAATGTGACAAAGTAAATTGCTAATTACAGTATGCAATAATCTAAAAAATGAAATGTGAGAGGTGCAAATCTGAGATAAAACTATGGATGAAATGAGCTATTTTAAGTGAGATCTAGTGAAATGCATGCTACATAAATGAAACTAACTGATATAGGTATCAAATGGCAGCAAA
>VDFB02000003.1:424998847-425153085 GCA_007258455.2 Sequoia sempervirens
CCTCAAGGACCTACACCAAGGGAATGAAGGATATGCGATCATGATGCATTCCAAAGAGGAAGAAAAGGTTGAAACGATAGTCTTACCAGAAGCAGTCCAAAGGTTACTTGATAAGTACAAGAGTATAGTTAGTGATGGTACACATGCAACTCTACCACCAAAGAGAGAAATAATTCATGAAATTGACTTCATACCTAGAGCCTCATTGCCTAATAAAGTAGCATACAAGCTTACACCAGATCAGAACCTAGAGGTAGCTAGGCAAGTGCAAGAACTGTTGGATCAAGGACTAATTCAAAAGAGCATCAGCCCATGTGCAGTGCCAGTGGTTTTAGCATCTAAGAAGGGAGATAAGTGGAGACTTTGTACTAATTCTAGAGCAATCAATAGGATTAAAATCAGATATAGATTCCCTATCCCTAGAATAGAAGACTTGATGGATTGCCTTGGAGGAGCACAGTATTTCACTAAGTTGGACCTCAAGAGTGGCTACCATTAGATCAGGATTAAGGATGGTGATAGTGGAAGACTGGCATTTAGCCACAATGCGATTTATACTGAGTGGAAAGTGATGCCATTTGGCACATGAAACCAGCCCTAGCATTCATGAGACCTAATGAATGAAGTGCTCAGGATTCATAGGGGGATCTTTGTATTCTAGTAGTATATCTTGATGACATCTTGATTTTTATTGAATGCATGAAGAAGAACACTTGAAGCATGTGGAGATGGTTCTTAAAAGGTTACAAGAGGAGAAGTTGGCAATCAATCTTGAGAAGTGCATGAGTTCTTCAAGGGAACTTTGTATACATGGGTTTGTAGTATCTCAAGGAATGTCAAAGATGGATCCAAGCAAGGTGGAAGCCATCCTAAACTGGCCTACACCAACCACATCAATAGAGGTAAGGAGTTTTCATGGTTTGGCTCAATTTTATAGAAAATTCATAAGGAATTTAGTGGCATATGTGCACCATTCCTAGATACTATAAAAGGTGGTCTGAAAATAAAGTTTAAGTGGACTCAAGAGGCTGAGAAAGGGTTTGAAAAATTGAAACAACAACTGGAAACTCAACCTATTCTAGTATTGCCTAGTTTTGACAAGTTGTTCACAGTTGAGTGTGATGCAAGTGGAGTAGCAGTAGGAGGAGTACTTAGTCAAGAAGGTAGGCTTGTGGCTTTCTTTAGTGAAAAGCTCAATGAAGCCAAACAAAAGTACTCTACCTATGATCTAGAATTGTATGCTTTAGTGTAGTCCCTTAGGAAGTGGAGGCATTATTTGTTACCCTAAGAGTTTGTGGTCTTTACTGATAATTAGGCACTTAGTTATATCAACACCCAAGAGAAGTTAAGTAATAGGCATTTGAAATGGATGGAATACATCCAAGCTTTTACTTTTGCCATCAAGCACAAGAAAGGGCAAATGAACAAGGTTGCAGATGCATTAAGCAAAATAATGTTGACAGTGCAAGAGATACAACTAAAGAGCATTGGATTAGAGAGTTTCAAAGACCTCTATGGTGAAGATGAAGACTTCTCAGAAGCTTACAAGGTATGTTCAGATTTTGAGAATCATTTTCATAGGCAATATTCTGAGTATTCATTGCAAAATGGACTATTATTTAAGGGTAATCAATTATGTGTTCCAAGAGGTTCAATGAGGGAAAATCTAACTCAAGAAAAGAATAATGGTAGTCTTAGCATTAGACATTTTTATCAATAGACTGGAAGGCTAGATGCAAAGGTTCTATTATAACTCCTAAGTGCTGAGAGATGTGCCAAATACTGTGGAACAATGTGTTGCTTATGCAGAGGCCCAGGGGAGGAGCTAAGCAATCTTTGGTCTATATATTACACTTACATTCCCTATGAGACCATGAGTGTGAGCATGGATTTTGTGGTAAGATCTTCTTAAGACAAGAACTAGGAACGACAATGTTTATATTTTGTGGTAGGCCAGTTACTTAAGATGAGTCATTTTATTCCCTCGAAAACTCTCATGATGCCTGGCTATATAGCTTATCTTTTCTTAAAGGAGGTTGTGAGGATCCATGGCTTACCTTTAAGCATAGTTTTTGATAGAGATATGAAGTTTATGAGTCATTTTTGGAATACTCTATGGAGCAGATTAGGTACAAATCTGTCATTTGGATCAGCTTACCATCCTCAAATCGATGGTCAAATAGAGGTGGTTAACAGAGTGTTGGGAAATCTTTTAATTTATCTAACGAGGAATATGGATAGACATGGGATACGTTATCTCCCAAAATTTGAATAGCCTTACAATGGCGGTATCAATAGAACTCTGAGGAAGGAATATTTTGGGTTGTGTATGGGATGCACCCAGAGGCATTTGCTGAACTGGAGACCTTGGATCCTGGAAGCAGTGGACATCTGCGAGAAGACTCACGGAACATGAGAAGAGATTCTTGAAGCGGAGTCAAGAAAGAATAGTCTGATGTGACCCAAAAGTTGAAGGAGAAAGTTGATTTGTCAAGGAAGGATATACAATTTGTAGTTGGGGACTATGTTATGGTCCACCTCAACAAATCCAAATTGCAGAAGGGAATGTTAGCCAAGCTACAGATGAAAAGAGTGGGTCCATGCGAGTTATTGGCCAAATATGGCAAGAATGCATACAAGGTGGAGTTACCATTAGATTTGGGCATCTCTCCAGTGTTCAATGTAGCTAACTTGATCAAGTACATGGGATCAATCAAGGATGTGGATCAGAATAGTCAGGAAGTTCTCAAGGACATCAGCAATGTACCCTTCCCTCATCAAGACAAGCTACAAGCAGAGAAGATCTTGGAGTCAAGAGTGAAGAAGGCTACTAGGCACAAGGTGTACATGGAGAATCTTGTCAAATGGAAGGATAAGCATGAATCTGAAGCTACCTAGGTAGAACAAGCAGACTTTAAGAAGTAAGGCATTGATATGTCTCTGATCCCTCCTTCCAATCCTTAGTTGTTTATGCTGAGAGGGGGAGAATGGTGCAGGAGCACCTAGGAAAGGACTATTGTTGGAGTTTTGTTGAAGTTCTTATTTTTGTTGTCAATAGCTTAACAACATCATTGTGTTAAGTTGTCAAGAGTTGGCAAGGTGTTTGAAAACACATTGGGTTTTATAGATTAATCATTAGGTCATCTATGAGCTCGACCCAAGCATCTAAGTTGTGGTGAAAGCCTATTTAAGGCAGGATTCGACTAGGAGATAGGTTTAGAGGCATTTTTGTTAGAGTGGCAATTTGCAAAGCTAAAGGAAACAACATTTTGGAAGTCAGTTTCTTGTGTTTTGCATTTGTATTGAACTTTAATGGAGTGATTCTATTGTATTTTTGGTTGTAGAATGTAGTATTAGCATTGTGCAAGCTTATTGTGTTATATTTTTGGTTTTGTAAATCCATTTCACCTTGTATTTGTAAATATTTCTATTTTTTTGTCATTTTTAGGCCTGTAATAGGCAATTTTTAAAGAATGGAGTCCTAGAGCACCTTCCCACCGTACAAATTGTATGGAATCTTGGGAATAGTGTCTATGCTCCCACATTGTAAATATGGTAGCATTTAGGTTTTGTGGTAGTGCAGGAGGCGCTAGAAAAGCTTTGCCCTAGGCAAGCCAATGCAGGCCCGGTTAGGGTAGACTTAGAGAAAAAGTTGCATAACTTGCAGGGGAAAAGAGATCTTTGAGATATTTTTTTTGTGAATTTAGGGGAAGGTTCTGAATATGCATGGTGATCAAGAAGAGACTTTGTTAATTCATTTGATAGGAGAGTTTTCTGACAGTCTGAAAATAGCTTGGAAAGTTTAGAAACCCTAGGGTTCTTTGACCATTTTGGTGTATGGACGGTGTATGGCCTAAGCAAGTTGATACCTTAAAAATATTAGAGGTGTAGGTGTAAGAAACACCAATTATTAACAAAGAACCTAAGTCTTACATTGGGTTTGAAAGGAAATTGCATTTTATTAATATTCAGAGGCCTAATTGGGCTTTTCGGCTAGTAGCCCAAAAGGAGGGTTTGGTGTAAGCGATGCTTAAGTGGAGTTAGGAGGGTCCTAAAGAGTGAAATATGAGATGTTTTAAAGTCTTTGTAACCCTTTCAAACCCCCTGCAAGAACCTATAAGAAGGTTGAGGTTATTTGGCCTTTAGGGCAGATTAAGGGCCAAAGGAGAGAACATGAGGCAACACCAAGGTTGGTTGGTAGAAGAGAAGCATGTTGATGGGAGAGGGGTTGGTTTGACAAACCAGGGGAATCTAGTCATGAGTAGGGGCCTATAGGTTATATTGGTGGAGCCAAGCACCAAGGAGGTCTTATAAGGAAAGACCTAGAGTAGGAACCAGTGATTGGTTCCTCCAACCCCACTCCTTAACATGTATGTATGCATATATGTATATATATGGATGTATGTATCTTGGTCACTGTTTAAACCAATATTGTTTGATTTTTTACTTCTATTTGGTGGTTATGGTTGCACTGGAATGAATTAGTTGATGTTATATAGTTGATATTTGATTGCATTATGGATTGTTGATTATTGATCTCTAGGTTAGGCTATATTGCTCTATTTTCAATAAGGTGGTGCTCAAGAGGCTATAGTGTTTCAATTTTTGATACGATGTTCAATAAAACATTTCTATATATATATATATATATATATATGTACATATATAGATATATATATACATATAAACATATATATATATATATATATATCCATGTATATATATATATGTATACATATATATACATATATATATATAGATGTATATATATATACCCATATATCTACATATAATTCTTTATCAAAAAATGCATAGAAATTGCTTTCCTTTCTAAGTACCTTAAAGACAAATGTTACTTGCACCATCACCACTACACAAAAACCATACAACAATTAATGTTGATTCCATTTTGTTGGCCTTCTCTATCATCACGCCAAACATTTTTTGCTTAGAAAGTGAACAAACAATATTGTTTGATTTATGGTTTCTATTTGTTGGTTATGGTTGCATTGGAATGAAATAGTTGATGTTATACAGTTGATATTTGATTGCACTACAGACTATTGATTATTGATCTCTAGGTTAGGCTATATTGTTTTATTTTCAATAAGGTGGTATGCAAGAGGCTGTATTGTTTGAATTTTTCATAGGGTGTTGGTGAATACATTCCTGTAAGTATATCTATATATATACATATACATATATATATATACATACATATCTCTTGATACATATACACATACATACATATATATACATATATATATATATAAATATATATATACACATGTATATATATATACATATATATGTGTATAAATATATATATATATACACATATATATACATATATATATATATATCACCCTCTATACACTCTCTATATATACATATATATATATATATATATATATATATATATATATATATATATATACTCTTCTCTATATATGTATATATATATACATTTACATGTATATATATATATATATATATATATATATACATATATATATATATATACATGTATATATATACCCATATATCTACATATATATCTCAACTTAGGTGTACACATAAAACCTACACATATATCTACAAAATAAAACTAGATTATGTTAAGAATTATATTCTATTGCAAACATAGACAGATAATGGAGGTAATAGAAAGAAGCCCACAAAAAAATTTAACATTGAAAAACCCATGCAACCCACTAGCTTCTTCTGTAAGAGTAGGATTGGCAAAAAATATCGTAGGTAACACTTTCGTTTTGGTTTTGCAAACATCATTGCCTGTAAAAAACATAAAATAGTCTCTAACCACCTATACAGAAGTGTCTATTTCAGCGATATATCCATAGGTGGTTTGCAAACAATAAAATACTATGTACATCTAATGTCAGTGACATGCAAACATGTAGATAGAAAATGTAAAGTTAGACAGAACAAAATTTGTCCTTCTCTTGGCCCTATCATATTGGGTCATTGACCATGACCAGCTCTCACCAAACCCCTGAGCAAGAACATACATTGTTCACCACTATGATGAATGGTCAAATCAATCTTTCTTATGACACTTACTATACAATCTATCACTATAACAACTTTTTTTTTTAGGCTCAAGAAATAATAACTAGAAAGGTGTATTTAATGCATGATTGTCCTCCTTGCTGACAGCTATCTTGAACAAGAAGCTGAACCCAGAGAATGACACCCAACAATGTGTTATCAGAAATTGAAACAATATAACCTTCTTCCTAGTAGGACCCTTTGAGAAACAAACCTATATAGCCATAGGGAAATTCCCTTTCAAAAATTGTGTAGGTATTTGCTATCTTCCTAACTGCTTGAAAAGGCAACTATTGCTTATAGCCATTGCTACTACATGGAAACCATACAACTATTAATATTGATACCATTTCAATGGACTTGTCTATTGATGCAAAAAATACTTTTTATTTAAAAATTGAAAAAAAAATCTTCCATCTTCCTTTCTAGGCCACACTAAATGGATGCCAAAAATGACACAATATAGCCTAGTGTACACAAGAACAGTGAATAGTGCATTGTGCATAACAATATCAATTCCATAACATTCACTATTTTATTTCATTACAACCATCGCCAAAAAATGAAAGCCATAAATTAAAAAATATTGGTATCAACTATTAGCCATATGGTGGATCCCAGACAACCTTGGAAAACATGGTAGAAAATCCATGCAAAACTAGCATTGTAAAAGCCGAACCATGAATCAAACAATATCGGTTTGAATAAACTATATATTCTTTTCCCAATAAAACCTTACCAAAAAGGAAACAATATACCCTAAGGCAGAGAATGACAATCAACACTACCTTACAGAAAACAATGCAACCTGTATAACATTAACTATTTCATTGTGTTGCAACGATGGCCACAAAAATATTACTTGCAACAGTGACACATATGGAAAATCCACATAACACAAAAAAACTTGTAGTCACGCACGATTCAAAGCCTCTCCACCATAAAAGCGTGAACCATAAATGAATCAATATTGGTTTCAATAGAAACTCGGATGGAAAAACTCACAAAAAACACATGGGATTAACTTTTTTACCATTGGGTGCAAAACAAACGCCATAAATGAAACAATAATCTAGTTTGTGAATATATATATATATTATGGCTTCTATTTTATGATTCCCTACCAATGCCTTATTAAAATTTGTGTAGAAGTTCGCTTTGTTTTCTGAGGGATTTAAGCACAAGTGTCCCTTGCAACCATTGATGCTAGATGCAAATAAAAAAAATGCACCCCTGGTTTTGGAAGGGTTTGTTGCTGTGGATTTTTGTGTTGATTTGGTGTTTCCATGTGATGTAGTGATTCATTATAATTTTCTTGTGTGCACATATGTATGTATATAAAATTAGATGTAGATAGAAAATGTAAAATTTAGACGGGGCAAGAAATTTCATCACCGCTCTTGGCCCTATCATATTGGGTCATTGACCATGACTAGCTCTCACCAAACCCCTGAGCAAGAACATACATTGTTCACCACTGTGATGAATGGTCAAATCAATCTTTCTTATGACACTTACTATACAATCTATCACTATAACAACTTTTTTTTTTAGGCTCAAGAAATAATAACTAGAAAGGTGTATTTAATGCATGATTGTCCTCCTTGCTGACAGCTATCTTGAACAAGAAGCTGAACCCAGAGAATGACACCCAACAATGTGTTATCAGAAATTGAAACAATATAACCTTCTTCCTAGTAGGACCCTTTGAGAAACAAACCTATATAGCCATAGGGAAATTCCCTTTCAAAAATTGTGTAGGTATTTGCTATCTTCCTAACTGCTTGAAAAGGCAACTATTGCTTATAGCCATTGCTACTACATGGAAACCATACAACTATTAATATTGATACCATTTCAGTGGACTTGTCTATTGATGCAAAAAATACTTTTTATTTAAAAATTGAAAAAAAATCTTCCATCTTCCTTTCTAGGCCACACTAAATGGATGCCAAAAATGACACAATATAGCCTAGTGTACACAAGAACAGTGAATAGTGCATTGTGCATAACAATATCAATTCCATAACATTCACTATTTTATTTCATTACAACCATCGCCAAAAAATGAAAGCCATAAATTAAAAAATATTGGTATCAACTATTAGCCATATGGTGGATCCCAGACAACCTTGGAAAACATGGTAGAAAAT
The DNA here is from genome assembly GCA_007258455.2 of Sequoia sempervirens. NCBI lineage: Eukaryota > Viridiplantae > Streptophyta > Pinopsida > Cupressales > Cupressaceae > Sequoia > Sequoia sempervirens. The sequence goes on from VDFB02000003.1 coordinate 425,007,070, forward strand.
CCATGCAAAACTAGCATTGTAAAAGCCGAACCATGAATCAAACAATATCGGTTTGAATAAACTATATATTCTTTTCCCAATAAAACCTTACCAAAAAGGAAACAATATACCCTAAGGCAGAGAATGACAATCAACACTACCTTACAGAAAACAATGCAACCTGTATAACATTAACTATTTCATTGTGTTGCAACGATGGCCACAAAAATATTACTTGCAACAGTGACACATATGGAAAATCCACATAACACAAAAAAACTTGTAGTCACAGACTGATTCAAAGCCTCTCCACCATAAAACGTGAACCATAAATGAATCAATATTGGTTTCAATAGAAACTCAGATGGAAAAACTCACAAAAAACACATGGGATTAACTTTTTCCCAGCCATTGGTGCAAAACAAACGCCATAAATGAAACAATCTAGTTTGTAAATATATATGTGCTTGTGGAAAGCTATATTGTATGATTCCCCACCAATGCCTTATTGAAAATTGTGTATAAGTTCGCTATGTTTTCTAAGGGCTTTAAGCACAAGTGTCCCTTGCAACCATTGATGCTAGATACAGATAAAAAAAAAGTGCACCCCTAGTTTTGGATGGGTTTGTTGTTGTGAATTTTTTTGTTGATTAGGTGTTTCCATGTGATGTAGCGCTTCATTGTAATTTTCTTGTGTGGACATATGTATGTATATAAAATTAGATGTAGACAACATTCATATATACTTTAGTTTATAGTAAGCATAAGAAGAATCTATTTCCCTACGTATAATGTGTTGAAAAGTTCTTAGAAGTTACTCAAGGAAGAAGTTCTACAGAGATGGTGGTACCAATATTTTATATAGCATCAAAAATATAGTTTACAATTCCAACAATGCTTCAATTAGTGTCACTATTTTTTGTAGCTGCTATGACATACACCCAAATCTGCAAATGCCATTGTCCATCAATGTTACCTTTGTAACCATTTGCACCACATGTCAAGCAACAATGCTCTATGAAAAATCACACAAACTATATTGCCATATCTACTTTTTGTGTTTACATATATATGTGCAATATATTGCTACAAATCTAGCGAGGGAGTGCAAATATTGTGTTATGCTAAAAAACATATAATAGGTTACAACCATCTTCTCATAAATTCCACAATAGATAATTGGAGCTCTATGTTCACAACTATTTTTCCTCCTCACTTGCACCTGTGATAGAAGGTGAGTCCACACAATTAGACCCAACAATTCCTTGTTGAAAATTGCAAAGAAATTTTCTATGTTTTCTAATGATTTTAATGGCAGATGTTACTTATAATGTCCATAACATTGACTATTTTCTTGTGTTGCAACCATTGATGGTAAATGGAAGGAACAAATGAAACAGTATAGCCTAAGGTGGACATCAACATGAAACAATTCCTTATACAAAACAACATGAAGTCCATAACATTAACTATATATATATATATATGTATATATATATACATATATATATGTATGTATATATATATATACATATATATACATACATATATATATATGTATGTATGCATATGAATAGATATATACATACATATATCTATATCAGTACACTAAACTTCACATTATCCTTTCATGTTTGCAACCATACTCAACCCAAGCAATCCTCATTTGTGGATGTTTTGATCACTTCACATCTTGTATTAAGTCAGTAGCAGCCTAAACATTGCTTTCACAATTGATCACAATGGTGGACAATTTATTTTCTTGCTCAGGGGTTTGGTGAGAGCGCACAATGTTCCATGAGCCAATATGGTAGGGTGGACATCGAGCATTCTTTTCTTATGTTGACACTGCATTTCGCAACATGCACCAGGTATGCCTAAATTATATATATATATGCCATTGTGATGTAACCATTGCCACAAAGAACATGCCTTTCAATAGTAACCCACATGAAAAACCTACACAACACATAAACCTTGCAGTAACAAACCAATTCAAAATCTTCACCAAAAAATGTGAACCATAGATGAATCAATATTGGTTTCAACAACAACGTAGATGGAAACATTTACCAAAAACATACAAGATTAACTATTTTGCAACTATTCACACAAAACAGAAGCCACAAATGAAAAAATATAGCTACATGGAGACTATAAGTGAAACAATATGGCCTAAGCTAGGCAACAAGAATCAACAATGGGCTATTAGAATGATGCTTAATTTATGGCTTCTATTTTTTGGTTATGGTTGTGTTGGAACTATAAAAAATCTGATGTTTTTACATATGCTTTTACTCACAAACTTCCAGATTTGGTCCTACCATATGCATTTTCCACTCATATTTTGCCTTATTGCCCCTTTGAATCAATTGAGTCATGCATTTTTTACATTCAGGTTCCTATCGGCGTTAGAACATTATTGTCTCCCTAACCCATTGTCCTTTTTCTGCTTGCAATAATTTTTGTATTGCCTATCGGCAAGACTTATTATTTGTCACAGCGAATGGATTTTCTTGCAGGTGGTTTACGGCATGACATTTCCTGTGTTTCGGCGACAGATAAGTTACATATCGGCAAAGGTTTCACTTTTGGGTGGAGGTCATGGCGAGATATAAGTGTCTTGTCAAGTGGCATATGCTCGGGTTCTATCGACGAAGGTTTGGGAAATTGATATATATCATAGCGAGTCTGTTGTGTCTTGCCGACAGTTTCTTGTGTTGTGCTTTCGGCAGAACGGGGTCAACTTGCTATAGAGTCTCGCCGATGTTGTGTGGTCACAGCGAGACTTAAAGAATCAGAAGAATATCCTCTGACCTCAGTGTAACAAGTGAGGTGCTATGGCGATGCAAAATTAGGGGGAGCCTTTAGTGGAGCATTGTGTAGTCTATGTGATATCTCCTCGACGTAGATTGTCACAGTGAAAGCATAACACACGCATAATGAACACGGGATGATAATGCTTGAATTGCTTTCGGCAAGATGATATGGATGTCTCGTCGACTGTCTCACAAGTGAATAACAGAAACATCAAACATTGTGGCTGACATGAATATGCTTAGAGACCGTTGCTGGCCAACTTGAATTGAGCCCAAATCTTGTGCTCCAGGGCTGACATAATATTTTATTTTGATATTTTTCTCATGTTGGTGTATAAATAAGCATGTTGTAGTTGTTAATTGGGACTAGATTTTAGATTTTAGATTTTGGATACTACAAGTAGATACAGTAGAGTAAAATTATCAGACTAGAGGCTATTATTGCATGATTTCACAATGGAGGTATTTATGACATTCAGTTGATGTTGCTTCATTTCTCTGGTGTCAATTATTTGTTGAATTGAAATGAAAAATGCTGCTAAGTTGTCTCCATGACTGATTTTTCTGGTTGTTTAAATTAACATAACAAGTTTATGTTTGATTTATCGATACACATTTGTTGTATTTGTGTGATCAATCAACTGGTTCTTTCAAGCAAAGATTAAATCCTTTTATTGATCACAGTAATTAGAGAAACTCATTTTGGATTATTGAAGTAGAACTTAGTAGTCACATTATTGCATGTTTATACAAGTTGTAAACAGAACATATGCCAAATAATTTGTGTCTTCTCTAGAAAGTGTTGCTTATCTTGATCTCATTTGACTCCGCATACCCAACAAGGCACTAGTCTCTGCACTTCACTATTTGAATCTATTCAATTTTCTTTACATCTATTTATTGAGCATTTATTTTAGGATCCAAATTAGAATATTGTGTTGTTTTCATGTTGGACTTCATTTGTTCACCTCCCATTGCCATTGTGAACAAACTGTTTTAAGAAAATAATCACAAGTTAAGCCTACATTGTTCAAGAGAGCTACACCCGAAAAAGTTTTGCAGCACCTAAAGAGTAGAAGGTTGAATTCTTTCAATATTGTCTGTTACCCTAAGGCGTATCAAGAGATTGGCAATCCCTTAAGGCATTTAGCCTGTGTTTTTGAGAGCTAAAAAATTGGCAACTCTGCTGGGGAACAATCAAAATAAAAGCCTGAATCATAGAGTCAGAAATCTTACACAGACTCTACTGGGAATAAGAAAGTATCAAATCTTTTCTCATTTTTGATAAAAGTGAGTGGTGACTCTGACAAAAAAATTTACAGCTGTTCATCATGAATGGAAGAAGGTCTCAGTATAGGGGAGGTCATAATGGAGCCCCTACTGATAGCAATAAGTGGACACATAAGGATGACAGAGCTGATAAGGGAAAAGGAATAAATGAGGATATGTGTCTAACTGATAAAGATAAGACATCAAGAGCACATAATTTTTTTGATACATGGAGAGATGATTCAAGTGCAGAACTTTATACCCCTGAAGATCGAAGAAATCCCTTCCCTTCTCTTGATCCTCAAAAATAGGCTGAGTTTGAAGCTAGATTAGAAGCTGAACAGATCAAAATTTAGCATGAATATGATCAAAGGATGAAGGGTAATCACGAAATTCCTAAAGGGAACCATGAGCTCTCAATTTCTGATAAAGTAAAAACACATTTGGAACTACAAGAGAAAAATATAAAGAAGCTAGAAGCTAAATTATAGAAATCTCAAATTGTTGATCAGACGGCTGGTGGCCCAAAGTATGTTCCACCTCATAAGCAAGGTGACCATGGCACAGGGTCCTCCAATCAACAAAATGCTCCTCACAATCAGATAGGAAACCATCACAAGCAACCAAATCATCCACCTCACATTCCTACACAGCATATAGGTATGTATCCACCTCCTGGTCAGAATTATATCCCACATTATAATGCACAGTACAATAATTGCATGCCTCAGTATCAGCATCCACCTAGGCCTCCTCCTCATCAGCATGCAACCATGATCAGACAGTTTGATTTAGCTAGTTTTCAGTTGTATCCTTACCCTATGGATAGCAGTTGGAGGAATATGGTGCCCAAATTTACAAGGAGTAATGCAATCATAGCTGAAGAATATTTAACGAGTTTTAATATTTTCATTCAGGACATAGACATGCCTTATGAAGATTTACATATGAAGTTGTTCATGATGTCACTTCTTAAAGATGTTAGGGATTGGTTCAACAGCCTGCCAACATTCTCAATTAATTCTCTTCAAGCATTTCAAGACAAACTCTTAGAAAAATATGGGAATCAAAACGCTCCAGATGCAGCTCTTCATGAATTAATGAGAATTCAGAAAAATCAGAATGATTCAATTTATGATTTCAACTAAAAATTCAACAAGCTGCATGCTAAAGTTCCTCCTGGATCAAGGTTGCCAGATTCTATTGCATTGAGTGTTTATTTAAATGATTTTGATTCCAAAATAGGGTATGAACTAAGAAGTAGATCTCCAAGAGATTTGGCTAAAGCACAAAAAATTGCATTGACAATTGAAAATAATAGGAAGGCTGCTAGTATAACTAATAAAAGAGACAACCCGAGGCATCCTCAGCAAAATATTTATCAGTACAAACAAGAGAATACATACAGAAGTGAGAACAGAAATGAAAGGCCAAGGTTACATGATATGCCTTACAATACAGACTGGAAAGATGGGAAACCTATGGTAGCCAGGCCAAGAAACAAAGAGACTCCTTATCCATTGAGCAAGAAAGAAACTTACATGGTGAGTAATAATTATTTTTGTGAAGTTTGTAATCAGCCACATTCTCCAGACTATTGTGTTGTAGCTCAAAGGATACAAGAGGAAGGGATGCTGATGGAAAATAATGGAGAGGATCACACGGTGTATTTGACTTCAAATATTTTTCACCATGCTGAGGAAAGAAACTCATCTTCAGAGGATGAAGGCTATGAATATGATGTCTTCAATCAGAAGTATAATGTCCATATGGCTAAACAACAGATTTTTTATGATTCTGATGAAGATTACACAGAGCCACATCCTGTTGTAGTGCCTGCTCAATGCAATGTGAGGAGACTTACTGAGGATGAAATAGAAAGGATCAATGTTGCTGCAGTTGAGAAAGCCAAAAGTCAATACTGGTTGAGAAACAGAAAAGTAAATGAGCAAGATGGGGTTCTTGGGGGAATTTTTGTAAAAGATCAAAAGGCAACACAGGAAAATGTAAAGAAGCTAGAAAACAAGGAGCATGATAAAATTGAACAGAAACCAGGCCAAAAGGAGGAAGTAAAGGAATTAAATAAAGAAATACAGATGCCTGACCAGTCCAGTAAAAAAGAAAGAGAAGAAAACAAAATAGAAGCACCAGAATTGAAGAAGACTATCAAGGTGGAGAGTACCTCCTTTGACTTCACTCAGGCATTGTCCCAGGTAAAAATGTCTATTCCACTACTTGAGATGATGAAAATTAAAGAGTATAGGGATACTGTTGTTCAATTGATAATGAATAGAGAACATGTGAATGCTGAAAATAAAATAACTGTTAAAGCAGTCAATAGGCAGGAGAAGATAAATAATTCTAAAGTCTGCTTGAGTGATAAATCATCAACTCCTCCTCAAGTTGATCCCTTTTTTACTATGTTGCTTGTTAATAATAAATTGTTAAGGAACTACATGATAGATTCTGGTGCTGCTATAAACATCATGCCTGTTGGAGTCATGAAACAACTTGGTATGTGGGTTGATACCACTGGGGGCAAGTGTTATGCAATGGATAACAGACCTATTCCTGTGGTTGGTATTATGAAAGATATTGAAGTCAAATTGGCTACTTATCCATAAGTGGCTTATAATATAGATATAATGGTTATTGATACTCCTCAATTTGGGATGCTTTTGTCAAGGCAGTGGACTGCAGCTGTAGGTGGAAATGTTCAATTTGATTTATCTTATGCTACAATACTAGTGAATGGCCAGGAAGTCAAATTGTACAGGGAGTCAAGAATGAGCCAGCTTGTTGAATGTGTACCACGGGATCAAATTAATTTTTTTTTGTTGTTGATCTGGGGAGTTTTAAAATAGAACTAGCTCAGCCAGAATTAATTAATAGTGATCCAATTGAAAAACATGCTGCACAAAATTGCAATGGTGTATGGAAGATGTACTTTGATGGAGCCTGCAGTCAAGAAGGTAACGGAGCTAGGATTGTATTTGTTTCACCTGGAGGTATTACCTTTAAATATTATTTTCTATTAGCATTTGAATGTACAAACAATGTGGCAGAGTATGAAGCTTTATTGATAGGCTTAAACATGGCTGTGAAACACAAGATTAAGTTGCTGGCTATTTTGGGTGATTCTGAGTTGGTTGTTTCATAGATTAAATCAAAATATGCAGCAAAGCACAAAAGATTCAAAAAATACAGGAATGTTGTATGGGATACAATTGAATTGTTTGATGCATTTTCAATTGAGTGGATTGAAAAATCAAAGAACATAATGGCTGATTTTTTAGCAAATGTGGCACTAAAGAAGGATGATATCACATTTGCTGGGGTATCACAGATAGAGTTTAAGACAAGGCCTGTTGTGCCTGATAACATTTATAATTGGCAAGTTTTCAATGATGATACTGACCTTTTGAAATTCCTCAATTGTATAGATCAGTATGAGGCTCAGGAAATTGATTTTAATGCTTTTGTTGAGGAAGTAGAGGGGAAGCAAACAATGTTCGGAAAGGAAATATTGCAGCTCAAAAAGAAATAAATTGCCCAAGGGTCTAGTGGCATTGGAAAGGGTGTATGATGGAAATGATAGATCTCTAATGAAGAAAACGCCAATCAGAAGAGAAGATGTTGAAGAAATTAATTTGGGAACTGAAATTGCACCAAGAAAGGTATACATTGGGAAGAAAATAAGCCTAGCAATTAGAGGAATGTTGATTGAGCTGTTGAGAAAGTACAAGCATGTGTTTTCCTGGTCATATGAAGATCTGAAAGCATATAGGGAAAACTTATTTCAGCATGAAATACCATTGAAGCCAGATGCCAAGCCTTTTAGACAAAAGCAAAGGCCTATAAACCCAACACTAGAGCCTAAGATGCAAGAGGAATTAACAAAGCTCAGGGATGGAGGAATCATTAAACCAATCAGACATTCAACCTAGGTTTCAAATCTGGTTCCTATGAGAAAGAAGAATGGTGACATCAGATTGTGTGTTGACTTTAGGAATTTAAATATGGCATCTCTTAAGGATAATTATCCTCTACCAAATATGGAAGCTATACTGCATAAGGTGACAAGTTGTGAGCTGTTGTCCATGATGGATGGGTTTTCTGGATACAATCTGGCTAAAGTCAAGGAATCTGAACAATACAAAACAACATTCACAACTCCTTGGGGAACATATGTATACATAAGAATGCCATTTGGTCTCACTAATGCTGGAGCCACTTTCCAAAGAGCCATGGATGTAGCATTTGCTGATTTGATTAATGTTATCATGGTGGTGTACCAGGATGACTTGACTGCTTATTCAAAGAAGGCTGAAGATCATGTGCATCATCTTGAAAAGGTATTTATTAAAGCTCTTGAATATGGTATTAGTTTGAATCCAAAGAAGTGTCATTTTGTTGTCATAGAAGGTAAGCTCTTGGGGCATATTGTTTCAAAAGAGGGAATTAGAATAGATCCTGAGAGGGTGGAAGCTATTGATAAAATTCCTATTCCCAAAACTATCAAAGCAATACAATCTTTCTTTGGACAAATTAATTTTGTCAGAAGATTTGTCTCTAATTTTGCTGAGATCATTAAGCCCATATCAAAAATGCTGAAGAAAGGACAAAAAATGGACTGGACTATTGAAGCTTTAGATGCTTTCATGTCTATCAAAAAGGCTATCAAAGAGGCTCATGTTCTTAAGTCTCCATATTTTACGAAGCCTTTTCAGATTTTTTCATTTGTCTCAATGCATACTATTGTTGTTGTTATGTTACAGAAAAATGAAGGTGGTTATGAATAGCCTGTGTCTTTCTTTAGTAAATCATTACAGGGGTCTGAATTGAGGTATGACATAATGGAAAAATAGGCTTTTGCATTGGTAAAGGCCACAAAATAATTCAGACAATATCTTGTTGGAGCAAAGGTGATTGGTTATGTCCCTCATGCTACTGTCAAAGACATTTTAACACAATCAGAAGTTACAGGGAAAAGATGCAGATGGATCAACAAGATTCAAGAATTTGACATGGAAATACAGATTACTAAGCTGGTAAGAGGCCAAGGCTTGGCTAGGCTGATGCCAAAATCAAATATTGAGGTGAGTCAAGTCTGTAATATAGAAGAAGGGACTGCAGTTGCAAGCATTGAGCACACTCCTTGGTATATTGATGTTATGCATTATCTTAAATACATGAAGTGTTCAGATGGATTGAGTGACTGCTAGAGGAGAACTTTGAAGTTGCAGGAATCCAAATATGTTTTTATGGATGGTGATCTATTTTGGAAAAATAGGGATGGCATATTGTTGTTATGTTTGGATGAGTCACAGGCTAAGCATGTTTTGAAGGAAATGCATGAAGGAGTCTGTGGAGGTCATTATTTAGCAAAGACAACTGCACACAAAATTCTCAGGGCAGATTATTATTGGCCAAAGGTTTTTATTGATTCCTTTACACATGTGAGAAAATGTGAGGCTTGCTAAAAGTTTTTTGGAAAATTGAAGTATTAGGGTGCTTTGTCACTTCGACCTTTGCAGGCTGATGCCCCTTTTCATCAATGGCGAATTGATTTCACTAGAGAGATACAAGAGAAATCAAGTGGAGGACATAGATGGATACTAGTTGCCACTAATTATTTTACAAAATGGGTGGACGCAATCCCAACCAAGCAGGCTACAAGTAAAGTTGTAACAAATTTCTTGATGGACAACATTATCACCAGATTTGGTACACCATTGAGGATAATCACAGACAATGGGACGTGCTTCAGGTCAGATGAATTCAAAAGCTTTTGTGATAGGTATGGCATTACTATTTCTTATGCAGCTCCTTATCATCCACAAGCCAATGGTCAAGCAAAGCCCAGCAATAAGAGTCTCTTGAAGATTATAAAGAGGATGCTGGGACAGAACAAGAAGGCTTGGGATTCAAAGTTAAAATTGGCTGTGTGGGATGACAGAATCAGTGTGAAAAGGGCAATTGGAAAATCTCCATTTGAATTAGTGTATGGAGTATAGGCTAGGATGCCTCTGTAGAATTTGTTACCAGTCTACAAGTCTGTCTTATAGGAAGATTTCAAAGTTCTTGAACCCATGGAAGACATAATGGGGCAACTTGCTGAACTTGATGAAGTAAGGAGGGAGGCCCAAAATCAAAACATGAAGTTACAGGCACATATGAAGTATCTATTTGACAAGAAGGCAAAGAATAGAAAATTTGATGAAAATGATTTGGTGTTGATGTGGAATGCAAGGTGTTAGGAGAAAGGAAAGCATGGTAAATTTGAAGCTCTTTGGCTGGGACCTTTTGTTGTTACTGGAAAGAAGGGCGAAGATTCATACTATCTGTAGAACATGGCTAGTGAGGATCAAGAATTGCCTATTCATGGGCAATTCTTGAAGCTTTTCTTCTCTTGATCAACATAGGGATTGAGGGTTGCCAGTGCATGGACAACTCTTGTGTATCCTCTTGAAAATTATTTTCCATGCACAGTAGTTTTAGGTCTTCATCCACCTCCATTCCACTCTCATTTTCCATTCACCTCCATCTTGCATTCACTTTGCATTGACTCCCACTTCGCATTCATTTCTGTTACCATTCATTCCATTCCTCCTCAATGGCTCATCATTTTGTGTCTAGTCTGCTCACCCAGGATTCTAGATCATTGCAATGAATTTACTATCATTCATACCCAGATGGAGCCACTATTGGAACTATAAAAAATTTGTTGTTTTTACATATGCTTTTACTCATAAACTTCTAGATTTGGTCCTGCCGTATGCATTTTCCACTCATATTTTTCCTTATTGCCCCTTTGAATCAATTGAGTCATGCATTTTTTACATTCTGGTTCCTATCGGTGTGAGAACACCATTGTATTCCCAACCCATTGTGCTTTTTCTGCTTGCAATAAGTCTGTATTGCCTATCGGCAAGACTTATTATTTGTCACAGCGAATGGATTTTCCTATAGCTAGTTTTCGGCATGACATTTCCTATGTTTTGGCGACAGATAAGTCACATATCGGCATAGGTTTCATTTTTGGGTGGAGGTCATGGCGAGATATAAGTGTCTTGTCGAGTGGCGTATGCTTGGGTTCTATCAGTGAAGGTTTGGGGCATCGATATATATCATAGCGAGTCTTTTGTGTCTTGCCGATAGTTTCTTGTGTTGTGCTTTCGGTAGAACAGGGTCAACTCACTATAGAGTCTCGCCAATGTTGTGTGGTCATAGCAAGACTTAAAGAATCAGAAGAATATCCTCTGACCTCGGTGTAACAAGTGCGGTGCTATGGCGACGTGAAATTAGGGGGAGCCTTCGGTGGAGCATTGTGTAGTCTATGTGATATCTCCTCGACCCAGATTGTCACGGCGAAAGCATAACACACACATAATGAACACAGGATGATAACGCTTGAATTGCCTTTGGCAGGACGATATGGATGTCTCGCCGACTATCTCACAGGTGAATAACAGAAACATCAAACACTGTGGCCGACATGAATATGCTTAGAGACCATTGCTGGCTGACTTGAATTGAGCCTGAATCTTGTGGAGGGCCAACATAATATTTTATTTTGATATTTTTCTCATGTTGGTGTATAAATAAGCATGTTGTAGTTGTTAATTGGGACCAGATTTTAGATTTTAGATTTTAGATTTTGGATACTACAAGTAGATACAGTAGAGTAAAATTATCAAACCAGAGGCTATTATTGCATGATTTCACAATGGAGGTATTTATGAGATTTAGTTGATGTTGCTGCATTTCTCTGGTGTCAATTATTTGTTGAATTGAAATGAAAAATACTGCTAAGTTGTCTCCATGATTGATTTTTCTAGTTGTTTAAATTAACATAAGAAGTTTATGTTTGATTTATTGATACACATTTGTTGTATTTGTGTGATCAATCAACTGATTCTTTCAAGCAAAGATTAAATCCTTTTATTGATCACAGTAATCAGAGAAACTCATTTTGGATTATTGAAGTAGAACTTAGTAGTCACATTATTGCATGTTTATACAAGTTGTAAATAGAACATATGCTAGATAATTTGTGTCTTCTCCAGAAAGTGTTGCTTATCTTGATCTCATTTGACTCTGCATACCCAACAAGGCACTAGTATCTGCACTTCACTATTTGATTCTATTCAGTTTTCTTTACATCTGTTTATTGAGCATTTATTTTAGGATCCAGATTAGAATATTGTGTTGTTTTCATGTTGGACTTCATTTGTTCACCTCCTATTGCCATTGTGAACAAACTATTTTAAGAAAATAATCACAAGTTAAGCCTGCATTGTTCAAGAGAGGTACACTCGGCTAGGTTTTGCAACACCTAAAGAGTAGAAGTTTGAATTCTTTCAATCTTGTATGTTACCCTAAGGCGTATCAAGAGATTGGAAATCCCTTGAGGCATTCAACCTACGTTTTTGAGAGCTAACAGGTTGCAACAAAATAAAATAGTTAATGTTGTACACTCTATGTTTGGTTACATCAGGTATTGTTGATTACTGTTCTCTGCCTGAGGCTATATTGTTTCATTTTTGATAAGGTGTTGTTGAAAAGGCTATATTGTTTCAATTTTTGATAAGGTTTTGTTGAGAAATAAGTATATTTTTACTTTCATTTCTCACTATTATATATATATGTGTGTGTGTGTGTGTGTGTGTGTGTGTGTGTGTGTGTGTATGCTACCATTTCACCAGCCTTGTCTATTAGTGCGCCAAATGCTTTTCATATAAAATTCAAAGACTAATCCACCACCTTTTCCCTAACCATGCTAAATGGAAGCAATAAATAAAACAATATAGGCTAAGGTAGATAACAATAGTAAACAATTCCCTATGCAAAACAACATGAACCACATAACATTAACTATTTTATTCCATTGCAACCATTTCCACAAAATGAATGCCATACATACATACATATATATATGTATGTATGTATATACATATGTATATATAATGTCCATAACATTGACTATTTTGTTGTGTTGCAAGCATTGATGGTAAATGGAAGCCACAAATGAAACAATATAGCCTAAGGTGGGCATCAACAACATGAACTGCATAACATTAACTATTTTATTCCATTGGAGTATATATACATTTACATTAATATATGTATATATATACACATATATATACATTTATATAAATATACATATACATATCTAAAGTTAGATGCACATATACATGCATTGTTCATTACACAAAGCTGCAAAAAATACAGAGTAACAAACCAATAGAAGAATATAATGCAAGCCACCCAACAACAATCTACAAAATCTGCATCATCTTTAAAATTTTATTATGTTGCTGACATAACTAGAAAATGGGATCCATTAAAAGCAGCCAAGAAAAAATCACAATACAAACAAAAATTATACTTGACAAACAATTTTCCCAATATTCACCTCTTCTCACTTCCTTCAAATACACCTTTTCCAGCTTGCTTTCTCTACCCTTCGTTCTTTCTCCACCGCCTGCAAAAAGTGGGCACAGAATTATCACAACCCACACTTTTCTAGTGCTTTTGCAATGCTAGTACATGCAAAGCATACAACAATTAATGTTGATTTAAACCAACATTAATTTTGGTAGCCTTCTCTATCCACGTAGTAGGGAAAACACCACCCTATTCCCAAGGAAACCAACAACAGCCCCCACCACCTTTTCACGGCCATCAAAAGGCTAAAAGACCAGGAGGATGACAAAAATTCTGACTAAAGTTATAACCTATCCACCACCTTTACCCAACCACCAGAAGTCTCAAAAATGGGGAGGCTCAAAAGCCAAACCATAAATCAAACAATATTGGTGTGAACAAACTATATAGTCTTTTCTCAATAGACCCTTTTCAAAAAGGTAACAATATACCATAAAACAACACAACTTGTATAACATTAACTATCTCATTGTATTGCAACCATTGCCACAAAAACATACCTTTCAACAATGACCCACATGAAAAACACACAAAACACATAAATTTTGCAATAACAGATTGATTCAAAACCTTCACCAGAAAACATGAACCATACATGAATCAATATTGGTTTCAACAGCAACCTAGATGGAAAAATTTAGCAAGAACACGCCAGATTAACTATTTTGCAGCCATTCACATAAAAAGGAAGCCATAAATGAAAAACTAGCACAAAAAACAAATAATGTTGCCTTCCAACCATTGTGGCTACACAAAGAACACAAATGAAACAATATAATGTCAACTAGACAACAACAATGAACAAAGGCCTATGGAAAAACATGAATTGTCCTCACAAAACTCTAGAAATAGATTTCCCAATATGCACCTCCACCCACAGCTCTACCCACTTGGTTAAAATGCAGTTGTCCTTGCTTTCCATAACTAGTAGAGCAACCTAGGTAATGGCACTATCAATAGGAGCGATGGACAATGTTTAATCGCTATGGAGAGATATGTATGTATGTCATAGCAGATGCAAATAACATTAATTATATAGGACATTGATGATTTTTGTCATTTAGATTAACCTCTACTGTATCTCAATAGCATCTTATTATAAATGAAATAATATAGCTGCATCTATAGACCAACAGCTGACAATGCCTTATGGACAACATCATATATTCCATACCATACACTATTAGATTGTGAATCAAATATGGAAGGATATTGCGAGAGTTGAAGACATAAAATAGTTTATGGTATTCTCCTAACCTCCAAGAGCTTTTTAGCACATTGAATGTGGGAAGCAATGTTTCTATAAATGGGTATGTGTAGGATCATGATGGGCCAAAAAGTGGTGATATGATGGGTATGTGTAGGGTATGTGGCTAATGATTTTTTTTACCCAAAATTGATGAAACGAAAAGGGTTTTTAAAGGAGACTCTCAGCTTTCCACCAATATAAATTATGCTTTACTCTGAATTTAATAAATAATTATTTTTCATTTTCTATTTGAATTATGACTAAAGTCTTGATTGATAGGTTGATTGAGAAACATCTATAGCTTTCAAACGATATCACATTTTTTGAATCTGAAACATGTGTCACATTCTATGCTTTGCATACTATACGATTAAAAATGACAAAATTGAATTTCATGAACTTTTGACCAAGTTAAGGTGGTCAGACATACGATTTTTTATATTTTTTAAAAGTTGTAATAAAAAAATCATAATTAATTATTTACTTGGAAAAAAATTATTAAAAAATATGCATCACATCTAGACATGAGTCATCTACTTATATCTAAAATCTTATAACATTTATTATTATCATTTTATTGTGGTTATGGTGGTCAGATAGACACCTACTTCTTATTTTTTCCCTAAAATTGAAGTACTACTACATTGAAATTTTAAATTTTCACCAAATAGATTTAAAAATAAAAAATAAACCTAGTAGTTTAGAAACTACATTCAATTTGCTACAGATTCTATTCTTACATATTTTTGAAATAATATAGATAACATTTTCAAATTTTTATGCCAAGTTTCCTAACTCTGATTTTTTTGAATTTTTTGCCACTTAAGTGCCTATTTTTTCCATGATGATCCTGCACATACCTTATTATGCTTAATATGAAGCTTATTATTGCAAAAATTCCCCTTAAAGACAAAAGAAATAAGAGCTATCCTAGCAAAGCAATAAACAAGGGGATGAGTTTATATGAGTGTTGTCCACATCTTACTTTGGACACATACATATGTGCACAGAGGAAGAGAACCATAGATGTATATGTATATGTAGATATGTACATGCATAGAACTATTTCCACAAGTATATTTAGATAATAGTGATATATTTTGTCACCTAATGAAGTTCTAGAGTTCGAATCCATTGATATGATGGAATATAATTATGTTTGAAACATCAGTAGAAAATGGAATCCATTAAAAGTAAACCACATCAAATCACAATACCAACAAAAGTTGCAAAGTGTTAACAATTTTATTTTGTTCCAAACATAGCCGCAAAATGCAAGCCATAAAGAGAAACCGACAAAGATTCACAGTAACAAATCGAGGCAAAAATATACCCATTTCTCAACTAAACCTTATGGGAAAATGGTCAATGTGTTCCACCTACTTGTGGGAATGTATGTAATTGATGGTGGATGCAAAGAACATCGATATATACTAATCCATAACTTTGTTTTGTTTGAACATCTTTGGAATCATAAGATCTATTTTCCACTGTTCTATAGTTATGTTTTTTGCATCTAATTTATCGTATATCTTGATTTTCTATGGATAGTCGAAATGAAATCAGATACTATGATAGTCAATAATGGCTTTTGGATAACAACATAAACTCTATAATATTAATTATTTGATTATGCATTGCAAATGAGGGAATATAGCCAAAGCTACCAAACAACAGTTAGATTGCGTTATGGAAAACAACACATCTTACTTTAATATATTGCAACCATTTCCATAGAATGGAAGCCATAAATGAGATAATATTGAATTTCCCTGTGTAGATTTGTATGTATGTCAAAGTGGATGTCAGCAATGTACATACATGCTCTTCCCAATGTTTATTATTTTAAATTAAAAATGGTTATTTGTCTAAAACTCGAAAGGGCTTAGTTCAAATGATATACTTTATATTAACTGTTATATACAACATTGAAGCCTTTTAACTAATTTTTTATTTTCCTTTGTATTATTGGTGTGTCTACAGGAAAAAAAGGAAGGATTTTAAAATTGAAATATTAAACTTGGAATAACAAATTGTATATTAAGTATTATTTGAATCATTCAAGCCCTTAGTTTTATTAATCTTTTCCTATCATATTCTTAATGCTTGTGCAAAAAGATTGAGTGTCCATGTTGTGTTTTGAAGTCATAGACCTTGTAGTCAATTGTTTGCAATGCAACTCTAAGCTTTTAAAAGAGAAAACCCAACAATATTGGTGGCCTCTAGCTCTACCGAGGCTGGTGAACAATCCTCAAGTGCCAGTCCTGTAAGTCTATTTCTTGTTTAGTTTTTTTCTACTACCAATGATATTGACACTTTCTCAAGTGCACCAAACAAAATAAATATATGCTTCAGTTGAATTATCAATTGTTATGATATATGTTCTAACTCATTTATAGAAGAACTCTTTCTCTTTGCTTTCCCTTTCAATTTTTTGTCCATTTGGGACTGACTTATGTGTTAGAGGGGGAAATGTCATAGCTTCAAAATGTGTTAATATTGATGTTTTCTTTTAGAGTTGAGTCATAGTCATGAATATCTCATTGCTACCACTATGTTGAGTTTAATTACCTTGTAGGCTACAAATGTGAATGCAACGTTAATAGCACATGTCATACAATCTATAGATGTTGGAGATGTCCCATCTCTAGTCCTCCAACTAATGTCTTTCCAAAAAATTGGAGGCGATCAAAGCCCAATTGATTGGTACAAAGTCGTCCTCTCTGATGGAACCCACATGCAGATAGGAACTTTTCCTGCAAAATACAATGACCTTTTGTTTACAAGGGAATTGAAAATAGGTTCAATTTTGTGCTTGACAAACTATTTGTGTAGAAAGTTGTGGGAATCAAGGTTAGATATAGTTCAACCTTACTTGTACTTGTAGTTTTCTACTTCCTTGTTTGTGGGGATTTCGTTTTAAAGTATTTAATGTTCATTTTGATCAAGGGAAATTTTCTTACTATCCTTAAATCTCAAAATGATAGATTTCCAGCTAATTAGAAAACCTAAATATTCATTTAGAGATCAAGGAGAACAAATAGTTGGCTCTGAGTCACCCTCCCCATTAAAATGAGGCTCAAAATTTGGAATTAAGAGATCCCCAAGGTAGCAAGATGCTCCTGAGAATATCAGCCCTGTTAAAGGGTTGAATGTTTACCAAACCAAATGGATGATAAAAGGTTGGGTAATGACAAAGAGGGATATGCACCATTATATCAGACATCGGCATGAGGGCCAAGCATTTAGCTTTGATATTATTGATGGTGAGGAAATGAAAATATGAATTACGTGCTTCAATGACATAGCAGAATTGTATTATGATAGGGTTGAGGTGGGTTGTACTTATTATGTGTTAAAGGGATCAGTGAGATAGGAAGAAATGAAATTTAATAAGTTAAACAACCAGATGGAAATCATTTTGGATCAAAACTCAATCTTAAAATTTTGTGATGATGAGGCCTTTGTGCCAAAGAAAGTATTTAAATTCATCCGATTAAATGAAATTGCAAATTGCATAAATAACAATTTGATTGATATTATTGGCAATGTGGTGCATGTAGGAATGGTATCAACTATACAAATAAAGGATTAGTCCCAAACAATTTAGAGGACTATTAAACTTAATGATTTTTCATCCTTTTCAATTCATGTTAATTTGTGGGGCTCAAATTGGGAAACAAAGGGTGATGAGTTGGAGAGGTTGTACACCCCTGGTTCAGCTCTCATCCTTGCTCTTAAAAATGCATGTGTTGGGTACTTCAATGGAGAAGTTTTGAACACAGCCATAGGGACTCTTCTATATATAAATCCTAACATACCAAAAACATAGCCCTTGATCCAATGAGGGCATGTTGACCCACCTACTATTGAGTTTCCCTGGACAGTGCCCTGAAAGGTTGCTTTGGGAAATGGGAGAGTCACTGTTGCATATATATTGGATCACTACCTTGGCTTGCCAGAAACTTTGGAAGCTACTCTGAAGGAAAGAGTAAAATATATAAAAAATGATACATTATGTTATGTTGTGTGTCTGGTGTAGGTGAAAGGCAGGCAATGTAAGAAAAAGTGTGAAGAATCTGAGAAAAATACATGGTTCTTACCTAAATTCTAGACAACAATAGCTGACTATGACTTTCATTATTTATTGTAGCTAAAGATGGAAGACCACACAAGTGGGCTTTGGGAAACTACTTTTGATGAGGCTATGACAAGCCTATTGCAAATGTCAACAAAACAACTTTACATGTTGCAATATTAGTCTACCACTGCAATGACTACTAAGTTTGTTATCAATGTTGTCACCTACACCTCATTTGTTTTCATTGTTCTAATTAAAACTCAAACTTATATTTTAGAAACAAGACTCAAAACAACAATAGTGAAAGTTGCAAGGGTTAACTTCAAAGTTGAGTGCAAGCTATTACTTTTAGAATTATTTGCTATTTCCCCTTCCATGCAAGAGTCTCCAGAGATAGCTATTGTGTTGCCTTGAACACCTAAACAACCATTCCTAATTATAACTTTGCATATTTCTTATAGTTTATGTTAACTAGACATTTACTTCATTTTCTTCACTTGCATTGCTTGTCATATCAAAAAGACCTTTCCTCTCAGCTACTATTGCTTTATTGTTGGTTTGACTATTTATATATTAATACAATGAAGTATAACATATAATCTTTAAGAAAAAAAGATACACTTGTTTTCTTTTATATTATTCATGTTGCTTATAATTTTGTTTCATTTTAAGTGTATACTTCTGATTTAATTTAATGTTGTTTATTTATATAGAGTTGTCCTTTTTAAGAGATGTATCAATATCTACAACTTTTCATATATGTACTTGTGGAAATGGTTGTATGCATGTCTACATTTATGTATGTATATAGATAAATATACATGCATGCAATTCAAATTTCCCAATGCATACAACTTTTTAGTACAACTGTGCATAGATATATATGTGTAATGGATATCTATGCGTATATGTATGCACAATTCAGGATTTACAAGTGTCTATGAGTTGTTTTAAAGAGAATATTCTTCTTATCTTGTTTTCAATGTTCTCAATGGATAGAGTATCTTGACAGAGTTCTATGTAGATATTTGTGTTTATCATGTATTTTTCTATGTAAGTATCTATATCAGCTATGGAATTTCTACGATGGTGGTTGGAGGTTATTTTGTGTTTTTAGCATCAGCTAGTGGTTGTAAAAGCATTATTTTGTAATGAGTGATGCTTATTTTGTGTTTTCTTTGATCTCTATATTTAAAATTCTACACGGAAATTTATTCCCGCTTCCTATCATGTAGCCTTTTGTCTATTGATTGAGAGTTACCATCACATGTAGCAAAATAATGGGTACCTATGTTTCAATTGATAGTTGAAATTTTGTTGTTGGAGATCCACATCATGTGTTTATTGAAATTTCTTTTCTCAACTAAAACATGTGGTACCTGTTCTTCTATAAAGTAATTGCTTAGAACCATGACAACTACACAGAAAGCGTACAACAATTAATCCTAGGATTCAAATCTGAACAAGCGTTCCTTAGCTTCTGTAGGGTTGGCTAGATGTTACTTTGTGTTCTTTGCATGAGGCAATGGTTGCAAAACCCTACAAATTTTTTGGTTGTGATAATTATTTACCCATTTCTTGAACGCATGAATTCTTCTATATAACACTTGAAAATAAAATTTATCATTCCAAAAGTGTCCCATAAAGTAGACATAGGGATTAGTATGTATCAATGGTATTTGCATCTGCTATGACATGCATACATACCTCTGTATAACACATATACATTTTCCACCACTGTGAACAATCAGGGCATCAATATTCCTTCATGAGTTTGAAAACAACTTATGGGTATATTTGTGTAACAACCTATGATGCTCCATAGGTAAATTTGTTAGCGTTGGCAGTAGCCTAAAAAAACAATTATTTGAATGATAGACTATATATGAAGTCTAATGAGGAACATTGATTTCAGCATTCATCAGAGTAGGGGCCACCCAATATTAGAGAGCGAGTCTCATTTTTTTCTCTTCCATTTTATATTTTCTGTGTGCAACTAAATTTGTCACTTGAACTGGTTTTTTTGTGATTACGTGTAGATCTCCATTTGTATTTTTCTAGATATTGCAGGATACATACGAACAATTAGAGTGCACTATAAATCAAACAAGCTTCTCATCTCCAATAATACTATTCATTGGCATCATCATCAAAATTTGCTCTTCTTTATGGTAAGTGAATTGCTTTCCTTTCCTCTTCATCTTTATGATTTTTTACATGTGATATGTAATTGTGGTATTACACATATTTCACTTATAAATTATAGAGCCATTTAAATGTCGTAATTTACATACTTCTTTCCATGTCAATTTATTAAAAATGTATAATGTTGATCTCCATTGAATAGATTTTTTCAGGTACCAAAGCATTGTCTTCACCATTCATCAAAGTGGTTGACTATTAATGTTACTGCTCAGGGGTTTCCTAAGATCCCATGATGCTCCATGATCCAATATGGTAGGGTGGAGAGCAAGGCTCCTTTTTTGTGTCCAGACTCCAATCCATTCTACACACAAGGTATGCCTAGATTTTATATACTTAGTATGTCCTACTATAGTTGTATTGCATGTTATTTGAAATTAATTGTACAAGTCTTTATATTTTATGATTTATTTATTGCCTACCAAAGGTACGTGTTTATTACACTAAACTTTAGATAATCCTTTCATGCTTGCAACTAGACACAACCCAGACAATCATCCTTCATGGGCCTTCTGATGCCATTAGATCTTGTCTTGAGTTAGCAACGGCTGAAAAATTTCTTTCACCATTGATTGTAGTGGTGGAAATTTTATTTTCTAGCTGGGGGGTTTGGTGAGAGTGCACAACGCTCCATGAGCCAATATGGTAGGGTGGAAATCGAGCCTTGTTTTGTTGTGTACATACTACATTCTGCCACATGCACGAGGTATGGCTAAACTATAATTCCTTCATTCATCCCAATACAAGTACAAAGAAAAGTATGTTTTATAACATATATAAGTTTGATACCTTGTGATTGCATTTCATCTTGGGTATGTGTAGGATCATGATGGGCCAAAAAGTGGCAATATGATGGGTATGTGGCTTACGACTTTTTTTTTACCCAAAATTGATGAAATGAAAAGGGTTTTTAAAGGAGATTCTCAGCTTTCCACCAATATAAATTATTATTTTCTTTGAATTTAATAAGTAATTATTATTCGTTCTCTATTCACATTATGACTAAAGTACTGATTGATAGAATGATTGAAAAACATCTATATATTTCAAATGGTATCACAAATTTTGAATCCAAAACATGTGTCACATAGTATACTTCGTATACTATAGGATTAAAAAAAGAAAAATTGAATTTCATGAAGTTTTGACCAAGTTAAGGTGGTCAGACATAAGAGCTTTTTATATTTTTTAAAAGTTGTAATAAAAAAAGTTTATAATTAGTTATTTACTTGGAAAAAAATTACAAAAAAATATGCATCACATCAGGACATGAGTCCTCTACTTATATCTAAAATATTATAAAAAATATTATCATTTTATTGTGGTTAGGGTGGTCGACAGACACCTACTTCTTATTTTTTCCGAAATTTAAGTACTATTGCATTGAAATTTCAAATTTTCACCAAATAGATTTCTTTTTTTTTTTTTTAAAAACCTAGTAGTTTAGAATCTACATACAATTTTCTACAGATTCTATTCTTACATATTTTTGAAATAATATAGATAACTTATTCAAATTTTTACGTCAAGTTTCCTAACTTTGATTTTTCTGATCTTTTTGCCACTTAAGGGCCTATTTTTTCCATGATGATCCTGCACATACCTTCTTATTTGTAATTAATTATATAACTCTTTATATTTTCTAATTTATTTATTTCCTACTAATGGTACACGTTTATTACACTAAGATTTAGATAATCCTTTCATGCTTGCAGCTAGACACAACCCATACAATTGTGTTTCACTGTCCTTCTAATGCCATTAGATCTTGTATTAAGTCAACAATGGCTGAAACATTTCTTTCACCATTGATCAAAGTGGTGGAAAAATTATTTTCTTGCTACCTAGGGGGTTTGGTGAGAGCGCACAACGCTCCGTGAGCCAATATGGCAAGGTGGAAATCGGGCCTTGTTTTGTTGTGCACATACTGCATTCTGCCACATGCACCAGGTATGGCTAAATTATAATTAGTTTATTCATCCCATTACAAGTACAAAGCAAAGTTTTTTTTATAAAGTATAGAACTTTGATACCTCCTGATTTACATATTGTATATGAATTAGAAATGATCACTACACTAAAATTCACACTTTGTATATAGATAAGTTGTATATGGTCTCGCCTTTCCAGAAAAGGTTTTGCATAGGACTATAGCTATGAGTTAGCTTTATATGGTGATGACTATAATGGAATAAAATAGTTAATGTTATGTAGTTCATTTTTTTTTGTATAATCACCACACTAAACTTCACACCTTTTTGTTATTCTTGTAGACCATATTCCAGCCATAATTTGGAATTTGATGAAATAATGCATTGTAAACAACCTTTCAGAACAATGATAGTGACTGCAAAATTAGTAACAATAGTCAAATAGACAATCAGATCCTAATGTACCTTAAATTGATTGTAATAAGAAAAATTCATTTCACCACTGATCAGAGTGGTGGGTAATGTATATTCTTGCTCGGGGGTTTGGTGAGAGCCCATGAGGCTCCATGACCCAATATGGAAGGGTGGAGAGTAGGTGTCATTTTGTTGAGTTTTATTTTATATTTTTATGTACAAATATCTATGTTTCTGACGTAAGATTCAGAGAAAATTCATATGTTTTATGTTATGGTTGCAACAAAATAAATCACTTAATCTTATACACTTTTTGTTAGATTCCATTGGCCACTGTTGATTATTGTTCTCTTGCTTAAGTTATTGGTAATCCCACAATAGTGGTTTACAATTTTTGGCCAAACTGGACACTAAAATTATTATTTTTAACTAAATCTTCACATTCGGGCAAGTATAGCGGCTAAACCGTGAAGAATTTGAAGATAATGTAAACTAGAGTCTCGTCACATTTTATCTGTAGATTCTAGAAAAAAAATTTCAAAATTTTTGGATTCATTTTACACTTCTTTTTCCATCTCCCACAAAAAATGGTTATTTTCAAAAAACAACATTTTAAAAAAGTGACGCAGACCGTATAACACATAACTTTTTTCTATGAAAGATTAAATTCTAATTCTTTCAAATTTAGATTTGTAACTCTGATATCTAGTGCTTCCACTTGGTTAGATAGTTTTTTATTGAATATTTTTTCTCTAATCAAGTTTCGAAGTCAAACCAATTACAATTCAGACATAGCGCGACCGTATAACGCATACCTTTTTTGTATATATCGAAATTCTTTTTTTTTTTGTTGGATCAAGGACTTCAATATCTGGTGCACTCATATTTTTCAATTTTTTTTTGATAATCTGCTATTTTTCCACATGTGCAAAGCATAGACCTTCATTTTCGATGAAAAACCTATGTTTAATAAAACTAAAAAAACAAATACATAATAAAACCAAAACATATTAAGATTATATTTGTTGGATAGCTTGTTATGAGGACTACCTGATTCCAGTTGGGTTTGTAAAGATTCCTCCATTTTGATCATCAACTCGAGCTCTGAAGTGCCAAAATTTAGGGTTTTTTTGTGTCTCAGAGGAGGGATGAGGAATAAGGGGGGTTCGAATGAACCCCCAGGGGTTTGAGCAAAGCCCTAGGGGTTCACTCAAATTAGGGTTAATTTGAACCCTGGTTCATTTGAACCCCCCTTCTATAAGGGTTTTTGTTGGCATTTTTGGTGGGAATGTAATACCCCTCCTCTTACTTTTTGGATTTATTAATTTCTATGCTTTAACTTGATACGTTGATACTATGATGATACTATTATGGTTTGATTTGGTTGGTTTGAAGTTTGGTGATGTTATTCCTTTAGTGGACATGATCATTTGATATGACATTATTAGTATGATTTATGATACTCTGTGTGTTGATTGGATTATTGTTTATTCAAATAGTTGTTCATTAATGTTTTATATGTCGATGTGAGGATTCTATGGTGACCATGTTATTTGAATTCAGTATTATTTTATAATGCAATAGTTTATAATTAGTTATGATGCAGTAGTTAAGTATCATGTTATCTTATGATCAATTTGGTTAGAAATGTTAGTTCATCATTGATATTGTAATTGTTAGAATAGAGTAGGTGGGAGGACAGGTAGCATCACTCATTCACGAGTGCCCTGCTACACTGCAATTCCTTCTCACGATAGGAGGTTTGAATTATATATATATATACATGTGCTACTTGACGTTTATTTGGATGCAGGATTGCAGAAATAAGTCTCGTTTCCACCTGCTTCGGCAGGACAGGGCGAGCAATAAATTAACCCAATGGGTAAAATGTTGAAAAAGGGAGTAGGCTTGGAAGTGTCCCTGTCCTAAGTCCATTGTCTATTGTGAGTCATTGTGTTATGACTGAAGTTTTGTCTTTATCTTTATGTAGTTTGACTATTGAGTATTTATTTAATTCTTGGTTAGTGTTTAATTAATTAATCGTATTTCATAAAATAATTAATTAATGTTGCATTATTATTTGATTTAATTGAGAGTTAGAAAAATGTTAAATTTAAATAGATTGTAAATTAAAAAGTATTTAATTAATTAAAGGGCAAGAAATTAAATTAAATTAATATTGTTGAGAATAATTAGATATTATCTTTTTTATTAATATTAAATTAGAAAATCATGTGAAGATAATATCTGACTTTAATAAATTATTTTAATTTAAAATTTTAGATAAGTTGTGCTTTTAAAAGCTGGGAAAAGGACCAATAAGAGAGGAGGATTTTTGAGAAAAGAAATCAGAAGAGCTTTATTGAATTTTTATTTTGATTTATTATTTTTATGAGAGAATTATTCACACACGGGAGTTTTTAGCTCTGTTTTTTTTTTATCTGGAAGAGAAAGATAAAAGAAAAATAGTTTTGGGTTTTGGTTTTTTCGGGTAAAAATTATTGTGAGTTTGGAAAGAAAAGATTGTTCAGAAGAACGTTGAAGGCAGAAGATTGAGAAAAGAGAGCGGTAGGAGGAGATCGAGAGGAGGAGGAGATTGAGAGGAGGCTACAGAAGGGATTCTTCTTCAGACAAAGGACTCCAGGATTTCTCCTTTTAAATTTTTAATACTTGGTTGATCTATAAACAAATCTAGTTGCTAGGTTTTCGAAGCTTGATTGAATGAAGTATGTGATTTGAAAACTTAATGTTTTTATACTCTCAAATCTTCTGTAGAAAACCTTAGTAAAACCCCTTCAAAATTCTTTAGTATATTTTAATAGAAAAATTTATTGTTTCAAAAGAAAATCACTTCTCTTTTATGGATTAAAATTTTATATCAAAATTTTATACAGAGATTGATAGAAAATAAGTTTATTTACATTATATGATTTGTATACATATATATATCTTTTGTTCTTTTAAAATAAAAATAATTTAAATAAATAAAAATAAATAAATAATACATATTCATTAATCTTCATTATTCTAGTGCTAATATATTATTTTCTTGAATTAATTTAATGCATATAATTCAAATTTTGAAAAATCATAGAATAAAATTGTTGCCTCGAAATTCGTATTTATTGAAACAAAATTGAAAAGAAAATAAAATTTAAATTAAATTAAATGAAGTAATAAATATAAAAATTAAATCATATAAAATAAAATAAAATTTTAAATTTTTAACAGGGGGTGGGAGGTCGGTTGAAGCCGTATCCCACGCCCCTGTGGTCGGCTGTACGCAGCCACCGTGGGCTATGCACAATAGCCAAGGCTGCGCATGGTAGCCAAGGCTGCTGGTCGTAGCCTTTGGGGGCTGCGTACCCCCACAGTACTGTGGGGCTGCGTGCCTTTTGTTTTATTTATTTTTTAATAAAAGTTTGTTTATTTAAAAATTTACTTTTAGTTTAATTTTTATATTATAATATATATATTTATTATAATTTTTATATATTATATATATTGATTTTTAAATGATATATGTATTATGTATATATTAATTTTAAATTATTTATAGAAAATATAAATATATTCATATTCAATGTATGTGTATTATATATATATATATTTAATGTATATATATATATATATATATATTTAATGTATCCTTTTATTCCCACTAAGTAATAAAATGGAATTTTGGGTTGGAAGTTTTTAAATTAAAATATCTAAAGAATAATTATATTTAAAATAGACTATTTTAAGATGATTTTGGTTACGTAGTAGAAACAAAAGTGAATTTTATACTCATAGGGTTTATTTAGAACGTTGAATATCAATAGTTCAAATGATTTATTTTTTTTAAAAAAGATAGATTTTAAATAATCAAGTGTTTTTATTTTCATCGGTTGATTTTTATATTGGTAAAACGAAATATGTTATTGTTTTAAACTCCTTAAAGTTGTCAACGTGCCTTGATTCACTATTGAGTTTGTGCAATTAATATTAATTATTTACTTAATTTCTTGTGTGATGTAATTGTTTGACTGGGTTTAGGAAACCCTAACATTAGATATTGAGTTGCCTGGAATTCTTTGTATATCATGTTTCTTTCATTCTCAATGTTGGGCAAACGGGGTTAATTGTCTAGTAAGTCTTCAAGACGAGTTCTCTAGGATGGGATGCTTCTTGTAATGGTTCAATTTGTGAATTGCCTTGGGAATTGTGTAGAGTTGTATTATGTTGTTGTACCCAGTTTCCACGAATGGGGATTTTGTGCCTCCTTGGGAATAGGAGAGGGTAATGTGATTTGTTCCTCCTTTGGAAGGAGTGGGTTTTGTACTTTGGTTTCCTATAGTGTCTGGAGAGGGTTTTGACCTTGTTTTTCCTCCAGTGTTCGGAGTGAGTTTCCTTGTTTCGTTTCCTCCTTGGATTGGAGAGATTATGTTGTCTAGTTACCTATTGTGGTATTGTACCTTGTGTGTTGTCGATAGGAGAGTGGCTCTTTGTGGGGGTCCGGCACACAAAGGGGTGCCAGGGTA
Source organism: Sequoia sempervirens (assembly GCA_007258455.2). Taxonomy (NCBI): domain Eukaryota; kingdom Viridiplantae; phylum Streptophyta; class Pinopsida; order Cupressales; family Cupressaceae; genus Sequoia; species Sequoia sempervirens. The sequence goes on from VDFB02000003.1 coordinate 425,034,990, forward strand.
ACTCGCCTAGAGTTTAACTAAGTGATAATCTAAAAGAATCAATGGGGATCTCTCACACTAATAAAGATAAAGAATGTCTCTCTTGTGAAGCAAGTGAATGATAAGGCTCGAGATGAGATGGGATGCATAGTTTTGCGTGAGGGTCTGGCGACCGGTAGAGGCAAGCCAGGGTAACCCAAGATGGGGGTCCGGTAGCCTAGGAAGGTTGAGCTAGGGTAACTCATGGCAATTTATGCATGAAAATCTTCCTATGTTGACATTTAATTAGTTATTGTGTGATGTTCATGATCTTTGTTCTCTGGAAGCATTGTAACCTCGTGTTAAGTGATGTTGTGATTGTCGTGTTAAGTGATGTTGTGATTGTAGTGTTAAGTGATATCGTGTTTGTAGTGGTTAAGTGACTTTGTGATTGTAGTTGTTAAGTGATATTGTGTCTGTAGTGGTTAAGTGATTTATTGATTTCTCTTTGGTTATTGTTGGAAGAAGTCTTTGTTATTATGCCTTGAGTTTCATGGATGTTGTGAGTGTGACTAGTTGTAATTTGGAAAAGTGTTTTATTGTTATGTCCAGAAGTGATTTGTTGTTGTGCTTTTTGGATTTGTCATTGTGAGTTTTCTAAGTGGTCTTTGATGTTAAGTTGTCTATCGGGAGTTAGTATTGTGTTACTGTTAGGCGTGCTTGGTCGAGGATCCTTCCTTGTCTACTCCCAGCACGGGGGTGGTTGGGTGGAACGTGCTTCACACCCCATTGGGTTCCCCTTTCTGTTGCAGATGTATCTTTTATTGCAGGGTTTTGGTGGATGTTGATGATCCAGTAATTCTTTGTACCAGATGTATGTTATACTTCAGATGTAATGTGTTTATGGATGTATTGTCTCCCACGCGTGTTGGGATGACCTTGTTGTAAATTGTATATGTGGTTATCGAGATGTATGTTCAAACAGTTGTATTTTACTATCATTTGGATGTAATGTTTATTCAAGCAATGTAACTATTTAGGAACGGTCATTTGTAATAGTTGTGTTAAGTTGTGTTATATCTGTGGTAATATAAATGCTTCATATCTTTATAGTATCTTTCATTGTCATATGTACATATGTTATGAATATGGTTATTGTTTAATTGATATTTTAAATGATGAAATGGGAATGAATAGATTTACGTAATTGTTTAATTATTGTTATCTTATTATCGTTGTTATGAGTTAGTGTAGTAATGTCACCTCGTGTACCCCAATGGAATTAGTCGTGTAACTTAATACTTTGTTATATTGGAATATTTAATTACAATCTTATGTTCTTTTAAAAAAAAAATTGTACCGTTGTTATTAGTTCCTTTGGGGTTCGCACGGTGGGGCGTTACAAGGAAAGCATCAAAAGGGTTCACCCGAACCTAGGTTCTAGCGAACCCCTAATGAGTTCGGTCGAACCAATATGTTTGTACGAACCCCTAAAATCAAGTTTTTTTCCATGCATTCATTTTATGTGAGTTTTCCTTCCTCACTTCAATTGTAAAGCACTATTGTGGCTTCACCCTTATATCATTCCATTTTTGAGAACGTGTTGTTGATGGCTATATTGTTTCATTTATGGCTTCCCTTTTGTGTGAATGGTTGAAAAATAGTTAATCTTGTGTGTTCTTGGTGCATTTTTCCACCTAGGTTGCTATTGATTCTTATATGGTTCACATTTTTTCGTGAAGGTTTTGAATCGGTCTCTTACTGTGAGCTTTTTGTCTTTTGTGCATTTTTCATCCAGGTCACTATTGAAAGGAATTTTTTTGTGGAGATGGTTGCAAAGAAATGAGATAGTTAATGTTATACAAGTTGTGTTGTTTTAGGGTATATTGTTACCTTTTTGAAAAGGGTCTACTGAGAAAAGACCATATAGTTTGTTCATACCAATATATATATAGTTTGTTCATACCTTATTGTCACTCTATACCTTACACTATGTTATTTCATGTCCAGGTTGTTCGTTGCATTCCCTATTATGCAATGTTCTATACAATAAGTATGTATCTACTATGGTATACATACATATGTGCACATAGGCCAGACACTTTGTCCACCACTGCAGTCAATGTAGCACTATGTCACTATCTTCTTTGCATCTACTTTGAGATATATTGAACTCTCCCACCCTCGGTGTATGCATGTCTCTTACCTTTCATGTTCATCTCTGCCTATCGGCTCATTGTTGCATGTTACTATACAAAACTTCTAGTATAAAATAGTGTTAGACTTTGGAAGCCACATTGTGTAATGGTGGCATGTTGTGTATGTATTAGGTTCTGAACTTAAATTGTTTTCAAGAAAAAGGTTGTGACGTTTGTGTTAGATCAACATTAAAATGTGGGAATGAGAAGAGTAGAGTAGCTCTTCACTTCAAGGGAAATGTTTATAGTCTCCTTGTAGATAAAAGAGTAAGTGTGAGCTAATGGGTCCTTATTTAGTTGAAGTGTCGGGCTTTCAAAAAATGTCAATAGGAATAGATACCCTTTTCATAAAAAAGAGTACATCTTTAGGATTGGTCTCCTAAGCCTAAATTTATACCCATACAAAATGGGTACCAATTTTTCTTTTTTAAATGGGTACCCATTACTATTGACATCATAGTCATGCTCCATTTTGGACTAAGTATGCATTTTGGATCAGGTACATGTTTCATAAAATTTGAAATTTGAAACCCACAAGTTTTCTTTTATTTTAGTCTGAAAAAGCCAACTCTTAGCCTTGGACCTACAAGTACAATTCCATGAAAATAGCAAAGAGAAAAACTAACTTTAGTAATATGGCTAATGAAACTTTTTCCTTTTTTTTTGACAAAATTAAAACCCATTAGAGATGATGATGTCTAGCTTTCAAATATATAATTGTGTTTCATGATTGGACATGTTTTTTTATTTATTAATTATTTTTTGAGGAAAGTGATCCATAGATGTGAAATGTTAGGTATTAGTACAATAAAAAATAATTTTACGATTAGTTCTTCTCAAATTATGTTTTCTATACATGAGGGGCTTCTGACAAAATAGAAATTAGGTCAAATAAAAAATAATTTAAAATTTGTTAATTGATAAAAAACATATACAAATATCCTCATCAAACATTACTATAATACACATGTTTTCCCAAAAATAATTAGAAAATACTTATATTTGGGTCAAGTTATTCTTTTCATACACGTGCATGTTATACCACTAGAAAAGTGACATTAAAAATATGATTTTTGCATATCCTATACAAAATTAATTTGTATCATTTGGGTATATAATAAATTATAGAATTGAAAACTTGAGTCAAAATTATACATTTCATATTACTATAATTTACTAAGATTCAATATGTAACTACTTTATGTTTTTGCTCCAACCATGATATAAAAAAAAATTAAAAAAAATAAATAAATAAATAAAAGGAAAACACTTCCAATTTTTAGACAAAAAGTTAACCCAACTTCTTGCACTTATCTAAAAGGCTCAATTTTTAAAATTAGGTTTTGAATACAAATTTGGTTCAATTGATTTTGTCTTCTTTGATAGAGGAAATTAGTTGTAGAACTTTGTGCATGGCCTTATTACTTGGATGTTCATAAAGAGTTATAATTACAAATGTTTTAATGAGTTTTAGTTGTAGCCATATTTATTTTCCTTTTTCTAACATATCACTGGTTGCAAGTGGTTATTCCTTGTATATGTGTTCCTTTATTTGTGTCATGGCTTGTCTTCTATATATCATATGTCTATGCAATCATGACCCTAGTTTATCACAATGTAGTGTTAATTTTCTTGATTATTATGTATTTTAGTATACTTGTCGAAATAGTGAGATCCTTTTTTCCTACAGGAGGCATACATCTCTCAATTGACTCACTTATGGGACTCAAACCTATACTATCAAATTTTATATAATTTCCTTCTATTTTGTGTAGTTATTTTATTTTTCCCATCATTTATATGAAATATGAGATATGTTTTAAGTGCTTGATATTTTTAAATTATTTATTTTTACTAAGTACGTCATGCACACACTTAGACACACTACATAACCCTTTTTTAAAAAATTAGTAAATTATCTTTGACCCTCATTCACATCCAAAATATGCAATGCCTAATTTTCGCACTTGAGTTGTTGCATATTTTGTATGAAAATAGAAGTCAACTATAATTTAATAGGTTTTAAAAAATTGGTTTATGCATTGTGTCCATGTTTGGGCATGATAAAGTATGTTTCCCTATTATAGTTCAATATTTCACTTATGTTATCAAAATTGAAATTTTAAGTGTACATATTTCTCCCTTTATGCTCAAGTTACAAAAGCTAGGAAGTTATGAGTTTATAAAATCCCCAAAAATGAGACAAATACATTGTGTTGTGTCACTAGGGTATACATTTCACAAAAATTCTAATAATGTGAACATTGAAATAAGGATTTAAATGTCTTAAAATTTTTTATTTCATAAATTTTGTGAAAGTGAAAAAAATGCAAAAAAAATGATTTTGAATTTAATTAAATTTACAAGGCTCTAAATGTCACAAATTTTATGATTTTGGGAATTTTTTAATATGGTTCACATGGTTGCAAAAAAGTGTAAAAAAGAGAATTATGAAGAGAAGTGTGAAATTGATTAAAGAAAAGAAAAATAAATAAATTGTTTAGGTTCACATGTTTCATACTTCACAAGTTCATGAACTATGCAAAAGTGACATAATTCACCAATTTCCTAAAGGTACAACAATGTGAAATAAGTAAAAGAAAAAATAAGTTTGTGAAATTTCTGATTGTGCAACATAGTTTGTGAAAATAAAAAAGATTTGATATTACTAGAAATATGGTGAAATATAATGAATTTTAAATTATAGAGAAATCTCAAAAAAGTTACATGTTATCTCTACTAGTATTACTCACCCATCTCATGTATGTTACAAATACAGTTCAAGTGCCATGAATATAGATAGATAACTTCTCATCTACATTCTATCCTTATAAAATAAGAACTTTTCATCTTTGAGATATATTCATTAATGGTTGTGGATTTCAAGATCAAATAACTTTTACATTACTTCTTTACATAGCATAGTGTCTTACGTGTTGTAGTTGTTTTTAGGTTATATTATTGAAGGTATTATATGTTAAAGTTTCTAAATTATTTACTCAGTTGGTTGCTAAGCCTATTTCACTATCTAGGGAGGTTTGTAGTCAATTCTAGTGAATCAAACACTGAATTTCCTAATAAAAAATAAACTTGCATTTAGTAAAAATTAGGGATTAAGTTAAAATTATTAGGAAATGGTATGTATCCATGTATATTTATATTGAGTCAAGGAAATATAGTAATGTATATATTTTTCTCTTACAATATTTATTGCATGAATGTAATGAGGGTTTAATCTATGTGAGATAGCATGCAATGGATTACAAATTCTTTATAATGATAATTCCATTATTCCATGTGGGACATTGTAGCTCTAATTATGGATAGTTAAGTATTCCTATTGTATGGATGTAATCTTTTATTGTAATAGAAATGAAAATCTATGTATGTTTATATGCTACTTGATGGAATGACTTTCCTCTTTATTATTTGTAACTTTGTTGTTGAGTTGAGTATGCATTGATCCACATTAGTGATGGGTTAATTGATCCATCATTTTATCACCTTGACCACATTAGTTACATTAGGTGTGTAAGAATATATTAGAATTCATGTTGTTCATGATTCAATATAGTAAACTATGGAACTATCATATGTGAACCCAAAAATCATCAAAGAATCACACCCAATATGTTTTGCACATTGCAACTATGTAAGAACTATCAAATAAAATCATCTTCATTGAATATGATTTCCATTTTTGGGTGCATATGCAAGGTATAATTAGATATTAAATAAGTCTAATGCAACTAGTTGATCTTATCCTAGTGATGAATAATGGATCTCAACTTTACATTTCGACATTGTTTATTAATTTTTATAGTCATTTTACATTTTTTTTGATGTAAAATACCTACTAAGGATACCACTATGAGTACCCTCCTATGTTTAAGTTCATTCCAAAGTGTAGGAGAGACTATCCACTTTCACCATAAGCATTTAACAATTTTTAGTCAATTAATCAACCTCTATTTTACCTTCTCAAGGATAACACCTTGGACTTGAAGGTAAGAAAATTTTCTATGACTATGGAACCATGGTTTTGAGACATAATAGTGCCTAGTAAGAATCTCTTTTGAATTTGATTGATAGTTCTCATTAAGCTCAATTTTATATGAATTTGTAAGTTCATAATGCACATCAGATCATTAAAAGTATATCAAAAAATACAAGAATAATTTGGAAAAAGATTTGATAAAGTATACTCTACTAAAAATCAAATAAAAATCAAAAGATCTAAGGTTTAGAGAAACAAAAAATAGATCATATAGTTTCAAAAAGAGAATTGTGCTACTAGAAGAACAAAATATCACTAAACAAAGCTCCTCCTCGATGTATAATTATAATACAATAGTAGGGACTAGTGCTATGTGCAAAGGAACAACCAATAATGAGATTTTAAGATAATCACACACCAATTACATGCATAGTATAAAGGTTCCAAAATTAGAAGCTGGCAAGATTCAAATGATTATCTATCATATTTATGAGAAAAGAAAATTCTACTGCATCTAAACCATAGATTAAACACTTGAAATAACATGAAACAAAAAATAGAAAATAAAACCTTTAACATAAAATTTACAATTTATAAAAAATATCACTTTAGTCTATTACTTTTGTACTACTCTGCATTGATATTCCTCACTCCTTTTTGATATTCATCACTCCTTTTCTTACATTACACACCCTCTTAGGCAGTGACACACTACACAAAGTTTGAAAAAAAATTAAGGACCACACATGTGTATCTACGTGTTTTACTTTGAACCTTACACATTTCTAGTTGTGTGGGTTAACCATTGAAGCTATCAAAATAGTAGGAGTTTTTTGGGTCATATAAGAGAATGAACAATCTACCCATAACTACTTATTTTTTTACTCTTTAGGGTACCATGAATGTTTCCTACCATAAATTCATTTACCTACTATATGAATTATAATCTTTGAGAAAATCCAATTTTAATATCCTATAAAATATATGATTAGGAAATCATCATTAATTTTTTAGTTTCTTTAAGTTTTAACGTGCATTGGTTTGATTATAGTAGCTTCTATTTATGTTAGGAGGTTGAACTGATATGCACATGCACGTGAAGTAGGAAAAAGAATGAAGTAAAATTATCTATATAGCCATGGAGACATCATGGCTTGGATGGGGAGTCCATAAAATTTAATCAAATTAAAATGAACTTTCCAACTCCCATTGGGTGGTTGGGTGCATGCAAGACACAACCCATGCTAGGTTTGTTTGATAAAGTGACTAGGTGAGATGTAGGGCATTGGTTTGTAAATTTTGATTGGCTAGTAAAAGTTTTGGAAGTCAAAGTTTTATTATGATGTTGGAAATTAGGGTATGGGTTTATGACATGTTGACTTATTTTTTTTGGAAGAAGATAAAGAATCCTAGGAGTTCGAAAAGAAATGATGCAAAGAGCATTGGAGATCAAGGAAAAGGAATGGCCAATACTAATAGAAGATGAACTCAGATCAAGGCTAGGAGAAGTCCAATACTACTAGTGTGAAGGAAAAGGTAGAGAAAAGGGAAATCCATCAAGGATAGAGAATGTTAGATGTACTTTTTGGAAAGGAAGATTGGGAGATTTGAAAGTTTGTGACTAAAGATAAATGCATTGGGAAAAGGGAACATGGGGTGCCTGATGCTAGACTCACCCACATCAACCTTGCCTATTGTAAATACCTAACCCATCACAAATTAGAGACTTTAAGCACAATTTTTGGAATTCTTTGCATGCCTAGAATATATTAAGAAGATTGCTTTATTGGAAGATACAACTTACTTGCCTACATTTATTCTCCCACTTTGACATTTCCTTTTGAATTCTATGTTTATTCATTAATAGAAACTATAAATAGAACTATATTTAATATTGAATTTACTGTAATTTTTCACTTTGATTAACTTATACATTTAACCTTACTCTTAGAAGTTGCTTTGAAACTTCAGGTTCGACAAGATCAGGTTAACCAGAAATACACTCCTTGCATTGTACATGGAGTGGTCTAAATATTCAAAATTTCACTGCATCTACGTTATTCAAAAGCATGGATAGAGTTACATCAATCAAAGGATTAATGTAAAAGGAGAGAGTTTGGTTCAATTATTGCGAAAAGGAAACGGCAGTTCAATTAAAGTCCAAAAGGAAAAAACTGTTCAAAAACAGTGAAATTAGTAGTGAGTCACAAAATCATGGCAGCGTTAAAAAATGCGGAGGACAAAAACGCCATGACGAGGCAAAAGCATTTTCTCTGGTGGGCCAGCGACTTGTCTAATTGCCCAAAAACACTCGTTTTCTTCAGCCGAGTTTCATACCAATTCATTCACGAGTCACCGCAAACTATCCATCCACGTAATGAAAAAAGTTGAAAAGATAATATGAAAACGAAAGAATTATTACATTGAAAATAAATTAATTGCAATGACTGTACAATTGATTTGCTACTATAAAAACAAATTTACCAGCATCTTTAAAGCTTAAAAGCCCACAGGAAAATGTCAATCAGCGGATATGACTTCTTCGTAGGGATTCATTTTCAAAATTTTAAACATCATATACGTCAAGAGAGCAGATAGAGAGGTCTAGATTAATCACTATACTATTGTATAGTGATAATCATTTCTCTTTCAAGAAGGAATATGATTCATTTTGAATTCTATTCATCAACTTTTTCCATTTTATATTAAGGCTTTCTTAGTTTGAAGAAGAAAGTGTAAGTATGCACTTGAAGATTGTTGACATAAAAAATAAAATCTGTTAGAATGTTCAGTGGTACCTTCAAAAAGAATATCTTACATTTATGAAAGTTAATCTTCTACTTGATGAGTCTCTTTCAACTAATCGAAAATCCTTTTGAACACTCCAACCTTCTTTTACATTGGTGAATACTATTACTTAGATTTATATACATTACAAATAATATTTCTCTTTCTTGCATATACTATAATTAGTGTAAACAATTTTTATTTTTTTATTTTTTATTTTTTTATATATAATACTGGGTTTTAGGAAAATTTATCGCTAGCAATTCACCGCGAGAAAATTCAAGGTCATGAAAAATTCATATCAAAGAAAATTTACCACCACTAATTCACAACCGTCCAAAAATTAAAATAATATTATTAATTTACATTAATTTAATAAAAAAATATATACATATTGTATATACATAACATTGGTCATGTCTAATCCACACATAATTAAACATTTTATTATTTAATTAATCCTCTAAAGTCCTCTACATATGATTAAATTTAATCAATTTATTCTTCTGTTATGACTAAATAAATCAATTTTATTTAATTATTTCACATCCATATGTCTACTTGATTAATTAAATAAATACTCTTTATTTGTTTTAATTAATTATCACCTTTTTTAATTTAACTAAGTCTTTTGATTTAATTAAATTTAAATATTTCATTTCTCCTATTCAAATCTTCCTTCTAATTAATTAAAGATTTTATTTAATTATGAAATCCTTCATTCTTCTCCAAATCTTAATTAAATATTCTATTTGATTAAGAAAATATTCCATGTCACCAATAAATGAATAATTGAATTTAATAATTCATTATTTATCTTCAAAATCTTTCCAAAAATCTCATAAAAAGATGATTTTTACAATTCATCTTTATCATCTCATCTTATCTCTTCTTCGAAAAAGGAAACAAAGCTGGCTTTCTATTTTCTTCGATTTTCCTCTCCAGTCTTATCCATCTTCAACTGTTCGATCTGCCAGGAATTTTCGCAGCTGTTGATCACATCAGCCATTCAAAATATTTTGAAAAATCTATAAATACCCCTGCGAATCCAAGCATTGGTTACAACACACACACAACACATACAAATTAGAGATTACTTGCATTCTAGCATTCTAACATCTTAGCATTGTCATTATCATCTTTAGCTTTCATAGTATCATAATCTTGCATTTTTATAATCATAGCACGTTAATCTTAGCATAGCATTGCATGCATTCATATTCAATCTCATTCTCTATGAAGACCGTTTGTTGAGTCTAGCATACAAATTTGAGAGAAAGCTGGAATCGACAAAAACACTAGAGATAGAGGACAATAGGACGACATCAACTACAAAATACTGATTTTACATCTCGGTTATTTTAATATTATGTTTTTATTTAATGTTCTATTGGTGTGTTTTGATTTGTTTAATATACATTTGATACACTCTAAAAATTGATCACACATTTTTGCCGCCCACCGTGGGGCCTTTGCCCCATTTTTAACATCTACTTGCAAGTTTTCTGACAAGTTTTTTATGTTCTGGAATTCGGTTTTCTGACGAAAAATATCATTTTAGCGCATCCATGGGTTTCTGTAGCACATCTAAAACTTTTAACAGTGCTTTTTGAAGGTCTTTCGATGCATATAGGAACTGTTTTAGTGCATATAAGGAATAGAACGACGCATATGGGGAACAGAATGGTGCATACGTCGAACTCATTTCATTTGAAATTGTAAATTTTTTTGTGTTCTTAGATTAGCACATTTAAGACTTATTGTAGCGCATTTACGGATTTTTGTAGCACTTTTGTTGTCTGTTTTAGCGCATTTTCTCTTTGTTTTAGCACTTACAAGTTTTTACTAAACAAATTTTTGAGTCTGACGCCTTTCGTAGACAGAGCTTTTTCTGGTTAAAAAGAAGCAACCCTAGGATAGTCACATCTAATTAAAAAGAAACAACCCTAGGTTAGACATGGATTAAAATGAACCAATCTAGGATAGTCACCACACAATGATTTTTGTAGTCTCATGCTTGTTGTGAAGCAACATCTTCACATAGATTAAATCATTGTCATTTGAGCTCTAACAAGAATTCTGGTTGCTTTATCTGTGGCAATAGGTCTATGCTCTCCCCTTAACTGGATGATCAGAATACCAGACTTGCATTTTCAATTCCATGTAATTTTAATGCTTTATTACATCCTTTAGAGGTCCTTCTCTTGTGGGACAAAGTACTCACCCAAGAGGAATGACTGAAGTGGGTTCAAGCTAAAGTTAGGCTCTTCCACCCCACTATAAAATTTAAAGCGAATCTGGGGAAAACCACTTTTTTGGTAGTGTGCAAGACAACCATCCTTAAAGGCTTTGTTCTAAAGGTTGGGAGGTCTCCTAAGGGAGTTTATTATTTCTGCACTAAACGAAAACCCTTACTAAGAACCTAGTGTAGTAGCCAACTAAAGTCAGTTTTTGAACATCCTAATAATCACAGTGCAAGGGGAGGGAAGAATTTTCCCCCAAGACACTCACCATATAACTACCAAGGACCATTTTCTTAGGGGATCTGGTATCCACTTCCATCACTCTGAGTATGCACCTAGTGAAGACAAAAACACGGGCACCCCTTTGGGGGTGACACGACTGTGTGAGTCGATGCAGTTCTAAGATGTGGGTTGTGGTTATTATGATGACCTACTTGAGTACTAAGAGTGAGTCTGCCTGAATTGTATGTTATGTATGAAACCTATGAAAACACTTTTTGAAAAAAAAAATTGAACATACACTTGATGTTTAGCATAGGGCTTAAAAAAATTGTTTTCAAAGTGTTTGTTGTGTCTTCAATCACATTAATTCAGGAAAAGTATCATCCAAAATGAACATGCAAAATTTCAGCTGAAAACTGTTCAAAATTGTATGAAAAACTGCTTTGGAAAACTATTTTAGTGCATATAGGACACAGAGTAGCACATATAGGGTCTATTCTAATGCATTCACTACCTAGTTCAACGCTTTTAGAGCCTATTTTAGTGCATAGACTAAATATTTTGTAAATAGTTTTTGTCACTATCAAAGCATTTTTCTGTAGCGCATATAGGACACAAAGTATCACATCTAAGGTCTTTTGTAGTGCATTTGACTATTTCTCTGACACATATACCTATTTTTGCAGTGCATACAAGGTATAGAGTAGCACATTTGTCATTTTCCAGATTTTTTTTTACTGTTGACAGATCTGATTTTATCACATCTTCGGTCTAGTAGCATCTTGACATTTATCCCATGCTTAGAGAGTGGAAATCAACCAAAATTTTCAAGAAGTCAATTGCCAATAGGATAAAGAATCCTAAGAAACATTTAGGTCACAAGAAAACCTTGCAACTTAGAAAGTTTTTGTATAAGAGTCGAAACGTCTTGCTCCATTATCATAAGTTTCTTCATAGATACCAATATTTTGCTAAGGGGTTTACTGATGAGTACGGTGTAGAGCCTTTATATTCATGAGCATATTTCCAGAGAAGACCTCTATCTCAAAAAAAGAATCACAATCAACCTCTTGATTTCAATTATCTACCACAACCTTCTATTGAATATTCAACACATCCCAGTCAAATCCTTCAATGAATTTAATTAGACTATCATTCTTCAAAAACCAAGATCAAATCTTAAAAGTGCACCTTTCAAACAAATTTTTGATTATTGATTCAACTTCCGCAACATGATTCTGATATCCTTTATCATTGGAAGCCACAATCAAGAATTAGGAACATATTTTGATCATATCATAAGATTTTCATCTTATCAGATCAAAACATCATCATATGTGCACTTATCAAATTGTGATCTAAGTCTCAAAGAACATTTCAAAATCATATGCCTATTTTTACAAGATCTCAATACAATAAGCTGAAAGAGGATATTCGACAAGAAGATCATACCCAAAGAACTCAAGAAGAAGGTGAGAATAGTAATCCCCTTTATAGTATGAGTCAAAATCCCCTCTTTAACGACAACATGGGTGAAAGAGAAGAAAATGCATTCCACAAATACAAGGATATGAGAAAAACTCCTGTAGATAGTGATGATGAATGGGATGAAGAATGTCTTAGAGAGGTGGAGCAAGATCCCAAATTTCACAAAGCCTTAGAAAAGATTCTGGAGCACAATAAAGAAAAATATTTCTTGTGTCTAGCTGATAAAGGAGCTAAATTGCCTCATGATTTTGATACTGAAACATAAACAGTAATCCTCACAAAACACCCTTGTCTGATATTAGTGCCTTGTCTCAATAGATTAAAGCACTACAAGGACAAATTAAAGATCTACAAGGGGGAGCCACAACAAAGATATATGCTCTTGATGACATATGTCCTTATCCTTTTGATTGATGTCTAAACATGATCTCGTTTCCCAAACATTGTGAAATCCCAAAGTTTGATTGTTATAATGGAAAATTGAATCCAATCGATCATATTAGGAATTCTGAAATATGACTTTAGAGTTTTCTCATGAGGACATATACTTCATGCGTTTATTTCCTAGGAATCTTGGAGGCCAATCTATCGAATGGCTATTGAAAATAACACCGCCTGTCAAGACATTTGAGGAATTGATTAATGAGTTCATATCAAAATATTCCTACAACATACAACATCAAACAACCATGATTGATTTGTGCAAGGCTAAATAGAAACCTTGTGAATGATTTATTACATTTCTTTAGAGATGGAGAAGATTGTTCACTAGATATTTGCGCCATGTTCCTAGAAAGGAAAAGATCACCACTTTCAAAAACAACTTAGATCAAGAGATGAGCTATCATCTTAATATTCATTTTCCTCCCTCTTTTCAAATATTGATTGAAAATTCCATCACCATTGTAAGTGCATTGGTCCAGAGAGAGATAATAAAACTTGATAAGGATAATCCTAGCTCATAAAATCACCACAATGACAAATCTAAGTTTTGGACTCACAACAAAAACATGGTGAATGATGGTGTTGTAGATGCAAATCATGTCTCAACTAAGCCATTTTTTCTTAGTGCTCCAAGTGCTCCTTGCAACAATAACTATAACAATGTCAACTCGGTCACAAATCAGGGAAACAATCCTCCTCTGAGGAATAACATAAATCAAACTTCTACTCCCAATCAAGGTTACCATGGAAATGATAACAACAACAATGCCTTAGGCAATACCTTGAACACAAATCCGCAACGATCTTCATTCTTCTCTAGCAGAAGAACTTTTTCTCCATTGGGTCAATCCTTGGAATATGCATTCAAAGAATTGATGGCTAAAAATTATCTTACTTTACCACCTCAATGCAATTTTGAACCCAGTGTGAAACCTCCATCATGGAATGATGCATACTATTCTGATTATCATTGGTGCAAGGTCCATCACACAAATAATTGTCAAGCCTTGAAAAATAAATTCCAAGACTTAATCGAAAATGGCACCATCACAATAGAAGGACACCAACAATCAAACAAAGACCACCAACAATTTCGCAACCCTTTGCCTGACTATCAAAAGGGTGAGTTTTCTGAAAAAAAATTGAATCATATCAATGATCATATAATCAAACATATTTACACTGATGATGAGCAGGTCAATGTTATAAAAGTTAAGGAAAAGATGGAATATAGAGAAGTCAATGCAACAACAAGAGCACAAGCTAAAGTTCTCTTAAATGGTGCTTCTTCAAAATCCATTGTGCCCCTACCTCAACATAAATATGACTAATCAATCAACTTGGAAAAAATCCTGCTCAGATTTCTATCTTAGAACTCCTGAAGCTTTCCCCAGCACACAAGGAAATCCTAGAAAAGAACCTCGTTGAAACAACTGTATCCACCAATTTGGATGTGAACCGATTTCAAGCCATGGTGGGATAGTTTTCCTCACCCACATGCCTCTCATTCTCTAAAAAATATGACGTTTCCATGACACATCCTCACAATTTATTGCTATACTTAGAGGTCATGGTCCACAAGTTTCATGTCAGACGTGTACTAATAGATGGAGGTGCTGGTTTGAACATATGTACTATGAAGCTAGTTGAGGCTTTAGTATTTTTTGAGGACTCCATTGATCCCAGAAGAAAGGTTACTATTAAAGCCTGCAATGATGTGGAGAGAGTGTCCAAGCTTTTAATCATGCTACCAGTCAGAGTGGGACCTGTTATCAAGAATACTTTTTGTCAAGTGTTAGATCATGATCTTGCATACAACATCTTGTTGGGTTGTCCTTGGATCTATGAAATGAAATTTGTCCTATCCACATATCATCAATGTCTAAAGTTCCTTATGACGGACAAGAGATCACAATACCAGCTGATAATTCAAACAGTCAAACTTGTGCCAATATCAAAGCCAGTCAAGATACTTTGGTTCCCAACAATCGAGAAGCTCATGTTAGTACTTCTCTCAAAGTTGATACACAAATCAGTTAGTTAACCAAAAGATTTGACAAGAAACTACGATTCAAGGACAATGGAGTAGGGGAGTACTCTCTCTTTCTTGTTAATCTACCTATATCACCTCAGTCATATGGACAACCCTCTATCACACAACAACAGATATTTGTAGCATCCACATCAACGCAACCACCAATAGAGCCAAATACAAAGTTTAATGGATGATTTATCAAAGAAAAATTCCCAATGGAAGATTCTAAGGATAGAGCAGTTTTAAGTTGGCTCTATAAAGATGAAGATGAAACAGTTCTCAATATCAAACTACCAACTGATCAATATGGTAAAGGATATTCAATCATGCAAAAGATGGACTACGATGGTAATGGTCCTATCAGAAAGAGAAAAGGAGTAGTTGAGCCTATTCACCTTCCAGGACTTGCTGCAAAAGATAAAATAGGACTAGGCTATGATACTAACTCAAAAGAAAGACCATCTAAGCAGTTGCATGATACTATCCTTACATTGCAAGAAGGGTTTGATATAAGGGAAGTCTGTTTGACAACAATTCAAAATTTCATGGATAATAACTCTGACACAAATTCTGGTGAATATGAATGGGACACCATCCACAATGATGAGTTCTAGAGAGACCAAAAGGTTGATGTGGTACACAGGTACACCCCAACTCTAATCGAAGGTGAAGGGTCAAGGTCCCAACCGCAAGAATCTGAACTACAAGATGACTAGATAATTCTAGTGATAGCAAGTCAGATTTAATCGAACAAGATTATCATGATAACAATGCCATGGGTGTTGTCATAATAGTGGTTTACAATTCCTGAGAGGAACAAATTTTAGCTGAAATCACATATTTTTAGAAAATATAATGATTTAAGCCTTAAAAAGTTCCATTTTAAGGATTCTAATTGAAGAGGGTTTGATCAAATCACCTTAGATCAAACCCCCTTGGATAGAACCTCGCTAGTTTTAAACCATACCTATAAATGCGTCTCCTTTACACCTATCAAAATGCTAATAAAAAATCACTTTTGATTTAGATTTTGGGGGATCAAATGAATTCCTTTAAAATTTATTTCAAATGATTATGTTATTCTTTAGAACAATCTATCCAATGAATATAATTTTAATATGTTTTGGTTTTGTTATGTATTTGTTTTTTAAGTTTTATTAAACATAGGTTTTTCATCGAAAATGAATTTCTTTGTTCTTCACATGTGGAAAAATAGAAGATTATCAAAAAAAATTGAAAAATATGAGTGCACCAGATATTTAAGTCCTTGATCAACAAAAAAAAAAATTGACATATACAAAAAGTTCGTGTTATACGATCAGCTATGTGAATTGTAATTCATTTGACTTTGAAACTTGATTAAGGAAAAATATTCAATAAAAACTATCTAACCAAGTGGAAGCACTAGATATCAGTTACAAATCAAATTTGAAAGAATTAGAATTTTATTCTTCATGGAAAAAAGTTATCGTTATCGATGTCGTCTTTTTAAAATGTTGTTTTCGAAAAAAATATTTTAAGTGGAGATGGAAAAAGAAGTGCAATTTGATTCCAAAAATTTTGAAAAAAATATTTTTAGAATCTACAGACAAAATTTGATGAGACTCTAGTTTGCACCATCTTCAAATTCCTCACAGTTTAGCCGCAATAGGTGCCCAAATGTGAAGATTTAGTTAAAAATAATAATTTTAGTGTCCAGTTTGGCCAAAAATTGTAAACCACTATTATGGGATCACCCCCATCATTGATTTGCCTCATACCTTGGATCCTACAGAAAACTCTGTTATGACCATAACCATAGCTGATTTAGTGCAAACCAATGACCTGCTACAACTTATCCATCCTGATCTCATTGCCTAGGATTCATCCGGACCTATTGATCTACCCATGTTTCCAAGCGACGAATCTATCACGAATTTCCTTTCCACATATAACACAAATGATTGTTCCACTAGCTATTTTTGGCATACAGCCTTTAATCAAGAGAGTGTCAAGTCTCCTAGCTACAAAAATAAAAATAAAAAAGAAAAATCTAATGGTGAAAACTAAAATCTAGTACTGTTAGATCAAACAAAAGATAAAATAAAGAGCATATCGGATGGTGAAAACATTTTTAAGGCACCTAATGATGGGATACCTGACACTCTCCCAAAGCATTATCATGAGCGATCGCCCATATTGATTGAGCCTCCAAAAGCAGTTAATCTTGAAACTATAGAAAAACAAAGGATCCTACAATTAGCTGCATCAATGACAAATAAAGAGGTACCTGAGTTCCTGGAATTTTTCAAAGCAAATTGTTATGAAATAACTTGCACAATAGAAGAATATGATATGAAATATGCTGAAAATACTTGATAATAACTGAGAATAACTAAGAATAACAAGCCACTTCGAGGGGGAAAACCTCCAAATATCTCTAATGAGAACACACTTCACACTTGATGATCAAATAAGACTCACAACCTCCTATACATACCTATTTATGCCAAGGATATCACCTAGGCTGACTTAGACACACCTATAGAAGACTTAGGCTGACCTAAACAACTAAATAACAATATGCAAATGATAATATGACTTAATAGAGAGTTAAGATAGCCACAAGCTGACTATTCATAACTCGATGTACAATAATATTAAGGGCGTAGCATGCCCCCCTTCTTCAAAGAAGCATTGTCCTCAATGCTAATCAAGTTTGGAAACTTTTGAATGAACTCCTCATCTTCCCATGTGGTATCTTCAACTAGTAACTTCTTCCATTGGATGAGATACTCAGTGATAGTTATATTCCTCAGCTTCTTTGTGCGTGTTTGACGAATGCACTCTGGTTCCAAAATGATTCTTCCTTCTTCATCTAGCTTGGGAAGTGTTGTTTGAGTGGGAATATTATGCCCAATTACCTTCTTCAAACAGGAAACATGAAAAGCTGGATGTATCTTTGTTGTTGGTGGCAACTCAAGCTTGTAGGCAACACTACTGATCTTCTACATGATTTGGTATGGACCATAATACTTTGGAGACAACTTATTATTCTTTGTTTGTTGCTTTAGTGAGATTTTTTTATAAGGCTGCAATCGCAAGAAGACCCAATCCCCAACTTCAAAACTTGTTTCACTACGATGTTGGTATGCCTGTTGTTTCATTTAATTTTGTGCCATGGCTAAATTCTCCTTGAGTCTTGAAAGTACTTGTTGTTAATGAAGCAAGTGGTCTTCTACTGCCTGAACTCTTGGGGACACCTTAACTGATAATGTGATGGAAGGAGGATGATATCCATAAAGTGCCAAAAATGGAGACATTTTTTATGAGCTATGAAAAGAAGTGTTATACCACCATTCCGCAAGTGGTAGCCAATCTACCCACTGAGACTGTTTCTCTGAAGTGAAACAATGTAGATATCCTTCGAAACACTTGTTAACAACCTCTGTTTGCCCATCTGATTGAGGGTGGTATGAAGAGCTAAGAGCCAATTGAGTACCCAAACATGAGAATAAATCTTTCCAAAAGTGACTAGTGAAGATAGGATCATGATCACTAACAATAACTTTAGGTGTACCATGTAGCTTTTGGATATTCTCCAAAAAATCTTTAGCCACTGCACTTGTTGTAAAAGGATGTGCTAATGCAATGAAATGTGCATATTTAGTGACCGATCAACTACCACCATGATGACATTATGATCTTTAGATTTGGGAAGCCCTGTGATGAAGTCCATGGATACCTCTTCCCAACACTGGCTAGGAATAGATAAGGGTTGCAAGAGACCTGGTGTCTTAATTGTCTCCCCTTTATGCCTTTGACACACCAAACATTCAGCCACAAATTTTTAACATCACCTTTAGCCCCTCCCAAAAGAAATCTTGCTTGACTCTATGATATGTCTTCAAAAATCCTGAATGACCACCCACTGGAGACTCATGCAACTCTATGAGAATCTTGATTTTAAGGTTGGAATTCTTGCAAAGATACAAATGCTCTTTATACCAAAGAGTATCTCCCTTCCAACAAAACTTATCTAAACTACTAGGATCACTTTTTAATTGCTCGATGAGATTACTTGTCGCAACATCATTTTGCCACTCTGCTTTGGCTTCCTCCACCCAATTTTCTTGTAATATTGAAAGGGCACACAATAAGGCTTCATCTTTCTCATCCTTCCTTGACAGTGCATCTACGACAATATTTTCTTTCCCTTTCTTATATACAATCTCAAAGTCATATCCTAACATCTTAGTGACCCATTTTTGTTGCTCTTCAAGAAGATAGTCATTGTTCCAAAAAATATTTTAGGCTATCATGATCTATCTTAACCTTGAAATGTCTACCCAATAGATAAGACCGCCATTGTTTCATTGCATGGAGTATTGCTAGCATTTCCTTCTCATAAATAGGTTTTAGTTGATTCTTACCTGTTAATTGACAACTCTGAAAAGCAATTGGTCGACCTTCTTGCATGAGCACTACTCCTATCCCATTTCCAGAAGCATCACATTCCACAATGAATTCCTTGGTGAAGTCAGGAGTGGCAAATCTGGAGTTGTACACATAGCCTCCTTCAATCTCTCAAATGTTGTATTGGCGGACTCATTCCAATGAAAAGAATCCTTCTTCAATAGAGTGGTGAGAGGTGCTGCTATACTACCATAATTCTTCACAAATCTTATATAGTACCCTGTCAATCCAAAGAAACCTCTCAGTTTCTTAATGGTTTTTGGAATAGGCCATTCCATGATAGCCTTAATTTTGTTAGGGTCCACCTTTACTCCTTCATGTGAAACTATGTCCCAAATACTCCACCTCTGTAAGACCAAAAGCACACTTGGATGGCTTAGCATAGAGTTTATGATCTTCAAGTATTTGTAATGCTTGGTCCACATGTTGCAAATTTTTCTTCCCAAGTCTTGCTATAAATCAATATATCATCAAAGAATACTAACACAAACTTTCTCAAGAACTTCTTAAAAATGTAATTCATCAAACTTTGGAATGTAGATGGTGCATTAGTAAGACCAAATGGCATCACCAAAAATTCATAATGACCCTCATGAGTCGAAAATGTTGTCTTACAAATATCTTCCTCCTTAATCTGAATTTGGTGATAACCAGATCTAAGATCTAACTTGGTAAAAACAAAGCTCCATTTAATTCATCTAGCAAATCATCAATGACTGGAATTGGAAACTTATCTTTAATGGTGTACATGTTGAGCACTCTATAATCTGGACACATGCACCAAGTATCATCCTTCTTACGTACCATCACCACAGGCGAGGAGTAAGCACTTTGGCTATGCCTGATGGTTCCTTCCTCTAGCATCTCTTCAACAATCTTTTATATCTCACTCTTTTGTATGTGTGGATACCTATAAGGCTTGATGTTCAGTGGTTGGCTCCCTAGGACTAACTGTATGGCATGATCATGATCCCTCTTAGGAGGAAGTCCTTTAGGCATATCTCCAAGAACAACTGAGTGATGATCAATTATAGCTTGCAAATATGGATGAGTAGGAGTATTAGATTGAGAGACTTCTAATGAACATAGTTGGGTGACAAATCCATCCACTCCTTTCTTAAGCAACTTTTTCATTTGATGAGAGCTTACCATTTGTGGAGATTTTGCCTTCAACCCCCTTAGCTCTACTAGCCTTCCTTATGATTGAAATCTCATGAATAGTTCTTGGAAGTTCATCTCAATTGTTCCTAATGTAGTAAGCCATTGTACTCCCAAAACAATATCTGCTGCACCCATGGATATCGCATACATTGGGGTATCAAGTTGATAATCTCCCATGGATAATTTAATGCTATGACACTTCCCTGAACAACTAACTGTACCACCATCTGCAATGAAGACTTAAAACTCTAGAGATGGATATATGAAACAATTTAAACGAGTAGCTAACTTTTTGTTGATGAAATTATGAGTACTACCTGAGTCAATCAACACTGTTACCTTTTGCTTCTTTAGGAACCCCACCACCTTGAGAGTTTGTGGAGCACTGAAACCTGAGAGTGCATGACAAGAAATGATTGGTTGATAATCATGTGATTCCTCATTTGACTCCCTTTCATCTTCTAGTATGGGTTCCTCCTCTTCTTCCTCATTGGGACCTTCAATATAAAACAATTTCTTTTCACTACATTTATGTCCTCATGTATTTGCTATCACAATTGAAACACAAGCCTTTTACTCTTTTCTCCTCAATTTGTTGTGGAGTCAACTTAGTAGGTTGTGTTGAATATCCTTTCTCTCTTGTCACATTAGCCCCTTGCTTCTTAGGAATCAAATACTTCTCCTCTACCCTGCGTGCTAAGATAAAAGATTCATTTATGGAACTAGGGCTAAACATGCGTACCTCATGTTGAATGTGATCCTTGAGACCACCCAAGAATAAGTCATTCAATTTTTCCTCCATAATTGTATCCACCCTTAAGGATAGATTTTGGAATTGCTGAATAAAATCCTTAATTGATCATGTTTGTTGAAGTTTAACTAGTTGGCTAAAGAAGTTGTCTGTGACACTATTGCTATATTGTGCTTGGAGTTCCTCTGTAAAAATTGACCATGAGACGGTGAGCCCCTTTTTACTTCGATGAGTGCAATTCCAATGATACCAAATGAATTGATCTAGTTCTAGATATAAGGAAGCCATTGTGACCTTTTATCCATTTGGGATTTGGTGTACTTCAAAAAAAATCTCCATTTGGTTTATCCATGTTAGAGGATCCTTACCATCGAACTTGCGCATATCCACCTTTGGAAATAAATTCCTAGATCTCATAGTAGTACTAAAGCTTGTGTCAGTAGTAGCTAACCTAGAATTTTCACCTTGGCCACTTGAGAACTCCTTTCTTGATTCAGCCATGTAGGTGCTTAACATGTTTCGTATGTCTGATATATCTCCTCTTAGGTCACACATATGCATCTTAATTGAGGAAATGTCTTCCTTGACCTTATTGATTTCCTCATTATGAGTAATATCCTCGATTGTTTCACCATCCTTATCAGGAATCTTCCTCAGAGTGACATTCTTTTTACCCCTTGTTCTCAGCCCCGACATGATGGAAACCACTAATGTTGAAAAAAATCACACAAATGAAACTTAAATTCTCTCAAATTTTTAATGTAATCTCCTTTATTATGTCTTCAAAAACCTAATAAAAATCAAACTCCAATTCAACAAGATGTGCGAGATATGTAAATTCCAAAAAAATAGTGTAGAAACCCTAATTCTGCAATAATTCACTTAATTATTCTCCAATTCTTCTAAAATTTGGACTGTAGCTTCTTCAATATGTTCTTCAAAAACCCTTTAAAAATCAGAATTTTTTTTCCAAAATCTGAAAGATATGCTCTTCCCAATATCGCATCTAAAATTGAGAAAAACCTTGCCTCTATGGTGCCAAGATCATGCTCTGATACCACTTGTTATGCAATAACTTGCACAATAGAAGAATATGATATGAAATATGCTGAAAATACTTGATAATAACTGAGAATAACTGAGAATAAAAAGCCACTTCGAGGGGGAAAACCTCCAAATATCTCTAATGAGAACACACTTCACACTTGATGATGAAATAAGACTCACAACCTCCTATATATACCTATTTATGCCAAGGATATCACCTAGGCCGACTTAGACACACCTATATAAGACTTAGGCCGACCTAAACAACTAAATAACAATATACTAATGATAATATGACTTAATAGAGAGTTAAGATAGCCACAAGCTGACTATTCATAATCTGATGTACAATAATATTAAGGGCATAGCACAAATCAAGTCATCTTTGCTTGGTCTTATGTAGATATGCGAGGTCTTGATTCCGATCTTATAATGCATCACTTGTCCATCAAACCAAGAGTCAAATTGGTGAAACAAAAACTCAAAAAAATGAATCCTCATGTTGTACTGTTGGTTAAAGAAGAACTCCACAAACTCCTTGATGTGGGATTTATAAGATCAATCAACTATGTAGAATGGATCTCCAACATTGTTCCTATGTCCAAGCCCGACAAAAGTGTCAAAGTGTGCACGGATTTCATAGATCTTAATAAAGCATGTCTTGAGGATGACTTCCCTCTTCCAAGCCTCGATACTATAGTTGATATGATAGCTGACCATGACATGTATTCACTAATGGATGGTTTTTCTGGTTACAACCAAATCAAGATTCCACTTGAAGACTAGGAAAAAACAATGTTTACATGCCCATGGGGAACTTACTGTTGGAATGTCATGCCTTTCGGTCTGAAGAATGTCAGGGCTACTTACCAAAGAGCTATGACTATAATTTTTTATGACATGATGCACACATTCATGGAAGATTATGTAGATGACATATTGGCCAAATCATACACAAGAGAAGGACATCTTGAAGTATTATCTAAAAATTTTGCAAGGTTGGAAAAATTCAAAGTTCACCTTAGCCCCAAGAAATGTGTTTTTGGGGTCATATCTGGGAAGCTCTTAGGATACACAGTGTCAACAAAAGGAATTGAAGTAGATCCTTCCAAGGTGCAAGCAATCATGGAAATGCCTTTACCAAAGAATATCAATCAGTTAAGGTCATTACATGGACGACTTCAATCTATACAAAGATTCATTGCACAACTAGAAGATAAAAGCCTACCTTTCACACATCTATTGCATAAAAATGCTGCTTTCAAGTGGGATGACAAGTGAGAAATGGCCTTTCAAAAAATCAAGCAGTACTTAATAAATCCACCAGTTCTACTACCGCCAAATTCGGAAAAACCTCTAATTTTATATATTGCCACAATAGAGACATCTTTGGGGGGATTATTAGCACAAGAGGACTCTATAGGAAAAGAACGCGCCATTTATTACATAAGACGAACACTAACAAGTCATGAAATCAACTACACTTTCATCGAGAAGGCTTGTCTTGTAGTAGTCTTTGCATCACAAAAATTTTGACAGTACATGTTAACTCACACAATCAATCTTGTTGCAAAGATTGATCCACTCAAGTATCTGCTAAGCAAGGCTACATTGATAGGAAGGTTAGAAAAATGGGTCATGATCATAAGCGAGCTTGACATTCATTATGTTGATGGCAAAGAAATCAAAGGACAAGTTATCGTTGATCAACTGGCTGAAGAACCATTACAAGAAGAGCATCCCATGCACATTAACTTTCCAAATGCTAATGTCTTCACTACAGAATCAAAGCAACCTTGGTCCTTATACTTTGATGGTTCTTTCACTCAACACGGATCGGGGGTAGGCATACTCTTTGTCACACCTCAAGGAAATACCATTCCTCGGTCATATAGGCTAATGTTTCCATGCACTAACAACATAGCCGAATATGAAGCTTTAATCATTGGACTCAAGATAGCATTGGAATGGAGGATCATAGAACTACAAGTCTATGGTGACTCACAGTTAGTCATTAATCAAATCAATGATGATTATTAGACCAAAGATGAAAAACTGTTGCCATATAAGAAGATGGTCAACAATTTCAAGAAGTACTTCATGGATATCAAGTTCATACAGATTCCAAAAATTGATAACAAATTTGTTGACGCCATGCCCATGATCACAACATTGCTGCAACTCCCAAAAAATTAGGCTCGCTATGAATTTCTAGTGGAACAATCATTTGCACCTGCCTATGAGACACCTGAAAGCCAAATAATTTTCCACTTAGTAGGATCCGATTCACATTGGTATGGGAAAACTTATGCCTACCTAAAGGATGACATTTTACCACCTGACCTATCCTGTAACCAAAAGCGCAATTTTATTTTCCAATCCTCTCGCTATACTCTTATCACTGACACCCTTTATCATCGCGGTCTTGATGGTACTTTACTTTGATTTCTTGAACGTGACAAATTTGATAATGCTTTTCAAGAAGTTCATGGTGGAATTTGTGCTACTCATTCGAGTGGACTGACCTTATCCAAGAAATTGGTTAGAATGGGTTACTACTGGCCGACTATAGAGAGGGAATCATTTAATTTCATGAAAAAGTGCTCTAAATGTCAGATTCATGGGAATCTCATTCATGCACCTGCACAAGAACTTCAACCGTTCACACCAGCTTGGCCATTCTCTCAATGGGGGTTAGATCTAGTTGGAAAGATTCATCCCTCCTCATTGAATGGACACAAGTTTATCATCACAATGACAAAGTACTTTACCAAGTGGATTGAGGTAGTACCTCTCACTAAGGTTACTGGAAAACAAATCTCATCATTCATACTCAACTATCTCATTTTTCATTATTAAATTCCCAACTCCATTATCACAGATAATGGACAACCATTCAAGAATTAGGATGCTGATGAACGTTGTGAGAGATTCCATATCTAGCATAGATAGTCAACACCTTATTATCCACAAGGGAATTTCCAAGCAGAGGCCTCGAATAAAACAATACTAAAAATCTTGAAAAATAATGTAAATGATGTAGGGAAAGATTGGCACGTTCAACTTAATCTCGCATTATGGGCCTACAGAACTAGCATCAGAACATCAACAGGAGCAACATTGTTTTCTCTTGTCTATGGAACAGAATCCATTTTTCCACTAGAGTTTGAGATTCCATCCCTAAGGGTATCCTTAAAGGGTCTCACTACAAATGATGAATATAGAGTTTCTTGACTGCAAGAACTCAAACTCCTTGATGACAAGAGACAACAAGCAACTAATCATTTGAAAGCATATGAACATATGATGTCTCATAGCTATAATCACAAATTCAAGCCATGTACCTTTCAGGTTGGTGATCTTGTTCTGAAGGAAAACCCACAGAATCAACAAGAAAGAGAGAAGAAAGGAAAGTTTGAACTAGATTGGTTGGGTCCGTACGTGGTTGTCGCAGTCTATGGTTCAAAAGCATACAAGCAGTCAACGCCAGAAGGGGACTTGTTTGATGAACCCATAAACAACATGCACCTAAAGAAGTATTATGTTTGAAATAGTTATCATCATCCATAAATGTCCAGAAAAAATCACAAAAATAGCATAAAATGTCATGAAAAAAAAAATCTATAAAAAAATTGTCATAGGGTGAAAACCAGGCAACAGGCAATCTATTGAGAAGAAAAATACAAAAAAATAAAAAAGTAAATCAAAAAAATGCAATAAAAACAAATAGTAAAAATCTAGAAAACAGACGATATTTGTAGCTCTCCATCTATTAGTTCATGTTCTGCACTTAGCTTCTCAACCTTCATTTCATGCATCTTTCCATCATCTTGGAACCTATCAACATCATGTGGTCATCATTTTCCTAGATCGATAACATCTTACCATGGCTTGATCATTGTACATATTCATTTCAACAAGTTGTGTTAATACTAGGGGCAAACGTTGACATAATGGGGGCAACTAACTTTCAAGTTTTACCAAAACAACTAGACAATTAAATAAAACCCAATAATGCCAAAAAACAATCAAATCACATGAACAACTATCTAATCATTGATCCATATCACAACAGTTTTCAGCAAGTACCATATCTTGACTCATATCTACATGATCTAAAATCTGAATAATGTTTGGAATAGCAGTATTATATTGTGAACAATGGTTGTTTGACTTTTCGATATCATCTCTTTGGAGCACACTCAATGATGTATTGCACTAGAGTGGTGAGGAAAGAGGATTATTATTTTTTGTCTGTTGTCTTGAGGTTAACTACCAATCTGGTGCAAATATGTCATGAGACATGATTTCTACAGTGTATCATTGATGTCAGTTCCAAATTTGCATCAGAAGGTGGTTAGTCTTTGTCTATTTATGCAAGAAATGCTCAGGTCATCTATATCAAAACCCATGAAAGTTTTACTCAGGTCATCATTGGCGCTAATTTTCCCTCGGATGCTTGTACATAATTCCAACATTTTAACACACTTTATGATGATTCAAGAAAGCTAACAAAAGGCTCAACAAACAGTTGGTTTCATTTAGTTGCATTTCATTTAGATCATTGTATATATTTACATACTAGATTTGTATCAATGGTTGTCATGTCTCTTTGGACTATTTGTGGAGGACATTCAGACATTTGTTTCATTAACATCTTTCATCTTCATCCTCAATTCCTTAATCATTATCATTTCATCTAGGTCTTGTACATATCATATAGTTTATCATTTCTCATTCATTTTCATACTTGTTATCCATCATTATGCATTATCATTTCATTTTTCATTTTTCATATCATATAATTTCATTGCATACCATTGATCATTATCATTTTATATCATCTGCATATCATTCATTTGTATATCATTTAAGTCCTTATCATTTTCATATTATTCATTGATCAATTAGGAATTTCATATCATTTCCATTTTCATATTATCTATTGTATTCATATCATTAACATCTTACTTATCATTTTCATATCCACGTCATTTTCATTTTCTACGGTTGCATCCCATTTATCATTTTATCATTATTTTCATCTCATTTGCATTTACCATTATTTTCTCATTTATCATTATCATTTATCATTTCATCATTATTTATCATTATTTTATCATTTATCATTTTATCATTTCATTTCATTTTATCATATCATTTCATTTTATTTTATCATATCATTTCATTTCATTTTATCATACCATTTCATAATCTATTTTCACTTATCATTTCATTTCATTTATCATTTTACATTCATATCATTTGTCATTTTTCACACAACATTTGACCCATATCACCTATCATTTCATATCATTTCCTCTACATATTACAAATCCATGATGCATTTCATAGACACAATCTCCTTTTTTTATCACCTCATTATTTCTTGCATTTGGATAATCCAAAAACAAAAGTTTCATACATACATTACATTTTCACATCATTTGCAAACACATTACAAGCATATCAAATATCCCATTGCATATTTTCATTTATCACATCATAGGTCATCCACCTGCATGACATCATTAGTACACATCATAAATCATCATCATAAGCATATCATAAATCATCCTACATATCATGTTAGTCATCAAATCATTAACATGCATATCAAAATCCATAACCAATACATATCCATATCATCATCACATCAAAGGAAACACATCATCAAAACTCATCACCGCTGCAAATCATCGCTCATAAAAAATAATACAAATGTCCAATGCCAATGAAGCTAAAAATTCCAAAGAGAGATACAGGAGATCTGACCAACAGAACTTACACACTCAAAAAATAATATACATTGCGATGTGTGAATGAATCAATAATGAGTCTCATAACTCTAACTGTTAGTCCCCCTTGATGGAGTTGGCCTATGTGGTGGAAGTCCATTGCATCCTGCACCTCCTTCCCTAGGATTTATACATGGTCCCGACACACCTCGACTGTGTAAAGGTCAATCATAATCTCTCTATCTATCAAATGACTCATATCATGTGATTTATCTATCAATGCCTCATATCATGCAATCATGCCCTCTATCTTTCAGAATATCAAATCAATTTATCAATCCTCATTTACTATTTTTTTTTTTTCAATGAAAGCAAATTTATCAGACATCAAATCAAATCTTTACTATCTATCTTCATCAAGATGGATTTATCATACATCAAATCAAATCTTTACTATCCATCTTCATCAAGATGGATTTATCAGACATCAAATGAAATTTTTACTATCTATCTTCATCACAATGAATTTATCAGCAATCAAATCATCTTCCTATTTGTACTTCAGTCATGAATGCAAATATGTTTTCAATCACATCATCTACTATTTTTTTTCTATCGTAGAAAGCAAATTTATTAGAAGTCCTATCAATCATCTACTATTTATTTTCTATCATAGAAATCAAATTTATTAGAAGTCATAACAATCATCTACTCTTTGTTTTCTAAAGAAAATTTATCAAGTAAAATGCAATCAATCATTCTACTCTTTTTTTCCGTTCAAGGGAAACAAAGTTATCAGCTATCTACTCTCTGTTTTCTATTTTGGGAAACAAAGTTATCAATTCATCATTTATCATATTTTCTATCATTTCTATCCAAATCAACATGATGACATGACAATTTATCTATCTATTGACCAAAGAAGCAATATACATTATCATCATTTCATCATTTCCATGAAAAGGGGAATCATTTTCAACTTTGGCATCTTTTAATCAATTATCGGGAGCTAAATCACTACATCCCTCTCATCATCCGAATTTCATCATCAACTAAACATTTTTTCATCATTAGTGATTTACCTCCCAAGGGGGCATCATCAGTATCAACCGCATATTAGATTCTAATCAAAAGGAATATCAAGAACATTTTTTAATCAGGGGCATATCAGTTAAAATTTTTTGATCAAGGGGAAAAATTAGACACAGCAAAAATTTCAAAAGCAAGAATATTTTGTTTGAAGCAATGTGTTTCACACATCACTTCAAAGAGGGGAAAAATGCATATGCATAAAATTGGTCATGTCTAATCCTGGCACTTAATTAAATATTTTATTATTTAATTAATCCTCTAAAGTTCTCTACATATGATTAAATTTAATTAATTTAATTATATTGTTCATTCAATTTATTCTTCTGTCATGATTAAATAAATCATTTTTATTTAATTATTTCACATCCATATGTCTACATGATTAATTAAATAAATTCTTTATTTATTTTAATTAATTATCACCTTTTTTAATTTAATTAAGTCTTTTGATTTAATTAGATTTAAATATTTCCTTTCTCCTATTCAAATCTTCCTTCTAATTAATTAAATATTTTATTTAATTAATTTCATCCACATGTCATTTCTTAAACAAATTAATTAAATATCTTTCATATCTTTTCAAATCATAATTAAATATTTTATTTAATTATGAAATCCTCCATTATTTTCTAAATCTTAATTAAATATTCTATTTGATTAAGAAAATCTTCCATGTCACCAATAAATGAATAATTAAATTTAATAATTCATCATTTATCTTCAAAATATTTCCAAAAATGTCATAAAAAGATGATTTTTACAATTCATCTTTATCATCTCATCTTATCTCTTCTTCAAAAAAGGAAACAAAGCTTGCTTTAGGTTTTCTTCTATTTTTCTCTCCAGTCTTATCCATCTTCGACTGTTCGATCTGCCAAGAATTTTCACAGCTGTTGATCATATTAGCCAATCATAATCTTTTGAAAAATCTATAAATACCCCTACGAATCCAAGCATTGGTTACAACACACACACAACGCATACAGATTAGAGATTACTTGCATTCTAGCATTCTAGCATCTTAGCATTGTCATTATCATCTTTGGCTTTCATAGTATCGTAATCTTTCATTTTTATAATCATAGCACATTAATCTTAGCATAGCATTGCATGCATTCATATTCAATCTTGTTCTCTAGGAAGACCATTTGTTGAGCTTAGCATACAAATCTGAGTGCAAGCTAGAATTGACAAAAACACTAGAGATAGAGGACGATAGGACGACATCAACTACAGAATACTGAGTTTGCATCTCTGTTATTTTAATTTTATGTTTTGATTTAATGTTCTATCGGTGTGTTTTGATTTTTTTTACATTTGATACACTCTAAAAATTGATCACACACATATATATACATATCTACACATATCTATACATATATACATATATATATAAATTATTAAAATAATGTTCTTGTAGTGTTGCATTAAACTAGAGAACCAAATGCACTATATTTCCTAACAAAAGTGTCGCATCAAGCCATTTGCATATAAATTTGTCGACCAATTACTAAGCATCACTCCATATGCATGAAAGTAGTGTAGAAGGCTACATATGTTTTTTCGACTTCTACCCTTCATTAATGACCC
This sequence comes from Sequoia sempervirens, assembly GCA_007258455.2. NCBI lineage: Eukaryota > Viridiplantae > Streptophyta > Pinopsida > Cupressales > Cupressaceae > Sequoia > Sequoia sempervirens. Next base: position 425,066,196 of record VDFB02000003.1, read on the forward strand.
TAAATATACTCATCAAGTTGCCAAGGATAATCATTTATCATTTGTGTTGTGTCAGTTGGTCACCTGAATTCCCAAACTCACCTTGCATAGTGTGTGTCCCTTAGAATCCTTGTAATAGTCTTTGTTGCTCTACTCTAGAGTACTCTTGAGGCTCTAGATTTATGAGAATATGAGAGTGCAAGTGAGCCCTTTTGACCTTTCCAACCATATTTGTAGCCCTTCTAGACCTATGATTTCATCCTTGGTACTTTTTAGCTATGTTTTCTCTATCCTAGTATCTTTTTCTCATTTTGTGTTAGTCTTATCATGCATTTCCTATCATATCCTTCTTGTTGTGAGCTCAACTAGAAAATTATTTTCTCTGGTTGATCTATAAAGGGGGCATCATATCTCCATACAATGGTCCATTGAGGAACATTGAGGCATACCATAAATGTTTTTCTTTGAAACAATCTATAAAATGCACTATCTCAAAGAGAGAAAAAATGTAGACACCTAAAAATTACTAATGCATTTTCATCTTGTCATTTCATCATTATTTTCATTAATTCTTTTATATTTAATTAATCAAATAGTTTTTAACTATTTAATTAAGCTAACTTTTTCCTCTTTTTATTCATAATAATTAAATATTATTTAATTATTTAATTATCTTAATCTTTTTATCACATTTATATTAATGAAATATTTTTTAATTACTTATCTAATTCATTACTTATCATTTTCCCACCAAAACTTAATTTAAATTAAATTTAAATTTACCATTTCCTCTCTAATAAATATTTTTTAAAAATTATTTAAGTAGCTAACACTCCCTTTTTAAATAAATTGAAAATATTTATTTAAATTAAATATTTCCTCTAAAATTAAATAAATATATTAATATTTATTTATTTCTCCCACTATCATTTTGAATTAAATAAATTTATTTAATTAATTCTCTTAACTTTCCTTCATCAAAATTCAAATTATAGGTTTTATCCTATCTTGAATTTTCCTATCTATTGATCTTTCTAATTAATGCCCACATTGATAAAATATCAAGTGAATCATATAAATAAGAAGTTTTCATTTCATTCAAGCCCCTAGCACTTTACTTACCTAGCACTCTTATTATCGAATTTCATTGAGGTGATTTTTGATTTTTGAATGTTGTACTTTAATTGCATTACTACCATTTTTGATTCACATTTTTATCATCTACAAGTTAAAATAAAAATTAAGTGGAAACCTCATCTACTCCAAAGATTAACTAATGATGATAAAATTATTGTTGATACAAAATAGATTGAAATGTTTTTGGGTTGTTGGAATTATGTTTCTGCTTTTTACTAGGATCTAACCAATGATAGGAAAAGGAATTAGTAAAAGCTTAAAGATAATAGCTCATGATTGGACAAGAAGGTAACAAAATAACTTAAATAGATCAAAGAGAGATATCAAAATTTTCAATCACTTGAAACAATAAAGCTAAGAATAACCATATTATTGTATGCATATGCTTCTAACAAAACATGGTCAACTATTTTGATTTCAGAATCCTTAGCTAGAAAGAAATACATATTTGGATATCAATCAAGCAAATTTATAGATACAAAAATTAGATACCACATATATGAAAAATTATTTTTTGTAGTTAAAAAGGAATTAAGAATTTAAATATTTCTATTAAACCTAAACATTTCACAATTAGAACAAATAATAAGACTGAACAATCTTATGAAAAGAAATTCAAGAATATTTCCTAGGGAAGAATTTCCAAATAGTATTTTGAATATTTAGGATATAATTTTGATATTGAATAAATTAAGGGTGAAAATAAACCCTTGATAGACACCTTTTTCAAGTAACAATTAGTAGCAGTCATTATTTTAGGAGACCATGATAAAAAATACTTTTTGGGAAGAACATTGTACTTCTAGTATTAGCAAACATAGTAATAAGGTCGATACTCTATTGATACTTCTTAGACAAGTAGTTGAATAATTAATATCATTAATTAAAAATTCTTATGATATTGGTATTTTGATATAAGAAAAGAACTTTTAAATATTTTTTCCCTTGACAAGGCTCCCATCACTATTCATCTCAGAAATAGTATCTAAATAGATATCCAAATAAGAATATTTGCACTTAGATTCTCACTAGTTCATTTTAAAAGGCATTTCTTGGAATTTTGTAAGTATGGTTTTTTCAACACCATATTTTTTTTTTATTTTGATTTTGAAGAGTATTCAAATATTTTTGGTCATCATGTCACCAAACATATGAAGGAATTATTTGAATTAATCAAGATAGGTCTAGTTGAATAATTATGAGGGGATATGGTAAAATATATATTAAATTTTCATAAATATCTATTACCATGAGTAGAATTTTACCGCTTAACTGTAGTTTGGTTACCAATGGCAATAATTAAAGGTGGAGAACCTACTCTTATTCCAACCAGAATTCTTTATAAGATAAAATTTGATATAGATAATCCTAAATGAATTATTAAAACTCTTTTTTTATTTTCACCACATCCTAATGACTAGAAATAAATATGGTGTCACATTGTAGAGAATCTTCATTTTTTGAAACCATTATGATAAAGTAAGAACATGCAACTATTTGTGCTATGATGATAGTCATGTTAAGATCTAACAACAATAAGCAACCCTATCAAAAAAATGAGATCCCTATAGCCACTTACAAATATTAAATAAAATTTTGTCGCATATTGGATTCCATGAGACTGATATTATATATTGAAATATTTATATTTTCATAATTTTTAATATTAATATTAATGGACAAGTATGTCCATGAGGATTAATATTAAAATATGGTGTTAATATGAGTCTACTAGGTACCATTCACGACCTATTAATCTACACCTACCAATCTCTACTTATTCATCTCATTGTACCACTAATTGGTAGCTCCATTTACTACCACCTACCAACATCTCCATCTATGATTATTTACATCTATTTCTTGACATCTATATCCTCTAAATAAGGCCTTGTAAGCTCATTTCTTGCGTCTTTTTTTTTGTCTAATCTCAAATAATCTTAGAGAAGTCTGGGTATGTGCAGGATCATCGTGCAAAAAATAGGCCCTTAAGTGGCAAAATATTCAGAAAAATCAGTGTTAGGCAACTTGACATAAATATTTGAATAAGTTATCTATATTATTTCAAAAATATGTAAGAATAGAATTTGTAGAAAATTGAATGTAGTTTCTAAAATACTAGGTTTATTTAAAAATAAATAAAATCTATTTGGTGAAAATTTGAAATTTCAATCGGTAGTACTTAAATTTTAGGAAAAAATAAGAAGTAGGTAATTAGAGCCACCTAACCATAATAAAATAATTATTTTTTGTAATATTTTATATATAAGTAGAGGACTCATTTCAGATGTGATGCATATTTTTTTGTAATTTTTTTCCAAGTAAATAATTAATTATGAATTTTTTATTACAAATTTTAGAAAATATAAAAGCTCGTGTGTCTGACCACCTTAACTTGGTCAAAAATTCATGAAATTTATTTTTTATTTTTTTAATCCTATAGTATGTGAATCATAGAATGTGACGCATGTTTCGGATTCAAAAAATATGATACCGTTTGAAAGTTATAGATGTTTTTCAATTAGCCTATCGATTAGGACTTTAATCGTAATTCTAATAGAAAATGAATAATAATTATTTATTAAACTCAAATTAAATCATAATTTATATTTTTGGAAAGCTGAGAATCTCCTTTAAAAATCCTTTTTGTTTCATTAATTTTGGGTGAAAAAAAAGTCGTCAGCCACATACCCCCATAATATTGCCACTTTTTGGCGCACCATGATCCTACACATACCCGACTCTAGAATCCTAGAAGGATTTTTCAAGACTTAGATTCTTATATAGACTAGCATATGGATTCTCTTATCCTAAGCCTTAAGTGATCTACATAGTAAAAAATCCATTTGTTATATGTTGTTTTATTACTTTAGTATCAAAGTTCCCATGTATTTTTGTTTCCACTTAAAATGGGATCAAAGCATCATTGTTTTCTTTCATTCTAAAATGATACCAAAGCTTTGATATTTATATTTCAATTAAAAATGGTAAAAAGTGTCATTGTTAACTACTAATGATCTGAGAACATTTGTAAGTAGAAGTTCTTAATTATTCATTTAAAATTTTGTGTTATCTAGATCAATGAAATAAGGACTAAATTCCAAAAAGATTAACCCAAAAAAAAAAAAACTACAATATAATGAACTAGGTTATGCCATGAGACCAAGTTCATCATAAGAAATAATGATAAATAAAAATCAATTGAAATGAAATGAATTTATAATAATTTTTTTACCACAATAATATAAAATAAATATTTATTTATATATCAAATTATATTGATTGAAATCAAATAATATAATATTATTTTTATAACATATATACTTAAACTAGTAGCTGCATGCACATGCATGCAATGATCAACTGATAAGGTTCCACTACAAAAGGCAACCAAATGGGAAGAAAGGAGAAAGATTTTTTTTGCAGTGAAAAGTGAAGTGTAAATGTTGGAAAATATTTGCAATTGTTTGAGTGAGTCAAAAATGGAGAACATGTTAATTATTCAATATGGAAAAACGAGAGGCTGGTTTATAGTAGGGGGTGAATATTTTGACCTAGGATTTAATCGAGAATAAGATCCGTAGAGTACATTATAATAAAAAAATATATTTGAAAAGCATAATTAGATGGATAGATTAATTAAAGCAAAGCTATGTGTGCAGTAAAATAAATGAATATGGCTTATGTAACTTGAAGATGTTATAAAGCACTTATATTTGGTGAAGAAATTATTCTATATCTCTACATTTATTTGGAGCATTATGCAGTGTTTTAAACTCAATGTTATAGTGTACTTCATTATTGTTATGTGACAAGCAATGCACGAGAGATTAAGAAGAATTTTCATAAATCATGAGATTAATTTTTGTGTTTCCACATCAATTATTTTTATTTGGAAATTAATTATGGAAATGTAAAATAAAATAGTAGGTTGTCTTTATTATTTACAATTTACCCATTATTTGCAATCTCAATTAAATAATTATCAATGATTTTTATGAATGATATTAGGATAATGATTTTTGAATAAAAAATTTCTTAATAAATCACATTTTGTAAATTGAATACAATTTAAATTTGTAAATTATTAGTTTTGTTAATAATAATATTTTTTGTCCAAAATTTAAGGTATTATATATTTTAGTTTAATAGTATCTATATTTGATGTTTTTGTATAGGTTAATGAATCATTTGATTAATTAAAATGGGAAAATGGATTTTGTGTTCTAGAAAAAAAAATTTATCAGTTGGAAATTGAATATCAAATTGTACATCATGTGTTATATTCCTAAGATCAAATTAGCAAGTATGATTTTGAAGAAGTGATTCCATTAGTATAGTTATGTCTTTTATTAGTAAGATTGAATAAAGAAGTACTCTTTTCAAAAGTTATTTTTTATTTGAATATTAGTTATAATGGTCATCAGAAATGAGTTTTGCAAAAAGAAAATATGTTATAAGTAGTATCAACTCCATAATTTTGGGAGTGTGAGGAAATGATACACATACTTTATAATGCTATTTTAATTGAATTAGAAGGTGCACATTGTTTGGAGGGAACATTAGAAAGATGTTACTAAATTTATACAATGATTTGTGTACACATGTATATATGTAAGAACAAATGTATTGTGTTAAATGTACAACAACAAAACCCACGGTTGTTTACCTCCCTAAGGTACACCTTGTTTTGAGGAAATATGGAAAACATGATAGTAAATCTATACAAGAATTTGTGCACACATGTATGTATGTAACAAAAAATAAATTACATCCAACATGCATTTATGGCGGGTGGGAGCTGCAACGACTCTGCAAGTTTGAAATATTATGCGGTCGAGGAGGATGGCAAAGATGATGATGAGGCGGATGATGGTGTGTGGGATTTCTGTTTCCCTGTTGCTCGTCTGCGTAGGAGTCAGGTCTCCTCTTGCCTGTTCTATGATTTGAATTTCTAGTCCCCTGTTTGGAACACTTTGTGCTTTTGTGGTGAGCCTCTATTTCAGGCCTTGTGTTGACACGACTTTGCTTTTCTCTACAGGCTTTGTTGGTTCTTTGGGCCTCCCTAGGTCCATGGGTTTATCTACTAGAAACGGAGGGCTTGGTGCCTCCCCTTTCGTGGCTTCTGTTGTTGTTGGACATGATGACACTACTCCTTGCCCAATTTGGGTTGTGTGAAAGAGGGTTTTTTTTCTTTGGTGATTTTTTGATGTTGTTCAGGTTGATTTTGGTCAACTTGTTACATTGCTCAGTTGTGGGGGGGATCTTGCTGGCCTCCTAATATTGTTGCTGCTACTGGTGTTTTTGTGGCTTTTGATCGTTATTGGAGGGAAATTTTGTTGCCCTATGGGTGTTTTGGTGCTAGGTGGTTGCCCCTTCCGCTTTGCTGCTCCTTGTAGGGTATGTGGGGCTGCTTGGGCTTCCTTGAAGTTTTTGGGTTGAAGAAGGGGCTTATTTTTTGTTATGCTCAGTGTAGTAGGATGGCTTGGGGGCTTTATTTGTTGGCCCTTTCTTCTTCTCACTTCTTATGGGGTGTTCGTTGCTTCCATGCATTCACTGTTTGGTGGCTTGTTGGCATGGTTGTGGCTTCCTTTTGGGTGGGAGTGTGGGTTTTCTGGGGATTTCTTGGAGTTTTTGGGTTGAAGAAGGGGCTTATTTTTGGTTCTACTCGGTGTAGTAGGATGGCTTGGGGGATTTATTTGTTGGCCCTTTCTTCTTCTCATTTTCTCTAGGGTGTTCTTAGCTTCTACGCTTTCTCTAATTGGTGGCTCTCCTTTGGGGGTTATGCCAGCACGATTGTGGTTTCCAAATGGTAGGTGGATTTCTTTGCCTATTTTCCTAGTTTGGAGACTATTTTGGGATACTGGCCCATTTGGTGGAGTGGTTATGAGATGTGTAGAAGTTGTTTCTGCCCTGACTGGGTGACCTCTTCATTTTTAATATGATGGTTTTGACTGTCTCAGCTTATTCTCTGTCTCATTGGCAGAAAAATGATGGACTCACTATTTTTCTTCTCTCCTTGTACCCTAAAATGATTTTTGATTTTCTAGGAGAGGATCTTTGGTTTGGAATTCCTTTGGAATCTCATTGGTTTGTGATTTTCCAATCTTTGGGGTTTGATATCCTATGTTTACTTCTTCTGACCTTTGGTTCTCATTGTGGTGAGGGATTTGCCATCCTTTTCCTTTGTGGTTCCAAGGCGCTACTCTTTGTGCTTCATTTGGTGCATCTTTGGGTTACTTTGGCCTTTCCTATGGAGGTGGTCCTATCTTCTATTGAGGGGGAGATGGATGTGGTTGGTTGTGACCTTCCTCCTATAGAGGTGGAGTAGGATGCATCTAGTTTTTCCTGGAATTATTGTTGGGGGGATGTTGAGGCCATGTTCTATGGTTGCAAGGGAGCTGTTATTGGCCTACATGTCTTCTTTTCGTTATCTTCTATAGAGGTGGGGCTCTTGAAAAGTAAGCTGATCTTTGTGGTGTTCACTCTCAAGGACAAGGAGTGTTGCAGTCACGATGGTATGGTTGAGCTTGGGCTTCTCTCCTATAGAGGTGGAGAGAGCAGATGGTTTTTGAAGATCATTGGTGATGCCTTGTGCACTTGTGGTGACCTTTCCTATAGAGGTGGAAAGGGTGTTTTGCTGGACTCTGAAACTTTTGTTGTTGGAGTTTTTTTTAGTGGGTTGTTGGTCTCATCAAAACCAATGGGCTGCAGTGGGTTGTTGGTCCCTTCAAAACCAATGAGTTCAAGATTAATGTAAATCTTGGTTCTTTTTTGGGTAGGTTGTTGGCTTTTGGATGGATGTTGGCTTATTGTTCCCTTGTTGTGTTGTTGGGTACTTTTGAGTCTATCTTTCGGGTAACTTGTTCTTCTTGGTGTGGGTTTTGGGTCCCCTTAAAACCTGATGGTTTCGGGTCCATTCAAAACTTGGTTTTCCACTAATCAAAAACAACAAATAAATGACATGAAATGTAAAACCACAAAACCCACGCTCATTTTCCACCCTGCCATATTGGCATCATGGAGCCCCATGGAATCTAGCCAAAACCCCGAGCAAGAGAAGGATGAAATGCCCATGGGAGATGTTGTGTAGTTTCATCATACATCATACAATAGAAATCTTAGGAAAACTCTATTGTTTCCATATATAATATCTGATATTGTTGTGTTTTCTTTGATGTGTCAACTTAAAATAAAAAATGTACCTTTGTTTTCAAATCCCTTTCCATCCTTAAACCTAGTTCCTACAAACAGAATAAAAAGGTATGTTAGTGGAAAACCCAGGGAAATAAAAAAGGAAGGATAAAAAGAAAGTATACAGGTAAAATTAATATATATAATGTTAGCCTAAAACTAGTGAATAATTTTTACAATTAGTTAGCCAAAGTTGTCTATTGACAATGGGAAAGTATCGTACTTACATACACTATTGATTGTGTTCAAAAAGGATGAGTTGCATTCGACTGAGTCATAGGAGCATGAAAGAATTTGAAATAGATAGTTTACAATACACTAATTCTCTTGAATGCATATTATATTTCTGTAGCAATCTAAAAATAATAATATACATATACAATAAAAGAGGTTAGCAATATTTGTTGTAAATAGAAATAGATAAAGTGGAATATTTTGAATAACCAAGTAAATCCATGCTCATTCTCCTCTCTACCATATTGGCATTATGAAGCCTCATAGGGTCTACCCAAACCCCCGAGCAACAAAAGAAAGTCAAGTCCATGGAAAATCTCAAGGACTCTTATCATATATCACATGATAAGAGAAAATAGAGAAATTGTAAAAAAAGTATTAGGAAAACACTTAAGAATTACAAGTGATAGATGGTTGAAAAGTGTAGCACCTCTCTAACTTCAACCTGGGTAAGGTAGTATTTTAATTTTGATTTGATATTTTAAATGTTAAATGTTATCATAATGAGATTAAACATTGATGAGTATGGAAAGGTTATCATGATTAGTTAATATTCTAGATTACATGCTTAAATGTTTACATACTATTATCATTGATTTTGTATGATTATGGACAGGGAAGGGATGATGTCATAACACTCATTCGAGAGGCTTACAATATCACGACTCTCTTCCTGATGATTGATGTTGCTTTGGACTATATGTATATGCACATGTACTTTGATGTGTAATTGGAAGTGATACAGGTACTGAGTATCGACTCCGCCTAGATCCACAAGCCTAAGCATACTCATATCTCTGATGGTGGTTACTGGAGGTAGTCACAGGCCAAATTTCCCCTACACTAGCCCACTGTACCCTGTTAGGGCAGTGTTTATGTGTTGATGTCTTACCATCTGATTACCTAATAGTAACATTCGAAGCACCTTTCTGCCATATGTTTCGATGCACCGTTCAGTTGTATGTGGTTTACCAGTATGTTTTATTGAGGTATTTTTTCTTTTTTTATGTGAATCTGTTATGTGGATATATATATTTTGGTTGTCGGTGTCTTGATGTGCTTTCGTTGGCATCTTTCGTGATTTTAAATATGGTATTTTATAATATTTAATTGATGGGAGATTTAAATGGTTTTACCCATGAGATTTTAAAATATGTTATTTTTAAATGATTTTTATTGATCATTCAGGAGAATGATATATTTCATTTGGAAATTTTAAATGATTTCATTAATCTTATTTGGGGAGCTTTGTATATTTGGTGATTTTAATTTATTTCCTTGGTGAGCATTAATAGTTTATTTAATAAAATGATTTATTTCATTTTATTGTGGGAAGAAGTTAGTTAATAAATGGGGGCAACCTTGCTTGAATATATATATATACTTTTGTTCTTTTGTTAGGAGGGAGTGATCTTTTCAGGGAAGAAAATATAAAATGGAAGAAGGTTTTTTTTTTGGGGATTATTCTTTTTGGAAAGGAAGAAATTTTTTGTTTTGGAGGGAGAAGAGAAACCCCCATGAATTGGGCAGAGGATTTTGGAAGAAAGGGGGAGAAGAAATTTGTGGGCATTTGATCATTGGTTTTAGCTTGCCATACCCTCCTTTCTGTCCTATTATGGAACCTAGTCATCTCTTCTTTGCAGAGTATTCTTTCATTTCATTTTTATGGGAAGCATTGAGGTATTCTTTTCTTTCTTCCTTAAATTTCTGAGATTATAAATGTATGCATGAGTGCATGTTTAAATGTTTTGGGAATCTTGGCTGCTGGGTGTTGTTATGGCATTTGTTGTTTTTAAGTTTTTTTTTCTGCCTGGTTATGGAATTTATTTTGGAGGAAGTATGAGATATTTTTAAAAATTTGTACAAATCCCTTAGTTTAAACTCAAATCTAGCTTTGGGATTCACCTGAAAATTCCCAAATCTCAACTGGGCTGGAGTCCAAAATGAATTTTGAACACTTTCTGCTTTGGCCAAAAATTTGTGCCTATTGTTAAAATGACATTTTTTTATTGATGATCCTTAATCACCTGTTTAAAATGAAAATTAATGGTGTATTCCTCATATAAATGCCAAGATATCAACTGGGTCTTTGGCAGATTTTGGTTTCGGGGACTTTCAGTTTTGCCCAAATTTGTGCATATTGTTGAAATGACGTTTTTCATTGCTACTCTTTTAACACATGTCAAAAATATAAATTAAAATTGGATTGCATGTAGAAATGTTGAAATACGAACTGGGTCTTTGTCCCATTTTTAATCCGGACACTTTCATTTTTCATGTTTTTGCCCAGCCTTGCATTAAATGACATTTTTCAGTGCAACACCTCTTTTTGGGTCTTAAAATGAAAAATTGAAGGTGGATTCCAACTTGTAATGCCAAAATCTAAATTGGGTCGGGCGTAGAATTTTAATCTGGGCACTTTGAATTTTTACGTAATTTCTATGCCTCCATTTCATGTTGATTTACAGCTGTTAAATGTGTCTTCTTACAGCAATGTTTGATTGGTTGTGTTAAATGAATTTATGATGATTTTAGTGGCTTTTTTATGGCTTCATAAATGAGAAGGCCTATTCATCTGTAGGCGTTGAGTTATTTGTCTCCAAGGCGTTGATTCAGGCATGTTTGAGTTTTACTCATCTATAGGAGAGATGTATTTGATTCCATGTCATGTCATTCCTTTGAGCACATGTGATGACATTTCACCTAGTCCGCACTTTAGTACCTATACCTCTGTAGTCATGACTAGTACCCGACATGTCATTGTATGAGAATCTACTTGTTGTGATATTGGCATAATGCATTGTATTCCATGTTTGCTCCTTGTCTGGCGTGAGTTTTGGCCATATGTTACTATTGCCTTGTCACTACCTCTGAGGATGGTGGGGTGGCCTCTTTTGATTCCACATGGTAGGGAGACGTTGCCACCACCATTGGGGACCGGTGTACAAGTTATTGGAGCACCAATTGAAGTTGATCCCTCTTGTACTCATCTTATATGTTGATGTATTTTATTTCATGACTATGCATTTTTATTCATGTACATTTATTTATGTATATTGTGCTCTTTTGAAAGAAAAGATAAAATCATATAGATTAATGAGAAGAAATGTGATGTTTATATTTGATTTATGAAATCCGATGTTGGTATCAGACTCGCTTGTATTATGATGATCTCTATGGCTTTTGTTCAATATTTTCCATGCAAAAATTAGAGTTTTGGTTGTATATTTCCTTCATGCTTTAGTCTATTCAAGTTCCGGAGCAACGTCACCTTTTGTTAATTTTTTTGTGTTTTGGTTGCAAAAGTTTCAGAGCATCATTGCTTTCTTTTTGGTTAGAGCAGCGTTGCTCAGGTTCCGGAGTAGTGCAGAAGTTTCAGAGCAGTGCTGCCAAAGGTTCCAGACCAGTGCAGAAGTTCCGCAGTAGTGTTGCCAAAGGTTCCAAAGCAAATAGTTTTCAGAGCAGCGCAAAGAGTTCCGAAGCAGTGTTGCTAAAGTTCTGGAGCAGCACTACTAAGGTTCTAAAGTAGTGCAGAAGGTTCTGGGGTAGATGGTTCTGGAGTAGAGGTTCCGGAGCAGGAAGTTCCGGAGCAGAGGTTTTATAGATGGAACTTCCATAGCTAGAAGTTTCGTAGCTGGAAGTTATGGAGCATGCAGTTTCGGAGCAGAGGTTCTGGAGTAGGAGGTTTCATTATTGGAACTTCCATAGTTGTAACTTTCATAGCTGAAGATTCCATAGTTAGAAGTTTCATAGCTAGAACTTCCGTAGCTGGAAGTTTTGTAGTTGGAACTTTTGTAGCTGGAAGTTCTAGAGTAGGAAGTTTAGGAGCAAGTTTCATGAGCCATTATGTTTGCTCTTGTTTGGATATTCTCTGGAGGGTGGATTACTCCACTACTTTGGGTTGTATCCGACCATGCTTGGCCACGTAAGTTGTCGGGATATCATTTTTGCAACTGCTTTATGTGCAAGTTATTCTTTATGTTCAAAAAAAAATTATCTGGTCCTTTTTTGGCTCTTACCCTTTGGGGTTGCATAAGCAGGATGTCACAAAAAGCCACATTAAACAGTTTGATAAAAGACAAGCAATCTAGCTAAAGTAAACAATGAGAAATGTGATGGATAGTATAGAGGTTGTGTTTACCAGGGCGGTACGTGTCAAAAAATTGTATCCATGTATATAAGCAGCAAAAAATAGACAATAATGGAAGGCAAAGGCAATATACCCACACTCACTCTCCTTCCCACCATTTAGTATCATGAAGCCTCAAAAAAATATGATGAAACATAATGGTAGAATACGAACAATCTATGTGACAACTGGCTTCTCAATTACAAATTAAAAAGCTACATTATCTGGCACTAAACACTATAGACAAATAGGTATATTGTAGAAGAATTATTAAGAATATACATAAGAAGCATTGGATAACAAATTGTTCTTCATGATACTCTTTTTTCAAGTTCACCATAGTAGACCATTGATTATTCTAGATTGCTTAAGAATAATAGCTAAATGATAGATGATCAAAAACCCACAGTAAACATATTCATACAAGACAAGCAGTGTCTATTAGAGTTGACCTGTCAATTCAAAATTTGAACTGCATTATTTGACAATAAGCCCACATTAATCAAAACTTGTAAATGCAATGGATAACAATAATCTATGCAAAATGGCTATAATGCCACAAAGTCAATTGGGAAAAAAAAAATCATGTGGGGAAGTTGAAATAAATAAGGAAGAAAGAATAGGGGTATGTGTAGGATCATCATAGAAAAAACAGGCCCTTAAGTGGCAAAAAAATCAGAAAAATCAGAGTTATGCAACTTGATGTAAAAATTTGAATAAGTTATCTATATTATTTAAAAAATATGTAAGAATAGAATCTATAGCAAATTGAATGTAGTTTCTAAACTACTAGGTTTATTTAGAAAAAAATATCTATTTGGTGAAAATTTAAAATTTCAATGTAATAGTACTTAAATTTCAGGGAAAAAATAAGAAGTAGGTGTTTGTCTCACCACCCTAACCACAATAAAATGATTAAAAAATTTATAAGATTTAAAGGTAAGTAGAGGACTCATGTCCGGATGTGATGCATATTTTTTTGTATTTTTTTTCCAAGCAAATAATTAATTATGAATTTTATATTACAACTTTAAAAAAAAATAAAAAACCCGTATGTTTGACGGCCTTAACTTGGTCAAAAATTCATGAAATTCAATTTTTTAATCCTATAGTATGCGAAGCATAGAATGTGACACATGTTTTGGATTCAAAAATGTGATACTATTTGAAAGCTATAGATGTTTTTCAATCAGCCTATCAATCAGGACTTTAGTTGTAATTCAAATAGAAAATGAATAATAATTATTTATTAAATTCAAAGTGAAGCATAATTTATATTGGTGGAAAGTTGATAATCTCCTTTAAAAACCCTTTTCATTTCATCAATTTTGGGTAAAAAAGAAGTCGTCATCCACATACCCTACAAATACCCATCATATTGCCACTTTTTGACCCATCATGATCATGCACATACCCATACAATAAAACATATTGATGTAACACAATGTGATCCCACATAATTTCCAAGCTTTCTCGCTTACATAAGCAGAACTAGGTATTTTTTTCAAGGGAGCTTCAAGCAGATTCAGGAAAAAAATCCTCATAAAAACATATTGATAAAGGATTCAAGCTATGTTCTTTGTTAATAAATAGTGAAGACATAAATAAATTGTATAGGAGGTGTTAAAATAAGAACTATTTGCTACAAGTCGTTTCACATGTTTTTTTTGCATAAATGTTTTGTGTATAATATTTAATGCGAAGCAATGTAGCTTGAATTCACAATTAAGTGTCTAGCGTAATACGCATTTTGCAGAGGTTGATGCATCATATAGTTGTTGTCACAGCCTAAAGAAGATAAGTATCATCATTAAGAATTGGGGTTAAATAATTGATCGGACAAGCTGGAAAGATATTTGTATACATGTGTAGGGGAAAAATAGTTTAGTGGCCTTTAATTGTTATTCTAGTAGCTCTTTTATCTATTGAAAATGGCTCTTTCGACAATGCAATTTAATCAATATAATTTCTTGCACATTTTGTAGCACATTAGTTTCAAAACCCTCCAAACTACTATAGAAAGCAACAATAAGGAGAGAAGAAGCACGAATGATAAATTAATCATTTATGCAAAATACCCATGTGAAACATACATATATATATATACATGTAAACATATATATATACATGTATGCATATGCATACATATATACATACATACATATATATATATGTGTGTGTGTGTGTATACGCACATGTAAATAGACGTGTATATATATGAAATTAATCATTTTATTTGTTGAAAATGGCTCTTTCGACAATACAATTTAATCAATATACCTTCTTGCACATTTTGTAGCACATCAGTGTCAAAACCCTTCAACCTACTATTGAAAGCAATAATAAGGAGAGAATAATAAGCATGAACAATAAATTAATAATTTATGCAAAATACCCATGTGAAACATACATATATATATACATGTAAACACACACACACACACACATATATATACATGTATACATATACATATATATATATACATATACACATATATATACATGTATGCATATACATACAAATATACATGTATATATATATACACACATACACACATGTAAACAGACATGTATATATACGAAATTAGTAATTTCTCTATTTGTCTATAATATTTAGTCTGAGGGAATGTAGTTTGAATTTTCAATTAATCCTGTAGCATTATATATATATATATATAATATATATATATAATATATATAAATATATACATGTGTATGTATATATTTATATATACATATATATATACACAGATGTATACATGTGTGTATAAATACAAAATTAGTTTAGTTATTGTTAATTTTTATTCTTTCTAATATCTCTTCCTATCTGTTCAATTTATTTGTTTGAATTTTTCGATGGGATTTCCATCAACCCAAGTGTGAATAGGACTTGTGGTGCAATAGCTTTGTTGCTATTTTTTTATTTGTCACTATATGTATGTATCTTTGGCATTGCAACCATTGCCATAGGAGAAATTGTACTTATCTATGTGTAGGGTTTAGGGTTGCATGAAATGATTAACATATTGGAGATAAAATTACTTTGGTGGTTGTTTAGTGTTATTGTAATAGCTCTTTTACAATTTCTCTATTTGTGTATTATATGATGAAAAAATCTCTCCAAAATGTGTTTAGCGGATTTTAAGTGTTATTGTAATAGTTCTTTGATCTGTCCAACTTTATATCTCTAGCTGATATACTATTTGTTTGAAATTTCTATTTGTCAAGAAGAGAGCATTATTCTGACAATGCAGCTGAATCAATATATTTTCTTGCATATTTTGGAGCACATATTCATAATGTTAGAATGTCTATTCTGACAATGAAACATAATCAAAATATTTTCTTGCATATTTTGGAGTATACATTCCCACTACATGTATATATAGATATATACATACACATGTGTATATATATATGTACATATGTATACAAAATGGCATAGACTTAATCAGAAATTCAAGCTACATTCCCTACAACTAAATATTACAGACAAATAGAGGGATTGTAACAGACCTATTGCAAGACAAGTCCTATTTTGCATTTCCCGGTGATGAGGATGCGGCCAGCCGGTGGGGAGCTCATCATGGAGAAATAGCTGTTAAATCTTCTTTGATTCATCAAAAAAATATGGTTAGGGTTACTAGTTTTTGGATGTTGAGTGTTTTTGATAAAGGAAAAAATGGGTTTTACAGGGACCCAAAACCACAAATTTTACAACATAAAAAAGGAAAGGACAAAAAAGTCCAATGAATTAAACAAGCTGCAATAAAAGAAAAATCCTAAAAAAACAACAGCCAGCCAAAAAAACCAAGAAGGACAACCAAAGAGCTAGCTGAAGCACAGACCAATAAACCAGCAGCAACTAATCCAGAGTCTTCAGAACAATCTCGGTCTCAGCCTCCAGATCCTGCATATCCTTGACACCCTTCTTGAAATTTTGAATCATCTGTGGCAGTTTTGGATGTTGAGTGTTATTCTAATACCTCTTTTACAATTTCTCTATTTGTGTATCATATTTAGTGTCATGTGATGTAGCTCAAATTTTGAATGAACTATGTGGGGTTGTGCTCATTTTGCACAGATTATTGCTAAGTATTGGGTTTAGGAGCTTTATTTAATGTCTCTTTGCAGATGCTGCAGTTAAATCTTCTTTCTATCACCAAAAAAATATGGTTGGGGTTAGTAATTTTTATGGCCCTTGTTTTTTGTTTGTAGTTATGGCTATGCATCTTTGGTTTTATACTTGTTACCATAGGAGCAATTCTAGTTAAATCTTCTTTCTTTCACTGTTGATCTATTATTATGGTTATCTTTGTGAATCTTTGATGTTGTATCCATTACCATAGGAGGAATTGTAGTTATTTTTGTGTAGGGTTTAGGGTTGTATGCTATAGAAAAATAGGTAAATTGTAACAGACCTATAGCAAGACAAGTCCTATTTTGGATTTGTTGGCGATGAGGATGTGACTGGCCGAAGGGGAGTTCACCAAGTTTTTTTGTGGTGACGTGGAGCTTTGTGAATATGTGGGTTGGCAGTGGTGGAGAGTTATTTAACAATTTTCCTATTTCTCTATAATACTTAGTGCCAAATAATGGAGCTCAAATCTAGAATATATATATGTATATATGCAACCATTCAACCATCCTTTGGTGTATTTATTTTATGTATATATATATGTATATGTATATGTATATGTATACAAAATGCCACAGACTTAATCCACCAGGTTTTTTTGTGGTGACGTGGACCTTGGTAATTACATGGGTTGGTGGTGGTGGAGAATGGTTTCCTAGATATAGGGAAGGTGAATGGTAAGTGTTTGTTGGTGTGAGGGCCAATGCATCCTATCATTGAATGATGGTGGCAGGTGAAGTAAATGCAATATTGAAATTTATCCATGCTCATAGAGCTATCTTTTCAGCTTGCTATATCAAGTGTATAAAGTTGGTTCTTTATGATAATACCTACTTTCTTTAGGTCATGACAATAATTATATGCTATGATCCTAAATCTTTTTTATGTAAAAAAGACCTTGCCCATTTTATGCATATACATGTATACATGTGTGTGTGTGTGTGTATACACATGTATATACATGTGTATATATATGTATATATATGCATAAATACATGTATGCATGTTTTACTAATAGGTCTATTACAATTTCCCTATTTCTCTATAATAGTCAATGCCAGATAATGTAGCTCCACTTATACAATTATCATTTTTGTCAGCAAAGTAAAAAGAACATGGGCACCATATTAAAATCAAAAGCATAGGAGCTCAATGAATGTGCAAATGTATACATGGAAACATAGGAATATATTACATTCATATTTACAAAACAAGAGTCTTAGAAAGGATGTAGGCATACCTTGTGGGTGCAACTGGGTGTAGTATGAACAAAAGAAAAGGAGGTGTGCTTTCCACCCTGTTGTATTGGGTGATGCAGCCTACTTGCTTGTGACGAAATCCCCAACCCAAAGCATACTTTTCTAACCACAAATATTAAGTATAATGCATTGTCAAAATCTCATAGTGTTAACCTAAGAATTTTCTTTAGTTGCAATCACTGCTATACATTTTTTTAAAAATATGTATAGTTTTATGATTTATGAAAAAGGATTTGACACATAGTCATAAAATAAGAGATGTCACCATATTTTCAAAATAGAAGTGTTAGATAAGATCGATGCATACCTTGTACCTGTAATTGGATGTAGTCTGAACAGAAAGAAAGAAGGCCTTCTCTCCACCCTGTCATATTGGGCCATGCAACATCATGGGGTGAAGCCACAATAGTGGTTTAAAATTGAAGTGAGAAAGGAAAACTCACAAATAATGAATGCATGGAAAAAAATTGATTTTATGGGTTCGTACGAACCTATTGGTTCGACCGAACCAATTAGGGGTTCGGTAGAACCTAGGTTCGGCTGAACCCTCTTAATACTTTCCTGCAAAAAAATCCATCAAAACCCCATATAGAAGGGGGGTTCGAATGAACCCTGGTTCGAGCGAACCCCTAGTAGTTCGCTTGAACCCCCTTTATTCCTCATCCCCCCTGAGATTAAAAAAAAAATCTTGAATTTTGGCACTTTGGAGCTCGGTTTGAGGATGAAAATGGAGGAATATTCACAAACCCAACTGGAATTAGGTAGTCCTCAGAACGAGCTATCCAATGAATATAATTTTAATATGTTTTGGTTTTATTATGTATTTGATATTTTAGTTTTATTAAACATAGGTTTTTCATCGAAAATGGAGGTCTCTATTATGCACATTTGGAAAAATAGCAGATTATAAAAAAAAAATAAAAAAAAATGAGTGCACTAGATATTGAAGTCCTTGATCCAATAGAAAAAAAATTGAATTTCGATATATACAAAAAAAGTTATGCATTATACAGTCGCACTATGTCTGAATTGTAATTAGTTTGACTTTGAAACTTGATTAAAGAAAAAAAATTCAATAAAAAAACTATCTAACCAAGTGGAAGCACTACATATCGGAGTTACAAATTTAAATTTGAAAAAATTAGAACTTTTATCCTTCATGGACAAAAAGTTATGTATTATACGGTGTGTGTCACTTTTTAAAAATGTTGTTTTTTGAAAAAAACTAGTTTTCGTGGGAGATGGAAAAAGAAGTGGAATCTGATTCCAAAAATTTTGAAAAAAATATTTTTAGAATCTGCAGACAAAATGTGACGAGACTCTAGTTTGCATCATCTTCAAATTCTTCACAGTTTAGTCGCTATAGGTGCCCGAATGTGAAGATTTAGTTTAAAAAAATAATTTCAGTGTCCAGTTTGGCCAAAAATTGTAAACCACTATTGTAGGATCACCCCATGGGTTGTCACCAAACGCCCTTGAAGCAAGAACATACATTTCCTTCCCACAAAATAGAAACACAATCAAATATCCAAAACTAACAATTCCCAAGCATTATAGATTGTGGAAATCTGACACCATTAGCCTAACAATTTTCTTTAGTTGAAATTTGTGGTATACATTTTTAAAAATATATGTGGTTATATCGTTTATGAAAAAGAATTTGGCATGTAGTCATGAAATAAGAGATGGAAGGAAGGACATATAGGCTTACCTTCTATATAAATAGAATGTAGTTGGAGCTTTTACATGCCATTGCAAACATGCGATGACAAACATATTTAGTATTGTGGACATGTGGAGTTACAACTGACAATTTTATGCAATCTAAAATGGTTTCAATCACATATAATTAGTGACAAGGAAAATTTGAAGTTTAGTGTGGAAAACATGTGTAATTGGTAGATAGTATAAAAATAAAAAAATATTGTAGACAAAAATGAGAAATTGTAATAGAACTATTGTTTTTAAGTTTCAAAACTCTCAAATTTTGTAGATTGGTATAAAGTAGAAAGATGACATTCATGTGTACCTTTGCGCTACTTTCACTTTTTTACCAGATATTGTGGTAAAAGATTTATGCATGTTGCAGGAAAAATCTAAGTCTACAACAAATCCTATTACTGTGAATATTTAGTAGAAAATTAATGTTATTCCAATAGCTCTTGTAAAATTATCTAGTTTCTCTTCAATATTTACCGTCAAACCATGTAGTTTCATTGTTGTATCAATATGTTTCAAATTTTGTTAGTTGTGTATAAGTTTAAAGAAATGGGAAAGGTTTTTTTTTACATAAAAAACATTTAGGGTTGCATCATATAATTATTTT
Source organism: Sequoia sempervirens (assembly GCA_007258455.2). Lineage (NCBI taxonomy): Eukaryota > Viridiplantae > Streptophyta > Pinopsida > Cupressales > Cupressaceae > Sequoia > Sequoia sempervirens. The sequence continues at coordinate 425,086,592 of VDFB02000003.1, forward strand.
CATAACCTAAAGAAAGTAGGCATTAACATAAAGAACCAGGTTTCAAGAGTTCAATTAGCAAGCTAAAAAGATAACTTTATGAGTGTCAGGAAATGCACTACATAGAATACAATGTGTTGTGCATTTCTAGAACGCAACGTATGACAGTGAAAGGGAAAACCAAAAAACCCGTGCTCATTCTCCTCCTTGCCATATGACATCATGAAGCCTCATGGGCTCTAGCCAAACCCTCGAGCAAGAAAAATGTATAACACCCATTAAAATTTTAATGGAGCCATATCATATATTAGACAATAGCAAAACAAGGGAGATCTTGTTGTTGCTATATATAATTTCTTATAATGGACTATTTGTTTTCGTGCAACAAGTTTTAAAAGATTGATATGTTGATAAAGAGACGCCTATAGATAAGTTTCATCATAAGGTCTAATACCTTTTATACAACTCTCTATTTGTCTTCAATATTTACCAACAAAGGATATATATAGCTTGAATCTTGTATCAATATGTTTCATATTTTTGTATCTTTGTATATAAGTTTAAAGAAATGGGCAAGGTCTTTTTTACATAAAAATATTTAGAATCATGTCATCATATAATTATTGTCATAAGCTAAAGAGAGTATGTATTATCATAAAGAAGCAACTTAATATATTTGATTTATCAAGCTTAAAAGACTCGATAAGCGTGGAGAAATGTAGTAGGCATAATAGAATATGTTGTGTATTTGTAGCCACCAATGTATGACAGTCAAAGGAAAAACCACAAAACCCATGCTTGTTCTGCTCCCTGCTATATTGACATCATGAAACCTCATGGGCTCTAGCCAAACCCCTGAGCAAGAAAAGTATGCAAGGCCCATAAAATATTAAATGGAGCCATACCATATATCAAAAAATGACGAAGTAGGAGAAATTTTCCTATTTGCATATATAATTTCTTATATTGTACTATATTTTCCTTGAAACAACTTTGATAAGATGGATACATTGATAAAGAGATGCCTATACATAATTATCGTCATAAGCTCAAAATCTTCTCTTACTCTAAACCTCTTTCTATGCCTCAACTTCTGCCATTTTCATATGGGCCTTAAGTGTTTCCCTAAGAGTTCTTTGTGTAATTTCCATGTTTGTGTTTATATTTAGTGCCAATTATTGTCTATAGTATTTAGTAGTGAATAATTTTTATTCTAACAACTCTCATACAATTACTTTATTTGTCATCAATATAAAATTTTGTATATTCATGTTTGAAATAGAAATAATAGTGTGTTGCTAATAGTTTTCTTATTTCATAGATTTGAAATTCTCATGAGACTTCCATTCTTTAAAAAAATTCTAGTATATTCTCCTCTGCATTAAAATAAACTCTAAAATATGGAGAATAGAAGAGCCAAACTATGGTAATGAACAGTTTGTTATAGCCAGCTGAAGAAAGGATGTCATGAAGAAAATTTTATTCTACAAAAGTTGAAACAGATAAGGGAGAAAGAAGTTTAAAATTATCTAGATTTATATCTACAAAAAGAGCATGTTCATTAGGCGAAAATAGTTCCATATTTATGAATTGCATGTCATGAGCTTGATGCACAAAGGCTTCATGAAAGATTTCATGCTCTTGAGACTCTAACTCCTTAATTACATCAATTGTTTCATAAAGCCTCTATGCATCAAGCTCATGCTTGTTGCCATGAATGACAAGTGTTTTTCTATGCAAGGGTTAATGCCTACCATTGTTGCTAAATGGTGGCACAAAAGACAGTAAATGCAATGTTCCATACTGCGCTATGTCAAACTATAAAATTATAAATGGGAAAAGGCTCAAAAATAATAGTGGGTTATTGGTACGAGAGCATTATATGGTTGACAACGATGAACTTTTTTTTTGGAGCAAGCATGCTAAAGTAGATGTATATTTAGCATGCAATCAACATGATCATCATGTGGAATAAGAGACTTGTAAAGTGCCATGCCAAGCAAAACATATTGAAACATAGAAAATAGAACAGGTGAACAACATATATATATACATATACATATATATATACACACATCTATATACATATGTATATATGCATAAATACATGTTTGTATGTTTTACTAATATCTCTATTATAATTTCCCTTTTTCTCCATAATACTAAACATTTGGTAGATTATGCAGCCCCTCTTATGCAATTACTCTATTTGATACTAGATTGCACCTTTGGGCTTCTTTCTATTTTCTGCATTTGTCTATGCATTTGTACCTCTTTTAAGGTTCTTCTTAATTCGGGCTTCCATTCATCTCTTGTTTACTTGTCAACCTTCAGTCTTTCTATAACAATTGTTTTACAATTTCTCTATTTCTCTATAATATTTGATCCCAAATAATGTAACTCCATTTTCAAATTGACAAGCCAACTATATGTCTGCATATATGTATATCTTTGAATATAAAATAGAAAATTGAATGTGTATATATAGACAATTTTTTGTGCAATATCACAACAAGAAGTAAATGTAATATTGAATATTGCAATGTGGGAAAGTATACTCCAAAATATGCAAGAAAATAGTTTGATTCAGTTGCATTGTCAAAATAGCCATTCTAGCATAAAGAATATGTGCTCCAAAAAATGCAAGAAAATATATTGATTCAGTTGTATTGTTAGAATAGCCATTCTGCCATTACGAATATCTTACACATATTGCACGATTAAATGCTATGTTCTTAACAAATAGAAATTTTAAACAGACAACCTATCAGCTAAAGATATAAAGTTGCACAGATCAAAGAACTATTACAAAAGCACTTACAAGCCACCAAAGACATTTTTCAGAGATTATTTCATCATATAATTTTTTCCATAGCCTAAAGAAAATAAGTATCGCCATAAAGAATTAGGCTTAAATAATTGATTTGACAAGTTGAAAAGATATTTGTATATGCATGGAGGGGAGATAACCACCCACATAGAGCACTTTTCCCAATAGTGACTTCTCAACAACAACCAAAGCATACGTATATGCAAAACTATTTGAAAATGTATCTATGCATATGCAATGTATTTTCGATGGAGACTGTAATGAATGGAAGGTACGATACACTCTTTTAAGAAGAGTGTAACACTGTTGCTGCCTATGCCTATGCATTGTAACTTCCTTCGTTCTAGCCTTGATCTAAAAAAACTTAACATTTTTTATTGTGCATGCATATATACATATACATATATTACGATGAAGACTAAACTGTGCTAACACAAAAAATTGTCAAATCTTTGTGTATATATTTTAATATATTCTAACATTCAAACTATCCTATTCCTTTTCTGATCATTCATAGATATAGAATTATATACACATGGATACACATATATATTTTGTTATATGTTTATGTGTAATTGCTACTTTACATATATATATGGTTATACATGTAAATTCGTATATGCTAATGTGCTTGAGCTTGTATGTCTACTCATAGGTTGTGCGAGTACATTCAAGTTAAATTATGATAATCAATAGATTGTAATGGGAAAAAAGATTATCACGAAACATATTGATAGAAGCCAAGCAATCTATGTAACAGTGGCCTTGTCAATTATACATTTGATCCACATTATTTTAAAAAACATATGAAACACAAATAGGAACACTACAAAAAGAACAATTAGGGAGACACTTGTGAACCATAGGAAGATGTCACTTGTTCAAAAACCAACATTAAATAAAAGATCATAGAATGGTGTATATTTTTAACAACAATGTAATGTATTATTGTGTTTTCATATATACATTTGCACATTCATTGAGTTCCCATGCTTTTGATTTTAATATGGTGGCCACACTCTTTTCAGTCTACTAACAAATAGAGTAATTGTATAAGAGGAGCTACATTATCTGGCATTCAGTATTATAGAGAACTAGGGAAATTGTAATAGAACTAATAGTAAAACATACATACATGTGTTTATCCATATCCTATCGATGAACGATGGTGGCAGATGAAGTAAATGCAATATTGAATGCTAGCGTATGGGAAATTATACTTTGATGAAGTTGTAGTGTCGAAAGAGCCATTGTGGTGTTGGTTTGATAGTAGGCTATTGTTAAATATGCATATATATATATATAGATATACATATCTAGAAACATATATATACACGTACATATATATATATAATTTCCCACATGCCAACATTCAATACTGTATTTACTTCGATCATCGCCATCGTGCAATGATAGGATGCATTGGCCCTCATGCCAACAAACACTTATCATTCACCTTCCCCGTATCTAGGACACCATTCTCCACCACCACCAACCCACGTAATTACCAAGGACCACGTCGCCACAAAAAAACCTGGTGACCATATATATGCGAAGGCTTAGTATGAAAGGATAAACATATTGGAGATAAAATTAGTTTGGTGGTTGTTAGGTGTTATTCTTTGCAATATCTCTTTTATATGTTTGATTTATTAGTGTCAAGTTTCTAGCGGTTTGTTTTTTTTTCCCAGCCCAACCATGAATTGAATTTGTTGTGCAATAGCGCCTATACAATTTCTCTATTTGTCTATTGTTGTTGCATTGTGAAATGAGCCATAGAGGTCCTGGTCTATACATATGCATATTTATTTTTACCTTTACTATTGGTCACATTTCTTTTGGGAAGGACAATTTAAATGAAGAACCTAGTGCTAGCGAAGAAATTGATGTTACACCTTGTTTAGATATTGATAGACATTCAGTTTGGAGTGCATTTGAACATACCTAAAAGTATATCAGTATGTGAACAAGGTGTAACAAAAATTTCTTCACTTGCATGGGGTTCTTCATTTGGGGGGAATGAAAATATATTTTTCGCTATTAAAAGAGGATTGAAAAATTAAATAAAATTTGAATTTTTAATAATTAATTTCTTCAATAATAATAATTTGTTCAAAATTTCAGACACAACATAATGTTACCTCTATCTTACTTTTACATGCACTAGACCTAGATGCACATCTACATTTGAAGAATATGTCTGTAAGAATGTCCAAGATTATAGGTGGGTTGTGTCATTTCTTGTCTATTCTTAAAATTTCTCTTTCTCTTCCATATGTGCCCAACATAACGTGTCAAATATATTGTTTTGCTTCTTTTCTAGGGCCTTAATCATTTTTAGCTTAGTTGTGATTATGTCTGATTTCCAAACTATTGGGACCCCTAGGTATTTGTTCAAGCAACAAGATGAGCAAATGTTGCGGCCAAGCTCACCCTCTCCTTCTAAACGTGCCCTTAAATTTCTTTTTTAGTTGCCCCCCAAAAAAACAAAACAACCCTCCAAATATCAGCCTTATTAAATCTTTGAACATTCATCAAAATATTTGGATAGTGAAAGGGCACGTAACACATATTAGAGAGATGCTACATTATTTGCCACTCAGTACTATAGAAAAAGAGGGAAATTGTGAAAGAACTATTAGTTAAACATACATACATACATATATATCTATATGCATATATACACACATGTACACACACACACACACACACACACACACACACACACACACACACACACACACACACACACACATATTCATACATAGTCAATATTAAAGAAAAACAAGGAAATTGCAAAATAACTCTTAGGGAGACACTTAAGAAGCATACGAAAAATGTCATAGTGTGAGAAAGTATACTATGATTAAGTTGCATGCTTGAAACAACCATTATGGTGTTGGTTTCATAGCATTTTGTAGAGGCTATTTGTTTGAAGTTTCCAACGGGGCTTTTATCAACCCAACCATGAATAGGATTTTCCATCTAATAGCTCTTTTACAATTCATCTTTTTCTCTATAATATTTACTGCCAGGCAATGCAGGTCAAATTTTTAATTAAGTCTATATATAAATATATATATACATAAATGTGAACATATATATATATACATGTATACATCTACATATATGTACATACATGTGTGTATATATATATATATACATGTATACATATACTAGATGGTAAGTGTTTACTCACACGAGGGTCAAGGTATGCTATTGTTGCTTTACAATGGGGATGGTCAAAGTAAATGTGGGCAGTCGAAGCAAAAGCAATATTGAATTTCGTAGTGTGGGAAAGTATACTTTGATTAAGTTGAGTTGTTGAAACAACCATTATGGTGTTCATTTCATACCATTTTGTATAGGCTATTTGGCCATTCTCCATGGATGCCTGCAATTATCATTTTGTGCAGATGGAGAGATTGCAACTAAATATTTTTTTGTTTCATCAAAAAATATGGTCAAGATTTGTAATTTTTTTGTTTCTAGTTTATTGTTTGTAGTTATCTTTGTGCCTCTTTTGGTGTTATACACATCACCATAGGAGCAACTGTAGGTAAATCTAGGTTCTTTTGTCAAAAAATATGGTCAGGGTTGGTAATTTTATTGCCCAATTGCAGATTAAGATCGGAGTGATTGTATATATATGGATATGCAGAGGGTTTGTTATTTGTTTGAAGTTTTTGATGAGATTTTCATCAAATGGGTATGTGTAGGATTATCATGGAAAAAATAGGCCCTTAAGTGGCAAAAATTAAAAAAAATCAGAGTTAGGCAACTTGATGTAAAAATTTGAAAAAGTTATCTATATTATTTCAAAAATATGTAAAAATAGAATTTGTAGAAAATTGAATGTAGTTTCTAAACTACTAGGTTTTTTTTAAATCTATTTGGTGAAAATTTGAAATTTCAATGTAGTAGTACTTAAATTTTAGGGAAAAAATAAGAAGTAGGTGTCTGTCTGACCACCCTAACCACAATAAAATGATAATATTTTTAATATTTTAGATATAAGTAGAAGATTTTTGTCCTAATGTGATGCATATTTTTTTGTAATTTTTTTCCAAGTAAATAATTAATTATGATTTTTTTATTACAACTTTTAAAAAATATAAAAACACATATGTCTGACCACCTTAACTTGAGTCAAGATTTCTAGATAAAATTGTGTGTTGTTTTTTTCATCAAGGTTTCGGATCATACTCCATGATCCATCATCAGGATGATTAGCAGATAGAGAGAAGTCAAAACTTCATGAAATTCAATTTTTATTTCTCTAATCCTATAGTATGCAAAGCATAGAATGTGACACATGTTTCGGATTCAAAAAATGTGGTACCATTTGAAAGCTATAAATGTTTTTCAATCAACCTATCAATCAGGACTTTAGTCATAATTCAAATAGAAAATGAATAATAATCATTTATTAAATTCAAAGTAAAGCATAATTTATATTGGTGGAAATATAATAATCTCCTTTAAAAACCCTTTTCGTTTCATCAATTTTGGGTAAAAAAAATTTGGCAGCCACATACCCATCATATCACCACTTTTTGGCCCATCATGATCATGCACATACCTAGATGAGCCGTCAATAGGACTTGTTGTCTAATAGTTGTTTTATAATTTCTTAATTTCTCTATAATATTTAATTCCACCCAAAGTAGCTCAGGTTTTTTGTGTAATGTGTCAGGAAGGTGAATGGTAATTGTTTTGTTGTCTAAGGATTAAAGCATTTTGTCATTGTTGTATGATGGGGTCAGACCAACTAAATGCAATATTGAATGTTGTAGGGTGGGAAAGTATACTTTGATTAAGTTGCATTTTTGAAACAACCATTGTGGTGCTATATATATATACATTTGTATTGTGTTATATCAAAATGGGCCCTTGTCATTTTCATGGCCTTTTAGATCTTGTTTCGTGGTGTTGGAACTATGTTGCTCTCATTTTATGTTGTAACATGGCTTGAAGATGTTTATATAGGTACTAAAACTCAAAGAATGACATCTTGTGAAGGTGTTATGAGGTGTTCTAAGACATTTCTATATTCTTCTAGACTCTATTTAATGCAATTCACTAAAAAATCACCTTTTTACTCATCAACAAGTCCTATTTTAAAGTTTCGTAAAGTTTTGTAACAAGCTTTCACGCTCTTCTAGGAATATTTTCACTATTTACACCCTTCTCATGCTTTATTTGGTCTCTTTATGCCCTTATAAGTTGTAATTAACTATATTTTTGAATGTTATCCTAACAAATAACATTAAATACAATATTTTTCCTGACACATTTTTTAGGTCCTAGGTGGGGCCCATTTGCCATGGGTGGTGAATGAGTCCCCCTTCGCCCCAAATTCAAAATATTTCAAATTTCCTTTTGGGATTTTATTCAAAAACACTTGATTTCGGCCTATGATGAGGTATGAATGGATACTAAGGTCCAAGAATTGTATAAATAAGTGTTTTTCATCTCATTTTACATCCTCCAACATTCATATTCCATATTCAAGCAATCTCAAGCATTCAAGCATTTTACATCAACAATTCAAGCACTAATCAAGAACTTTGAAGCAGCCATTGACATTACTTCAGAATTGCATTATCAAGGGTTAGGTAGGTTGATAGAATTTGCATTCTATTAGTTTATCTTTCTCTTTCATTTCATTATATTTTCAAGGGTTTAATTACCAAAAGTGGGGTTTGACCAAGGAAAACCCCTATTCACTAACCCTCAATCATTTTCCCCTATTGCATGTTTTTTTGCAGCTCTTTGTATGCATAATTGATAGGTTATTAGGTGTTGAAGATTGATTTTCAAGTCAACTTGAGTCAAATTCAAGCTTGGAGAGAGTTATTTGTCCATTTTCTATAGAACTAACTTCGGCAATCTGACAAGCAGACATTTCCAGATATGGTGTTGTAGAGTTGTCTCCTAATTTTTCAAAAATTTGGGAGAGGAATGATTCACCACCTGTGGTGAATGAGTCCCACCTTAGGACTAGAAATCTAGTTTTTTTTAGATTCTAGATCCTGATAGACAGAAACTAACTCCCGACACTTTTTCACCAGGAGGAGGACTGATTCGCCACCCTGGGCGAATGAGTCCCACTATGAAAATTCAATAATTTCCATCAACATTTAGAACACTCCAGAATCATCACAATTCATTGAGGTGCACTCAGATTCATCCATGTACTTTTTGTTTTGCATTATTTCTTCATTTACATAGTTGTTTGCATATCACAATGTGTTTTCAAACATAGTTGTAATTGCACATTTACATTCATTTTCAGTCATTCAGATTAGTCAATTGCATTTATTCAAGTTCATTTATAGTAAACAACATTGCATGCATACTAATTTGAGTGAATCATTAGCATTTTTGGCCCTATCTCTCTCCTTTTTGGTGAAAAACCCTAGAAGTGCAAGAGTAGTCCATAGGGTCCAAAAAATCTATGTTTCATTTTGATTTGTTATTGCATTCTAGGAATTTTCATTTTTCATTAGTGAAAAATTCATTTAGATTTCATTTTTACATTACATATCTTTGAAAAAAGTCAAAATCAGCATTATGCATCTGTCATTCCATTATGTAAAGTATTTAAATCATCTTTAAATTTCTGAAAAACACTAAAAAAATTCATACTGGGACTCATTTGCCACCCAGGGAAAATCAATCCCTCTACACTTTTTCAACAACATCTCTGTAATGTTTTTAGCATTTTTCTATATTACTGCTTCATGTTTTTGCATTCTATTTTCCTTTCCAGAATCTCTCTTTGTCCTCATTTATTGCATCTTTGTTTATTTACATCATGGAATTTTCTTTCAATAAAATTTGGAATTCATTAAAATAATTGGTAGACATGTCCAACTGTGCCTTTGGCTGTGGTCCTAATGACCTTGAACCCCAACATGCTCCTACAACTCCTCATGATTGTCCTCCTCATGAAGTAGGCATCATTGGAGAAGATGATGATAGCATGCACAAGTTCTACAGTGACTACCTTGACAACCTAGAAGCCAATGCAGCCTTTTTCCCATCCATGAAATCACAAGACCTTCCCACTATTGTATCTCCTGATCACTTTGCATATTTACATCCTGAAGTCACTATAGTACCTATGGTTCCTCCCTCAAGTGGACCTAGTTCCTCTCACCAATCACATTCACAACCCTTATATGAGCACAAAGTCACAAACATTCCTATCAACCTTGAGGAAACATATGGCAAAGGATTCACTATCTTAAGTAAACAAGGATGTGACACAAAAAATGCATATGACATCCATCAATTTTTTGAACAACAATCAACTGCAACAAATACAATAGGACTTGGATATCACGATCCTTCTCATCCCGAGAGACATCTTCTTCAACCTAGGAGACTTTTAGATGTTGGAACGGTGATCTTGGATGCTCCTCCTAACTTAAACATTCTCCTTCCATGTGAACAACCATTATCTCCTTCTAATGACAAGGATGTTAGGATCCCCATGGGTCCTTCTCCTCCTTCTATTCATGAACAAGGAGAATCTAGCAAGCAAAAACGACCTTACAAACTCAAAAAGATCAAGTTTCCCTATTCTCACTATTGCATGATCCTTTCACATCACCCACCTTGGCTCACTCTTTCCTTTACACTTTGTGGAGGGAAAGGCGTTGTTAGCTTTGTCCTTGTAATGCATATGTCTTTGTCTCTTAATTATGATATTCCTTTTCTGTTTATCTATTTAAGATTGAGAAACCAAAACCTTAGTTAATGGTTGACTTACATTTTCATTACTTGTCTCTTTTTCCTTTTATTTTCATGTGTGTATCGTGTTCCCCTGTATCATGTGTTTTATGTTCTCTCTCTTTGTACACTTCTTCTATTCGTACCTCTATTCTTCTATTTGTCGTGCATTGTCTTTTTCGCTTTTTTTGTTTTGTGTTCTCCTTTTGGGGATGACACAGCGTAGAAATGCCTTGTCTCTTCCATGTTGACCCAAAAGGTCCTTGTCTTTTTCTCTTTTTATTTTGTGTTCTTCTTTTGGGGATGATGCAAAGCGTAGAGATGCCCTATGTCTCTTCCATGTTGACCCAAATGATCCTTGTATTTTTCTCTTTTTGTTTTGTGTTCTCCTTTTGGGGATGACGCAAAGCATAGAGAGGACCTATGTCTCTTCCATGTTGACCCACAAGGTCTTTGTCTTTTTCTCTTTTTTTTTTGTGTTTTCCTTTTGGGAATGATGCAAGGCATTGAGACTAAAATGTCTCCTTCATATTGACCCAAAATATTTTTCATTTTCTTTCACCTTTTCGCTTTTCATTTCTCTTGTTTTTCCTTTTGGGGATGATGCAAATCATTGAGACTGCAATGTCTCTTCCATGTTGACTCAAAATGAACTTTATTTTTCCTTTGTTTTCACTCTCTTTGTGTCATTCTTCCAGTTCTATGTGCTTTGGGGAATGATGACAGTTCTGAGCTCGTTCATAAACACATTGCAGCAATGAACATACTGTCCCCAAATCCATAGATCCATTATGTATTTGGTGTGCTTTATTTTTTGGGGAAACTCCTTTTCTTTTCTTTTCCTTTTCCTTGACATGACACAACCTAACTTTGAAACATATGACTTGGCATAGGGCTTTCCAAGTTGGCTCTCATGTCTTGTTTTCTTTTTTCATTTTTCTTTTCTTCTCTACTTTAAAGTAATTTCTCACAGAATGATGTGTAGCAATTCCTTTAAAGTGGGGGGCATACATTACCATTAATTCATTTGCATTCTTGATTTCTAGTGTAGCCTTGTCATTTATATGATGTGTTCATCACTTTGTGGATGACATTGGGTGTGATGTCCTTCATAAGTGTGATCTTTCTAAGAATTTTACATTCCTCTTGGTGGCCTAATGCGATGCACTACATCCCCTAAGTTGTGAATATACTATTATTTGATTGGTCCTCTCTTGGAGACATTAGACACAATGTTCCCTAAGTGACTGACCTTGCATAAACTAAACAAGACTCCTTTGAACATATTTTTACATTTTATATTTTATGTCTTACATTTTTGCATTTTTACATTGTTGCATTGTTGTATGGCCACCTTGCATAACACAACTTGCATGCATGTGGTGCCATCTTGTTTATTCATGAGTTTTAAGCTTACAAAGCTTTTCTTGTCTCATGAAGCTCAAATCAATACCCATTCCTTTTTCTTTGTGGCACCTTGTTAAAGTTATCAGGCGGTATAACTTTGACATGGTTGAGCAGGAAGCCCACCTAGCAGCATAACTTTTCCCCATAGACACTTTTTTGTATGTGAGTGCATACCAAATATCATATCTATCTTACCTTTTTGGGCTTTCTCACCCTATGGAAAACTAGTTCCATTGCCCCAAAGTGAGTACAAGTTCTCTTTTTTCAAACAATCAACTTATATGTCTTTCCACAACTAGTTGGATTAATGATCAAAGCTTCATCCAATTCTTTTCAACACTTGTGTGTTCCTTTGTTCTTATGTATAGTTTGCCATGGGATCTTCATCTTGGGGGCTTGATCATCTCTCTTGATTGTTGTCATTCCATCTTGCCAATGTAAGTGCATTCAAACCCTCCTCTTGATGTTCATGGCTACTGTAGTGAGTTTGAAACAGGTTCATCCTCTCACTAAAGTGGGGGCTAAATGTGTTGTAGAAAAATGGCCCCTTGTCATTTTCATGGCCTTTTAGGTCTTGTTCCATGGTGTTGGAACTATGTTGCTCTGATTTTATGTTGTAATGGCTTGAACATTCTTATTTAGGTACTAAAACTCAAAGAACGACGTCTTGTGAAGTTGTTGTGAAGTTTTTTAAGACATTTCTACATTCTTCTAGACTCTATTTAATGCAATTCACCTAAAAATAACCTTTTTACTCAACAACAAGTCCTATTTTGAAGTGTTGCAAAGTCTTGTAACAAGCTTTCACGCTCTTCTAGGAATATTTTCACTATTTACAACATTCTCATGCTTTATTTGGTCTCTTTATGCCCTCATAAGTTATAATTAAGTGTATTTTTGAATGTTATCCTGAAAAATAACATTAAATACAACATTTTTCCCAACACATGTTTTTAGGTCCTAGGTGGGACCCATTCGCCATGGGTGGCAAATGAGTCGCCCTTGGCCTCAAATTCAAAATATTTCAAATTTCCTTTCAGGATTTTATTCAAAAACACTTGATGTTGGCCTGTGATGAGGTATGAACATATACTAAGGCACAATAATTGTATAAATAAGTGTTTTTCATCTCATTTTACATCCTCCAACATTAACATATCATATTCAAGCAATCTCAAGCATTCAAGCATTTTACATAAACAATTCAAGCACTATTCAAGCACTTTGAAGCAACCATTGACATTACTTTAGACTTTCATTATCAAGGGTTAGGTAAGTTGATAGCACTTGCATGTTATTAGTTTATCTTTCTCTTTCATTTCATTATATTTTCAAGGGTTTAATTACCAAAAGTGGAGTTTGACCAAGGCAAACCCCTATTCACTAACCCTCAATCATTTTTCCCCTATTGCATGTTTGTTTTTAGCTCTTAGTATGCAGATTTGACAGGTTATTAGGCATTGAAGATTGACTTTCAAGTCAACTTGAGTCAAATTCAACCTTGGAGAGAGTTATTTGTCCATTTTATGCAGAACTGACTTTGGTAACTCGACAAGCAGACATTTCCATATATGGTGTTGTAGAGTTGTCTCCTAATTTTTTAGAAATTTGGGAGAGGATTGATTCACCACCTATGGCGAATGAGTCCCGCCTTATAACTGAAAATTTGAATTTTGTCATATTATGAATCTCGACAGACATTAACGAGCTCTCAACACTTTTTCACCAAAAGGAGGACTGATTTGCCACCTTGGGAAAATGAGTCCCACTGTGAAAATTCGGTAATTTCCATCAACATTCAATACACTCCATAATCATCAAAATTCATCCAAGTGCACTCATATTCATCCATGTACTTTCTATTTTGTATTATTTCTTCATTTACATAGTTGTTTACATATGACAATGTGTTTTCAAACATAGTTATAATTGCACTTTTGCATTCAGATTAGCCAATTGCGTTTATTTAAGTTCATTTACGTTAAACAACATTACATACATCCTAATTTCAGTGAATCATTAGCATTTTTTTTCCTATCTCTCTCCTTTTAGGTGAAAACCCCTAGAAGTGCAAGAGTAGTCCATAGGGTACCAAAAATCTATGTTTCATGTATATATATGTATATATGCATAAAAACATGTATGTATGTTTTACTAATAGTTTTGTTACAATTTCCCTATTTCTCTATAGTACTGAATGCCAGATAATGTGGCTCCTCTTATACAATTACACTATTTGTTAGCAGATTGAAAAGAACATGGCGACCATGTTAAAATCAAAAGCATGGGAGCTCAATGAATGTACAAATGTATATATGAAAATACAAGAATAAAGTACGTCATTGTTAAAAATCTACACCATCCTCTTTGTAATAATTTGAACTTAGATCAATCAAAAAGATACCAAGCAACTAACTATATAAAATGTGTAGAACACTAAATATGCATAGAGTATATATAAGCATCTATATATCTATATATATGTATTGTTGATGGTTTTTTCTGCATAGCAACAATTTAGACATAATATAGTATCTTATCTCTCTTGAAAGGTAAATCTCTATTAGCAAGCCTCAAGAGATAACCCCAAGGTCTCTAATGTTAGGTCTTGACAATGCATAAACAACTCAGTGATAAATGTGAAAATGTTGGTAAGATTCACAAAGGGGCCTTACTAAGAAAATACTAAATCTCAAAGCTTATCAAATTTAGCAATATGGCAATACTTTTAATCCTAAATCTAACTCAAGTAACAAAGAAATAGCAAAAGATAAAGGTTTTAAAGATATTCTTAAATTTAACACCAATCATAAGATTAACAATGCAAATGATGAAATATTTGAAATGAACCAATCCCTCAGAAACTGATTCCTACTTGACCCAAATGAATCTGCAATCTTACAAAAATAGTGCAATTTTCTAAGGCATTAAATATTTTCAAATAATGAACATTCATCTAAAAAAATCCTATTGCAATTGAAATGAACAAACACCGACAATTGAACAAACCTCAGTGAATTTAAAGTCTAGGCTAACTTTGCAAAGCAACTAATAGTTAGTTGGTTATGAAAATTATGGACCAGAGATTGCTGCAACACTTCAAGTACCAAATCATAAACACTATCAATTCTTCTAACATTAAGCCTAGCATATATCAAATAAACTTAAGCAACTTCAAAAGATAGAATAACAAAAACCATGCCAAGTAGAACTCAACACAAGAAAGGCACCAAATCACAATGTCTTCACTTGCATTAAATTACCCAAACAAGCAACAATTCCAGTATTTTGTTACAACACTTGCTTGCTTGAAAATAAGACTAACTCCTAACTCTAGCTCTTGCTATATTGCCTAGTTCACTCCAATATAAAGCTATCTAGCCCTTACAAATGAGGCAGAATTCCATATTTATAGAAACCCCCAAGATATGTCGGCCCAATTAGGTTTACAATAACAATTGGCCACAAAACAAGTCAGCCAACGATGATCCAGGGGATATTTTCACTGAAAATTAAAGAATCTCCAATGCTCCAGATTTTAGCACCATTAGAAAGAGCTCGATGTCCTAATTCCAGCACAACTTGAATGGAGTGAAAAGGAGTCTATTTGCACAATTACGGCTAGTCAAACTTTGGGTCAAACTGCCATCATGGGTCATCTAGGAAGTGAAAAAAATGATTGTCTTGGAAATCGACAAAAGCAATGTCAAGTCGAAGAGCTCATCGAGAAAATTTTGGCAACGTTCATTTCGTCAAAATCCGACGTTGTATGCTTAAGATATGAGCAGTCAAAGATGGGTTGAATTTGCTGACATCGGCATGGTATAGTCAGCGAATAGTCAGCGTTCTCATCCAATCACAAGTTGACACGTGTCATCATCAAACAATATAAAAAACCATGTGGCACATCGTAGGGTGCCACATGGCAGGACACGTCATCAGCCACGTCCTCACACAGTCATCAATACACATCAGCAATACACATGCTGTCCACGTCATCATGTCAGTTGAGTTGTTTGTTCTAATGACAAAAGGAGGTTGGGGGTTTCAAACTCTTGACCTCCCCCCAACGAATAAAGTGCCCAACCACTACGCCACCGCAACCGTCAGCTATTTATAGGGAGTGCACATTCGTTTTAATGAAGAGTTAGACGGGTTTTAAGGAGGAGGTGGTTTGAATTGCTGACCCCTCACTTCCTAAAAGGTCTCCCTACCAATAGCACATCGAATAGTTTTACAATATTTCGACCCATATCTAGTTTAATCAATTTTTTAACCTAATATCCCTTATTTAACAAAAATGAACCCCTTCAAAAATAATAAAAAATTAATAACCTCCTAACCACTATCCCTGAAACCTTATAATTTAAGGTTATTATAATTTGAAGATTATGTAAAAGGATATTAGGGGAGTTTTAATAAAATATTTATGTGTAAATAAGGGGATTATATGATTACATTGTAAATAAAGGGAGATTTGAAGAATTATGTGAGATTTGGGAGACTATTATAAAATCAATTGGTTAGTAACCACTTTGGGTAATTTTTGTGTATAAAAAGGGGATATTTGGCATTGCAAGGGAAAGAGTTTTTAGTGAAGTGGTGCAGTAGAGAAACAGGTGATACGAAAGAGAGATTCTAAGGAGTTCTTGAGCCATTTTTGTATGTCAGATTATTGACATGCTGCTGAAGTGCTAGAAGGAATGGTCTTGGTGCAATTGTAATTTCTATTTGGAGATTAATCAGATCTTTCTCACTCTATTGGAGCAGACCCAAAGAAATAGTCACATTTGTGGCGAACTTTGTTATCAGATCGTTTGCACTCTCTCTCTTCTTCTTTCTCAATTTTGTTTTTCACCTTAAGTTTTTAATGCATAATTTCAATAATGTATGCATGAATTGTAATTCCATTAAGTTGTTATAATTAAGCATTCAAATACACAATTATTCTAGATCCTAATCAGATCAAAGGAGAATTCAAAATAAACAAAGTGGGAATTAAATGCAAGTGCTCCATCTAGATCAGCCTAGGGTCTCCAACAAAGCTCAGTCCAATGCATGTGAAGGAAGAAGAGAAATAATGGGGAAGCACAAATTTTGATGAGGCATTGTATTAATTGCCTTCCCCTTTGTCCTTATTTCACTCCACCCTATCCTGCACCATCAAAAATATCCTATCCAAGTCAGAAATAAGTGGCATAACTTCAAAACCTTAATTCTCCTCTCAATGGATTTAGTATTCTCTCTTGACTGCTCCACCAATTTATCCCATTCCACCTTCATAGTTTGATATTTATCCATTACTGCAATATAGGTGGCTACATCATCCAACTGATGTCCAGTGACCGGGTCTTCATTGGCTGGAGAATACACATCTCGCCACCATTTTCTCAACTGTTCCAAGCTCAAATGCTTTGGTGCAAACCTTTTTCCACTTGTCATAACCTCAAAGAAAGAAATACATTTATTGTAGATCTCGGTCAGGGTGTCTTCAATTTTCCTCCTCTACTTATACACCACCTTCAAAATCCTTTGCCTTATTTTCAAAACTTCAAAACATTCCCAAGGTTCCACAACTCTAGATGAAGGAATAATTCCATCTCTCACCAACTTATCTTTAGTATATTCTATGATGGTCTTGGTTTTCTGCAACAGGAGATATACATCTTCCTTATCTTGAGCCAATACATCATTCAAAAAATTTATTGACCTCATAGCATCTCCACTAGTTGAAAGGATGTCCTTGATAGAATTATCTCCCTTAGTTTGCATCCCCTATAACTAGTTCATTGTGGCATGAGTAGTAGTCTTCATTCTCTCCAGCTCCGTTATGCTCTCTTGTGGAAGAAAGCTCACAGCATATGATGAGGAGCTAATAGATTGCAAAGGCTTCATCAGGTCTTGCGAATATCTCTTGAGTTTATCATTTTGTTTCTTCAATTATTTCTTGGTCATTACTTCTTTCCTCAACCTACCCAAGATCACAACACTAGAGCCTTCATATTCTTCAATCTCTTGTTCCATGGAAGTAGGTCCTATGTTGATGGTCTGCACACTATAATCACTTCCAGTCGCATCATCCCTATTCTTATCAGGAGCAAGAGTAGCAATGTGGACCACCCTATTATTTGCTTCATCTCTCCCAATCTTGGAGATGAACCTGGTTTTATTTTTTCCTTTACCCTTTCCTATATTTTCCAATAGCTCATCCCAATTGGGAGGGGTGTCATCTACAAAAATCTTCTTACTCTTTAATTCTTTATCCAACTAACCTAGAACAATATATTTTGATTGTACTTTGCTTTGTCCAATTTCATCATGTTGATCCCTGGGCATATCTTCATTCAAATCCTATTTCTCAGGAATCCCCTCAACTGTTTCTTCCTTTTCTTTATGATGCTCTTCTTCTTCATGCACCTATGATGGAGTCCTAATTGGTATTTCCTCTCTCTGAGGAGGTCTATCTTCTTCAATTCTAACAAGTGAATCATCATAAGTCACCAGAGGGGACTGCAACACCCTCTTTATTTCTACCTCAGCACTATAGAGCTCACCTTCCTAAAATTCTTCTCCTTCTGGATCTTGGTGACTCTCTGCCTCTTTGGATTCACCTGGTGCACTATGAGCTTCATGGGAAGGAGGAATATCATCACATTGTTCTCTAGCAAGAGTAACTAAAGGAGCATCCTTCATTAACACATTATCCTTAGGAGAAGGAGTTGTTGATTTTCTTGTATATACATGTGTTCTTTCTCCTAAGCTTTCCACATTTATTACTAGTGGTTAAAGTCCATGACTAGCCTCATAGGTTTCCTTCTCCTTCTATGATAATCTCACCATCCTTCTTCTCTTTGGCATAAAAGCACCAACATCTTTATCTTCCTTTTCAGCTTCATCCTTTGCTGACTTCTTTGTCCTTGAAACATGTATCATTTTCTTTGCAATAGGTTTTCTTTGCTTTTCTACCTCTTGCACTTCCTCCACCTGAACATATTTAATTTTTATCTTAAAAGGAGAGCTCACCTTCTCCTTACCATTAGGATCCTTCTCAATTAACTCCTTAGAAGTGGAATGGGACTCCAAGTCTCCCATTAGATCATAGGTGCATTGCACACCTTCACTCTCCAGTTCCCACATCTTATGCTTAAGCCACAACTTTGTATACTTAATCACTAGTCATAAGTTGCTCTAACTCCATTTTCTCTTCCTCCAGCTAGTCTACTTCTCCCACTGGTTTATCCTTCACAGCCTCATAATCATGGCCCTAAATAAAATCTCCATCATCTTCAACCTGATCTGGAATGGCCTTCACATTATATAGCCAGACTAAGTTCACTGGTAGCCTAGAAAACTTCTTCCTTCTGATCTCAAATTCATCACTTCCATTGGCCCAATAGTCCTCTATATCATCCTTGTGACTATATTCCCTATTGGCCTTCTTTTGTACCTCACCATTCCTATCAAATCTAGTTCTCTTGGAATGTAAAGATAAACCAAGGGTACGCATTTCTTCTTCAGAAGCATAGGCCGAATTAATAGAAGGGAATGCCTCACTAGTTCCTATCCTCAAAGTGAAGTCACCACCAAATCCATTTTTATGCTTATCCTTCTTCAAAATTGCATCAAGATCACATATCTGCCTGGTGACCTCCAGAAGTATAACATGGTCTGTGGGATACCTGGGAAGTTTGTATGGAGCCCTCTGACAACCATCTATCCTTATGTAAGAAAAGGTTGGAAATTGTATAAACCAAGCCCCATACCTTTTGATTAGCTACTTAGCATTGTCAGATATTCTTACATGATTTGCACCTTGCAATAACCTAGTGATGTGCATGGTGAATGCATCATTCACCCTCCTATAGCTCAAGTTACCTAGGTGTAGCTATGGATAAACCTCATAGATTACATCCTGCCCAAACACACCCCTTGTACTTAGTCCTTTGTATGGATGGAACCTTGCAAGTGCATAAACCAAGTAGGAGGTCATTGTGAAGGTCTTTGTTTGTAGGAAATTACACATCTTCTCATGAATCATGGCACTTATAATGCCTTCCCAATGGTAGTTAACATTCTGCTCCATCCTCACAATGACATGGAACATCCAATTCTCAAATACTCTTGCACTCTTCAACCCTACCACCCTACTGAGAAGGGTGATAACATCACAGTATTCCTTCTTAAATTTTGCTCTGAATATCTACTTGGGTAGCTTGGAAAAGTGATACTTAGGTTTCTCTAGCCAAAAATTGATGACCTGTTGGGACTTGATGGTATCTTCATCATATAACTTCTTTTCCATATCTATATCAAAAGCCACCACATGAGATCTATCATGAATTTCAAAGGTTTGGGCTATAGACACAGGATTAAGGTTTGCCACAATTCTCCCTTGAGGACCAACTATCCTTTGTGTATCCCTATCATAGTGTCTAGCACATTCGAGCACCAATTCATAACACTGCACTATAGGAGAGAATCTAGCTACATGTGCCAACCCTGATTCCAACATTCTTCTAGCCAGCAAAGGAAGGTTTTGTACTGCCATCCTTGTCTTAAACTCTTCATAATCCCACAATCCAACGTTGGTATCAATGACCTCTGACTAGATAGAAGTCAGATTTCTCTCAGGGATTCTACTCTTGATATCCATTTTGATTCTTTTTGCCTCAGAAATAGAAGACCCCTCTACACTCGAATTCATTAGTCTACCCTTGGTTCCACTTGTCACTGCCTTACTTGATTAAACCTACATCCAACAAAGAAACCATAATAAAGATCACACAAAACCCAAGTTAATTAATCACAAATGGTATATTCAACCTCAATACAAGTCCAATGATAAGAAAAACTCTCTAAAACCTCATAAGAATTGATCATATCAAAGTTCAGGTTTTCAATCCTCCCGCAGAATCCAGGCTAGGGAGGAATTTCAAAAAATTCCCAGCCAGACAGATTTCAACAAAATAAACATAAAAAGCTTCCAATAATCAATTAATCATCTATCATTAACTAAGAAGCAACATGATACATCTTTAAATAACTCAAATTGATCATGCAATGCATAATCAAGAGCTAAAAAACCATGTTATTTCTCAATTCTTCATTTTCAGCAAAGTTTAAGGGAATTCTTCCCAAGACAAAAATTTGTGAAAATAACAACAGTCTGTGAATTCTGGGAAAATGAAGGGATGAAGGAAACTTCGGGAAAATATAGAGGGAACGGAAATCCGCAAAGCAGGAAAAACTTTGGATTATTGTACATTTTGGGAAACGAAGAGAAAATGGAAAATCAGCAAATTCTAGTAGTTAAGGAATTCTATGAATACTTTGAAATACCGAATGTCAACGTTTTCTCATGAATTTACTCAAATTGATCAAACGATCACAAATTTGAGGATCTTGGGCTTGAGACCAACTTGATTTGAACCTCCTACAGAATATCTAAAAAATTTGAGGCTCATCCTAAAGTAAATTGAAAGGAATTGGTGATGCCCTAAACACGAAACCCTAAAATTCCACCATGAATGCACAAGACAAGATTCGGCTCAACTTACTCATTTTGCTAGATTTTTAAAAGGTTCTTTATGGCCTACACAAGCGAGCCACCTCATAATGAAATCAAAAAACAAGCTCAAAAACTCACTTAGTGATCATCAATCTAACAAAATCGAAAAACCCTAGCTTCAGATGCTCAATGCCCAAACATACAGAAATTAAGACTCCAAGCACACTCAAGACGCTAAAGAATCATTCACATTCAACAATAAAAAGCAAGGCAATGAAGAAATACCATTGATAAAGTGAAACTCGATTATAGCAATGACAGGTAACAGTCTTTAGTGCCTTAGCAAACAACAACAGTTATGATGATGCCTCAGAAAATCACCACCAAATCCAAGAATTCACAAATCGAACATGCCAAATCCAGCCAAGCACTCAAGATCAAGCACCTCATATCAATAGAAAGAAAATGATAAATACTTAATGGCACAAAACTTACCAAAATTGATTAAATACCTGTCGTAGTAATCGTACCACTGAGCATTAATGTAGTCATCAAGACAATCTTGACCAAAATATCTAGATCACAGTGTAAAAGCAACCGCCACTAGGTTTTGGAGGAAACCGGGGAATTCCCCCAACGGAGGAAAATCCTGAAGTTGAAGGAAAACCCAAAAATGAGTCAAAAACTTAATATTTTCAATCAATACCATAGACGAACCACCAAAACTGGGTAAGATAAACATCCAAGCATGTGCTCAAGCAAGCAAATCCTCAAAATCAAAGGGCCAAAACACTAGGAATGAAAGAAAAAGAGGGTCCCTACTTTCAACAGGGCGTGTGTGCAAAAAACTACACAACATGTATGTATATGCATATATATGTGTGTGTGTGTGTGTGTGTGTGTGTGTATGTATATATATACACTTACATATAGATATACATACATATACATATACATATACATTTACATACACTTCCCATCCTTTGTTTATTTTTTTGCAGTTATCTCCATGCATCTTTGGCATTACACCCATTGCCATAGGAGCTCAATTGCAGTTAAATCTTCTTTCTTTCATCTAAAAAATCAAAAGGAATTGGTGATTCCCTAAACACGAAACCCTAAAATTATACCATGAATGCACAAGACAAGCTTCGACTCAGCTTACTCATTTTGCTAGGTTTTCAAAAGGTTCTTTATGGCCTACACAAGTGAGCTACCTCATAATGAAATTGAAAAACAAGCTTGAAAACTCACTTAGGGATCATCAATCTAATAGAATCCAACAAACCTAGCTTTAGATGCTCAATGCCCAAACATGCAGAAATTCAGACTCCAAGCACACTCAAGATGCTAAAGAATCATTCACATTCAATAATCAAAAGCAAGGAAATGAAGAAATACCATTGATAAAGTGAAACTCGATTATAGAAATGATAGGTAACAGTCTTTAGCACCTTAGCAAACAACAACAATTATGATGACGCCGTGGAAAATCACCACCAAATCCAAGAATTCACAAATCGAATATGCCAAATCCAGCCAAGCACTCAAGATCAAGCACCTCAGATCAATAGAAAGCAAATGATAAAGACTTAATGGCACAAAACTCCCCAAAATTGATTAAATACCTGCACCATAGAAATCATACCACCGAGCATTAATGCAATCAACAAGACAACCTTGACCAAAATCTTTGGATCACAGTGTAAAAGCAGCCACCACCGGGTTTTGGAGGAAACCGGGGAATTCTGCCAACGGAGGAAAATCTTGAAGTTGAAGGAAAACCCAAAAATGAGTCACAAACTTAATATTTTCAATCAATACCACTGAGAGACCACCAAAACTAGGTAAGATAAACATCCAAGCACATGCCCAAGCAAGCAAATCCTCAAAATCAAAGGGTCAAAACACTAGGAACGAAAGCAAAAGAGGGTCCATGCTTTCAATAGGGTGTGTGTGCGAAAAACTACACATGTATGTATATATATATATATGTATATGTAAATATATATATATATATGTATATGTATATATATATATATATATGTATATGTATATATATGTATATATATATATATATATGTATATATATATGTATATATATATATATGTATGTATGTATATGTATATATGTATATACATATACACTTACATATAGATATACATACATATACATGTACATACATTTCCCATCCTTTGTTTATTTTTTTGTAGTTATCTCCATGCATCTTTGGAATTACACCCATTTCCATAAGAACAATTGCAGTTAAAGCTTCTTTCTTTCATCTAAAAAAACAATAATGTTATATATATATATATACATATGTATATTTATATATGTATGTATGTATATGTATATATATATACACTTACATATAGATATACATACATATACATATACATATACATATACATATACATGTACATGTACATACACTTCCCATCCTTTGTTTATTTTTTTGCAATTATCTCCATGCATCTTTGGCATTACACCCATTGCCATAGGAGCAATTGCAGTTAAATATTCTTTCTTTCATCTAAAAAATCAATAGGCTCATCCTAAAGGAAATTGAAAGGAATTGGTGATGCCCTAAACACAAAACCCTAAAATTCTGCCATGAATGCACAAGACAAGCTTCGGCTCAGCTTACTCATTTTGCTAGGTTTTCAAAAGGTTCTTTATGGCCTACACAAGCAAGCTACCTCATAATGAAATTGAAAAACAAGCTCGAAAACTCACTTAGGGATCATCAATCTAATAGAATCCAACAAACCTAGCTTTCGATGCTCAATGCCAAAACATGCAAAAATTCAGACTCCAAGGACACTCAAGATGCTAAAGAATCATTCACATTCAACAATAAAAAGCAAGGCAATGAAGAAATACCATTGATAAAGTGAAACTCGATTATAGCAATGAGAGGTAGCAGTCTTTAGCTCCTTAGAAAACAACAACAGTTATGATGACGCCCAATAAAATCACCACCAAATCCAAGAATTCACAAATCGAACATGCCAAATCTAGCCAAGCACTCAAGATCAAGCACCTTAGATCAATAGAAAGCAAATGATAAAGACTTAATGGCACAAAACTCCCCAAAATTGATTAAGTACCTGCACTGCAGAAATTGTACCACCGAGCATTATTGCAGTCAACAAGACAACCTTGACCAAAATCTTTGGATCACAGAGTAAAAGCAACCACCACCGGGTTTCAGAGCAAATTGGGGAATTCCACCAATGGAGGAAAATCCCGAAGTTGAAGGAAAACCCAAAAATGAGTCTCAAACTTAATATTTTCAATCAATACCACTGAGAGACCACCAAAACTAGGTAAGATAAACATCCAAGCACATGCCTAAGCAAGCAAATCCTCAAAATCAAAGGGTCAAAACACCAGGAACGAAAGCAAAAGAGGGTCCCTGCTTTCAACAGGGCGTGTGTGCGAAAAATTGCACATGTATGTATATATATATATGTATGTATGTATGTATCTATATGTATATATATACAAATATATATGTATATATATACATACACTTACATATAGATATACATACATATATATGTACATACATATAGAAATTATGATGTCTTGTGAAGGTGTTGTGAAGTGTTGTAACACATTTCTACACTTTTCTAGACTCTTCTTATTATAATTCATCTAAAAATCACCTTTTTATCCCTTATCAAGTCCTATTTTAAAGTGTTATAAAGTCTTGTAACAAGTTTTCATGCTTTTCTAGGCTTTTCATCACTATTTGTACCTTTCCTATGCTCTATTTGGCCCCTTTACGCACTTATAGGCCTTAATTAAGTGTTTTTTTTAATTTAAACCCAACAAACAACATTAAAAGAAACTTAATTCATGACACCCACTTGCAAGCCTAGAGTGGAAGCCATTTTTTATGGGTGATGAATGAATCCCTCTTGGCTCAAAATTCAAAATAATTTCAAATTTCTTTTAGGTTTTTATTCATTAGGACTTTATGTCAGCCTAAGATGTTGTATTTTTGGGTAATTAGGGCATAAGTGTGTATAAATAAGTTCTTTTCTATCCATTTCAACCCCCAATCACCTATTCATTCAAGCATTCATATTTGCATGTAATCTCATTCATTCACTTAAGCATCAAAGCATCATTCAATCAAGCAATTATCAAGCAACTTAGAGCAACCATTGACATATCTTCAGACTTCAACAACAATGGTTTGGTGAGTTTAGGACACTTTCATGTTGTTTATTCATCATTCCTTTCTTGTTTTCATTTCATTTCTTTATCAAGGGTTTGATTACCAAAGTGGGATTTGACCAAGGAATATCCCTATACTCTAACCCTTAACAATTTTTCCCCTCTTTGCATGTGTGTTTGCAGGTCTTGTAGGAAAATTTGTCAAACAAATAGGTGTTGAAAAGTAGTCAACAATTCATCAAAGTGATTCAAGTCAAATAAACCCTAATTCAAGCTTCGATACAACATTCAGCCCATTTTCTACAGATTTGAGTCCACCAACCCAACAAGAAGATAAATACAAATTTGGACCCACAAACTTGACCTCTGAATTCGTAGAATATTGAAGGAGGACTAATTCACCATCAGTGGTGAATGATTCCCACTTTCAGGTTGAAAATTTAATTTTCTCATAATTTAGTTCCTAGCAATTGGAAACCAGTTTCAGGACAATTTACCAAAAGTAGGACTTATTTTCTATTAGTGGTGAATGAGTCCTACTAGAATATTGAACACGTTATCTTGCAAGAGAAGTTCATAGCACACAAAAATTGATGGTTCATTTTGCTGAACTTGCATATTGAACACATTATCTTTCTGATTAGAATTTGCATTTACATTCTAGGACTCATAACATTAATCTTGTGTTAGCTTTTGCATTGTTTTTGCATCCTATGGTTTATAAACTTGCATTAGTGAATATCTCATATAGATTTTATTCTTCTACTTCAAAACATTGCAAAATCTAAAATTTTGCATTTGCATCTTCATTTTGCATCTTAAACACATAAAAATCACTTTAAATTTTTTGAATAACATTAAAAAAATCTCATCCATGGACTCATTTGCCACCCTGGGCGAATCAATCCAACTAGACATTTTAAATTGCATTTTCAAGCATTTTTTGGGCATTTACTGCATTTATGTTTTCTGTTGTTATTTTTCTATTTCAGTTTATAGAATTTCTATTATTTACATTTTACTCCTAGATTGCATTGCATTTGCATCCACCCCACCTCTTGTGATATTTGTATAAGTGTTTGTGCCCTATTGATAATACTTTAGTGAGAAGAAGTTATCGACTCATGGCATCCCACGATAACAAACGCGTTGTGGACCTTGGGTTGTCTCGATCTCCTACTCCTAGTATGGAAAATGGTGCATTAGGCATGGATACTCCCACTAGTACACCTTTACCTTCACATACAATACATGTTGACACATCAAATTCCCACATTCTACAAGAAAAATTCATTAACATTCATGAAAATTTAGTGCATTTTCAACAAAACTTGTGCCTTGAAAAAATTTCAACCATTGTTATTCCTTCTATAGACAACATTCATCAAATAATTGAAAGTTATGAGGGATTAGATTTCATTAAAAAAATTGTGGAGATATACCAAAAACATGCTTCTTCCTCCTCTAGCACATCTCAACCAAAAAACACTATGGTTAGCCAAGGTGGATCTTACATTCCTCCTCCTCCAACCATAGCATCCATACCCATCTATACCGCTCTTCAAATTACAACAACCATGCAACAGGTTAGTCATGTGACTCCTTTCGCTATTCCAACTAGCATTCCTAGTTCTTTTATGGAATCGAATGTTCCATCCTCCACCACCTTCACCTCTATTAGTGTCCCCTTCACTTATCCAAATGTTACATACACCCCATCATTCTCTCTTCCCTCATACCACTTACACTGACCCTCATATTACACAACTCTTTCAAACCATTTCCTCCATGCAACAACAAATACCAACCATTAACCAAAATCAAACCGAACCACCCACATACTATGTCCATAGTAGCCCATTTTCTTTAGAGATCTTAAGAACACTAATGCCACAAGGAATTGAGATGACTAGGTTTGAGAAGTATAGAGGTAAAGGAGACACTACTAATCATGTTAATGCCTATACAACATTGTGCAGTGACTTTTTCCTTGACAATAAATTGTTAGCCAAACTATTTCCTAGGACCTTAGAGGATATTGCATTGGAGTGGTTTTCAAATTTACCCAATCATTCCATTTGATCATTTAATGAACTTGTTGGTTCCTTTATAAGTCATTTCCAAGTCCATATGACTCCCAAAAATAAAATGGCTAATTTAATGAGATGTAAACAAAATGCAGATGAAAAAGTAATTAATTTCATTTCATGTTATCAATCATTGTATGCTCAAGTAGATGTCAAGATTCTTGATTCACATCTATAAATTATGTTTATTGAAAACTTGCACCCTCACCTTTAGGATAAGTTGACCATGATGAAATTTCCTTCATTCATGTGCATTTATACACAATCCTTTGAATATCACAAATCGGTTACTAGTCATGATTCAAAGTCCACTTCTAGCTAAGCTAAGAAGTCTGAACAAAGCAACCAAAACAATGTGTAAAACTTTCAAAAACCAAACAGAGGCTTCTTCTAGTTCAATCCCCCTCCCCCACAACCAACTCAACCAGTGCATAATCAAGTGGCGAGTGTTAAAGCAGTGGTTCCCTTTACCTATGGGAACCCAAAGAGACAATTAACCCCCTTACTCAATACTCTCCATAACATAATGAATCAACTACTACAGCAACAAATGATCACTTTTTCCTACCGTTAAACCACTTGATACTAACAAGCCTTTACACCCCACCTTTAAACCAAATGCTTATTATCATTTTCATTTCCAAAATGGACATGACACAAAACAATGAAAGTGTCTCAAACACTTAGTGCAAGACATCATTGATTCTAGCCATTTATCCATTGTAGGTGTCAATGATGAAGGCAATAAGTCCATTACACCCTCTAATAAAAATTTACAAATTTCTACCAACCCCATGCCTAAACACAATGTTTCATTTGTCAAAGTTAGTGAACCTCGAAACACTCATGTGATGAATATTGATACAAATACTAACCAACATGATCTTACTCCAAATGTTACCCATGCTAATCCTATGGATGAACTCATAGGTACGATAGATGTTATCCCTTGTAAGGGCCCAACAAAAATCTCATGATATTACTTTTTCTTCTCATGATATACTTAAAAAGCTTACCAATGGTCCTCTTTACATAACCGGTCGCATCTATGATAATCCCACCAATGGGATATTAATAGATCTCGCTTTTCATGAGAATGTGATCATGAAAGAATTTTTATTATTACATGATCTTTATCAAGATTATTATGATAAACCAATTGCATGGATTAAAACACATATTGGTTTTATATGCCCTATGATTGGATAGATTGTACTCCCATTACAAATAGGACCCAAAACATTGGATGTAACATTTTCTATCATTCCACAATCAGATTAGTTTTGTCTGTAGCTAGGTCATCCTTGGCTTCGCTTGATGAAATTTTTCCCTTCAGTTGTTCACAAATGTTTTAAGTTTCCACTTGGCAATGAGATATTTACCATACACCATAGTGGCTTGAATCCATTTTCTTCTAAAGGTAATTTTTCCTTAGAATCCTTTTGGCCTAAACCTATGTAACCCATTACCCCTAGCAAATATTTTTTTTCCATTGACTATCAAAAGTTCAAAGCCAACCGAGGTATGTGTAGGATCATCATGGGCCAAAAAGTGGTGATATGATGGGTATTTGTAGGGTATGTGGCTGACGACCTTTTTTTTACCAAAAATTGATGAAATGAAAAGGTTTTTTAAAGGATATTCTCAGCTTTCCACCAATATCAATTATGCTTTACTTTAAATTTAATAAATAATTATTATTTATTTTCTATTTGAATTACAACTAAAGTCCTAATTGATAGGTTGATTGAAAAACATCTATAGCTTTCAAATGGTATCACATTTTTGCAATCCACAACATGCATCACATTCTATGCTTCACATACTATAGGATTAAAAAAAAATTTAAAAAAATTCATAAAGTTTTGAAAAAGTTAAGGTGGTCAGACATACAAGTTTTTATATTTTTTAAAAGTTGTAATAAAAAATTCATAATTAATTATTTACTTGGAAAAAATTACAAAAAAATGCATCACATCTAGACATGAGTCCTCTACTTATTTCTAAAATCTTAAAAAAAAATTATCATTTTATTGTGGTTAGGGTGGTCAGATAGACACCTACTTCTTATTTTTTCCCTGAAAATTAAGTACTACTGTATTGAAATTTCAAATTTTCACCAAATAGATTTTTTTTTTAAAAGATAAACCTAGTAGTTTAGAAACTAAATTCAATTTGCTACAAATTATATTCTTACATATTTTTGAAGTAATAAAGATAACCTATTCAAATTTTTATGTCAAGTTGCCTAACTTTGATTTTTTTGAATTTTTTGCCACTTAAGGGCCTATTTTTTCCATGATGATCCTACACATACCCACCGCATAACCCAATTGTCTCCTCACCACATGTCCCCATCCACTTTTTCTACTCCTATCATAGATGAGACAATGCTTCAACCTGAATCTGACACTAAACAAACAATAAAACCTCACAAGCAACCAACAATAAAAACTTCACCTTCATCGTCCAAATGACCAATAGATAATGAAACCAACCCCATCATGCCTCCTTGCATTAAATTTGTTTATAAATCCAAAGAGAAGATGATTGAACATTCTCCTTTGGTTCCTTCCATTCCTCTTCCTCAGGAAGAAAAGGAGCCTATGGTGGATCAACCCACTCTTACACCTCAACAACTGCAAAATAGAATTAAACAAAATTATGGTGCTAGGGAGCATAGGCATCGTCATCGTCTTCTTGATCACGAGTCAAAAATGGAAGTAAACAAGGAAAATCAACCTCCACCTTTGACAGAAGTAGTACCTAATCATCCTCCTTCTGTTGACCCACCACAAGATAGTACATTACAACCATCACAATAAAATGATTTGATACCACAACCACAACTCCTGATACATCCTCCACTGGAAATTACCCTATGTCCTCCCATCATGATTAATCTAGATGATGATGATGATGAGGAGATCTCTAAAATAGATGAAGAGATACATAATGATCTAAATTCTTTATATGCATCTTACATGAGCTTAAATGATAAATATTCTACACCAAGTGAAGAACCTCGTACTTCCCCTAGTTCAACACTTGCAATTCTCCTTTTGGACAGTCAACTATCCTCACAATTTTGTGTTTGATGTTCTCTCTCTTTGTGCACTTCCTCTATTTGTACCTCTATTTGTCTATGTGTCATACATTTCCTTTTTTTCTTTTTTTTTTGTGTTTTCCTTTTGGGGATGATTCAAAGTGTAGAGACGCCCTATGTATCTTCCATGTTGACCCAAAAGGTTCTTTTAGTTTCTTTTTCGCTCTTGCTTGTGGTTTTCCTTTTGGGGATGATACAAAGTGTTGAGACGCCCTATGCCTCTTCCATGTTCACCTAATCGATCCATTTTCCTTTTTACTTTGTGCTTTCCTTTTGGGGATGATGCAAGGCATCGAGACCAAAATGTCTCCTTCATGTTGACCCAAAATCTTTTCCTTTTCTTTTACCTTTTCGTTTTATTTTTCACTTATGTTTCTCCTTTTGGGGACGATGAAAAGCATTGAGACTACAATGTCTCTTCCATGTTGACCCAAAATGGACTTTATTGTTCTTTTTTTTTCGCTCTCTTTGTGTCATTCTTCTAGTTCTATGTGTTTTGGGGAATGATGACAGTTATGAGCTCTTTAATCAAAACATTGCAGCAATGAACATACTAACCCCAAATCCATAGATCTCGTATGTGTTTGGTGTGTTCCTTTTTGGGGGAAACCCCTTTTTCTTTTGTTTTCTTTTTCATTTACATGATAAAGCCCTACTCAGAAACATATGACTTGGCATAGGGGTTTTCTATGTTGACTCTCATGTCTTGTTTCTTTTTTGCATTTTTACTTTGCTAGTTTAAAGTAATTGCTCACATAATAGTGTGTAGAAATTCCTTTAAAGTAGGGGCATACATTGGCATTATTCATTTTTCATTCTTGGTTCTTAGTGTAGCCTTATTACTTTATACAATTCATTTGTCAATTTGTGGATGACATTGGGTGTGATGTCCTTCATAAGTGTGATCTATCTTAGCATATTACATTCCTCTTGGTGGCCTGATGTGACACACTGCATCCCCTAAGTTGTGAATATTCTATTCTTTGATCGGTCCTCTCTTGGAGACATTCTACACAACATTCCCTAAGTGATAGACCTCACATGAACTAAACAAGACTCCTTTGAGCTTTCTTTTCATTTACATTTTGCATTCGCATGGCCACCTTGCATAACCCAACTTGCATGCCTGTGGTACCACCATGCTTGTTCATGAGTTCTAAGCATACAAAGCTTTTCTTATCTCATGAATAACGAACTAACACTTTCCTTTGTGGCACCTTATTAAATTTATTAGGAGGTATAACTTTGATATGGTTGAGCAGGAAGCCCATTCCATGACACAACTTTCCCTATAGCCACCTATGTGTTTGTGAGTACATACCAACTGAGCATATGTTTCTCACCTTTTGGGCCTTCTCAACTGACAAACAACCATGAGTTCCATTGCCCCAAAGTGAGTATGCATTTTCTTTTTTGGACAAAGAACCTAGATCTGATCCACAACTAGTTGGAAAAATGATCGAGGCTTGATCCAACTTTTCCTTTTCCTCTCCTTTTTCTTTGTCTCTTTCATATGCGTCTTCCTTTGTTCTTATGTTTAGGTTTCCATGAGATCTTCATCCCAGGGTCTTGATCATCCCTCTTGATCATTGTTATTCCATCTTGCTAGCATATCTGCATTTGGATCCCTCTCGATATGCATGGCTATTTTAATATGAGTTTGAAGCAAGTTCATCCTCTCACTAAAGTGGGGGATAAATGTACCATAGAAAGATGGATATTATACATTTTCATGGTCATTTAGGTCTTTCTCTCATGATGCTTGACTTATTTTTCTTAGATTTAATGTTGCAATGTAACTTATGCATTCACATTAGGTCCTGAATATTTAAATTATGATGTCTTGAGAAGGTGTTGTAACACATTTCTACACTTTTCTAAACACTTCTTATTATAATTCATCTAAAAATCACCTCTTTCATCCCTTATCAATTCCTATTTTAAAGTATTGTAAAGTCTTGTAACAAGCTTTCACACTTTTCTAGGCTTGTCATCACTATTTACACCTTTCTTATGCTTCATTTGGCCCCTTTATGCACTTATAGGCCTTAATTAAGTGTATTTTTGAATTCAAACCCAAAAAAAAACATTAAAAGAAACTTAATTCCCGACACCCACTTGCAAGCCTAGAGTGGGACCCATTTTCCATGGGTGGGGAATGAGTCCCTCTTGGCTCAAAATTCAAAATAATTTCAAATTTCTTTCAGGTTTTTATTCATTAAGACCTTATATTGGCCCATGATGTTGTATTTTTTGGGTAATTAGGGCATAAGTGTGTATAAATAAGTGTTTTTCTATACATTTCAACCCCCATTCACCTATTCATTCAAGAATTCATTCTTGCATTCAATCTCATTCATTCACTTAAGTATCAAAGCATCATTCAATCAAGCAATTATCAAGCATCTTGGAGTAGCCATTGACATATCTTAAGATTTCAACACCAATGGTTTGGTAAGTTTAGGACACTTACATGTTGTTTATTCATCATTTCTTTCTTTTTTTTGTTTCATTTCTTTATCAAGGGTTTGATTACCAAAGTGGGATTTTACCAAGGAAAATCCCTATACTCTAACCCTTAACTATTCTTCCCCACTTCGCATGTGTGTTTCTAGGTCTTGTAGGAAGATTTTTAAAATAAGTAGGTGTTGAAAAGTTGTCAAAAATTCATCAAAGTGATTCAAGTCAACTAAAAACTAATTAAAGCTTGGAGATATCATTTAGCCTGTTTTCTACATATTTGACTTTTCTAACCTAACATGAAGACAAGTACAGATCTGGACCTGCAAACTTGACCTCTGAATTTATACAATATTGGAGGAGGAATAATTCTCCATCAGTGGTGAATGAGTCCCACTTTCAAGCTAAAAATTTAATTTTGTTAGAATTCAGTTCCCAACAGTCGGAAACCAGTTTCAAGACAGTTTACCAGAAGTAGGATTGATTCTCCATGAGTGGTGAATGAGTCCCACTAGTCATAAACATAGTTTTTTGTACTATTCCAGAATATTTCAACATCATCATTCAACCTCCAGGCGCACTCTACTCAGTCTCATTTAATTTTGTTTGCATTTTTATGTTTCTAGTTCATTTCCGCATATCACACTGTGTTTTCAAACATTACATATTTCATTAGTTTTGCATCATAACCAATCATTTTTGTCAATTTTTTGCATGTAGATCATTGAATTTAGTCATAATTACATCATGCATACCTTAGTTTGAGTGAACCACCACATTTTGGGGTCTATCTCTCTCCTTTTAGGTGAAAAACCGTAAGAGTGCAAGAGAAGTTCATAGTACACAAAAATTGATGGTTCAGATGCACATTCATATCATAGAAAAATAAACAAAGAACTCATAACATATAATTTTACGTGTGGAAAACCCTTTCAAGAGAAAAACCTAAACTCCCAACTACAACTCAATTATATTATTCATCAACAATTAACTAGTTAAAATATAATCGTAAAGCTATTCTCTTGCAGGATTCTTCACACTTCTTAATTCTAGAGTAATTCCAACAACATAATGGTACTTCAACAAAATAATAACATAAAACTCCAAAATACAAGTGCTCAATATATAAGAGCTTACAATGCATAAATTAAAAATTTCTAAAACAATTACCAAAGGTTGAAAGTGCAACATGGAAAGTTGCAAAAACACCGCAGATGCACAATTGTAAGTTTTCAATTGTCACCACATGCCAATCTACAAAATATGCACTTGCCAAAATAACCGCACCTTGAAAACTCGCATTCCATGTAAACTCAACATGGAAATAGAAAAAACATTTATGCATAACTCCACCTATAAAAAAAAGCTTTCCAACTTGACTCCTCACCCGAATAGAAATTACAAGTTGTAACTCACAAAAGCAAAGTGAGAAAAATAGCTATATTTAATATTATGGAAAAATGAATTCTTATGGAAAAATCAAAGGTTGAGCCACCTTTTTCTAACATTATTTTCTTATTAATTTTTAGAATTAAAAATATATTAACATAGTAAATTATGGTACGAGGTCTTTTTAAATTTACTTTAATCAAAATATATTATTTATAAAATAGGTTATGTAAGATCAAGTGTAAAATAAAAGATCCTATTTTTTTCATTTTGAATAGGGTTAAAGTCCAAACATCAATAAACATAAAATTGTTAAAATGGTATTTGAGTATATTAGAAGGGGGGTCATGGTCATTTGACTTACTTCATTCATCAACAAGGATGGAACCATCATCAATACTTCAGGTTTTAAGGACCTATAAATTAATCATTCTCCTATGGTAGTATGCACTTTAGTTTTGTGGTCACTACCCATCAACATGCATTCAACATATTTCAAATTAATAACAGCATTGTTTATTCAAAGAAAAATCATGGGTATATTTAATCCTCATTGAAAGTATAATAAGTAAAATATAGAGAATTAATGAGAGAGTGATCTTGAAATAGTAACAATCATTTACTATATCATAGATATTAAATTCCATGCCTACTTGGAATCTTTTCAAGTAAAATTATCAAAACAACAACAACGAAGTTAATTTGGTCTTGAGAATTTCATAAAAAAATGGTCTCTTTATTTATTATTTGAGGAAATAGGAATTAATGTTAACTAAACAAATAAAGGGATGGATGTAAATTATCACACTTCAAACACTAGGAAAAGAGAAAAACCATCTAGAACTAATAATAGGAGGTAGTTCATTATCATCTAGTTTTCACACATCTTATTTTTTGTCCATTAGGAATAGGATTTTAACTAGTAGGAAAACCATGAATATTATCACCATTTGTTTGTATTTACATAGGAGGTTGAGAAATATCCATAGTTGGGGAGATGTCCAAGGGAACTTACTATTGTATTACCATTATAGAGCTCCTCTAGAGTGGTGCTAGGAAGAAGGTGAATGCTAATGATAAGAGTGAGACTAACCATTAGCTTTGTGCCCATGTCTTCTATGCTACAAATTGTGATAATAGTCATCTCCATGGGTATTTTAAATTCCAATATCTCACTACATTTGAGTAGTGAGAGTTAGTAGTAATATTGCAGCTATACAAGGAGCATTGCCTTAGTGGTCACGAAGAATTTGTAGATGACCCGCCTCAAGTAAAAAAAATTAGTAAGCCTACACTCTTTTATTGATTATCACATTAGAATATTTCGCAGATTTAGGATACATGGAGATATTTTTAATAATAGTATAATCAACAAAAAATTAGAATTATTATCTTTCTAAATGTTAATACTGAATTCAAATCTAAAAACATACCATATCTAGGTATTTATCAAGTAATCTAGTATAATATACTTGCAGGATCATTTGTAAAGAAAAAAGGATTAGGTCTCAAGGGAATAAAAAATAAAGAGCCCAAATCCAATTCTCTTTCTATTTAGAATTTTTACTAATTCTTTTTTTAAAATTAATTGATTTACACAAGTTTTTGTCATAGTTTCAATATAGTATATCATCACTTTTATTAGTATTATTTTTCTCTCTTCCTTTACTACTAGATACATCTATGAGGTGGTCGCAAGGATGTCTACTATGAATAATAATCCAAACAATTTATTTTCATATAATAATTCTTTCACTCCATCTTCTATTTTTTGTTTGTTTCTTGTGCATCTATTTGTTGTGTAGTCTTATATTTTATTTTTTCTTTATTATGGTATTAGATTCTTATAAAGGTCCTTTTTGTTTCTTTGATAGTTCTGCTATATATAATTCTTCTTTGGCCCTTGCACCTAATGTATCTACTAGAATTCACTTTTTCTAACCTATTGTTTCTTCTTACCCTGTGTTGAGTCTCCCTTTTTCTACTAAATTTTTATCTATAGTAGATCCTCCCATTTTGTGCTAGTGATATTCACCATTAACTAGTCTCATAGAAATTTGCAAAGGTCAAATTAATTTATATGAAGTAGTAAATTTTTATGTAGTTAGGATCGTCATCCCAATTTTAAATGATTTTATGTTTATAATAAAAATTATGTTGTGTTCCTAGTGTTTGATATCTAACTCTTGGATTCACAATTTTTTCAATTCACAAATTACTTCTAGAAAATCCCTACTAGATTATAAAGTAAGTGATCCATGTAGAAAATATGCATTCTTCTAGTAAGGTACATTTAAAGGGATTTATCTTAGTTCATGTAAGGTATCTTCTTAGGGAAAATCATGCCTAATGTCTCCAAGAGAGGACAAGTCAAAGAAATATCATGCTCTCAGAGGAAATCAAACCCAATGACACCACCAAGAAAAGGACACATCACAAGAAGAGATAAAATCACATAGTGAAACATGAGTGTCGATGTACTCCCCCACTTTAAAGTGATTGCTAACACCATTCCTATGAGAAATTTCTTTAAAGTAGAAGAAGATGTGAGATATTAGTCAAAAATCCCTATGCCAAGTCATATGTTTCTAATAAGCTACATCATGAAAAGGGGAGGGGTTTCCCCCGAAACATAGTACATCACATGTGAATCAACTTAAGGCATGCCATCCACATCCTAAGATTGATCTTATATATACATGAAAGGTGGTCAACTAGCCAAAAGAGACAAGTGACATACAAGGACAAGGCTACCTACCCTCTTGCCCCCACTTAGTGCAAGACAAGGGTGATCCGGAATGACTCATGAGAGTTGCATGCTAGAGTGAAAATCAGTATCAATTATAGGAATTAGGTGCCCCCAAATAACTTGGGAGAGCACCAAACTCCTTAAGATGTTGAATTTTATTACTCAAAGCCTTGCATTTATTAGTAGAATGACCATGAACTCTATGATATGCACAAAATGAACTCTTGTAATGAAATTTATTTCCTGTTCTTGGAGGGAGAGATATCAAACGATCTTGGAGGAGTCTCGACAAGATACTATCTTGATCAAAATTAAAGGATGTTTATTTAGTTTGTGAAAAAGATATCACTTGCTTAGTACAAGGTATCATACTTACACAAGACTCTTTAGATTGTGAGATTTTGTACTCTCCTTTGTGGGAGGGTGTAAAATCTATCAAATTCAAATAATTAGCATTTTGTGTGATGACATTAATGTTAAGCAAGGACTTCCTTGTTTATTTCATTTCTTTCGAAGGACAATAACCAATACCACTAGTGTCTATCAATTCAGGATGAACTAATGTTAAAGTTAGTTTTAAAGAATCCTTTATAAGAGTGTTAATATTAATTGAAGGTTTGTTTTTTGGTTTGATTTCCATGAAAGGACAATAACCAAGACCATGGGTTGTTTCTTGCATGCTAGGATATATAGGGATGTCAATACGTTTCTCTCTAGTGACACATATTTTTCCACTATAACCAATTTGTTTCATAAGTTTGTAATCTCTTCCATAAATCTTTTTCATTTCTTTAGGATTTGGTGGTTTTTCATAGTCATCTTCATCAAATTTTGTCATGTAATTTGTTTGATCTTCTAAAGTATTTGAGGTGGATGCTTTTGAATTTTGTGTTGACATTACCAATTTTTCTTCTCCCTTTTGCAGACTCTTTGTTTATGATCTTGTATTCTCCCATGAATGTTGGTGTGAAATCTAAGGAACCCCAATCATCATCCAATAGCTTAGTGACTTCCCCAATTTGATTCTCATGTTCTTCTTCCTTTGTAGTTTTCACTTTCTCAGTTGTATACAATGCTTCCAAAGGATCTCTTCCTTCTCTCTCAACAATCAAACAACATCGGGATTGGGATCAACTTATAGTGTGTAGACTTTTTTGTTATAGAAATACTTCATGACACGATGTAAAGTAGAAGGGACAACATTAATTTCAGGAATCCACGATCTCCCTAAAAGGAGGTTGTGAGAAAGATCATTAAGCATAACATGGATCTGATTTTGTAATGTTACTTCCCCAACTCTAATAGGTAATGTGATGATTCCAAGTGGTTGCTTTCCTATGTTGTCAAATCCACGAAAAGATAAAGAATCTAGTTTAATATTACTTTTACTCATTTGTAGTCTTTTCAAAAGGATCGCACTACACACATTTAGGGTTGAACCAATGTCAACAAGGGTTTGTTTAATCACAATTTGATTGATGTGGACTATTATGTTGAAATCTTTATATTTCTTCTGAATTTGTAATGGAGGTAACTCATTCTAGTGAAAAAAATTATTTAAGTTCATGTAATTCATTCCTTGAACTAGTGTTGCCACATCATTTGAACTAGTGTTATAAGGAACCATAACTTGTTGCAAAGCTTCTTGAAGAATGCTATGATGACTAGGCGATATTTGAAGCAATTCCCATACAAAATATTAACGGGAGTATTCTTAAGTTTTTCAATAAGATTATATTCTTTTCCATTATTTGCGGTCAAATGAGGAGCACTAGGAAAGATTTGATTAGGTAATGGGAGGGATGTTGAAGGTTTTTCTCTTGGTTTTGGATAGTTTCTATTGTTGTACATATGAGAAACAGTATTGTGACTCGGTTGTTGTGAAACATTGTTCTTAGGTGGTTCAAGGATGAGGACAAATTTATTTTGAGTTTGTGGCTTTTACGAGGGTGGATAAATGATAATTTTAGGCTCAAGAGAGTACGTTAGAGGATATCTAATGTGCATAACCTGAGAAGACTTTTCATGATGTCTTAGTGAAGGGGGGTCTAAAATCTCTTCATCATCTTCATCGAAGAAAGCCTCATCAAAATTGTTTGAAAGGAATATTTCAATTTTCTCATTTTCTTGTACCATGGTATCCTCCCTAGGAGGAAATTTTCTGGGAGAACTAAAAACTAGATGTTCATGACATTCATTATTTCTTTCATCTAAAATGAATTCATCACAAATAGGGGAATGATCAATGGTTGAATTGTCTTACTTTTCAATAATGGTATTGTCTTGTTCAATAATGTTTTTTCTTAGGGGAAGAGAGACAAAGATGAATCTCATAACTCTCATTATTTTGATCTTCTATCATCAAAATATCTTCGTCACAAATAGGAGAGATATTAGGGGAAAACCAAATTTTATTGTCATTATTATCCACCATTGTATTCTCTTTCTTATCATGTTTAGAAAGGTAGGATATTAACATTGTTTGACCAAAATTGAAAAGTACTTCTAGCCATCTTATGCAATGCTTTACAAATATAAACAATATATATCCAAAGATGAAACATACTTTTATCCAATGTATGCAAGACTTCAAAAATGCAAACAAAGAATATCCAAAAAAGAAAAGAAATTTTATCAAACTTAAGAAAAGCTTTATGAATGTAAAGATTGTGTATGCAAAAGTGAAAATTACTTTTATCCATATTATGAAAAGTTCTAGAAGTGTAAACATTTTCATATTTTCAAACATAAAACAAGCTAATTTTTTTATTACACTATGTAATAGACTAAAAGTTAGATGTTGTAAATTCCATTTTCAATTTTGAAAAAGCAATGAATGAAGACAAGTTAAGCTAGATTCACTAAATTTTATGAAATAATAAATTAGAAAACTAAAAAAGGAAAGTAACTGCAACAAATGTAAGCCTAAAAATGAGTTTTCAACTTCTAGAAATAGCATATTAGGACCTAATAAGGGCTCATTTTCTAGTAAGGTTGAATGGATCTTGGTTAGTTCTTTATGAGATGTTTCTATGGATTTCTGGGTGATTTTTAATGTCTTTTCAAATGCCAAAAGATTCAGGTTTGACCTGATTAAGGACTCATTTTCCAATAAAGGTGAATGGGTCCTAGTTAGGTATTTTTAAACTATTTTTGGATGATTTTCAAGGTTTTTGTAATGTCTTTCAGATCTAGGTCCGAGGCAGTGAATTTCAGTTTTAGATTTTCCAAAAATGCAATGTAAAAATGTAATGAAAAGATGAATGCCAAGGCCTAATTTGAAATGCAATTTTATTTTGATTTTCAAATGAAATTGTATGAGGTATAAATGATATGCACAATGACTTATTTGTTTTTGTATTTTTCAAATTTAGAGAGATGCAAAACAATGCAAACCTAAACCCTAAATGAGATGCAATTTTGAATGTAATGCAAGAAACCCTAAATAAGATCTTAATTCAATGCAAATCTAAATGCAAGTGAATGGAAGATCTAACCTAGGATGAAATGAAAGACTTCAAAAGAATAAAATTGCAATATTCAATGAGTCAAGTTCACCAAAATGTTTAATAGAAAAAGTAGGGTTTACCACCATGAATGAATAAGACGATAAACCACTAAATATTTTCCTTATTAAAACACTCAATTATGAAAGCCAAAAGATGCAAATAACAATAAAAAATGATACCCAACTATTATAGCAACTATGAGGGAAGGTTTTAGAGCATAAAAAGTTATGTACCTTGTCAAACAAATGTTGTTTTTAGGCTACATAGGACTCATTCGCCTTCAGTTGTGAATGGGTCCCTATTAGGGTTTCTGAAATTGAGATCGAGGTCTTGTTTCTTGATGCCTACAGTCTCAAAACCTAGATTGTCAACTTTTGAATGTCTTTAGGTAATTATATAGCTCCAAATCTTCAATTTTGTACTTCATATGAAAACTTTTGCAACTTGACAACTTTGACAATTTTGCTCCAAACTTGCTTCACTTGATCTTCAACCTGTAAATCTGCAATCACACATTCAAGGGAAAAAATAAATTATTATTTGTTAGTGAATAGGGGTTTCCCTTGATCAGATCCCTTGTAGGTAATTAAACCAAATGATCAAATAAAGGAATGAAGAATGAAACATGAAATATGCAATCGATATCATCTTGGATGATGTCTTGTAAATAAAATCTACAAACTATTATGTAGTGGCCATGAAGAATGTAGATTTTAGATCCTTGAATGTGATGTGAACAATTCTTGCAAATAGATCTTCAATGCTACATCCACTTTCTTAGCTCAACAACATATATGAATGTATAAAACCCTTGTCATGATGATATGATCTTGAATTGCTGCAATAAACCCTTGATAATCTACCTTGAAATGCCTTAAATTCTCTTGTAATGAACTAATGCTTAATAACTTGAATGCTTGAAGGCTTAGAATGAATTGCTAGGTTGCTTAGGATGAAACTATGTGAATTAACCCCTTATTTATACTAAATTGGAGATTAACCCCAGAATTCAAACAATTCAAGGATGACACCAGATCTAGAAATAAACTTTATTAAATTTCTGCTAGAATGAAATTTAGAAAGGGGTCCTGATTAAGGGAGGACCAATTTTCCATCTAGAGCAAATGGATTGTGGTTCAGTTTTCTAGGACCCCCTTTAAGGAAGGACCCATTCACCACCTAGGGTGAATTGTTCCTAACACCATTTTCTAAGACCTATTTTTTTCCCAATTAAATCTTATATTATTTAAATCATGGGTGTCTGGATAGATCTTTGGGTTGTGTCATAAATAAAGTTTAAATTTAAATTAAATGGGTTTAATTAAGTCCAATTACCCACAATTATTTAATACCACCCTAGATAAATGCGAAAGTGCTTTACAACACTTTATAACACCTAAAAAAAGTACAAATTTAAATATATTTTATTAAGAAGGGGCCCATTAAGCTTAATTAAGAAAATAAATCCTACAAAAGTGTGAAAGTGTGTTACAACACTTCACAAAACCTTTGCAAAGGACCAATTAAGGCATATTTTAATCAAATAAATGGCTTGGAATAATGTGAATGTGTACAACATTACAACACTACTCCAAGACACCATTAATTTAGTTTTAATGTCAATTATTAAACCAGGTAAGGGAAAAAAGTTATTTTTTCTATTACAACAATTAAAAGGTCATGTTAATTTGAGGCTACCAACTATCAATCACCATCTACTAGTCTCCAT
Organism: Sequoia sempervirens; assembly: GCA_007258455.2. Lineage (NCBI taxonomy): Eukaryota > Viridiplantae > Streptophyta > Pinopsida > Cupressales > Cupressaceae > Sequoia > Sequoia sempervirens. The sequence continues at coordinate 425,129,277 of VDFB02000003.1, forward strand.
CTACAACTAGCTTGTAGCTCCATCTACTACCACCTGCCAACATCTTCATCTACTACTATTCACATTTGCCTCTTGGCCTCTAAGTCCTCAATATAAGTCCTTACAAGCTCATTTTTTGGCATCCTTTGTTTGTGCAATGTTATATAGTTTTAGAGTCTAGAATCTTACAAGTCTTTATCTAGAGTTAGAGTCTCATATAGATAAGAAAACATATGATCTTATCTTCCATCTTGAGTGATCTAGATAGTCAAAAATCAATTTTTTATCTTGGTACGTTTGGAAATCATATTTATAATTTCAATAAGAATTTTAAATCATTATCTTTATTTGTTGTTATATTATTTTGGTATTAGAGCTTCAATGTATTTTTGTTTCCACTTAAAGTCGTATTATCTTGAGTGCTCTAGATGGTCATAAATCCATTTGTTATCTTGGTACATTTGGAAATCATATTTATAATTTCAATAAGAATTTTAAATCATTATATTTATTTGTTGTTCTATTATTTTGGTATTAGAGCTTCAATGTATTTTTGTTTCCACTTAAAATAGTATCATCTTGAGTGATCTAGATGGTTAGAAATCCATTTGTTATCTTGGTACGTTTGGAAATCATATTTGTAATGTCAATAAGAATTTTAAATCAATATCTTTATTTGTTGTTCTATTATTTTGGTATTAGAGCTTCAATGTATTTTTGTTTCCACTTAAAATAGTATCATCTTGAGTGATCTAGATGGTTAGAAATCCATTTGTTATCTTGGTACGTTTGGAAATCATATTTGTAATGTCAATAAGAATTTTAAATCAATATCTTTATTTGTTGTTCTATTATTTTGGTATTAGAGCTTCAATGTATTTTTGTTTCCACTTAAAATAGTATCATCTTGAGTGATCTAGATGGTTAGAAATCCATTTGTTATCTTGGTACGTTTGGAAATCATATTTGTAATGTCAATAAGAATTTTAAATCAATATCTTTATTTGTTGTTCTATTATTTTGGTATTAGAGCTTCAATGTATTTTTGTTTCCACTTAAAATGGTATCATCTTGAGTGATCTAGATGGTCAGAAATCCATTTGTTATCTTGGTACGTTTGAAAATCATATTTGTAATTTCAATAAGAATTTTAAATCATTATCTTTATTTTTTGATCTATTATTTTGGTATTAGAGCTTCAATGTATTTTTGTTTCCACTTAAAATGGTATCATCTTGAGTGATCTAGATGGTCATAAACCCATTTGTTATCTTGGTATGTTTGGAAATCATAAATAAGGATTTTAAATCATTATATTTATTTTTTGTTCTATTATTTTGGTATTAGAGCTTCAATGTATTTTTGTTTCCACTTAAAATTGTATCATCTTGAGTGATCTAGATGGTCAGAAATTGATTTGTTATCTTGGTATGTTCGGAAATCATATTTGTAATTTCAATAAGGATTTTAAATCATTATCTTTATTTGTTGTTCTATTATATTGATATTAAAGCTTCAATGCATTTTTATTTCCACTTAAAATGGAATCAATGTGTCATTGTCCTATTTCATTCTAAAATAGTATCTAAGCTTCCATGATTCTATTTCAATTCAATATGCAATCAAAGCATCATTGTTAACTACTAGCGACATAAGAACATTTGTATGTACAAGTTCTTAATTGCTCATTTAAACATTCTTGGTGTTTAGATCAATGAGATAAAGACTAAATTCCAAAAAGTTAACTCAAATATTGAACACCATAATATAAAATAAATATTGATTAATATATTAAATTATATCAGTTGAAATCAAATCATATAATACTATTTTTATAACATATACTTATGTAAATATAAAATAAAGTTATAGAAACACAAAGTATAAAGTTATGTAAATATAATATAATATAAAACACCTTACAACTCACTAAAATTCATGTCATCACATCAAATGTGGAGAGACTGAAAAAAAAAGAAAGAAGATTTAAGATAGAACAGAATTATGTTACCTGTGAAAAAATTCCTGCCGTATCTGCGCTGGCAAAATAAACCTCAAATCAATCACTCTTTCCACTTGCGTGCTCACCGTCTTATCTGAGACTCTTTACTTGTCCTACCGAAATTTGTGAAATTCTTCGATAGGACAAAAACTGTTATTTAATTCTTCAAAAAAACATGTATCTTATGGATGAATAAATAGTCACACTTTATCTGTCAACTAACACAGACCCGTAAATAACCTTATAACAACTTGTGAGAAAATGTGGGCATAGAATCTTCTTCACAGGATAATTTTAATGGCTCCCAATGGTGGAAGTGACAAAAAGAATCGTGCATTAATCATCATTTATCTTTGGAGGAATACGAATACAACTATACATAGCCCACAAAATAGTGGGGATTGTCGGAGCTCATCAGCCATAGATGCATACTCACAAACTGGCATTGTATTCAACTTCTCTCGGACAGTCACAGAAATTATCGAGAGTTTCTAGTAGTCAACCATAACATGAGTGAGTTTGGGATTGAATAACTGTAGTAAAGGTAGTAATTTTTGCAAGCAGAGTTGGTTTATTTCTTCTTTTACTATTCTTTTAAGAATTACAAAGATAATAACATATTATTTATAAAATAGGTTATGTAAGAGTGTGAAGTAAAAGATTTCTTTTGAACACAGTTAAGTTGATCAAGGTTTTCTGCATCTATGTGGATGTTATAGGCTCTTTAAAAGGTGTAAGGAAGTAAATACTGATTGTGAGGTAATGTGTTATAAATTTGATGATATTATCAAAGCTAATTGCTTCTTAGGATTTAATATAATTAGTTTGAATTTGATTTGATGATATAATCACAACCAATAACTGTTTGTTAGTAAATTTCTCAGAAAACTCTAAGGTAATATTGATTATTAAAGCTAGTTTATGATACCAATTTGTACCAAATGGCTATTTTGAAGGAAAAGGATGAATATGTGTTTGAGTGCAACAAGAGGTTAGGGTTTGGAAATAATGTTGGTAGTTTGATTTGGTGAAATAATCAAAGGAAATGTTTTTATTTTATTTTATTTTATTTAATTTGCATTACTATTTGCATTATATGCTTTTGGCTAAAATGTTAAATCAACATATAAGAAGTTTTTTTTTTTTTTTGGGGTGGCGGGAGTGATAAGCTATTTTTATACAAGAAATATTGAAATTTATTTTGTGGGGAGTGTGTAGCATTGTTGGGGAGATGAAATATTAATATTGATATTTATGGTCATTTTATATGTGTTTTGATATAGATGGTTTGTAAGATCAATTTTTGGTTGGAGATATTTTAGGTTTTTACTAGAGAAATAGTAAATGGATATAGTCCTACACCTTGGAATGAAATTTCTTATCATGTTACCTTATACTTGGGATTTCAAGGATATATTTGGTACACCCATCAGGGCCTCCAAAGACTCACATGAGACATCAAATGGATAAAGTGTAGCAAGGTCAATAAGAGGCTAGAGGTACTAAATACTAGAGGTACTAGATGTTGGAGGTGTTTGCATCATGTTGAACTAACTTCTTGCTAAGAGATGGTGAGTTGTATGAGAAGCATATATTTTTCTATTTTCTGTGTTCTTTGTTATGTTGGCATATTTTAAGAATGTACATATATTGTGAAGTTTTTGTTTTGAAGATAGGAAGGGATTTGGCGAACTCAATAAGGATTGTTATCCAAATAGTTTACAAGTTATGGATCAGGGAATTATACTCTTCCAAGGGACATGAGAAAACATGATGGAGCAAAGGTTTGTTGTCAAATGTTTTAAGGGATATGCAATTCAAGAGGTGATGATATAGGGAACTCAAGAATTAAATATGGGAGCTACACCCTATTGAACACACTCAGATATTGAGAGAGGCGGCGGGGGTGAATCAGTATCTTCAAAAATTAAACCCTTTAGCACAATGCAAAATCAGTCTTCTAATAAGATCAACAACCCTTACATAAATTAGTAACTCTTAAAAAAATCAGCAACAATGAAAGATAAAGAAATGAGTGCACATGCACAAGATAACATTAGATATACATGGAAAACCCATGAAGAGAAAAACCATAGTAATAAATCTCACAATATATGTATAAAGATTAAAATTTATTTTAATGCTCACTACCTAAGGAAAGGTGCACAACCTTAGGGAAAGATACAATGACTTTCAGGCTTATGTGCACAACCTTAAGGAAAGATACAAGGACTTGCAAGATGACGTGTTGATGTAGGAGCATCCAACAGTCTAGGGAAATCTTGCATCGCCCAAAAAAATGTTTTCTTTACTTTCTTTAGTTTTTTTGAGTCCCATAATGGCACTTAAGGGGTGTAAGATAGTCAAGCGTCAAAATAGAAAAAAATGGCCACTTAGTATTTTTAGTAAGTCATCCTAAACGGGCTCATATGGACATAAAAATTTACCCTAAGGAGCATAGCTGAAAAAAATTTTCGGTCGTGAAAGAATCACCTCAATACCTTGCACAATTTGGGAGAAATTAAAGTTTCCATCCCGAGAAGTTTCTCCAATGCAACTTCAAATTCAGATATGAAACTTTAGAGGCCTCAAAACAGCTCAAAAAGTCACCCAACCAACCTATGATGGATTCACACATTGTAGATTTTGACGAGAGCTTTCCAACAATATGAAATAATAACAAATCGAACACCTAGATCAAAAGTTATGGCCTCGCGAAGTTGGTCCTCTAAAAAGTGAATTTCATTAAAATTTCTTCCTAGGCTAGAAATCAAACGACGGGACTTTTGGCACCAAAACAAAAGGAGAAATTTGAACTTTCTAGAACATTCTAGGGCGGTTATTGGGGAAAATAAAAAGGGTTAAGTGGGGATTGTAGGAGGTGGCCCTAATAGTGCAAATTGTGGCTCTGAATAGTAGATTTTCTTTTTAGAGTTGATTTTGTTGTAATGAATCAAGCCCATGAGGTTGTAGCATATAAGCTTTGAATCTGTAATTTCATTTTTTTAGCATAATTGAAAGTGAGTCATTTTTCTATCTCGCATCTTCTGTATTGGTAACTATTATGATTTCTATGGGTTTTGGGCAGTGTGCCCCTCATCAAGTCGTATCACAGTAGGAGTTCTTGAGCCTATAATAGAGTGCCAAATGTGAGGTAGTTGCAGTAGGACCTGTGAGTGTCGGTTGAGTTCAAGATGCCTCCAAGACTTTCCTAGTATGCCAGAGGCAGAGGCCGAGGTGGTGGAGGAAGAGATCCACCTAGAGATCAAATCAGAGCCCTTAGAAGGAAATTAGAAACCTTACAACAAGAGGTTCGAAGAAGAGATGTACAACGAGATAGAGATGCTGGCGAAGATGAAACAAAAAAGGAAATGGAAGAGGAAGAGCAAGATCCAATGGATCCTAGAGAAAGAAGATTGTTGTGAGCAATCACAAGCATTGGGAAGAGACAAAAAATGGAGATTTCAAATTTCAGTGGAAGTCTAAATCCTGAAGAATTGATTGATTGGATCAATGACATGGAGGAATTTTTTGAGTTTGAGGAGATTGAAGATCCTCATAGAGTGAGGTTTTCAAAGAAAAAATTGAAAGGTCACTCCAGTATATGGTGGAAAGTGGTCCAGTTAGAAAGAGGAAGATGAGGGAAAGATACAATTTTCAAATTGGACAAAATGGAGTCAAAATTGAAGAAATAATTTATCCCAGTCAATTACGAATTGGAGCTACTCAAGAAGATGCAAAGTTTGAGGCAAGGGACAAGGACAATGAAAGAATACATAGAGGAATTGCAAAAGGTTCTGATTTGAATAGGACATTCTGAGTTGAATAAAGAGAAATTTTCTCATTATATTAACGGGTTGAAGCCAAGCATATAGGAAGAATTGGCAGTGGTAAAAATGAGCACCATTGAGGATGCTTATCATTTTTCTCTAAAGGTTTAAGAACGACTGAACAAGAGGTTTGAGAAAAAGCAATGAGGTGGCGGCCATGGAGGAATGACTAGTGGACAATCATATGGAGGTCAAAATGAAGATCAAAAGAAGGGTGAAGGCTCTAGTAGCAACCAAAACAAGAAAGGAGATAACACCTACCATTCTCGTGATCATAATAATGGAGACCAAAGAGGAAGGGGGGGATCTAGATGAGGACTAGTAAGAGGAGGCTTTCGTGGAACCTATTTCTAGTGTGGAGAAGGACATAGAGCCTATGAGTGTCCTCAACATCAAGGAAGGATGAATAGAAGACCTGAAGGTAATGCATGAGTTGCACATGTTGATGAAGATGCTGAGTCTTCACATTTTGAGGTTGCAAAAAGAGGAGAGGCTCTTGTTACTATAAGAGCCTTGTTGAATGAGGAGAAGGAGACAACTCAAAGGAAGAATTCGTTTCACACGAGATGTACAAGTTTGAAGGTAAAGTTTTCAATGTCATTATTGATGGAGGTAGTACTGATTACCTTCTTTCAGAAGAAATGTATAGTAAGTTGCGGTTGGAGAGAAGAAGGCATCTGAACCCATACCAGATTGCTTGGTAGTAGAAGAACCATGAAGCCTTGGTAAATGAACAATTTCTAGTAAAGTTCAAGATTGGAAATTACCATGGTGAGGTATAATGTAATATTATTCCTATGGATTTTTGTCATAGTTTTTAGGAAGATCATGGAAGTTGGAGGAGTGCTTGATGCATATTCAATTTTTTTTTGAGAAGCTAAGGGAGGAGAAGTTGTTGATTAATTTGAAGAAATGTAGTTTTGTGAAAAGGGAGATGATGTATTTGTGATTTTTTGTCTCAACAAAGGATATTAAAATGGATCCAGAGAAGGTGAGAGCTATCATTGAATGTCATACCCCAATGAGTGTTATAGAGGTAAGATCATTTCATGGTCTAACAAGTTTTTATAAAAAAATTATTAGGAGTTTTAGTAGTATTTGTACACCTCTAACTGAAGCATTGAGAGGGGATAGCAAAGAGTTTAAGTGGACTACCAGAGTAACCAAAAAAATTTATATGTTGAAGAAGAAAGTTACAAAGCAACCTGTTTTGGCACTTCCAGATTTCAGTAAGGTCTTTCAGGTAGATTGTGATTCTAGTGGCATTGCCAAAAATGTTGTTTTGAGTCAAGAAGGTAAGCATGTTGCCTATTTTAGTGAGAAGTTGAATGATGCTAAGAAGAAATACTTTGTATATAATCAAGAGTTTTATGCTATAATCAAGGTTTGAAGAAATGGAAACACTATTTGTTTTTAAAAAAATGTTTTATATACTAATCACCAAGCTTTGCAGTATTTGAATAGTTAAGGAAATTTAAATCAAAGACACTTTAAGTGGGTTGAGTTTTTGCAAAGTTATACCTTTGTTTTGAAGTACGAGAGTGGAAGTTGAAACAGAGTTGCAGATGCCTTAAGTAGAAAGAAAAAATTGTTGATTGAAATGAATATATAGGTTGTTGGGTTCAATGAACTCATGAGTCTGTATCTTGAAGATCTAGAATTTGCAAAAGCTTGGAAGGATTTTTTGGAACCTGTTACATTGGATAGGATGAGATGGTTGGATTTATTAATCCAAGATGGGATGTTGTTTAGAGGAAGCCAATTGTGCATTCCAAGGAGTTCTATGAGAGAATCTAATCAAAGAGAGCATAGTGGAGGATTGGGTGGACATTTTGGTGGAGAGAAGACCATTTCTCTTGTCAGTGAGAATTTTTATTGGCCACAATTACAATAATATGTGAAGAAGTTTGTACAAAGTTGTAGAATATGTCATATGGTGAAAGGAACAATTCAAAATACTAGATTGTATCAGCCATTACTTGTACCTGAGAGGCCATGGGAGGATATTAGAATGGATTTTATTCTTGGCTTGCCAAGGACACAAAGAGGCCATGATTCCATATTTTTGGTGGTGGATAAATGTTCAAAGATGACACATTTCATTCTAGGTCATAAGAATAATGATGTTTTTCATTTTGTAGAGTTGTTTTTCAGAGAGGTGGTGAGACTACATGGTCTACCAAAGAGTATAGTTTCAAACAAAGATACCAAATTTGTTGGTTATTTCTAGAGGATATTATGGAAGAAGTTGAAGACAGATTTCAAGTTTAGTTATGTAGACCATCCATAGACTAATGCACAAAAAAAGGTGGTGAATAAGAGTTTGGGTAGCCTGCTAAGATGCTTAGTAGGAGATAATCCTAAGGGATGGCATTTGATTATACCACAGGTAGAATTTTCTTATAATTATTTTGTCAACGGGAGCACTAGTAAATCACCATTCCACATTGTGTATGGGAGTAGTCCAAGAATTGCTTTTGAATTGAGAAAGATGGATAAGGGGGAGAAGGATAGTGCTGAGGCTGAAGATTTTGCTAAGCACCTAAAGAATTTGCACGAAGAGGTGAAGAAACATATCAATAAGATGAACTCACAATATAAGGCTCAAGTAGATTAGAAAAGGAGGTATAAGGAGTTCTAGGTATGAGATGAATGCAATATTGATAATCCTAAAGAAGTTATTCCAACTTGACTTCCTGTAAGATTGAATGCAATATTGATAATCCTAAAGAAATGATTGAAACTATTTTTATTTTTATTTTAACTACATCCTAATGACTAGAAATAAATATGGTGTCATATTGTAGAGAATCTTCATTTGTTGAAATCGTTCTGATAAAGTAAGAACATGCAACTATCTATGCCATGATGATAGTCATGTTAAAATCTAACAACAATAAGGAACCCTATCAAAAAATGAGATCCCTATAGCCACTTACAACTATTAAATGGAATTTTGTTACATTTTGGATTCCATGAGACTTATATTATCTATTGAAATATTTATATTTTTAGAACTTTTAATATTGATATTAATGGACAAGTATGTCCATGAGAATTAATATTAAAAGATGGTGTTAATATGAGTCTACTAGGTACCAATCACCACCTATCAATCTCCACCTACCAATCTCTATTTATTTGTCTCGTTGTACCACTAATTGGTAGCTCCATTTACTACCACCTACCAACATCTCCATCTATGATTATTTACGTCTATTTCTTGACATCTCTATCCTCTAAATAAGGCCTTGAAAGCTCATTTTTGGCATCTTTTGTTTGTCTAATTTCATATAGTCTTAGAGACTCTAGAATCCTAGAAGGCTTTTTCTATCTACTTAGATTCTTATATAGACTAGCATATGAATTCTCTTATCCTAAGCCCTAAGTGATCTACATAGTCACAAATCCATTTGTTATATGTTGTTTTATTACTCTAGTATCAAAGTTTCCATGTTTTTTCTTTCCACTTAAAACGGGATCAAAGCATCATTGTTTTCTTTCATTCTAAAATTATACCAAAGCTTTGATATTTCTATTTCAATTAAAAATGGTACAAAGTGTCATTTTTAACTACTAATGATTGAGAACATTTGTAAGTACAAGTTCTTAATTACTCATTTAAACATTTTTGTTATCTAGGTCAATGAAATAAAGACTAAATTCCAAAAGGATTAACTAAAAAAAAAAATTAAAAATGAAGCTACAATATAATGAGCTAGGTTATGCCATGAGACCAAGTTCAAGATAAGAAATAATGATAAATAAAAATCAATTGAAATGAAATGAATTTATAATAATTTTTTAACCACTATAATATAAAATAAATATTGATTTATATATCAAATTATATCAATTGAAATCAAATAATATAATATTATTTTTATAACATATACTTAAATGATGTAAGAACACAAAATACACAGTTTTCTCATTTATTTTATTATTAAACTATTATTTCGATTCAATAAACTGGAACTATTAACGAATACCTTACAACTAACTGCAATTCATGGCACCACATCAAACGAGCAGAGACACATTTAAAATAGATTGTCTGTGAAAAAAATCCCGTCGTCTCTGTGCTCGCAAGATAAACGTCAAATCAATCATTCTTTCCAGTTGTATCCTCACTGTCTTATCTGAGACTCTTTACTTGTCCTACCAAAATTTATGAAATTCTTAGATAGGACAACATTTCTTGTTTAATTCTTCAAAATTACATGTATCTCATGGACGGATAAAGAGTCACACTTTATCTGTCAACTAACACAGACCCATAAATAACGAGTGAGAAAATGTGGGTAGCTATGCACTTTGTTTAACAGAATCCTCTTCACAAGAAAATTTTAATGGCTTCCAATAGTGCAATTGAAAGCTCACCATAAAATTCTTGGAACGCGACAAAAAGAATCGTGAACTAATCATCGTTTATCTTTTGAGGACTACTACTACACATACACGGAAAAACAATGTGATTTGTTGGAGCAACCTAGCGATAAATGCATACTCACGAATTGGCATTATACTCAACTTCTCTCAGATCTCACCATTTATAGAAATTATTGATAATCTCTAATAGTCAACCATACAAGGAGTTAATGTGGGATTGAATAACTGCAGTAAAGGTAGCAACCTTTGTAAGGGGAGTTGGTTTGTATTTTTTTAAAGGAAGTCAAGTAAGCGGAAGCATCTTCCTATGCTAATCTAATTGTGAGAGAGTTGCAAAATTTTCTTAAACATCTTTAACTGTTAAAGATTTAGATGCATATTCATATCATAAATAGAGAAACAAAGAACTCATAACACATAATTTTACACGGGGAAAGCCCTTTCGGGAGAAAAACCCTGCTCTCCAAAACACAACTCAATTATATTATCCAACAACAATTAACCAGTTACAATATAATCATAGAGCTATGCTCTTGCAAGAGTCTTCACAATTCTCAATTTTGGAGTAATTCTGACAGCATAATGGTACTTCAATAAAACAACAACAAACAACTCCAAAATACAAGTGCTCAATATATAAGAGATTACAATGAATAAATTAAACATTTCTAAAACACCTGCCAAAGGTTGAATGTCAAACATGGAAATCACCAAAAACATTGCTGACACACAATGGTAAGTTTCCAATTGTCACCACATGCTAATCTGCAAAATCTGCACTTTCCAAAATAATTGCACCTCAAAAACTCAACATAGAAATAGAAAAAACATTATGCACAACTCCACTTTTAAAAAATAACTTTGCAACTTCACTCCTCATCCGAATAGAAATTGCAACTTGTAACTCACAAAAATAAAGTAAGAAAATTAGCAATATTTAATATTATGGAAAAATCTATTCTTATGGAAAAATCAAAGGTTGAGACACCTTCTTTTTCCAATCTTCTCTCACTTGTCAAATACCTTTGAAGAGCTAATGAAAGTAACATGAATTAACTGCTAGAGGTTATGAGGCCCATAGACTCCAAACACCATTTGAATTTTTCTATGCTCACTCGCTTTGTCAATATATCTACAACATTCGTCAGGGTGTCAACCTTCTCCAACTTCACCTTTTCATCTTCCACCATATCATGAACAAAATGAAATTGAACATCAATGTGCTTTGTTCTGGCATAGAAAGTAAGATTATTTGCCAAGCAAATGGCATTGTCACAATAGATAGTAATCTTCCCTACATCAAAACCAATATTAGAACACAAAATATTAATCCAAATGGCTTCCTTACAAGCATGAGTAGCTACCATGTACTCTTCTTCTATCATGGACAAAACAACTATAGCCTATCACTTATTTATCCAACTGATTGCACCAACATACATCATAAAAACATAGCCACTAGTGGATCTTCTGTTCTCAATGTCACCTACGCAATCTGAATCCATATATCCACAAATACTCACTGAGTGTTGAGGATTAGTAGGATAACCATGAAAATATAAGGAATACTCAAAAGTACCCAACAAATATTTGAATACTCTCTTCACTACATCCCAATGTACCGATCTAGGATTAGCCATAAACCGACTAAGGACTCCCACTGTTTGGGCAATGTCTGGCCTCATACAGACCATAGCATACATAAGACTGCCAAAAACACTTGCATATGGTATTTTGGTCATGTCTTCTATCTCAATAAGATATTTTGGACAATCCTCCATAGAAAGCTTCATCCCTTGCATTATAGGAACAACTAACTGTCTACAAGCTATCATGTTGAACCTTTCCAACGCAGTATTCACATACTTGCTTTGGCTTAACCAAAAAAAATTATTATCTCTCTTTTGATCTCCATTCCCAAAATTTACCTTGTTGCACCTAGATAATTCATCTCAAACTATGCTGACAACTAAGACTTCAAATTTGAAATCAAACTTTTACCATTCCCAAAGAAAAACATAATATTTATTTATAATGCAATTATGAGATTGTGACCATTATTAGATTTGTAATAAGCACAATGGTCAGATTTAGATCTCAAAAATTCCAATGACAATACATAAGTATCAAACTTCTGGTACCACATTCTAGGAGACTGCTTAAGACCATACAAAGAATTTTTTAACTTGCAAACCTGATTTTCTTTACCTCTAAGCACGAAATGCTCTGGCTATGATACAAAAATATTTTCCTCCAAGTCACCATGAAGGAACACTTTCTTCACATCCATCTATTCCACTTCTAGATCATATGTTTCTGCAAGTGATAGTAGGAACCAGATAGATCATGTCAGCTTCACAACAGGAGAGAAAGGGTAAAAGCACAAAGCTATGTCACACTTTCAGCCAAATAAATAGTTCTAAGTGAAATATTTTTCAGCTGGAAATGTTTTGAATGAATAGGTTTCGACTGAAACCACATGGGCTATTACGTGGCACACAGGTTTCAGCCGAATAAGTTTCACCCGAATCCCAAAAAATTAAATTTTTCCTTTTCCCGCTTTGAAATCAGCTTTGAAATTGGATTTTTTAATGTGCAAGGTTTCTATAGAAATGGTTTTGGTAGAAACAGTTTCTATAGAAAGGGTTTTTCCCAAAACCCTTTCTATAGAAATTGTTTCCATGAAAACTATCTATGTGGCATCCTATTTGGCAACCAACTCAATTTTTTTTGAGAATTTTTTCAAACTTTCAACTTTAGCAAAGTTTTTCTTTAGTTGGAATGATATTTAAAAAATAAATAAATAAATAACCTTTTGTAGAGCTCAGAGTGGTGAATCTGAAAATGTATTTTTTTAATATTTTGACTAATTTTAATATATTTTATTCTTAAATAATGCAAGTAGGTTGTTAAATTAAAAAAATGTTGATTAGAAATTAAAAAAAAAGTAAAACATATATATATATATTTTTAAATTATATCGGGCACAAGAGGAGAGAGTCTTCTTTAAAAGGGTATAATTTATTTTTTGAAAATGATTAAAAAACTTGATAGTAGTTGATGTCCTGTGAAAACTATCAAATTTTGACAAGTATAACTTTAAAATGTTATTACAAGAAAAATATACATCAAAATTTGATTTTTTTTTCCATGCACAATATATTGAAGTTACCTATTTGGGGAAAAAAAGGTAGGAATAAATGAGGTGTTTTTCAATTTGTTTCTTAACAACCTGTGAAGTCGCTCTTTTATGAAATTTTCAGCATTCCAAACTCTCTCCTTAAATTGATAAAAGCATAATGAAAATATTTTTTTTTTAAATTAAAAAATTACAAGAATAAACTTCATCAAAAGTTCTACATTTCATTAGTTTACACCATTTTTAAATTCAAAACATAAAGACCATGTTTATGTGGTTGAAGTTCATAATTTTTTTTGTTGTTGGTTGATTCCTTTATAAAGTGTGACATAGGTTTGTGTTTTTACTCAAAAATCTCACCATAGTCAATTACCTCCACTTAAGAATACCCCTTAGTGACCAACTATGCCTTATGCTTCTCAACACTGTCATTTGTACTAAATTTTCTCTTGAACACCCATTTACATCCAATAGGTTTTTGTTCTTCAGGCAAAGGTACTAGATTCCCATGCATCATGTTTTTCAATGTAGTCATTTCTACATGCATGGCTTTCATCCAACAATTTTCATCACTCATACCCATAAACTCTCTAACAGTCCTAGGCTCATCAATGTTAGCAATCAAAGAAAAAATACAACTGGAATCCAATAGTGAATAACTAAACCTTTTAGCTGAATATCCAAACCTATTAGGTTGTCTCCTATATTCAATAGACCTCCTAGATTGTTGAGGTTGAGTTTCTTCTTATTCTTTAGAACTTTTAGAGCTTATCACACTCTCCTCATCACCATGTTCAACAAGAATGTGTAGTTCTTCTTTCATTGGAATAGGTGGAACTTGAACTACCTACTTTTGTTTATCCTCTTTCTCTAGTTGTAGCTCAATTATTGAAGGTTTCATCTCTCAAAAACTCATACTTCTACTATAGAGAACCTTTTGGGCCACTGGATTCCAAAGCTTGTACCCCTTCAAAATGAAACCATAGCCGATGAAGATACATTTAACTATTTTGTTCTCCAACTTAGACATCTTCTCAATTAGAACATGAGCGTAAGTTTGACAACCAAATACTCTGAGATGTCTCATTGAAGGATTTTTACCAGACCACACCTCTATGGGTGTCTTGTCAACAAGATCTAATGTAGGAGATTTTTTGATTAAGTAACATGCAATGGCTACAGTTTTAGCCCAAAACTTCTACTCAAGGACAACATCACTTAGCATACTCTTAGCCCTCTTCATCAACATCTTGTTCATCCTCTCTACAACTCCATTTTGTTGTGGGGTTTATGGAGTTGTCTTATGTATCTCAATCTCATACTGTTTACAGAACTTGTTGAACTCTACTGAACAAAACTCATCGCCATTGTTAGTTCTCAATCATTTAATTTTTCTACTAGTCTAATTTTCTACCAAGGCTTTAAACTACTTAAATTGACTAAAGACTTCAGCTTTTTTTCTGAGAAAATAAAAAATGGTCCTACTTTAATCATCTATGAAAGAAACAAAATATGAAAACTTTAACAATGAAGGAACATTCATAGGACCAAGAACATCTGCATGAACATGATCCAAAACCTTAGAAGACTTGTGAGAACTATAGTGAAAAGTAACACGGTGTTGTTTTCCATAAACACGATGTTTGTAAAAGTCAAATTCAAGATTACAATCATTAAGGCCTTCAAGAAGGCTCTTAGATTTCAAGACTCTAAGACCCTTCTCACCAATGTGACCAAGTCGTTGATTCCATAGCATTGACTTCTCTACAGGAATCTTCATTTCGAAGGAATGAGCACTCTTAGGTACCCAAAATGCACAACCATTAGATGTAGCTGCTACAAATTTCTCTACTCGTTCTAACAGTGAGGATGAAGAATCCAAATATTTCTTCTTTGGTTTGTCAAAATAACTATTACACTCAACCATGCATGCATCCATCTTGAACAAGGTTCCAATCCGAACACTGTTAGCCAGCACCATAGCTCCTCTCATCATCTTGCATCCTCCACTCGAGAAAAAAAAAAAAGGTTTGACGTGCACTCCTGCATCATTCAATTTACTCACAAAAAGTAGGTTTCACGTGCCAAACTTGGGATATGCAATACACCATCAATCTCCTCTTCCATCAGGGAATCTTATTTTTACTCTTCCATGATCAACAAACTTCAATTGAGAGTCATCACCTAGATACACCTTCCCACCATCATATTCTTCATACTTCAAAGACCAACCTTTGTGAGAGGTCATGTGGAAAGAAGTGCCAGAGTTTATCAACCACACATCTTTTTATGCAAGCATTACCAAAGCTATGACAAATGCATTTACATCATTTTGAGAGGATTTATCAAAGTTGGAATCTAAGAAACTATTTTTGTCTTTTTCCTTTTTCTCTTGCATGCACTCCTTTATGAAATAACCAAATTTGCTACAATTCGAACACTCAAAGTTTCCACCATTAAACTTCTCCATTTTGGTTCTACTGGATGTGCTTGCCATATCTTTCTTGCAAGAAGGTCATGAAATATTCTTTTGCAAAACTCCCACTAAAACAAAGATCAGCTCAAAAAACCCATCAAACCCAAAAAATAGAATCAAAGTTAGTCCAGCTCGGATACCAACTGAAAGGAATTTGGGTAAGCGGAAGAAACTTCCTACACTAATCTAAGCAGGAGAGAGTTGCAAAAATTTCTTAAACACCTTTAACTGTTAAAGATTTAGATGCAAATTCATATCATAAATAGATAAATAAAGAACTCATAACATAGAATTTTACGAGGGGAAAACCCTTTCAGGAGAAAAACCCTAAACTCGAAAATATAACTCAATTATATTATTCATGAACAATTGACCAATTACAATATAATCACAAAGCTATTCTTTTGTAGGAGTCTTCACACTTCTCAATTCTAGAGTAATTCCAACATCATAATGGTACTTCAATAACATAACAACATACAACTCCAAAATACAAGTGCTCGATAATAGATATATAAGAACGTGAAATGTATAAATTAAAAATTTCTAAAACAACTGCCAATTGCTAAACATGCAACATGGAAAGTGCCAAAAACACTGCATAAGCGCAATGGTAAGATTCAAATTTTCACCACATGCCAATCTACAAAATATGCACTTGCCAAAATAACTGCACATTGAAAACTCAAATTCCATGTAAACTCAACATAGAAATAGAAAAATAATTTATGCACAACTCCACCTATAAAAAATAACTTTCCAACTTGACTCCTCACCCGAATAGAAACTACAAATTGTAAATCACAAAAACAAAGTGAGAAAATTAACAATATTTAATATTATGGAAATATCAATTCTTACGAAAAAATCAAAGGTTAGGACACCTTCTTTTTCCAACATTATTTTCTTATTATTTTTTTAGAATTAAAAAGATATTAACATAGTATTATGGTATGAGGTCTTTTTGAATTTACCTTAATCAAGATATACTATTTATAAAATAGGACCTTATGTAAGATCAAGTGTAAATTAAAAGATGGTTTTTTCTTTTTGAATAGGGTTAAAGTCCAAACATCAATAAAAATATAGTTGTTAAAATGGTATTTGAGTATATTTGAAGGGGGGTCATGGTCATTTGATTTACTTCATACATCAATAAGGATGGAACCATTATCAATACTTTAGGTTTTAAGGAGCTATAACTTAATCATTCTCTTATGGTAGTATGCACTTTAGTTTTGTGGATAAGAGTGTTGTTCTTGTATTCACTTTGAGGGATTCTAGTGTTTAAGTAGATTTTTTTGAATTGATTTACCATAAACAATATTGATGTTTGTTTCAATAAATTTGTTGGAATTGTGGATATGATTTGGCCTCCTTGAAATAAATGGTACTGTCATCCTTACAACTTATCCAAATCTTCTTTTCAATTTTCCTAACTTGATTTTATTAAAAATGTGGTCACTACCCATCAACATGCATTCAACATCTTTCAAATTAATAATAGAATTATTTATTCAAAGAAAAATCATGGGTATTTGTAATCCTCATTGAAAGTATAATAAGAAAAATATACAGCATTAATGAGAGAGTGATCTCGAAATAGTAACAATCATTTACTATATCGTAGATATTAAATTTCATGCCTACTTGGAATCTTTTCATGTAAAATTATCAAAACAACAACAACAAAGTTAATTTGGTCTTGAGAATTTCGTAAAAAAAATGGTCTATTTATTTTTTGTTTGAGGAAATGGGAATTAATGTTAACTAAAAAAATAAAGGGATGGATGTAAATTCTCACACCACAAAGGCTAGGAAAAGAGAAAAACAAAGTTAAGTAGCAAGAGATATAGAACTAATAATAGGAGGTAGTTCATTGCCATCTAGTTTTCACACATCTTATTTTTTTCCATTAGGAATAGGATTTTAAGTAGTAGGAAAACAATGAATATTATCAAAATTTGTTTGTATTTACATAGGAGGTTGAGAAATATCTCTAGTCGGGGAGATGGCCAAGGGAACTTACCATAATTTTATTACCATTATAGAGCTCCTCTAGAGTGTTGCTAGGAAGAAGGTGAATGCTAGTGATAAGAGTGAGACCAACCATTAGCTTTGTGCCCATTTGTTCCATGTTGCAAATTATGATAATAGTCATCTCCATGGGTATTTTAAATTCCAATATCTCACTACATTTGAGTAGTGAGAGTTAGTAGTAATAGAGCAACTATACAAGGAGCATTTCCTTAGTGGTCAAGAACAATTTGTAGATGACCCACTTCAAGTCTCTTTTATTGATTAACACACTGGAAAATTTCACAGATTTAGAATACATGGAGATATTTTTAATAATAGTATAATCAAAAAAAAAAAAATAGAATTATCTTTCTAAATGTTAATACCGAATCCCAATCTAAAAATATACCATACCTAGGTATTTATCAAGGAATCTAGGATAATATACTTGGAGGATCATATGTAAAGGAAAAAGGATTAGGTCTCAAGGGAATAAAAAATAATGAGCCCATTCTCTTTCTATTTTAGAATTGTTAGTAATTCTTTTTTTAAAATTAATTGATTTACGGAAGTTTTTGTCATAATTTCAATATAGTATATAATCACTTTTATTAGTATTATTTTTATCTCTTCCTTTACTGCTAGATACATCTATGAGGTGGTCGCAAGGATGCCTACTATGAATAATAATCCAAACAATTTATTTTCATATCATAAATCTTTCACTTCATCTTCTATTTTTTGTTTGTTTCTTGTGCATCTATTTGTTGTGTGGTCTTATATTTTAGTTTTTCTTTACTATCGTATTAGATTCTTATAGAGGTCCTTTTTGTTTCTTTGATAGTTCTGCTATATATAATTCTTCGTTGGCCCTTGCACCTATTGTGTCTACTAGAATGTACTTTTTCTAACCCATTGTTTCTTCTTACCCTATGTTGAGTTTCCCTTTTTCTACTATTTTTTAATCTATAGTAGATCCTCCATAGCTTCCCCATTTTGTAATGTATGAACTTCTTGTGTTTCTGGTGATGAATTACTTAATGTTCACCTTGTATTTAGTCCTTTTGAACCTCTTCTATTAAATTTTGGTGATTCTAAATGTAGGAACTTCAAGAACCACATTGTAATGGATTTTATTTTATTTAAACGAGTAAATCACAAATTTATATAAGCTTTGGTGGTAGGTATCCTCTAGTATTCCCTAGTTTTTGTGTATTTCTCTTTTTCCCTTAGATGTCTTCTGGCTCTCTTTTTTTGTTATTTTTCTATAAAATATTTATAGATTCTAAATATTTCCACTTTTTTTTTGGCTATGGGTATGTCTAGAAATACATTGGAGTTAACATGTATTAAATCATTACTAATTCCATATAATATTTATGGTATCTAGGATACCTTTGGCTCTACAACCTCTGTGAATATGTGGTCATTTCTTAAATACACTGTGAATATCTCCTTGTGACATCATAGGATATGAAATATCTTACTTGCATCTCATTTTCAATTTTTTCTGAATAAATCCCCATATACCTTAATGTAGGAGATAACATCCTTAAATCACTGGGTATGGTTATTTCTTTGCAGTAAAATTGTAGATTCTTGTTGTCACATTTTCCTTATGAACCTTCAAATTCTAGTAAAAAGACAAGATAATAAGCATATGATAAGAGAACCATATTGGAATAGGTAATAATCAAATATTTTTGTGCTAGTGATATTCACCATTAACTAGTCTTATAGAACTTTGTAAGGGTCAAATTATTTAATATGAAGTAGTAATTTTTTATGTAGTTAGGATTGCCAACCCAATTTTAAATAATTTTTTGTTTATAATAAAACTTATTTTGTGTTCCTAGTGTTGGATATCTAACTCTTGGATTCACAATTTTATCAATTCACAAATTACTTCTAGAAAATGCCTACTAGATTATAAAGTAAGTGATCCATGCAGAAAATATGCATTCTTCTAGTAAGGTATGTTCAAAGGGATTTATCTTAGTTCATGTAAGGTCTCTTCTTAGGGAACATCGTGCCTAATATATCCAAGAGAGGAAAAGTCAAAGAAATATCATGCTCTTGGATGAAATCAAACCCAATGACACCACCAAGAAAAGGACACATCACAAGAAGAAAGAAAATCACACAATGAAACATGAGTGCCGATGTATTCCCCCACTTTAAAGTGATTGATAACACAATTTCTATGAGCAATTTCTTTAAAGTAGAAGTAGACATGAGAACTTATTCAGAAATCTCTATGTCGAGTCATATGTTTCCAATAAGAGCTACGCCATGAAAATGGGAGGGGTTTTCCCCAAAACATAGTACATCACATCCGAATCAACTCGTCCACATCCCAAGCTTGCTCTTATATATATGTATGAAAGGTGGTCAACTAGCCAAAAGAGACAACAAGTGACATACAAGGACAAGGTTACCTACCCCCTTGCCCCAACTTAGTGCAAGACAAGGGTGAGCCAGAATGATTCATGAGAGGTGCATGCTAGTGTGAAAATCAGTATCAATTATAGGAATTAAGTGCCCCCACATGAGGGAGAGCACCAAAATCCTTAAGATTTTGGATTTTATTACTCAAATCCTTACATCAATTAGTAGAATGACCATGAACTCTATTATATGGACAAAATGAACTCTTGTAATGAAATTTATTTCGCATTCTTGGAGGGGGGGATATCAAACGATCTTGGAGGAGTCTCGACAAGATACTATCTTGATCAAAATTAGAGGATTTTTCTATAGTTTGTGAAAAATATATTGCTTGCTTAGTACAAGGTATCATACTTACACAAGACTCTTTAGATTGCGAGGTTTTGTACTCTCCTTTATGGGAGGTTGTGAAATCTATCAAATTCAAATAATTAGCATTTTGTGTGACGAGATTAATGTTAAGTGAGGACTTCCTTGTTTCTTTCATTTCTTTTGAAGGACTATAATGAAGACCACTAGTGTCTATCAATTCAAGATGAACTAATGATAAAGTTTGTTTAAAAGAATCCTTTATAAGAGTGTTAATATTAATTGAATATTTTTTTGTTGGTTTGATTTCTATCAAAAGACAATAACCAATCCATAGGTTGTTTCTTGCATGTTAGGCTCTATAGGGATGTCAATACCTTTCTCTCTAGCCCCACATCTTTTTCCACTATAACCAAGTTGTTTCATAAGTTCACAACCTCTTCCATAAAGATTTTTCATTTCTTTAGGATTCGATTGGTTGTTCATACTCATCTTCATCAATTTTTTTGTGTAATTTGTTTGATCTTGTAAAGTAGTTGAGGTGGATTCTTTGGAATTTTTTTGTTGACATTACCAATTTTCTTTTTCCTTTTCCGGACTCTTTATTTATGATCTTGTATTCTCCCATGAATGTCGGTGTGAAATCTAAGGAACCCCAATCGCCATCCAATAGCTTAGTGACTTATTTAATTTGCTTCTCGTGTTCTTCCTTTGTAGTTTTCACTTTGTCAGATGTATACAATGCTTCCAAAGGATACCATCCTTCTCTCTCAGCCATAAAACAACTTTCAAGTTTGGGATTGGTTTTATAGTGTCACAGACTTTGTTGTTATAGACATACTTCATGAAACAATGAAAAGTATAATGGACACCATTAATTTCATGAATCCAAGATCTCCCTAAAAGGAGGTTGGAAGAAGGATTATCAGGCATTCATGGATCTGAGTTTGTAATCTTACTTCCCCAACTCTGATAGGTAATGTGATGATTCCAAGCCATTTCTTTCCTATTTTTTCAAATCCATGAATAGATAAAGAATCAGGTTTAATATTATTTTTACTCATTTGGAGTTTTTTCTAAAGGATCACACTACACACATTTAGGGTTGAACCAATGTCAACAAGGGTTTTTTTTATCACAATTTTGATTGATGTGGACTATTATGTTGAAATATTTATATTTCTTCTAAATTTGTAAGGGGGGTAACTCATTCTAGTGAAAAACAATATCTAAGTCCTTGTAATTCATTCCTTGAACTAGTGCTACCATGTCATTTGAACTAGTGTTATGAGGAACCATAACTTGTTACAAAGCTTCTTGATGAATGATATGATGACTAGGTGATGTTTGAAGTAATTCCCATACAAAAATATTAGTGAGATTATTCTTAAGGTGTTTGATAAGATTTTATTATTTTCCATTTTTGGTGGTTAAACGAGGAGCATTAGGCAAGATTGGATTAGGTAATGGGAGGGATTTTGAAGATGTTTGTCTTGGTTACAGATTTTTCCTAGTGTTGTATGTATGAGAAACAATATTGTGACTCAATTGATGTAAAACATTGTGCTTAGGTGGTTCAAGGATGAGAACAAAATTATTTTGAGTTTGTGGTTTTTGCGAGGGTGGATAAATGATAAGTTTAGGCTTAGGAGAGTACTTTAAGGGATATCTAATGTGCATAACCTCAAAAGAATTTTCATGATGTCTTAGTGAAGGGGAGTCTAAAGTATCTTCATTATCTTCATCAAAGAGAGCCTCATCAAAATTGTTTGAAAGGCATGTTTCAATTTTCTCATTTTCTTGTACCATGGTACCTCCTTAGGAGGAGATTTTTTAGGAGAACTACAAACTAGATGTTCATGGCATAAATTATTTGGTTTATCTAAAATGACTTCATTACAAATAGGGGAATGATTAATGGTTGAATTTTCTTGCTTTTCAATGATGGTATTGTCTTGTTCAATAATGTTTTTTCTTAGGGGAAGAGAGACAAAGATGACTCTCATAACTCTTATTATTTTAATCCTCTATCACCAAAATATCTTCATCACAAATAGGAGAGATATTAGGGGAAGACCAAATTTGATTGTCATGATTATCCACCATTGTATTCTCTTTCTTAGTATGTTTAGAAAAGTAGGATACTAACATTGTTTGACCTAAAGTGAAAAGTACTTCTAGCCATCTTATGCAATGCTTTACAAATATAAACAATGTATATCCAAAGAATATGAAACATACTTTTATCCAATTTATGCAAGAATTTTAAAATTCAAACAAAGCATATCCAAAAAAGAAAATAAATTTTATCAAAATTAAGAAAAGCTTTATGAATTTAAACATTGTGTATGCAAAGTAAAAATTACATTTATCCATATTATTGAAAGTTTCAGAAGTGTAAACATTTTTAGATTTTTAGACATAAAACAAGGTAATTTTTTTATTACACTATGTAATAGACTAAAAATGAGATGTTGTAAATGCCATTTTGAATTTTGAAAATGCACTAAATGAAGACAAGTTAAGCTAGATTCACTAAATTTGTTGAAACAAAAATTCAGAAAACTAAAACAGGAAAGTAACAGCAGCAAACAAAAGCCCAAAAATGAGAATTCAACTTCTAGAAATTCTATAGGACCTAATAGGGGCTCATATTCTAGTAAGGGTGAATGGGTCTTGGTTAGTTCTTTTTGAATGTTTCTATGGATTTCTGGGTGATTTTTAATGTCTTTTCAAATGCCAGAAGATTTAGGTTTTACTTGATCAAGGATGCATTTTGCAGTAAAAGAGAATGGGTCCTAGTTAGGTATTTTAAAATTATTTTTGGATGATTTGCAAGGTTTCTATAATGTCTTTCAGATCTAGGTCTGAGGTAGTGAGTTTCAGTTTTAGATTTTCCAAATATGCAATGTAAAAATGTAATGAAAAGATGAATGCAAAGGCCTCATTTGAAATGCAATTTTGTTTTGATTTTCAAATGAAATTGTATGAGGTATAAATGATATGAACAATGATTTTTTTTATTTTGTATTTTTCAGATTTAGAGAGATGAGAAACAATGCAAACCTAAACCCTAAATGTGATGCAATTTGGAATGCAATGCAAGAAACCCTAAATAAGTTCTTAATTTAGTGCAGATATAAATGCAAATGAATGCAACATCTAACCTAGGATGTAATGAAAAACTTCAAAATTAGAAAATTGTAATATTCAAT
>VDFB02000003.1:425153185-425170143 GCA_007258455.2 Sequoia sempervirens
CTATAATAGTTAGGTATCATTTTCAATTGTTATTTGCATCTTTTGGCTCTCATAATTGAGTGTTTTAATAAGGAAAATATTTAGTGGTTTATCATCTTATTCATTCATGGTGGTAAACCCTACTTTTTCTATTAAACATTTTGGTGAACTTGACTCATTGAATATTGCAATTTTCTAATTATGAAGTCTTTCATTGCATCCTAGGTTAGATCTTACATTAATTTTCATTTAGATTTGCATTGAATTAAGATCTTATTTAAGGTTTCTTGCATTACATTCAAAATTGCATCTCATTTAGGGTCTAGGTTTGCATTGTTTTGCATCTCTCTAAATCTCAAAAATACAAAAAAAAATCAGTCATTGTGCATATCATTTAGACCTCATACAATTGCATTTGAAAATTAAAAAAAATTACATTTCAAATTAGGCCTTTGCATTCATCTTTTCATTACATTTTTACATTACATTTTTGAAAAATCTAAAACTAAAACTCAGTGCCTCAGACTTGGATCTGAAAGAGATTACAAAAACCTTGCAAATCATCCAAAAATAGTTTAAAAATACCTAACCAAGACCCATTCGCCTTTATTGGAAAATGTGTCCTTGATCAGGTCAAACCTAAATCTTCTAGCATTTGAAAAGACATTAAAAATCACCCAGAAATCCATAGAAACATCTTAGAAAGAACTAACCAAGACCCATTCACTCTTACTGGAAAATGAGCCCCTATTAGGTCCTAATATGCAATTTCTAGAAGTTGAAATCTCAGTTTTAGGCTTTTGTTTGCTGCAGTTACTTTCCTATTTTAGTTTTTTGATTTGTTGTTTCATCAAATTTAATGAGTCTAGCTCAACTTGTCTTCATGCAATGCATTTTGAAAATTTGAAATGGCATTTACAACATCTCATTTTCAGTCTATTACATAGTGCAATTAGAAAATTACCTTGTTTTATGTTTGGAAATATGAAAATGTTTACACTTCTAGAACTTTTCATAACATGGATAAAATTAATTTTCACTTTTGCATACACAATGTTTACATTCATAAATCTTTTCTTAATTTTAATAAAAGTTCTTTTCTTTTTTGGATATGCTTTGTTTTCATTTTTGAATTCTTGCAACATCTCATTTTCAGTCTATTACATAGTGTAATTAGAAAATTACCTTGTTTTATGTTTGGAAATATGAAAATGTTTACACTTCTAGAACTTTTTATAATATGGATAAAATTAATTTTCACTTTTGCATACACAATGTTTACATTCATAAATCTTTTCTTAATTTTAATAAAAGTTCTTTTCTTTTTTGGATATGCTTTGTTTTCATTTTTGAATTCTTGCATACATTGGATAAAAGTATGTTTCATATTTGGATATACATTGTTTATATTTGTAAAGCATTGCATAAGATGGCTAGAAGTACTTTTCACTTTTGGTCAAACAATGTTAGTATCCTACCTTTCTAAACATGCTAAGAAAGGGAATACAATGTTGGATAATCATGACAATAAAATTTGGTCTTCCCCTAATATCTCTCCTATTTGTGATGAAGATATTTTGGTGATAGAAGATCAAATAGTGAGAGTTATGAGAGTCCTCTTTGTATCTCTTCCCCTAGGAAAAAACATTATTGAACAAGACAATACCATAATCAAAAAGAAAGACAATTCAACCATTGATTATTCCCCTATTTGCAATGAAGTCATTCTGGATTAACCAAATAATGAATTTCATGAACATCTAGTTTGCAGTTCTCCTAAAAACTCTCCTCCTAGGGAGGATACCATGGTAGAAGAAAATGAGAAAATTGAAAGATTCCTTTCAAACAATTTTGATGAGGTTTTCTTCATGAAGATGATGAAGAGACTTTAGAATTCCCTTCACTAAGACATCATGAAAATTATTATAAGGTTATGCACATTAGATATCACTTAAAGTACTAACCTGATCATAAACTTATCATTTATCCACCCTCACAAAAACCACAAACACAAAATAAATCTGTCCTCATCCTTGAACCACCTAAGAACAATGTTTAACAGCAACTGAGTCACAATGTTTTTTCTCATACGTACAACACTAGGAACAATCTTCAACCAATACAAACACCTTCAACATCCCTCCCATTACCTAATCCAATCTTTCCTAGTGCTCCTCATTTGAACAAAGACAATGGTAAAGAATAAAATCTTATCGAACTCCTTAAGAATACTATCGCTAATATTTTTGTATGGGAATTGCTTCAAAAATCACCTAGTCATCATAACATTCTTCAAGAAGCTTTGCAAAAAGTTACGGTTCCTCATAACACTAGTTCAAATGACGTGGCAACACTGGTTCAAGAAATGAATTACATGAACTTGGATATTGTTTTTCACCAGAACGAGTTACCTCCCTTAAAAATTTAGAAGAAATATAAAGATTTCAACATAATAGTCCACATCAATAAAATTGCAATAAAACAAACCCTTGTTGACATTGATTCACCCTTGAATGTGTGTAGTGTGATCCTTTTGAAAAGACTCCAAATGAGTAAAAATAATATTAAAGCTAATTCATTATCTATTCATGGATTTGACAACATAGGAAAGCAACCACTTGGAATCATCACATTACCTATCAGAGTTGGGGAGGTAACATTACAAACTTAGATCCATGTCATGCCTGATGATCTTTCATACAATCTCCTTTTAGGGATATCATCACATATTCATGAGATTAATAGTGTCCCTTCTACTTTGCATCATGTCATGAAGTATGTCTATAACAACAAAGTCTACACACTATAAGCCGATCCCAAACCTAAAAGTTGTTTGATGGCTGAGAAAGAAGGACAAGATCCTTTGGAGGTATTGTATACAACTGAAAAAGTGAAAAATAAAAAGGAAGAAGAACACGAGAAGAAAATTGAGGAAGTCACTAAGATATTGGACGATGATTGGGGTTCCTTAGATTTCACACCATCATTCATGGGAGAATACAAGATCATAAACAAAGAGTCTAAAAAGGGAAGAGAAAAATTGGTAATGTCAACAGAAAATTTGAAAGCATCCACATCAACTACTTTAGAAGATTAAATAAATTATGGGTATGTGTAGGATTATTATGGAAAAAACAGGCCCTTAAGTGGCAAAAAATCAGAAAAATTAGAGTTAGGAAACTTGACATAAAAATTTGAATAAGTTATCTATATTATTTCAAAAATATGTAAGAATAGGATCTATAGAAAATTGAATGTAGTTTCTAAGCTACTAGGTTTATTTTAAAAATAAATAAATCTATTTGGTGAAAAATTAAAATTTCAATGTAGTAGTACTTAAATTTCAGGGAAAAAATAAGAAGTAGGTGTCTGTCTGGTCACCCTAACCACAATAAAATGATAATTTTTTTTATAATATTTTAGATACAAGTATAAGACTCATGTCTCGATGTGATGCATATTTTTTTGTAAATTTTTTCCAAGTAAATAATTAGTTATGAATTTTTTATTACAAATTTTTAAAAATATAAAAAATTGTATGTCTGACCACCTTAACTTGGTCAAAACTTCATAAAATTCATTTTTTTTAATTCTAGGGTATGTGTAGGTTAATGGTGGGCCAAAAAGTGGCAATGATGAAAAAAACACATCTTTCATTGACCGAAAAAATGCGAAAAGTACATGTTGACTTTTTTTAGGCTCGGGTGTTACCATACCTAACACCAAACCTATTTTTACAAATCGGATATCTGATTTGGATCGGATATCTGATTTGTAAAAAGCATATATTAAAAATTTATGTCACTTTTTTGAAGTCATTCAGCTGAGAGGAACCCGCGGGCGCACAGTGCATCCATTCTTCGCGTAACAGATATCTGATATAGGCTATATTCGATTTGGAAAGGTAAGTTTTTTTTATTTTTATTTGATTTGATTAAATTTTAATTTAGATTTGAATAATTTCATATGGTTTTTTGTTGATTTTTTTAAAAAATAGGGTTTTTGATTGAGTTTTGTGGAAAAAATTGAGTTTAGAATAGATCTTCGACAAAAATGAATGTTTTCGTGATTTTTTTCGAATAGGGTTTTTGATTGAAATTCTTGGCAAAAAATAGCCAAAAATAGGTTTTGATTGAATTTTAAGGAAACAATTGAGTTCAAAATAGATTTTGATAAAACATCGCTTTTAATGGATTTTGGATTTGGAAAAATAGTGTTTCATTGAGTATTGTTCAATTTTTAGGATTAATTATTTTTTAACTTTAATCAGGCATTATGGCTGTTGAGAAGGAGAATGCACAAATTCCACCAATTGAGAATGAAAATCCACCTGCTAAGAATCAAAATGTAGAAATGCCAAATGCTCCACCACCTCCGCAGCCATCAATTGAAGACTTAATTCATGAAAAATTGGAGCAATTGAGGGGCATTTGTGAAGTTTATAAGAAAATACCTTGATTATCCCGTATGTCAACCACATTGATAGGAATAATTACAAATGTAGAAACCCTCTCCACCCGACATAATGCATTTCATTCGTGGTGAGAAACCATGAGGCAATATTATGCATGTGGAATGTCTTACAATGATGTGAAAGATCTCCAAATAACAAAAGCCCAAATAGCCTCTTTATTTATTAACCCCAAGACCGGGTTTGCTAGTTAATGCTACCTGCTTCTCAGTACTCTATAAAATGGTGTATTAGGGCATAGTAGATAACTTTTGATCGTTATGTATGGTTTTTGATAAACCACCCAACAATAATCTTGATGTACCTTTTTACTTTATTAAAAAATTATATGCTGAGTTTTTGTTAGGGCATCATGTCAATTAGTTTGACATTAAACCCTTCCAGGGCGTTGGTGGAGGTATGCCCCAGGATAGGCTAGGGGCAGTTAGAGTAGTCAGGTGCCCACATGTTTCCCTTCCTCCCCTTCCTCTACCACCTCTAGTACAACATCTAGATATTATGGAGGATGCAGCCACACAGACTATCTGTGCCATTCACCTTTGAAAGCAGTTCCTTGGTTTCCATGCCGCATTCTCAACCACACCGCAGACTGGCAATGGATCTACCGCTAATGCATCATCCCTCCCTCAGGTCCACATAATAGGTGCCACATATTTGCAAATAGCAAGCAAATAAAGAAGGTTTGGGGTCCCATTGTACAACCCCCAACATCCATTGACACTTCTCGGCCATGACATCTAGGTATGGAGACAAGATCACACGTAGGAGTGGAGCACACGCCATGCATTCCCTTCTACATTGACACAGCAGCCATGTAACACACGGTAAGGTGTAAATTCATAACTTCAGCCTTTAAAAATGAACATGGCAAAGGGAGACAGTACCGCTCACATTTATTTGCATGGTCATTTAATGCTAATGTCCGAGGAGGAGCTCACACGTATTCAATAGCAACTCTTAGCTATTTGGCCTCAACACGCACACAGTATGTATTTTCTCATTCACTCATTTACATTTTTTTACTGTATATTTGCTTGTCATTTGAATTGTCAATAATGAAATTATATATTAACTTATATGTTTATCTTACTCTCTGCTTGTAGCAAACACCTAGTGCAAGCGAGGTGCGACGCTCTCTAGACTATGGAGGCACAGTATTGGATAAGGGAAAGGTAATTGCACTCAAATTTGATTGAATTAAAATTTATAAGATCTTTTATTGATTATGCATACATTGACATAGATTCGTAGTTTCATATGTACTTGTAATTTTTATGTACAGGTGGTTGTGAGCTATACATCATTGTTGATAAGTGCCACAACACCAGAAGGAGTAGGTATTCGAACGCCTGAAGGAGGAGCTGTTGAAACACCTCAAGGAGGAGGTGTTGAGACACCTAAAGGAGATACCAAAAAAGATCAACCTAAAGAGGTATGTGTTTATTTTATTTTGTGCTTGGTAAATATGTTCTTATTACTAACAATTCTATGCTAACTTGGATCAATTTCATGTTTTTGTTCACATATATAGATTGACGCTACAAAGTTGGCCTAGTTAGTTCTCTTGTGAGGGGGTATATATTCTAGGACTCCCGACCCTTCAAAGAGACATATATTTCAGGTAATCAAGATTTCAATTTTAGAGTTCAATTATAATTCAATGTGTATTGATTTTATGTTAATTATTCAATTTTAAATTATATAGTATAACTAATCTCAATTGTGGTTTGACTTTTTCTTGTGTGGCTACCTTCAGAGCCAACGAGTGCTTCAAAGAGGCTCCATTTTGATGATCTACCAGTAGTTTAGGATGAGATAGACATTTTGGCATGTAAATTTTGAATAGATACTGAGATGGCATATGCCACATATTGTAAAACTTTGTTTGAGTTGGCGTTGATGCCATTTTTCTATATGGACATGCACTTGATTATTGGATAATATGATATATATAGAAGTTGACAATTGAAATTTAGTTTCCTCATGTGCATTAAACTTCGCTAATGGTTATCAATGTACAATAGCATAAAAAGAATGGTTAAATATTATGTAGTTTATATTCATATTGCTAATTACATTGCATTGCACATCTTTCAAACTCAAAGCATTATTTCACATTGCATAAGTAACAACTAGATACTCATATGATTAACCCTACACCATCTGATTTTCTTCTTTGTCAACTTTCCCATGCCTTATTAAATTTGGTGGTCCATTTGTAACCATCAATTTTTTTATATAACATAAATTCACCTTTTTCAAAAAATTAATATGGCTAGACTCCCATATGAATACTAATAATATATCATATGACCATTCTTCATATACTTGCTGGCACTTTGTGTCTTCTTAGATGAGCCAAAAGTTGTTGCCCAACTACCTCTACCTTCATCAATGTTCCATATTTTAATCATTCCATCCCAAGATGTTGTGACCATTTGTTGACTAGAAGATTCAATTATTTGTAGGCATGAAATGACATCATCATGCACTTTGACCTAGAAATTTAGGAAAAGAATACTGTTAAAAGTTGTGAGCTCTGTGAAAAATAGATGTTTATCTGACTGCAACACCATCTAAATATGGATTCTTTTAGAAAATAAAAAGCAAGACATAACTTTTAAACAAATAATTTAATCATAATGTATTTTTCACAAAGAAAATTTGTATAAACTGCTTCTCCATAATGGCTAGTATAGAAAATAATTGCATTAGTAGAACAAAACTCCAAAACATTTCTGATTTCCTTGATTAATTGAATCTTTAGTAGAATCTCCACAATAATTATGTTTTACATAAACCGATAGGAAAACAACATTGCTTGGAAAGTGCATCTCTAATATTTTATGTTCCTTGTACAATAATTTAAATACATTTGAAGAAGTTATATGAAAATATAGCTTCTTAAATTGTTCTTTAATTTGAAGGTTAGTTTTGATAGTGAGTAATTTATTTCATAGATGGATTTTAGCTTTTGCTTGATTGTTGTGCACTGTACTTTCTTCTATAAATAAAATGAGACATGCTAATGCACATTTTCACTATAATTTCTCTATTTTCTTCCTCAACATATCTCTCTCTTAGGCTTTGATACAACCTTGTCAGGGCTTATCCTAATCACATTTAGCCAAAATCAAAAGAAAAATTTCATGCATTGCTTCTCCCTACACTAGCAGACCCTGGTTGGAGGTTTTATTTGATATTGTCAACAAATATACATCTAGTTGTCTAAATGAATGGCGGAGTTACAACCTTCCCAATCAAGAGGTCATGACTTGTCAGAACTGATTAAAGCAATTCAAGACTTATGTCATAGGATGAGAACATTTTACCATAGGCTCAATGATAAATGCAATGATTCTTAACTAAATTATTCATACAAATTTCTTAGATTTGGAATAATTCAATGAAAATAAGCCAAAACATTTAAACAAGATATTTATATCTAAAACATTCACATATGATAAATAGATCTACACATATAAGTTGGTTGGAATAGAGTATTTAATTCAAATAACTCACTTCATGATTACAATTTTTTTGCTTCAATTGTTTGCTCATAACCAAGATTACAATGATAAAAAAAAAATTTAGAAAAATATTGGGATGCTGAAATCCACTATGCTTGGCATATAGATGCAACCTTTATGTGAAATTTCCCTCACAAATCCAAACAAGTTTCATCCTCCAAACTCTAGGAAACCAATGGGGTTTCGTCGAAAAATCTCCATAACCTAAGGGTTTTTGTCCTTAGATTCAACAAGTGAACACAAGTGTCCGACTTTGCAATTTTGGATTTGTTGAGATGTTGTCCAAAGATTATCCAAACTAATGAAGTTTTATTCCTTATATAGAGGTTGAAGGCCTAACATGGGTCCAAAGTTTCTTGCCATTTTCTCACATTCAAATTTGGGCTCATTAATTGCATTCTTGGTTAGTCGTGGTCATGGGTGGAGTCCATTCAAATGGTGAGGTTTTGTGAAAGTGCATGCTTGAGTGTGGAGATCTAGGGAAATGATTGCTTTAAGTTCAAGGAAATAATTATCTAGGGAAATTATTGCGATGGGATTCTTGGGTGTTAGGACACAAGACAATGGGTATCTAGGGGTTTGAGGATTAGGATACCCCATTGGCTCTTTTACAAACGTAAGGCATCAACTAAAGGCCTAAAGATCCAAAGAGGAATGTATGGTTTGAGAAGTGGTGGTCAAGGTATTAGGGTGTTATGCGAATGGAAAGGAAAAATTTCAAAGGCCCACAAGAGAAGGAAGTGGGAGGTGGAGGCACAAGGAATGAAAGAAATGCATGATAGTATTAGAGAGTCTAAAATCCCACCCAAAGTAGGAAAGTGACGCATCTTTCAAACTCAAAGCATTATTTTGTATCATTGTTACATTGGTCTTGAGAGTGGTAGTTTAATATAGGTGTTTGAAGTGATTGAGACATCGATTTTAGGTTTGGTTTTAGGGAAGTTAAGGTGTTTGAAGTGATTTAGAGGTTGCTTTTAGAAAAGAGAGATGTTGAAGAGTACATCAAGTCAGTGAGAACCGAAGTGTAATGTGTTTTAGTTTGTGCTACTCCTTTGTTTCTCTGCAGATGTGTGATAAATTCTTAGTTCAATGACGTTGAACAATTTTAGAAAAAAGAAAGTTGTGTCACGGTCCGCATTCAATCCAACAAGCAAAAATCAAAGCTCAGCCTCTTCGAATGAAAATGCTTGTTTGCAAAACAAATGAATAAGAATGAGGTAGTTAAGGTGTTTGAAGTTATTTAGAGGTCACTTTTAGGGTGGAAGGCTTAAAACTCCATTTTAAATGCACAAAAAGAATGAAATTACTTCTAACCAAGTTTGTGAAGAAGTTAACTATATTGCCCACTAGTTTCCTTTAAGAGTCCAAAGTGCTAAAAGGCAACAATATTTGAAGGTCTATTTCTCGCTATTCATGATGCTTTTGCTGCATCTCCATCCGAAGGCGGATCGGTTGGGGACTATCCGCAAACCCTCTCTCATTTTTTTGCTATCTCGCGGAGGGTATTTTCCTATGGTATAATTTTTCGCTGGAGGGAAAGTTGCCGATGTGCAAGCAAAGGTAAAGCTGTAAAGTGGTGCAACTTTCACTGCGAACTCGACAACCAAACAACCGCTCCAACACATCCGATGGTACGCTTACGCTTAGGGATGTCCTTCTTGCACCCAAATATGCCAAATCACTGAAGCTACATCGACCGGACAATTTCCATTAAGAGTCCAAAGTGCTAAAAGGCAATATTTGAAGGTCTATTTCGAAACCATATGATGTTTATGAATCTCCGGCCCAAGGATAAGGGATTCGAGCACCATCCTCCACAAAAACCCCCGCTTTTTCTATCTCTAGGCGCCTGCGGGTGATGACTTCGAGGGAAAAGTTGCCAGATGCAAGCAGTGTAAAGTTGCAAAGTGGTGCAACTTTCACTCCGTAGCTCATACGACCAAACAGACTGTTCCAACACATCTGGATGGGTACGTTTACACTAGGGATGGTCCTCTCTTGCACCCAAATACGCCGAATCACTCCGAGCTACATTGGACCGACGATTTCCCTTAAGAGTCCAAAGTGCTAAAAGGCAAAAATATTTGAAGGTCTATTTATCAGAGACCATGATGCTTACAGAATTTCCATATGAGGCTATGGAATCGTGTTGGGACCGTCTAAAAAAAACTCTCTCGGTTTTTGCTATCTCGGAGGCGTTTTCTTGTGGTGATGACTTTTCAGTGGAGGGAAAAGTTGCCAGATGCAAGCAGTGTAAAGTTGCAAAGTGGTGCAACTTTCACTCAGCAGCTCATACGACCAAACAGACTGTTCCAACACGTCCGAATGGGTACGTTTACGCTAGGGATGGTTCTCTCTTGCACCCAAATATGCCGAATCACTCTGAGCTACATTGGACCGATGATTTCCTTTAAGAGTCGAAAGTGCTAAAAGGCAGCAATCTTTGAAGGTCTATTTCTTGGAGACCGTGATGCTTACAGACTCTCCATCTGAGGCTATGGGATCATGTTGGAACCATCTACAAAAACCTCTCTTGATTTTTTCTATCTTGGAGGAATTTTCCTGTGGTGATGACTTTTCAGTGGAGGGAAAAGTTGCCAGATGCAAGCAGTGTAAAGTTGCAAAGTGGTGCAACTTTCACTCCGCAGCTCGTACAACCAAACGGACTATTCCAACACGTATGGATGGGTACGCTTATGCTAGGGATGGTTCTCTCTTGCACCCAAATACGCCAAATCACTCTGAGCTACATTGGACCGACGATTTCCCTTAAGAGTCCAAAGTGCTAAAAGGCAGCAATTTTTGAAGGTCTATTTCTCGGAGACCGTGATGCTTATAGAATCTCTTCCCAAGGCTATGGGATCTTGTTGGGACCATCTACAAAAACCTCTCTCAGTTTTTGCTATCTCGGAGGCGTTTTCCTGTGGTGATGACTTTTAAGTGGAGGGAAAAGTTGATAGATGCAAGCAGTGTAAAATTGCAAAGTGGTGCAACTTTCACTCCGCGGCTCGTACGACCAAACATACTATTCCAACACATCCAGATGGGTAAGTTTATGCTAGGGATGGTTCTCTCTTGCACCCAAATGCATCGAATCACTCTGAACTACATTGGACCGAGTCAAATTAGGTGAAAAAATGATGCAGACACAAGGGCACAATCACAAACTCGTTGCAACCTGCCTATTTGAGGCATCTAACAAGATTATTCTGACCTGTTTGGACAGTCCAAAACTCCCTTAAAACTTGACAAGCAACTAAATACACATTTCCCTCTTTAAGCCCCTTAAACCCTTGTAATAGTGAGAAACTAGTTTTTTTCCAATTACTCCACAATTTTCTAAAACACCAGATGAACACATGACTGATTCAAACACCCATATCCAAGTTACACAACATAAATGAGAAACAACATAGACTCCTTTGGACCAGCGTTGATTTCCTATACATTCACCCTAGAACATGCTACTCAATTAGCCCAAAAATGCAAAGAAACATACCTTCAAACACCACGCAAACCCCTAAAACCTTGGGCCAGCAAATAAATTTCCAAGAAAACAAAGATTCTGCAATTGGATTCCATTTGTACGGACCTATAACCATCAAATAAAAAAACCCCTGTTTTTAGTGTAATTCTTGAGGGTTTATTGGATGTAGCACTTCCACAACCTTTCAGACTTTTCCACCACCTTAGAAACCTTTATTTAGGCCCCAATATTCTTAGAAAACAAAGAAACTTCTGGTATCTCAAATACTTTTGCAAACCCTAGGGTAAAAACTCTATTTTCAAGTGAAAAAAACCACCATTTTTGGACCTTTAACTCTTCATTTTATTTCAAAACCCAGTTCTCCATGCCTTCCACTCTTGAAATAACGTTAATACATGTAATAAAATTTCTACATAAAGTTTTAATACAAAGCAATGGGAAGATATAACCATGTAAGTGGTTTCCCCAAACTAATTGCCACCAAAACCATTCTTGATAGTTTAAAACCACGAACCACCCCAACGTGTAATTATGATAGCACTCAAGATAGCAGTCCACCATGAACATATCAGCTAAGTAGGAACCCATAACATTATGGAAAGATGATCCACTTCTCCCAATGTAACTCCCAAGCATTACATGTGAGATATGGTCAGTTTCATTGATGGCAACGATTATGTGACTCCCATTGATGACCTTCTTTATTCAATGTCATTACAACAATATCCAAAGAATTCCAAAGAATACTAATGAAAACATTATTTCCCTCAACACCTCATGATCATTCAAGTACTCATTCTAACAATACAAGAGATTTACACTTCAAATTGCAAGTGAATATAATTTACTATATCTTAACATAAAAAATGAAAAACCTAATAGAAAAATGTATCAATGAGGTACAAGGATGTATAAAATCCAATCAATCAAACATAATCAACCTTACATAATTACGGGTTGATAGGGGTATTGGATAATTAAAGGTTGATAAGGGTATGAATGTTTATCTTTGCATCTACTCTTGAATATCTAGGGACTTGGTGGTATTTAGAAATTTGTTACTCATTTTTATTGCATTGAATCAAAATGTCTCACTATTAATTGCTCCAATGCTATAAGATAAATTTATGCTTTCATCATTATAATGAATATATTGCATGTTATTAATGCTAGCGTATATCATCAAATTATGCCAAACATGTGTTTAGTCAACTCAAAGTGGGTGAATGACACCACTTAGCAAAAAGTTTGAATTTTGAATTTTAAAATGAAAGGGAATAGGTTTGTGACTATGAGGTCACCCTTATGAATTAAAGAATTGGGTTTGAGGAGAAAAAGTTGCAAGCCACTATAATTTATTATATATAAATGGGAAATGTTACAAAACCTAGTTCAAACAAGCATACCGACAGGAAAGAACCAGGAAGAAAACCTTCGGTTGTAGCTCAATTAAGTACAAAAAAAGACCCCTTTACAAAACGTATGATTTTCCAAAATATAGGCCCCTTTACATTTTAAACATACCCTTTATACAATGCCATACATTTGACCCATATTTCGAAAAACATCATTGGGTATAGATTATGCCCATACACAATTATGACCATTTTACATTGTTTCCAATTTGAGAATTTAAATTTTACAAAATTTTCCTATTAGAGGCATTCAGGGCACATTCTTCAACAACAGTAGTATCTTCATGTTCTGCACTGACAAGCACCTATACAAACCATCAAGGTAGCTTAGAATAACCAATCTATATTATTCTAAATGACACAAAATATGATGAGATGGTAATGCAAACATTAAAAGACGCTTAGAATAACCAATCTATATTGTTGTAATCTGTTGCATACCTCTCTGAAAGGATCAAATATGGCTATTGTTGTAGCAAGTCCATGATCAATCATGCTAGGAATATCACAAAAGTGGGAAAATGAGAAATCTATATTGCCACAATAGAAAAGATGTTAGACTAACATATCTATATTAATCTAAACAACCTGAATGATGATGAGTTGGTAATACAAACTATAAAAGACGCATACCTCTTCGAAAGGATCAGAGCTCGCTATTGTTGTAGCAGGTCCATGATCAATCGTGCTAGGAATATCGCAAAAGTGGGAAAATGAGAAATCTATATTGTCACAATAGAAAATATGCTTAGAATAACATATCTATATTAATCTAAACAACTTGAATGATGATGGGCTAGTGATGCAAACTATAAAAGATGCATACCTCTTCGAAAGGATCAGAGTTGGCTATTGTTGTAGTAAGTCCATGATTAATCATGCCAGGAATATCGCAAAAGTGGGAAAATGAGAAATCTATATTGTCACAATAGGAAAGATGTTAGACTAACATATCTATATTAATCTAAACAACCTGAATGATGATGAGTTGGTGATGCAAACTATAAAAGACGCATACCTCTTCGAAAGGATCAGAGTTGGCTATTGTTGTAGCAGGTCCATGATAAATCATGCTAGGAATATCGCAAAAGTGGGAAAATGAGAAATCTATATTGTCACAATAGAAAATATGCTTAGAATAACGTATCTATATTAATCTAAACAACTTGAATGATGATGAGCTAGTGATGCAAACTATAAAAGATGCATACCTCTTCGAAAGATCGAGTCAAGCTATTGTTGCAACAAGTCCATGATCAATCTTACCAAAAATATTGCAAAAGTGCATACAAAATATCACTATTAAAGACACCTGCATTGCAATAGTATATAAAATATCTGTATTAAATAAAGAACACTAATGAACTTAATCATAATGAACATAAGCATTCTACCTTCCATTGAAAATGATATTCAAGTGTGCCTGAAGGGTCATCTCTTTGCTTAAGAGATCCAATATTGCTTCATGATCAACATTACTAAGTGTCCATATTGTTTTGTCTTTGGTCTCAAGTATGATACTTCAACAACTTAACATTTACCATAACAAGGTGCTAATACATGAGAATGGTTTGTGTTTCGTAGTCTTCAAATGCAGCTATGCCATTCTTTCTAATCATGTATATTCACAACCAAGTTCCTGCAACCACAATTGAACCTGTAGGATACATGAAACCATCATCGCCTTCCATCGGTTGTGTTAGCTTATGCTTTACCTGCACACATCGAGCCAACCAATAGTTTGATCTCTCTTCATTCCCCTACGGTGCAACAACTACAAAAATATGTCCTAGTTGTAGTAGATCTGAAAGCAAGTTGTAATCAACTCCAACTTTCCATTGTATGGTTTGTCATGGATATTGTTTGAGATAAAGGAGTTAGATACTGTGGTACCCATGTATCCACCCACTCACTTGACTCGCATTGATCCCACTCACACTAAATACAACTCTGACAAAAACAAGCCAACTCTCATCTCCAAATGGTCCATGTGCCTGCATCTGAGCTTCAAAATGAATGCATCTTTGAAGAATCTTTGATTGTATGACAATCTAATCTACCTCCCAATGTACCCTCCTCAACGAACCAAAATAATCTGCGCACTATTGAATCAAGTGTCCCTCCCTGTGACAATGTTGAACTACACCAATCAACTATAGAACGTGAATCGCTGAATTTTGCTCTTGAAATCTTGAATTTCTCCTTAACTAGAGCTCTCTTTACACATGCACCTCAAGCCTCCATCATATGCTCCTTTCCCATGTCCAACTTCAAAAAACTAAATATGAGGTAGACCCTCTCTACATGCATTCTACTCAACCAATAAAACATACAAGCATTCTTGAATTGAGCCGCGTAAATTATCCGACCAAATTAGATGTCACCAATGCTATATCATCATGCTCCCCGCAAGAACTCAAAAAAATTCTCAAAACAATGTTGGACATACTGGGATGAGTGAGATCTATCATCACTCATATAAAAATGATACTCTCTTATTATCTTTCGATCCTCCTCTGTACTATCATGTTCATGTCTAAATGTTATGTGGACAAAAATAGCAATTTGAATGGAATTGTAATACCGAGATTGTATCGCTTTGTGGCTGTACGTGTAGTTTTCACAAATTCAACCACCTATATAATATTGACAATTGGAAAAGAGTCCTTACACATCCTAAATTGCTGATCCAACAACTGATACCTATGACTATGCCTTGCGAACTTGTAGAAAAGATTGTCCTTAAAATCTGAAATAAAATCAGCAACACTACATTCTTTTGTAACCAACTCACATCTAGAACCTTCACCTCCACTTTGCAAAGTATATTTGACTATCTCATATCTCTTTTTCTCAAAAAGATTCTTTCCAAATTCATGTTTGGAACTCATGAAAACATTGAACAAACTTTGACAAGCCACCACATTGTGAGCACTCTTTTACTTAAACAATCACTTAAGAAACAACAACCATCATCTCTAGAACATAAAAAATAGATCTAGCAAGTCCCTTTGATGATTTTGAAGATGCATCGCACCACACTCCTACAACATTTCATTAGTATGCAAAGTAGAACTGATATAGCATAATAGCTCATGGTACATTGAAAACTCCACATGGTATTTGCAACAACAAGTATTACGAATCTTAAGAGGAACACAATAAAATGGCTTCAAACCCTCAAAATTCCTTTGCGAGATTTTCATATTTTTATGTGTTTCAATAAATTTTTTGAATAAAATTATTTGGCTTGATTCCAAGAAATGTTTAGGATGTGGTGTATGGTCTCGATTGCCAATTCTTAACTTTAAAACATCCTTTGCATTGGGTGATACTCTAGAGTTATCATGCCAAAATTGTTGAATTACCTGCTTTACATTATCGGTTAGCTTCTTATGAACACATGGAAGCCTCCAGGAAAAATCCCATGTATCATTTTCAAGAGGATCATCTATTCTTTCTCTTCTTGCAAGTGCTCTATCCAAAGTTTTATGATTTATGTCAAAATCAATACAAGTTTGTCTCATAAAGCTTGTACTTTTCAATTGATGGCTTTACTAGGCGGTTGTAATGACTCTGGAAAGCAAATTTCTCTCTTATCCTTTTCCTCACATTTCTTCCAATAGACTTGAGAGCATTAAAAATATTTTTGAAAATAATAGAATTTTTTCAGTTTTCTTGTTCACACAAATCTTCAATTTGGCTATCAAAGGTCTCATATTTTGCATCTTTAGCAATTGTACAAAAATTTGGCATTGCTTGGTCAATGTCTTATCACCAAAATATTGGTTGAAAAGTCTTCTAGCCCAAAACTGAACAGTTTGTGTTGACCTCTTTCCTTCAAAATTGTTTATAATGTTCTCATCAATTTCAAGTAACCATTTACGGGTTCTTGAAGGTCTTGAATTTGGAATATGTCTTTCTTCCACATAAGGTTCTTCATTTCTCATGTAATTTGGTGAAACATAATTTACACTTCTGCTTCAATATTATGTTCAACATCTTCATTTCCAACAATTTCACCTTTGAACATTTCTACATCAATTTGAATACTTATCTCTACTTACTATCATGTT